>CM065382.1:44657500-45037500 GCA_033060915.1 Euryodendron excelsum
AAGTTACCCAAAAGAGCTATTGAGTTCCCTCGTGTTTGTAGAATGATGGTGAAGTGCTTCCTCCAAAACAGAATCTCCAAGGCTCGTCTACCAACGTAAAACGCAGCTTCCCTGACAACGGCGTCAAAAAACTTGATTGCTCCCTAAAAAGGTGATACTTAACCACAAGTGTACGACCGCGATGTAGTAATAATTTTTTGTAAGTACGAGGTCGATCCCACAAGAAAGATGGTTTACGTAAATTGGAAAACTTACCGTGGATAAAAAATCTTAGGAAAAACACTCCAATAAACAAAAATCTAATTTTAGGTCGAGAAAAGATTTGTTATCTAATTTAAACTAAGAAACAAAGAAAAAGTCCTGGGGTCAATCAATCCAATCAATTGCGTCTCTTGAAATTCCGAAAGAGATAATTTAATAATTCAAATCATTTGACTACGTCACGTGTCTCGGATTCGGAAGATTTAATAATAAAACTAAGGGTTCTTCAAAACTTCAACTTTTAGAATAAATCAGGTTGTTAGAATCAAGGACGTGCATCATCGATTTGTGCAATGCATATACTGAACCTAACTCATACATAAACGTTACAAGGCAGCATATATACTAAGTGTGATACTCACGCATAAGTGTTACCGAACATAATAAGACGTCCAGGTTTTCGAAAGTTCTAAAACAAAGAAGAAGAAAAAAGAAAACCAGAAAATTTAACTTTAAAACTAAAAACATACCTCCTTCGTTCATCCAAGATCTTCAATTGATCTTCATAATTGATCCTAAGATAAAATCTAGCTACTCATCATAATCATAGATACGTAAAGTTGTATTGAAAATATATTGAAACACTGAGCAATCTAATTACAAGAATTGAAAACTAAATGAAAAGTATGAATAAACTACTCTAATCTACTCCTAAAACTATTCCTAAAACCCTAGAAAAACATCAACCCTAATATTAGCCTACAAAAAATAAAAACCCTAAATCTATTCTACTACCTACTCATCTCTTCATAACTAAAAAGTGAGTTAATATATAAATCTCGTTGTTAGTCATACGGATGGTTCCCACCGAGTGCTCAGATGGGCTGGTCCTTTCACGAAAGTTGTAGCTCTCAAAAAGTTATATGAAATCGACATATTGTGGGCCTAAATAGCCTTTCTGGTTCGAGAGATATAGGTTTCCAAAGTTTCAGCTCTGCGCACTTCAGCAGCTTGTACCACAGCTTCAGTAACCTCTTAAAACCTATGATTAAATTGCTTTCGAAATCATTCCATTTAAGCTCAAAACCGTTCGAATGCCTGGGCCACCATTCGAACGCCACAGACGACCGTTCGAACGCACTTTGAACGGAAAAACCTGCTCTTTGAATCTATCGAAAGCACTTCGAACCTAATCTTGACGTGACACCATTCGACGTACCGTTCTTACGCTTTTGTATACCGTTCGAATGCCCTTGAGGCCGTTCGAATGCCCTTCGAATGCCTGTTTTATTTCAGCACGAATTAATCTCTTTTCAGCCCGAATTCCTGAAAGCATGCATAAAACTAAGTTAGTAACAAATTAGGACTAAAACAACATAATTAAACCTATTCTAAGGCTAACAAATAACTAATTAAAGCATGTAAATTGCACTTTTAGAGTACAATCAAGGAGGTGGAAGGAAAAGGGGAGAAATCTATTAAGTTTCTCTCTGCCTTCTAGGTGTTCACAATTATATGTCATGAAGATGCTCACATGGAATGTTAGAGGCTTAGGAAAGGACCACAAGAGAAGAATGGTTAAGAGAGTGATCTTAGGAAGAGGAATTGATATGGCTTTGTTTCGGGAAACGAAATTGAAGGAATGCAATGTAAAGAAGATAAATTCCATTTGGGGCAGAAAGGGAGCTTCATGGGAGCCGTTGAGGCTAAGGGTCTATCTAGAGGCCTGCTTTGTGTCTAGGGAGAGGATTTTTTTCAAATTAAACCACACATTGAAAGATAAGCACTTCATTAGACTGGTGGGTAAATTTTGGAACAGTTTTGAGGGTGCAATTGTAAACATATATGCTCCAAATAATGAGGATGATAGAGCCATTATATGGGATACCCTGCTAAATTCAAATCTCAATGCAATATCCCCTGGTGCTTGGGAGGTAATTTCAACGAAATTATGAAGATTAGTCAAAGATCAACCTGCAAGAGGATTTCAATTGGAATGAGGAAATTCTTCTCTTTCTTCAGAAAGGCAAAAGTAATTGACCTTCCAATGTTAGGGAGGTGGTACACATGGTCAAACTTATAGAATGATGAAATATGAAGCAGGTTAGACAGATTTCTAATTGACAATAATTGGCTAGCAAATTTCAACTTATCCTAATGGGGTATTCAGAGAATGCTATCAGATCACTGTCCTGTATTGGTTACTGATGAAAGTCAGGACTAGGGCCCAAAGCCTTTCAAAATTTTGAAACATGGTACAAGATGAAGTCTTTTATCCTCCTAGTGAAAAAGGTTTGGTCTTCCACCATGATCTCAGGGTGGTCAGCTTTTGTAATTTTAAGGAAATCACAGAATTAAAAAAAAAAAAAGAAATCAAAGAATGGCATAAAAAGAAAACTAGCTCATGGGTTTCAAAACCAACACAACTTGAGGAAGAGCTGTACAGACTAGATTTAGAAAGGGAATTGGATCCTACAAATGGCCAGATTCGAAGAAAAAGGGACATCAAGCAAAAACTATGGAAACATTATCTAAGAGAAGAAGCCTTCGGCAAGCAGAAATCCAAAAAACTCTAACTACAACTAGGCGACAGAAACACCAAGTACCTCTAGGCATCAATGAAAGCCAGAGCAAGGAAAAATTTCATAAGGCAGTTAGTAGTAAATGGTAGGATAGTCTCGCAGCCCAATCTTATCGGAGAGGAGATCTTCATCCATTTTAAAAGAGCTTTCTTTGAAGATATTTTTAATAGGCCTTTGCTGGAAGGAGTATGTGAAAAGAAACTAAGCAAGGAATGTCAAGCATCACTGGAAAAAAGTTTTGAGGAGGCAGAATTATGGAGTATTATTAAGAGTTGTAATGGAAACAAAGCTCCGGGGCTTGATGGATACAAACTAAGCTTCTGATAGAGGTTCTGGAATACAACAAAGCAAGACTTGCTTTAGCTCATGAATGATTTCTTCACAAATGGCAAAATTCTTAAAAGTATCAATGTAGCTTTTATTGTCCGTGTTCCTAAAAATGAATGCCCAAACACTTTGGCATGTTATAGGCTCATCTCCCTAGTCTCATTAGTCTATAAAATTCTGTCAAAAGTCTTAGCTACTAGATTGAAAAGGGTAATGGAGGACATAATCAGTGAAAATCAAACAACTTTCATCCAAGGTAGGCAAATCATGGATGGGGTCCTAATAGCAAATGAGCTGATTGATAACTAGAAAAGGGAAAAGGAAAAAGGTATAATCATTAAGCTAGACTTCGAAAAGGCTTTTGGCAATGTCAATTGGAATTTCTGATGCAAATGATGACCCTAATGAATTTTGGAGAAAAATGGAAGAATTGGATCAATAAATGCTTAAGAAGCGCTAGATTATCAATTATAGTCAATGGATCTCTACAAATGAATTTAGCATGCAAAAAGGGCTTAGAAAAAGGGATCCCTTATCACCATTCCTTTTCAACATTGTCATTGAAGGCTTGAATATTTTACTCCATAGAGCAAGAACATAGAATCTCATCAAAGGGTGTCAAGTTGGCTCAGAAGGTATGTTCATCTCTCACCTTCAATTTGCTGATGACTCACTATTTTTTTTGTGCTGCTGACTTGGATGATGTTATATCTATTAATAGAATTTTGAGGTGTTTTGAACTATTGTCAGGCTTGAAAATAAATTTTCAAAAATTAGTAATTAGTGGGGTGGGGGTGGAAGCAGCTTTCCTTTCAAAAGTCAAAGATGTGCTCAACTATAAAATTCAGCCCTTGCCAATGAGGTATCTGATTATTCTCAAAAATAGTAATCTCTAAGCCAAAATTGGTGGTTGATTAGTTAAATTTCAGTGTTAATTTAGTATTTTAACTCCTAAAATGCATTAAAACCTTTTTTTGTGCACTTTTTACAGGAATTGGAGCTTAAACCAAGGCAAAAGGGAAAAAATTAGGATGACCGATCGATCAGGCCAACATACTGATCGATCGTCCGATTGAACAGTCCATGGAACGTTCGATCGGCCGATCAATCGCTAGGCGCACCAATCGATCGAAAATCTCGGTTCGACCTTCTGCAGCAAACTTTAGAGAGGGAGCTTTTTCGATCGATCGGCTATTTGATCAGTGACGTCGGAACTCCCTCAATAGACGACACAAAAGCAAACTTCAGAGAGGTCGGTTTTGCGTTCGATCGGGCGATTGATCGCCCTTCACTGTCCATCGGCCGTTCGATCGGACGCCACCACCGATTGATTGGTCTGTACAGAGTCTGTTTTTCTACAGGGTACAAAAACTGTATATACGGGACAAAGTGGGAGAGGTTAAAAATTTGCAGATCTGGACAGTAGGAGGAGCTTTTAAAGGGGAACTTTTGATATTTTGTAAGGTTTTTAGTTAGATTTACTTTAATGCTTTGTAATGTTGTCATTTATTACTTTTGGATCATTGTAAATAAATGTTTTATATATGAAGTGAATATTTCTCTACTCTTTCTAGTCATTTTCTCTCATTTTCTTTCCATTTTCTCACTTTCTTAGCAACCAAACACTAGTTTTACATAGTTTAATGGTAGATTTGTCTTCATTTATGCTCTTTGATATGGATTCTAGTAGCTAAACATCCCTTGGATGTGGTTGTGAAGATCCACCAAGGATCTTCAAAGGGTTGAAAATGAGATGTATGAACTTTAAAGCCATATCCTTAGAATTCCATGGTTCTATTTGATTTAGCATGAGATTCATTAGAAAAACTTAGGTTCATAACCCCTTGGCAATATTTATGCACAAATCAATGTTTGGTATAGGTATTGCACATGTCTAAGGTTTGATTCTAGGGTGTTAGTCATAGATTTCATCTTTATGCTCAATCAAACATAAACCCACATTTTTATAGTCTACATTTTTCAGATCAAGAATCCAAGGTGCGATTCTTGATTTGATTGTAAACTTCTCATTTGAAACCCTTGTTGTGAATTGGTGGATTGAAACAACCATGTCCAAACTTTTCCCTAATTACATAAAACTAGATTTTATTGTCTTCATCAATTATTAAGTTGTTGCACTAATCATAGAACAACCATTATCTCAAAATCAACAAATTTTCAGTCTATTTTATGTTAAAAAAAGAAAAGAATTTTCCTTTGCAATCCATCAAGATAAGTGTACATGCTAGTTGAGCTTTGTTGCTATATTTGCAGAATTCTCTTGGGAGAGAACGACACCAGATTCTCCGGTTTTACTACATTCGCGACCTCCCTATTCTTGCGGAGTGACTCCGATTGTAAAACACATCTAGAGGCGTACCATGTTTTGGCGCCGTTACTGGAGAATTTGTAGGCAAAAGCTACATTGGACGAATGCTAAGGATTGCGGAAGAAAATTGAAAAAAAAAAAAGAAGAGCAAGCAAAGAAAAAAAAAAAAACAAAAAGTGTGGGTTTCATCACCACCCTCGAGGGAAGCATCTACCGGCTTTGGGCCCCGGTACACTCTCGTTTCCCTTAAGGTGTTTTATTTTAAGGATTATTTTTTTTATTTTTCCTTTCATTAGTTTCTTTTGTTTGATATAGTATAATTGCATTGCATTTTTGTTAGGAAATTTTCCTTTTTCGGGAGTATTTAGTGGAGTTAGGTTAGTGTGTTCAAGTTTCAAATTGGTGGTACGCTTATTGTATGTGGAGATTGGAGGTACGGCATTGAATTGAGAAAAAGCCGTTGTCCAGCCTAAAATTGAAAAAAAGCCATTGTCCGGCCTAGGAAATTGTGTATGATGTGCTGAACGACCCAAACAGTCCAACCTTATGTGTGCATTCATTCTTGCATGTCATATTTCACGAGGGACGAACATCATCGCCTTGTGAGGATTAAGAGTATTGAGAACACAAGCACATCTTCACCAACACCTAGTTTACCATCAGTGGTCGACCTAGGTTTCATTCAATGGCAAATCAAAATAAACCCGTTTACCTAATATTCAACCCATGCATCCAAATGTCCAACTCAACCTGGAAGGTAATAAGGATTTTGAGAGAGGGAGCCACCATGGCGATGTGGCAGTTCCCCCTCTACGCAGCCTACGGGATTACCTAAACCCACCAAGGCAAGCACCAACATCGTGCATTGTTTTCCCGCCCCATCACAACACTCTAAACATTAGGTCGGGAATGATGCAAATGTTGCCTCAATTCCACGGGATAGATTCGGAACAGCCCTACATTTTTCTTAAGGAATTTGAGGTTGCTTGTTTAATTGTAATGGACAACTCATGTCCTAGGGAAATATTTTTGTTGAAACTCTTCCCGTTTTGTTTGAAGGATAAAGCTAAGCTTTGGTTTAATTCCTTGCGACCTATGTCCATCCACTCTTGGGCTACTCTCCAAGGGGAATTTTTAAACAAATTTTTTCCCGAAAATCGAACCGAGGCCATACGAAGGCAAATTTCTCAGTTTCTCCTATGTTGGGGGAAACTTTCTTTCAATGTTGGGAGAGGTTCAAAGACCTCTTAAACTTTTGCCCTCATCACGAGTTTGCCGATTGGCATGTCATCAACACATTTTATTCTTCTTGACACCCCAACTCAAGCAATTTGTCGAATCTATACGTGCGAGGACGTTTTTTGATAAGCAACCCCATGAGGCATACGATTATTTTGATAACTTGGTAAATAAGGCTAGAGATTGGGCACTTATCGAGACCGAAAATCCTGAGGGTTACTCAATCCAACAAGGGGTGGGAAGATATCAACTCAAGGAAGTTGATGATGTCAATGCTAGGGTGGCTACCTTGGCAAGAAAATTAGAGGCTCTTGAGGTGAAAAAAGTTCAATCGGTAGAGAGTGAGATGAGAGAAACATGTTGTCTTGTGTGTGAAACCTTGGAGCATACCACCTCTTCATGCCCAATCATTCCGGGTGTGAAAGAGGCTTTGCATGGCCAAGTTAACGTAATTGGCCAATATTCAAAAGGATGGGGCAACCCCTATTCTAACACATACAACCCGGGATGGAGAGATCATCCCAACTTTGGGTGGAGGAACAATGAGGGGACTTCAAACTCCCATAACTACCAAAGAGGGTATCAAAACCCTCAATCATACCAAGTACCTCCTCCACCCCCACAAGCACTCCAACCACAACATCCACCTCCACAAGCACTCCAACCACAACATCCACCTCCACCTTACCAACAAGCACCCGTGACTCAATTCCAAAATCAACCAAGGCCATATCAACCCCTCCATAGGAAGCCCATAGAGGACAATGACATGAGGGGGGTTAGTTCAGGGGTTGATAAACAAGAGAAGGTGTTAGACCAACACTTTAGGTTACTTGAGGACATCCAAAAGCAAATGTCTACATTGACACAAGCTTTAACCCAAAATGTCCCAAGAAGATTCCTGGCCCAACCTCAACCTAACACGGCGATTAGGCAAGTGCACATAAGGGAGGGTAAGAGTGACCCTAGTCTGAGTCATGACCAAGTGCAAGCCATAACCACCCTTAAAATTGGCAAGACCATTGATGAAACTATCCCACCTCGGGATGAGACTTCTAGAAAGAGTGTTGACAAAGAAGAGAAAGGGAAAGAAAAAGAGAAAGAGGAAAAAGAGCCGAGAGAAGGGGCGAAACCTTAGCCAACCCCATAGAGATTTTGAGTGAGAGTGAAAGGGAGAAGAGAAGGGACATAGTCAAACATGCTCCCTTCCCGCAAAGGTTGACCAAACCAAAGAATAAACTTCTAAATGTAGAAATTTATGAAGTGTTCAAGCAAGTGAAGGTCAACATCCCTATCCTTGACGCAATCAAGTAGATACCTTCTTATGCTAAGTTCTTAAAGGACTTATGCATTTTTAAGCGAAGGTTGCATATGAAAGAAACGAAGATAATGAATGAAAATCAAAGTACTATTTTGCAATGCAAAATTGTGCCAAAATTCAAGGACCCCGGATGTCCTACCATTTCTTGTAACATTGGGAATACCAAGATCGATCGTGCCTTGTTGGACTTAGGGTCTAGTGCCAACCTTTTACCCTTTTCAGTGTATAAAGAGCTTGGCCTGGGAGAGTTGAGCCCTAATCGGGTTACCTTGCAATTGGCAGATCGTTTTATTAAGGTTGCAAGAGGTATCATTGAGGATGTTCTCATCCAAGTTGATAACTTTTGTTTCCCAGTTGATTTCATAGTCCTAGATACCCAATCGGTTGAGAGTTGTATAGCTCACAACCAAATTCCTATGATTTTGGGACGCCCTTTCCTAACTACTTCCAATGCCATCATTCATTGTAGGAATGGGTTAGTGAAATTATCTTTTGATAACACCACATTTGAGCTTAACATCTTTTCAATTGCCAAACAAAAGGGAAAATGTGAGGATATCTGGGAGATAGACATCATAGAGAGCATAGTTCAAGATCACTTTGAGCAAGAGATTTTTGAGGACCCCTTGGAGAGAGCATTAGTGAGAGGTGAACCGCATGCTTTATTTGATTGTGAAGGCTTGGCGTTGAGTGAATTTTCTCATTTAAAGGGTGTGAGAGAGCAATGTTTACATGTGGGTCAATGGACCCCTTCTTTTGAACCCTTCCACCTTAGTGCTGAGAAACCAATTCTTTCGGAGGAGAAGCCTCCCATTCTCGAGAGGAAGCCTTTGCCTTCCAATTTAAAGTATGCATTTTTAGGGGATGGCGAGTCTTACCCGATTGTGATTTCCTCTAGCTTATCTGGGAGCCAAGAGGAAGGGTTGATAACATTGGTTAGGAAACATAGAAAAGCCCTAGGATGGACCATCATCGACCTTTATGGGATTATTCCTCTCGTGTGCACTCATCGCATTTTCTTAGAAGAGGAGGCTATATCCGTTCGCCAAATACAAAGGCGATTGAATCCAAATATGAAGGAAGTGGTTAAAGGTGAGATTTTAAAATTGCTAGATGCGGGTATCATTTACCCCATCTCTGATTCGAAATGGTTGAGTCCGACCCAAGTGGTGCCTAAGAAATCAGGTTTCACAGTGATAAGGAATGACAACAATGAGTTAGTGCCAACCCGCGTGCAAACCGGGTGGCAAATGTGGATTGATTATCACCGCCTCAATAATGTGACCCGAAAGGACCATTTCCCTTTACCCTTCCTTGATCAAGTCTTAGAAAGGTTGTCCGGTAAGGCTTTCTATTGTTTCTTAGATGGATATTCTGGGTACAATCAAATTGATGTAGCCCTTGAGGACCAAGCCAAGACAACTTTCACTTGTCCCTTTGGCACATACGCTTATAAATGTATGCCCTTCGGGCTATGTAATGCATCGGCGACATTTCAAAGGTGCATGATGAGCATATTTAGCAACATGGTTGAGCAAATTGTTGAAGTCTTCATGGATGATTTTTCCATCTATAGGGATACTTATGAAGGTTGTCTTGGGAATTTGGGGAAAGTTTTGATGAGATGTGAGGAGAGTAACCTTGTGCTCAATTGGGAGAAATGTCATTTTATAGTTCCTACTGGTATAGTTTTGGGCCATATTGTGTCGGTCGAAGGGCTTGAGGTGGATAAAGCAAAAATTGAACTCATTCAGAAATTGCCCACCCCGACGTGTGTGAAGGAGGTTAGATCATTTCTTGGGCATGCTGGTTTCTATCGGCGCTTCATCGAGGGCTTTAGTGCAATCTCTAGGCCCATGTGTCATCTTTTGTCCCAAGATGTTCCCTTTGAGTGGAGATCTTCTTGTCAACAAGCTTTTGACAAGTTGAAGGGACTTTTAACCTCAGCCCCAATCATTCAAGCACCCAATTGGTCTCTTCCATTTGAGCTAATGTGTGATGTTAGCGACTATGCCGTGGGGGCTGTCCTAGGACAAAGAGCTGATAAGAAGCCATATGTCATTTATTATGCCTCTAGAACTCTCAATGAAGCTCAAATCAACTATACCACAACCGAGAAGGAACTCTTTGCAATGGTTTTTGCACAAGATAAATTTAGGTCTTACTTGATTAGATCATTGGTCATCATCTACATCGACCATGCGGCCCTAAAGTATCTCCTCACATAACCCGATATAAAACCGCGCCTCATTTGATGGATACTTTTGCTCCAAGAATTCCATATTAAAATGCGTGATAGAAAAGGGGTTGAAAATGTGGTTGTAGATCACTTGTCTCGGCTTCCCTTAAATGGGCGAGCCATGGAGCCAAACCCTATCAAGGAGCACTTCCCAGATGAGCATCTCATGCATATGAGTTCCGTTAAGTTTCAACCCCTTGGTTTGCGGACATTGCAAACTACCTTGTCACCGGTGAGGTTCCTTCCAAATGGTCATCCATTGACAAGCGTAAATTCTTCCGAAATGTGCACTATTTTTCGTGAGATGATCCTCACTTGTTTAAGTATTGTCCGGACCAAATCATTCGCCGGTGTGTCTCGAATCATGAATTTCAACAAGTAATAGAGTTTTGTCACTCTCATGCTTGTGGAGGACACTTCTCCTCCAAGAAAACCATGGCCAAAATTTTGCAATGTGGGCTTTAGTGGCCCACCATGTTCAATGATGTACATACCTTTTGTCTTGCTTGCGATAGGTGCCAACGGTTAGGAACACTTTCGAAGAGGCACATGATGCCTCTTCACCCCATCACTATTTTGGAAATATTTGATTGTTGGGGGATTGATTTCATGGGACCGTTTCCTAACTCGTGTGGGTACCTTTTCATTCTTGTTACGGTAGATTATGTCTCAAAGTGGGTGGAAGCAATTACCACCCGAAGCAATGACCACCAAGTGGTCTTCAGATTTTTGAAAGAAAACATATTTTGTAGGTACGGCATGCCTCGAGCCGTGATAAGTATTGGCGGCTCACATTTTTGTAATAAGCCCTTTGCATCTTTAATGCATAAGTATGGAGTGGTCCATAAGGTTGGATTACCATACCATCCTCAAATGCAAGGGCAAGTAAAGTTGGCCAATCGGGAAATTTAGCGGATTCTTGAGAAAACCATCATTCCAAATAGGAAAGATTGGTCTCTTAGATTGACCGATGGGTTGTGGGCATACCGCACGGGTTATAAAACCATTCTTGGCGCATCGCCCTGTAGACTTGTGTACGGGAAGGTCTGTCATCTTCCCTTCGAAATTAAGCATAAAGCATATTGGGCAATTCATTAATGTAATGAGGATACTGATGTTGCGGGTGCCCACCGCAAACTCCAACTCAATGAGTTAGATGAACTCCACAATGACGCCTTTAAAAATGCAAAAATTGCTAAGGTTCGAATGAAACACTTTCATGACCAACATATCATTCGAAAACCTTTCAAAGTCGGCCATAAAGTGTTATTGTATAATTCACGCTTGCATTTATTTTTGGGCAAATTGCCGAGTAAGTGGGCCGGACCATACCTTGTGAAAGAAGTTTTTCCCCATGGGGCCATTAAGGTGCAAAATCTCACGAATGACTTAACATTTAAGGTGAATGGTTAGTGGCTAAAGCCATATTTTGAGTCATTCCAAGGGGAGTTGGATTGTGTGGATCTCATTGATCCACCGTCCTTTGAGTGACATTAGCTTGTCGTGTTTTATAGTTTAGGCGTAGTTCTTTTGTTTTACTTTTTATAGGTTTCTTTTTCTTATCTTTTTGGTAGTTAGTTGTGTACATTCGTATTCCTGAGAGTCCCACCCACCCCGTTGTTCTTTTTCTCATCCATTTTCCTCATGTCTTGAGGTCATGGCATGATTCCAATTTTTTTTTTTTTTGGGGGGGGGGGGGGCAACATTTGTATGTTGCTGTGGAAAATCCTGAGAATTTCTGTAGAACTTTAGAGAGGCTATTTTTGCGATCGACCAGTGCGCCAAACCGATCGATCAGCCGATTGATCGCTTATGTTGCGATCAATCGACCGATCGAATAGTGAAGCAATAGTGATCGATCAGGTATAGCATTTAGTATCGCACCGATCAAAAGGAAGCGGTATCGATCGATCAGTCGTTCGATCGCTGGTGCTCCATTTCGATCGGTCCGCGAGGCGATTGATCGGTTTAAGAGCCGATCGATCGGAAGTGAGAGCTGCTTATATAAATCCAAATGTTTACTGTTCATTCACTTTCGCTGGCGAGAAGTTGAGAGTTTTGAGAGTCTTTTCATATATTGGAGCAGTGAGGCCCTGCTAGCTTACTTTGGTGGACTTTGTTGCGTCTTCTCATGGTTTTCTATGCTTCGAGAGGTATTCCTTCTGCCGATCTTGTCCATTCTTTCATTTCCAGCTGTACTTGATTTAGTTAGAGGTCGATGGTCGAGACTAGGAGTATTAAGGGTACAGTTGGGGCGAGGGCTTCTCAGACTCTGGCTCAGTTTTAGCAGCTCCAGCGAGAGCATGCTAGGAGGGAGAGAGAGGGAGAATATGATACTACTCGTTTCCGGGGGAGAGATCAGGAGCGAGAGTTCATACTGGTGTGGAGCGCTCGTAAGGTGGTAGTGGAGAGGCGTTAGACCGTGAGTCAACTCGATGGAGAGCCATATGGTTGGCTCAAGCCATTGATCGATCGCCAGTGGTTAGGGTTAGCTTCCTTTAGAGGCCAGTACTCAGCCACCCTCGTGGTAGAGTTCATGGCCAACATTTCATCAGACCCTGTTGGTGGCGACAAGCATATTATTCGCTCTTGGGTTCGGGGTAGGGATGTTGTTATCACCCCAGATTCCTTTGCCGAGTAGTTTGGTTTACCGAGGGTTGCTAACCCTCAGTTGTCTTATGACGGGGAGCACCCACCATCTCATGAGGAGATGTGCACCGAGATTCTAGCATCGGGAGAGTCCTGGACCGCTTCCCAAACCAGGATTAGGTAGCTTGCCCCCAGAGACCACCTGATTTTCCTATGGACATGTTATTCGATCTTTCCACTGGGGAGGACGGTGGAGTGTAGTAGGATGCGGGGGCAGTTGAAGTGGGCTATTGGGACAGGCAGGACTATTGACTTGCCCCACTTCATGTATATGGCACTATGGGCCGAGACCCAGGTTGCTACTCCTCAGTCTAGCATCCCCTATGGTTGCTTTATGAGAGCGAGGATTAGGGCGGCTGGGGTTAGCGTTGGAGATGTTGTCCTGCTATCTTCCTTGACTGACATAGACTGGAAGACAGAGAAGAGGGCGATAGGGCAGTTGACGAAGAAGGGGGGGGGACAGCTAGTTCATCTCACTCATCTTCTCAGTAGCCGCCTTCTCAAACACAGGCCAAGACCCAGTCAGGGGAGCAGTGGCAGGATTAGACAAAGCAGCCCGCATAGCCCCAGGCTCAGGATCAGGAGGAGCCAGCTCAGGGGATGATACTTTAGACTTTGGTAGCCATCTAGAAGTAGCTAATCACTCAGCAGATAGAGCACCAGCAATGGCAGGTCGACATTATGGCTAGATTAGATCTCCAGGACACTACCATTGCTACACTTCAGGCTCAGCTGACTGACATTCAGCAACAACAACAGACACAGTCCACTGGACTCCAGGCGATTATCTAGCACCTTGGACAGCCTCCTTCGGATGATGATAGGGACTTCTTTTCTGATCTCTAGTTAGATTAGATGCATTGTGCACTTCATAGCATTTCATTTCATATGATGTATCTAAATCTTTTTTTATTATAGTGGATGTATGTATTTTTTAGCTGTTTGTATAGTGATCTTTCCTATTTTGGCATACCCCTTTTTGTATACATTTATTGTATTTTGTTTGTCTATCCCGGGTATATTTTGGTATTTTAGTTACAGGTATACTTTTTGATTGATATCCATATCACATGTATTGTTCCAATCGAGGTAATGGGTATTGTACGGTATCAGTATCGCTCTTTTCTATAACTTGACACCTTAGCTATGTCCTTAATTGTTGATATCATTTCTTTTTAGATTTTTGTAATGGAGGTGTCAAGGTTGTTTCAGACAAGTATCATACCATGTTTTTTATTAAATTTGAGTTGATGATTAACCCACCTTAGAGATTATGATACATTGCAAGTTTTTGGCATAAAATCATTATAAGAGACAATTCACATTATTGTGCACTAACATGTTATATGATTCTGTATGTTTCATTCTTATGCATACATGTCCTTATAAGGTGGATATTTTTACCGTGTGAGCTTTAGAGCCTATTTATTGCCTTTGAAGAGTGAATCACATTTATTCAAGATTATTTTTGTTGATCCTCATTCATTGAATAGCTTAATTATATTTGATTTTGGTTTACATGTTCGAGTGTTAGATAGATTTATTGACCCCTTATACACTTTTGAAGTGTTGATTTGTTGTAGTCTTTGGATTCTAAATGCATAGGCCATTTCCTTCCATTAAGCCATTTCATGTGTATTTTTTTCTTCTTCTTAATATTTATATGCATGTGCATTAAGCTTAAAAGTTCTCAATGCCAATTGATGCATTGCTCTTAAATTTGCAAAGTTAGAAGTGTATGGAGTTAAAAAAAAAAAAAAGAAGAGAGAAGAAAAAATAGAGAAAGGGATGAAAAGGTGTATCTAAAAAAAAAACAAAAGAAGTGAGGTGAAGGAAGATGAAAATTTTCAAAAGTGATTCAAAAGATTGAAAGTGCGAAAGTGAATGTCATTAATCACCATGTGTAATGCACATGCATATATTGAAACCTATTATCACTTTCTATCCTCTTACATAGCTCTTCTTTCATTCATCACCCTTATGGCCTCGGTATCCGAAGATTCATGAATCTTTAATTCAATTGTGTATAAGGCATTAATGTCAATTTTCTATATTATGCTTAAGCTGTGAATATTCCTTTATGAAGTTATGTCAAGTCGATACACTTACAATTTAATCGTTTTTGGTTTCAGAATTGCTCTACTTGCATGATTTATAAATTTACTCATTAAAAGAGCTTTCCATTGAGGGACCATGAGTGTTCATGTTCAAAGTTGAGTGTATGCCTTGTGAGACTTGGATCGAAGCATTAAGGACGTAATTGTACGAGTCATAAGCCATTAGGGACGTATGTCATTGGTAGTACGCGTCAATGTGTTTTATTTCTTCCATGCTTTATGCCTTTACCTTGCGATGGTTCACAACCTAGGTGGATGGAGATTTGACTTGAATAAAGTTAATATATGTGTATATTTTTGTTTTTCCTCTCGTACTTTGATAGGGACTATCAAAGGCTTAGTTGGGGGGTGTTGATTACTCTCAGAAATAATAATCTCTAAGCCTAAATTGGTGGTTGATTAGTTAAATTTCAGTGTTAATTTAGTATTTTAACTCCTAAAATGCATTAAAACCCTTTTTGTGCACTTTTTACAGGAATTGAAGCTTAAACCAAGGCAAAAGGGCAAAAATTAGGATGACGGATCGATCGGGCCAACATTAGGGATCAATTGTCCGATCGAACGGTCCATGGAACGTTCAATCGGCCGATCGATCGCCCGACGCATCGATCAATTGGAGATCTCTGTTTGACCTTGTGCAGCAAACTTCAGAGAGGGAGCTTTTCCGATCGATCGGCCGTTTGATCGTTGACGTCAGAACTCTCTCAACAGACGACACAAATGCAAACTTCAGATAGGTTGGTTTTACGTTCGATCGGGCGATCGATCACCCTTCACCGTTCGATCGGACGCCACCACCGATCGATCGGTCTGTACAGAGTCAGTTTTTCTACAGAGTATAAAAACTGTATATACGGGACAAAGTGGGAGAGGTCGAAAATCTGCAAATCTGGACAGTAGGAGGAGCATCTAAAGGGGAACTTTTGATATTTTGTAAGGTTTTTAGTTAGATTTATTTTAATGCTTTGTAATGTTGTCATTATCTCAAAATCAACAAATTTTCGATCTATTTTATGTTAGAAAAGAAAAGAAATTTCCTTTGCAATCCATCAAGATAAGTGTCCATGCTAGTTGAGCTTTGTTGCTATATTTGCGGAATTTCCTTGGGAGAGAACGAAATCGGATTCTCCGGTTTTACTACATTCGCAACCTCCATATTCTTGCGGAGTGACTCCGATTGTGAAGCACATCTGGAGGCGTACCAGTATCTTGGCCTCTCTCTTGGAGGTAACCCTAGAAACTCAGCAATTTGGTTAAGAATTATTGAAATTATAAAAAAGAAGCTAGCATGTTGGAAAATAAGTCATCAATTGGTGGCAGATTAACACTAATAAAATCTACATTATTAGGTCTGCCATTGTTCTATCTCTATCTGTATAGAGCTCCTTTGAAGATATGTAAGGAAATTGATATGCTGCAAAAAGATTTCTATAGGGAGATTAGTTGAGGAAAAAAGAAATCCATTGTGTCAAGTGGGAGAAAGTCACCACAAGTAAAATTAAAGGAGGACTTGGCCTTGACATGCCTCCAGATGTGCTTCACAATTGGAGTCACTCCGCAAAAATACGGAGGTCGTGAATGTAATAAAATCCGGAGAATCAGGTGTCGTTTTCTCCTAAGGAAATTTTGCAAATATAGCAACAAAGTTCAACTAGCATAGGCATTTATCTTGATAGATTGCAAAGGAAAATTCTTTTCTTTTTCTAACATAAAAGAGACCGGAAATTTGTTCGTTTTGAGATGATGGTTGTTCTATGATTAGTGCAATAACTTAATAATTGATGAAGGCAATAAAATCTAGTTTTATGTAATTAGAGAAAATCTTGGACATGGTTGTTTCAATCCACCAATTCACAACAAGGGTTTTCAAATGAGAAGTTTACAACTCAAATCAAGAATCTCACCTTGGATTCTTGATTCGAAAAATGTCGACTATAAAAAAGTGGGTTTATGTTTGATTGAGCATAAAGATGAAATCTATGACTAGCACCCTAGAATCAAACCTTAGACATGTGCAATACCTATACCAAATATTGATTTATGCATAAATATTGCCAAAGGGTTATGAACCTAAGTTTTTCTAATGAATCTCATGCTAAATCAAATGGAACCCATGGAATTCTAAGGATATGACTTTAAAGTTCATACATCTCATTTTCAACCTTTTGAAGATCCTTGGTGGATCTTCACAACCACATCCAAGGGATGTTTAGCTACTAGAATTCATGTCAAAGAGCATAGAAGAAGACAAGTCTACCATTAAACTATGTAGAACTAGTGTTTGGTAACTAAGAAAGTGAGGAAAAATGACAAGAAAATGAGAGAAAATGGCTAGAAAGAGTAGAGAAGTATTCACTTTATATATCAAACATTCATTTACAATGATCCAAAAAGTAATAAATGACAACATTACAAAGCATTAAAGTAAAACTAACTAAAAAAACCTTATAAAATATCAAAAGTTCTCCTTTGGAAGCTACTCCTACTGTCTAGATCTGCAGATTTTTCGACCTCCCTACTTTGTCCCGTATATACAGCTTTTATACTCTGCAGAAAAATAGACTATGTACAGACTAATCAATCAATGGTGGTGTCTGATCGAACGGTAAATGGCGATCGATCCCCCGATCGAACGCAAAACTGACCTCTCTGAAGTTTGCATTTATCTCATCTGTTGAGGGAGTTCCGACGTCACCGATCGAACGGCCGATCGATCGGAAAAACTCCCTCTCTGAAGTTTGCTGCAGAGATCTGAACAGAGATCTCAGATTGATCGGTGAGTCTGGCGATCGATCGGCCGATCGAACGTTCTGTGGACCATTCGATCGGGCGATCGATCGGTGGATCGATCAGTCATCCTATTTTTGCCCGTTTGCCTTGGTTTAAGCTCCAATTCCTGTAGAAAGTGCACAAAAAGAGTTTTAATGCATTTTATGAGTTAAAATACTAAATAAACATTGAAATTCAACTAATCAACCAACAATTTAGACTTAGAGATTACCATTTCTAAGAGTAATCAACACCCCCCAACTAAGCCTTTGATACTCCCTATCAAAGTATGAGAGGAAAAACAAAAATATACATATGTATTAACCTTATTCAAGTCAAATCTCCATCTATCTTGGTTGTGAATCATCGCAAGGCAAAGGCATAAAGCATGGAAGAAACAAAACACATTGACGCGTACTACCAACGACATATGACTCTAATAGCTCATAACTTGTACAATTACGTCCTTGATGCTTCGATCCAAGTCTCACAAGACATACACTCAACTTTGAACATGAACACTCATGGTCCCTCAATGGAAAGCTCTTTTAATGAGTAAATGTATAAATCATGCAAGTAGAGCAATTCCGAAACCAAAAAACGAATAAATTGTAAGTGTATCGACTTGGCATATCTTCATGAAGGAATATTCACAGCTTAAGCATAATCTAGAAATTTGACATTAATGCCTTATACACAATTGAATTAAAGATTCATGTATCTTCATATATCGAGGCCATAAGGGTGATGCATGAAAGAAGAGCCATGTAAAAGGATAGAAAGTGAAAAAAGGTTTCAACATATGCATGCGCATTACACATGTTGATCAATGACAGTCACTTCCGCACTTCCAATCTTTTGAATCACTTTTGCAATCTTCTTTCACCTCACTTCTTTTGTATTTGGTTTCTTTTTTTTTTTTTTTTGGATACACCTTTTCATCCCTTTGTCTATATATATATATATATTTTTTTTTTCTACTCTTCAACTCCATATATTTCCAACTTTACAAATGTAAGAGCAATGCATCTATTGGCATTGACAACTTTTAAACTTATGCACATGCATATGAACATTAAGAAGAAGAAAAATACACATAAAATGGCTCAATGGAATGAAATGGTCGATACATTTAGAATCCGAAGAATACAGCAAATCAAAACTTCAAAAGTGTATAAGGGGTCAATAAATCTATCTAACACTCGAACATGTAAACCAAAATCAAATATAATGAAACTATTCAATGAATGAGGATCAACAAAAATAATCTTGAATAAATGTGATTCACTCTTCAAAGGCGATAAATAGGCTCTAAAGCTCACACGATAAAAATCTTCACCTTCTAAGGACATGCATGCATAAGAATGAAACATAAGGTATCACATAACATGTTAGTGCGCAACAGTGTGAATTGTCTTTTATAATGATTTTATGCCAAAAACTTGCAATGTATCATAATCTCTAAGGTAGGTTAATCATCAACTCAAATTTAATAAAAAACATGGTATAGTACTTGTCTAAAACAACCTTGACACCTCCATCACAAAAATCCAAAAAGAAATGATATCAATAATTAAGGACATAGCTAAGGTGTCAAGTTATAGAAAAGAGTGATACTAATACCATACAATACCCATTACCTCGGTCGAAACAATACATGCAGTATGGATATCAATAAAAAAGTATACATGTAACTGAAATGCCAAAATATACTCGGGATAGGTAAAAGAATACAATAAATATATACAAAAAGGGGTATGCCACAATAGGAAAGATCACTATACAAACAGCTCAAAAATAAACACATCCACTATAATAAAAAAGTTTTAGATACGTCATATGAAATGAAATGCTATGAAGTGCATAATGCATCTAATCTAACTAGAGATCAGAAAAGAAGTCCCTATTATCATCCGGAGGAGGCTGTCCAAGGTGCTGGATAATCTCCTAGAGTCGAGTGGACTGTGTCTGCTGCTACTGCTGAATGTCAATCAGCTAACCCTGAAGTGTAGCAATGGCAGTGTCCTGGAGATCTAATTTAGCCATAATGTCGGCCTGCCAATGCTGGCGCTCTGTTTGCGGAGTGGTTAGCTGCTCCTGGATAGCTGCTAAAGTTTGAGGTAACGTCCCCTGAGCTGGCTCCTCTTGATCTTAAGCCTGAGCCTGGGGCTGCGCTAGCTGCTCTGTTTGATCCTACCGCTAGTCCCCTGACTGGGTATCGGCCTATGTCTGAGAAAGCGGCTGCTGAGAGGATGAGTGAGCTGAACTAGCTAACCCCTCCTTCTTTGACAATTGCCTTGCCGCCCTCTTCTCCGTCTTCCAGTCTATATCAGTCGAGGAGGGTAGCAGGATAACATTTGCAACACTAACCTCAGTCGCCCTAATCCTCGCTGTCAAAAAGCAACCAAAGGGGATGCTAGACTGGGGAGTAGCAACCTGGGTCCCGGCCCACAGTGCCATATACATGAAGTGGGGCAAGTCAATAGTTCTGCCCGTGCCAATAGCCCACATCAACTGCCCCCGCATCCTACTACAGTCCACCGTCCTCCCTAGTGGAAAGATCAAATAGCATGTCCAAAGGAACAACGGGTGGTATCTGGGGGCAAGCTGCCAAATCCTGATCTGAGAAGCGGTCCAGGACTTTCCCGATGCTAGAATCTCGGTGCACATCTCCTCATGAGATGGTGGGTGCTCCCCATCATAAGAAAACTGAGGGTTAGCAACCCTCAGTAAACCAAACTGTTCGGCAAAGGAATCCGGGGTGATAACAACATCCCTACCCTGAACCCAAGAGCGAATAATATGCCTGTGGCCACCAACGGGATCCGATGAAATGTTGGCCATGAACTCTGCCACGAGGGTGGCTGAGTACTGGCCTCTAAAGGAAGCTAACCTTAACCACTGGCGATTGGTCAATGGCATGAGCCAACCGCATGGCTCACCATCGAACTAACTCACGGTCCAACGCCTCTCCACTACCACCTTACGGGCGCTGCACACCCGTCCAAACTCTCGCTCCTAATCTCTCCCTTGGAAATGAGTATTATCATACTCTCCCTCTCTCTCCCTCCTAGCAAGCTCTTGCTGGAGCTACTGAAACTAAGCCAGAGTCTGAGAAGCCCCCGCCCCAACTGTACCCTCAGTACTCCTAGTATCGACCATAGCCCTTTAACTAAGCTAAGTACAGTTGGATATGAAAAGAATGGACAAAGATCGGCGGAAGGAATACCTCTCGAAGCACAGAAAATTGTGAAAAGGTGAGACAAAGTCCACCAAAGTGAGTTGGCAGGGCCTCGCTGCTCCGACATATAAACAGACTCTTAAAACTCTCAAATACTCGCGAGCGAATGAGAATGAACAATGAAACTGTGGGTTTATATAGGCAGCTCTATCTCCGATCGATCAGCTCTTAAACCGATCGATCACCTTGCAGACCTATTGAAATCAAGCGCTAGCAATCGAACGGCTGATCGATCGATACCACTTCCTTTCAATCGGTGCGGTAATAATTGTCATGCCCGATCGATCGCTAGTGGTCACCGTTCGATCAGTCGATTGATTGAAATAAGTGATCGATCGCCCAATCGATCGGTTTGGCGCATCGATCGATCACAAAAATAGCCTCTCTAAAGTTCTGTAGAAATTCTCAGGATTTTCCACAGCAACATACAAATGGTGCCCCCCCCCCCCCCCAAACAACTGGAATCATGCCATAACCTCATGGCCTAAGAAAAATAGACGAGAAAAAGAATAACGGGGTGGGCCGGACTAGCGGGAATACGAATGTACACAACTAACTACCAAAAAGATAAGAGAAAGAAACCTACAAAAAGGAAAACAAAAGAACTACTCCTAAACTATAAAACACGACAAGCTAATGTCACTCAAAGGATGGTGGATCAATGAGATCCACACAATCCAACTCCTCTTGGAACGACTCAAAATATGGCTTTCGCCGTTGACCATTCACCTTAAATGTTGAGCCATTCGTGAGATTTTGCACCTCAAGGGCTCCATGGGGAAAAACTTCTTTCACAAGGTATGGTTCGGCCCACTTACTCTGCAATTTACTCGGAAATAGATGCAAGCGTGAATCACACAATAACACTTTTTGGCCAACTTTGAAAGTTTTTCGAATGATATGTTGGTCATGAAAGTGTTTCATCTAGGCCTCAGAAATTTTTGCATTTTCAAAGGCGTCATTGCGGAGTTCATCTAACTCATTGAGTTGGAGTTTGTGGTGGGTACCCGCAACATCAATATCTTCATTACATTGACAAATCGCCCAATATGCTTTATGCTCAATTTTGACGGGAAGATGATAGGCCTTCCCGTACACAAGTCTATAGGGTGATGCGCTAAGAATGGTTTTATAACCCATGCAGTATGCCCACAACCCATCGGTCAATCTAAGAGACCAATCTTTCCTATTTGGATTGACTGTTTTCTCAAGAATCCGCTTGATTTCTCGATTGGCCAACTCTACTTGCCCTTGCGTTTGAGGATGGTATGGTAATCCAACCTTATGGACCACTCCATACTTACGCATTAAAGACACAAAAGGCTTGTTATAAAAATGAGAACCGCCATCGCTTATTACGGCTCGAGGCATGCCATACCTACAAAAAATGTTTTCTTTCAAAAATCGTAAGACCAATTGGTGGTCATTGCTTCGGGTGGCAATTGCTTCCATCCACTTTGAGACATAATCTACCGCAACAAGAATGAAAAGGTACCCACACGAGTTAGGAAACGGTCCCATGAAATCAATCCCCCAACAATCAAATATTTCCAAAATAGTGATGGGATGAAGATGCATCATGTGTCTCTTCGAAAGTGTCCCTAACCGTTAGCACTTATCGCAAGCAAGACAAAAGGTATGTATATCCTTAAACATGATGGGCCAATAAAGCCCACATTGTAAAATTTTGGCCATGGTTTTCTTGGAGGAGAAGTGTCCTCCACAAGCATGAGAGTGACAAAACTCTATCACTAGTTGAAATTCATGATTTGGGACACGCCGGCGAATGATTTAGTCTGGACAATACTTAAATAAGTGAGGATCATCCCACGAAAAATAGCGCACATTCCAGAAGAATTTACGCTTGTTAATGGATGACTAAGTGGAAGGAACCTCACCGGTGACGAGGTAGTTCGCAATGTCTGCAAACCAAGGGGTTGAAACTTGCGCAACAACACTCACATGCATGAGATGCTCATTCGAGAAGTGCTCCTTGATAGGGGTTGGGTCTATGGCTCGCTTATTTAAGGGAAGCCGAGACAAGTGGTCCGCAACCACATTTTTAACCCCTTTTTTATCACGTATTTCAATATGGAATTCTTGGAGCAAAAGTATCCATCAAATGAGGCGCGGTTTTGCATCGGGTTTTGTGAGGAGATACTTTAGGGCTGCATGGTTGGTGTAGATGATGACCAATGACCCAATCAAGTAAGACCTAAATTTGTCTAGTGCAAAAACCACTGCAAGGAGTTCCTTCTCGGTTGTGGTATAGTTGATTTGAGCTTTATTGAGAGTTTGAGGGGCATAATAAATGACATATGGCTTCTTATCAACTCTTTGTCCTAGGACAGCCCCCACGGCATAGTCGCTAGCATCACACATTAGCTTAAATGGGAGAGACCAATTGGGTGCTCGAATGATTGGGGCTGTGGTCAAAAGTCCTTTCAACTTGTCAAAAGCTTGTTGACAAGAAGATGTCCACTCAAAGGGAACATCTTGGGACAAAAGATGGCACATGGGCCTAGAGATTGCATTAAAACCCTCAATGAAACGCCGATAGAAACCGGCATGTCCAAGAAATGATCTAACCTCCTTTACACACGTCGGGGCGGACAATTTTTGAATGAGTTCAATTTTTGCTTTATCTACTTCAAGCCTTTCGGCCGACACAATATGGCCCAAAATTAAACCACTAGTAACCATAAAGTAGCATTTCTCCCAATTGAGCACAAGGTTACTCTCCTCACATCTCATCAACACTTTTCCTAGATTACCAAGACAACCTTCATAAGTATCCCCATAGACGGAAAAATCATCCATGAAGACTTTGACAATTTGCTCAACCATGTTGCTACATATGCTCATCATGCATCTTTAACATGTCGCCGGTGCATTACATAGCCCGAAGGGCATACGTTTATAAGCATATGTGCCAAAGGGACAAGTGAATGTTGTCTTGGCTTGATCCTCAAGGGCTACATCAATTTGATTGTACCTTGAATATCCATCTAAGAAGCAATAAAAAGCCTTACTGGACACCCTTTCTAGGACTTGATCAAGGAAGGGTAAAGGGAAATGGTCCTTTCGAGTCACATTATTGAGGCGGCGATAATCAATGCACATTCGCCACCGGTTTGCACACGGGTTGGCACTAACTCATTGTTGTCATTCCTTATCACCATAACACCCGATTTCTTAGGCACAACTTGGGTCGGACTAACCCATTTCAAATCGAAAATGGGGTAAATGATACCCGCATCTAGCAATTTTAAAACCTCACCTTTAACCACTTCCTTCATATTGCGATTCAATCGCCTTTGCATTTGATGAATGGATTTAGCCTCCTCTTCTAAGAAAATGCGGTGAGTGCACACGAGAGGACTAATCCCATGAAGGTCAGCGATAGTCCATCCTAGGGCTTTTCAATGTTTCCTAAACAATGCTATCAACCCTTCCTCTTGGCTCCCAGACAAGCTAGAGGAAATCACAACTGGGTACGACTCCCCATCCCTGAAAAATGCATACTTTAAATTGGAAGGCAAAGGCTTCCTCTCGGGAATGGGAGGCTTCTCCTCTGAAGGAATTGGTTTCTCGGCACTAGGGTGGAGGGGTTCAAAAGAAGGGGTCCATTGACCCACATGTAAACACTCCTCTCTCTCACCCTTTAAATGAGAAAATTCACTCAACGCCATGCCCTCACTATTAAGTGAAGCATGCGGTTCACCTCTCACTAATGCTCTTTCCAAGGGGTCCTCAAAAATCTCCCGCTCAAAGTGATCTTGAACTATGCTCTCTATGATGTCTACCTCCCGGATATCCTCACATTCCCCCTTTTGTTTGGCAACTGAAAAGATGTTAAGCTCAAAGGTGGTGTTGCCAAAAGACAATTTCACTAACCCATTCCTACAATGAATGATGGCATTGGAAGTAGCTAGGAAAGGGCGTCCTAAAATCACAGGAATTTGGTTGTGAACTATACAACTCTCAACAAGTTGGGTGTCTAGGACAATGAAATCGATCGGGAAGCAAAAGTTATCAACTTGGATGAGAACATCCTCGATGATACCTCTTGGAACCTTTATAGAACGATCCGCCAATTGCAAAGTAACCCGAGTAGGGCTCAACTCTCTTAGGCCAAGTTCCTTATACATTGAAAAAGGTAAAAGGTTGACACTAGACCCTAAGTCTAACAAGGCACAATCGATCTTGGTATTCCCAATGGTATAAGAAATGGTAGGACATCCGGGGTCCTTGAATTTCGGCACAGTTTTGCTTTGTAAAATTGCACTTTGATTTTCGTTCATCATGGCGGTTTCCTTGACATGCAACCTTCGCTTAAACGTGCATAAGTCCTTTAAGAACTTAGCATAAAAAGGTATTTGCTTGATTGCGATAAGGATAGGGATGTTGACCTTTACTTACTTGAGCACTTCATAAATTTCCGCATTTAGAAGTTCATTCTTTGGTTTGGTCAACCTTTGTGGAAAGGGAGCATGTTTTACCATGTCCCTTCTCTTATCCCTCTCACTTTCACTCAAAATCTCGATGGGATTGGCTAAGTTTCCCCCCCCCCTTCTCTCAGCTCTTTTTCCTCTTTTTCTTTTTCTTCTTGGCTAACACTCTTCCTAGAAGTCTCATCCCGAGGTGGGATAGTTTTGTCAATGGTCTTGCCACTTCTAAGGGTGGTTATGGCTTGCACTTGGTCATGACTCGGACTAGGGTCACTCTTACCCTCTGTTATGTGCACTTGCCTAACCGCCGGGTTAGGTTGAGGTTAAGCCGGGAATCTTCCTACGACATTTTGGGTTAAAGCTTATGTCAATGTAGACATTTGCTTTTGGATGTCCTCAAGTAACCTAAAGTATTGGTCTAGCACCTTCTTTTGTTTATCAACCCTTAAACTAACCCCCTTCATGTCATTAGCAAGTTGGTAAACATTGTCCTCTATGGGCTTTCTATGGAGCTATTGATATGGCTTTAGTTGATTTTGGAATTGGGTTATGGGTGCTTATTGGTAAGGTGGAGGTGGATGTTGTGGTTGGAGTGCTTGTCGGGGTGGAGAAGGCGCTTGGTATGATTGAGGGTTTTGATACCCTCCTTGGTAGTTGTGGGAGTTTGAAGTCCCTTCATTGTTCCTCCACCCAAAGTTGGGATGATCTCTCCATCCCGGGTTGTATGTGTTTGAATAAGGGTTGGCCCCTCCTCTTGAATATTGGCCAATTGCATTAACTTGGCCATGCAAAGCCTCCTTCACACCCAGAATGATTGGGTATAAAGAGGTGGTATGATCCGAGGTTTCACACACAAGACAACATACTTCTCTCATCTTCTCACTCTCTACGGATTGAACTTTTTTCACCTCAAGAGCCTCTAATTTTCTTGCCAAGGTAGCCACCCTAGCATTGACATAATCAACTTTCTTGAGTTGATATCTTCCCACCCCTTGTTGGATTAAGCGACCCTCGGGATTTTGGGTCTCGGTAAGTGCCCAATCTCTAGCCTTATTTGCCAAGTTATCAAAATAATCATATGCCTCATGGGGTAGCTTATCAAAAAACGTCCCCGCACACATAGACTCGACAAATTGCTTGAGTTGGGGTGTCAAGGAAGAATAAAATGTGTTGCTGACAAGCCAATCGGCAAAACCGTGATGAGGGCAAGAATTTAAGAGGTCTTTGAACCTCTCCCAATATTAAAAGAAAGTTTCCCCAATAAAGGAAAAAACTGAGAAATTTGCCTTCTTATGGCCTCAGTTCGATTTTTGGGAAAAAATTTACTCAAAAATTCCCCTTGGAGAGTAGCCCAAGAGTGGATGGACATGGGTCGTAAGGAATTAAACCAAAACTTAGCTTTATCCTTCAAACAAAACAGGAAGAGTTTCAACAAAAATACTTCCCTTGGACATGAGTTTTCCATTACAATTGAACAAGCATCCTCAAATTCCTTAAGAAAAATGTAGGGTTGTTTCGAATTCATCCCGTGGAATTGAGGCAACATTTGCATCATTCCCGACCTAATATTTAGAGTTGTGAAGGGGTGGGAAAAAAATGCACGATGTTGGTGCTTGCCTTGGTGGGTTTAGGTAGTCCCGTAGAGTTCGTATAGGGGGGGCCGCCACGTCGCCATGGTGGCTCCCTCTCTCAAACTCCTCATGACCTTCCGGGTTGAGTTGGACATTTGGATGCAAGGGTGCAATATTAGGTAAGCCGGGTTCAATTGGATTTGTCATTGGAATGAAACCTAGATCGACCACTAATGGTAAGCTAGGGGTTAGTGAAGATGTGCTTGTGCTCTCAATACTCTCAATCTTCACAAGGCGACGATGTTCGTCCCTCGTAAAATATGACATGCAAGAATGAATGCACACATAAGGTTGGACCATTTGGGTCGTTCAGCACATCATACACAATTCCCTAGGCCGGACAACGGCTTTTTTCAATTCTAGGCCGGACAACGGCTTTTTCTCAATTCAATCCCGTACCTCCAATCTCCACATATAATAAGCGTACCACCAATTTGCAACTTGAACACATTAACCTAGCTCCACTAGGTACTCCCGATGAGGGAAAATTTTCTAACTAAAATGCAATGCAATTATACTATATCAATCAAAAGAAACTAAAGAAAAGGAAAAATAAAAAAAAATCCTAAAAATGAAACACCTTAAGGGAAATGAGAGTGTACTGGGGCCCGAAGCCTGTAGATACTTTCCTCGGGGGTGGTGATGAAATCCACCCTTTTTGTGTTTTTTTTTTCTTTGCTTGCTCTTCTTTTTTTTTTTTTCAATTTTCTTCAGCAATCCTTAGCTTTCGTCCGGTGTAGATTTTGCCTATGAATTCCCCGGCAACGGTGCCAAAATTTGGCATGCCTCGAGATGTGCTTCACAACTGGAGTCACTCTGTAAGAATACGGAGGTCGCGAATATAGTATAAACCGAAGAATCCGGTGTCGTTTGCTCCCAAGGAAATTCTGCAAATATAACAACAAAACTCAACTAGCACGGGCACTTATCTTGATTGATTGCAAAGGAAAATTCTTTTATTTTTCTAATATAAAAGAGACCGAAAATTTGTTCGTTTTGAGATGATGGTTGTTTTATGATTAGTGCAATAACTTAATAATTGATGAAGGCAATAAAATCTAGTTTTATGTAATTAGAGAAAAGCTTGGACATGGTTGTTTCAATCCACCAATTCACAACAAAGGTTTTGAATGAGAAGTTTACAACTCAAATCAAGAATCACACCTTGGATTCTTGATTCGAAAAATGTCGACTATAAAAAAGTGGGTTTATGTTTGATTGAGCATAAAGATGAAATCTATGACTAGCACCCTAGAATCAAACCTTAGACATGTGCAATATCTATACCAAATATTGATTTATGCGTAAATATTGCCAAGGGATTATGAACCTAAGTTTTTCTAATGAATCTCATGCTAAATCAAATGGAACCATGGAATTCTAAGGATATGGCTTTAAAGTTTATACATCTCATTTTCAACCTTTTGAAGATCCTTGGTGGATCTTCACAACCACATCCAATGAATGTTTAGCTACTAGAATCCATGTCAAAGAGCATAAAAGAAGACAAATCTATCATTAAACTATGTAGAACTAGTGTTTGGTTGCTAAGAAAATGAGGGAAAATGGCAAGAAAATGAGAGAAAATGGCTAGCAAGAGTAGAGAAATATTCATTTCATTTATCAAACATTCATTTACAATGATCCAAAAGTAATAAATGACAACATTACAAAGCATTAAAGTAAAACTAACTAGAAAAACCTTACAAAATATCAAAAGTTCTCTTTTGGAAGCTACTCCTACTGTCTAGATCTGCAGATTTTTTGACCTCCCTACTTTGTCCCGTATATACAGCTTTTATATTCTGCAGAAAAACAGACTATGTACAGACCGATCGATCAGTGGTGGCGTCCGATCGAACGATAAATGGCAATCGATCGCCCGATCGAACGCAAAACCGACATCTCTGAAGTTTGCATTTGTCTCGTATGTTGAGGGAGTTCTGACGTCACCCATCGAACGGCCGATCGATCGAAAAAACTCCCTCTCTGAAGTTTGCTGCAGAGATCCGGACAGAGATCTCAGATCGATCGGTGAGTCTAGCGATCGATCGATCATCCTATTTTTGCCCGTTTGCTTTGGTTTAAGCTCCAATTCCTGTAGAAAGTGCACAAAATGAGTTTTAATGCATTTTAGGAGTTCAAATACTAAATTAACACTGAAATTCAACTAATCAACCAACAATTTAGGCCTAGAGATTACTATTTCTAAGAGTAATCAAGCCTTACTCCAACTAGAGTAATGAACATGGCACTATTAGCAAAGTGGTGGTAGAAGTTTGCAAAAGATAGAGATGCTCTATGGAGGAAAGTGGGGACTACTCAATTATGCTCAAGGACATGATGTTTCTAAATGAAGATCAGAAAAGGTTTAAAGATTATCTGCAGGCCAATCTCAAAGTATCTGTTGGAAAAGGGGATCAGACAATCTTTTGGGTGGAACTATGGGTGGATAATTCTATTTTGAAAGTAAAATTTCCAAGACTTTACTGATTATCAGTTCAAAAAGGTGCAAAATTTCAAAAATCAAAAATGCAATTGAGGGATGGGATCTAAACTTTAGAAGAAGGCTGTTTGCATGGGAAATGTCTTCCTTGGAGGACCTCAAAATTTTATTAAACAATGTTGTTATCAAGGTAAATGAAAATGACTCATTTCTTTGGAAGCCAAATTCAGATGGATGCTTCTCAACAAAATCATTCTGTAACATATGTGAAGAATTTGACTTTCAGGAAAATTCAAACCTACTATGGATCTAGAAATCATGGCTCCCTTAAAAGTGCAGATCTTTACCTGGATGGCTCTTCAAAATAAGGTCAAAACTAGAATCTTCTTGTTCCACAGGAATATCCTCAACCAAAATGACTCTCTTTTATGTGGATTCTACAAGTGGAGGGAATAGATCACCTGCTCCTCAAATGTAGAGTCTCATGGTCAATTTGGAGTAATATACTCAAATGGTGGGGTATCTCTTGGGTCTGTCATCCATCATTTAAGATCCATTGTAGCTGATGGCTTGACCAAAAACAAAAGAACATGGGGAAAATCATAGGGGAAGCTTTATTTTCTACTACTATATGGATCATCTAGTTGACAAGGAATGATGCAATATTGAATAGTAAACCTCCACACTGGGAAGAAGTTGTTGAATTGACAAAGCAATAGGTGTTGCTATGGATTCAAGCAAAAACATGGGTAACTATAACAGTTTTAATTTTTTCCACTCCATTGAAGGTGTAAAATCCCTTGACCCTTCCCTCTTAATGTATTCCCCCTTCTAAGTTGATTGTACTAGTTGATATATGATCAACCCTCCCTTCCCCCTTCCTTTTTGTCCTCTCTATAAAGCCTTGTTGGCTTGTAGAATTCTAATCTGGATTCCTTCTTATTCAATATATCCTCCTTTTCTTTGGCAAAAAAAATAACAAAAATACAATGCTTCGAGATTTGAAGAAGGCAAAGTTCAAGCTCATTAGAAAGACTCAAAATCTAAGTAAATTTAGAATCACAAATGAAAAACCGGTGTTAGCCCAGAGGTTTTCTCATCATGAGAGTTCTTAATTTCATCCTTACCTTATTCCTCATTGTTAGATTCATCAGATACATTACTTTGAATAGAAGAAATAAAAGCCAAAAAACTGTTTAGTTCTCAGATAAAGATGAATGGAAAGCTGTAAAATTATATTTATTCTTCCTTAAACTCATTGGAACTATCTTCGCATGTGACAACATGTGATTTACCATCTCCCTTCTTGATTCTTATCCTTAGACCATTTTCTTATATTTTTCTCCTGCGATAGAGAATTAGAGGAACCATTTTAGTAAATATTTGTATAATACTTGTAAGTATCCTATTTTTTACCGCTTGGCAATTTCAGTTCCAAAGCACTCATCAAGTAAAACTTTAAAACACTATCGAGCCTTTAACGGCCTCCCAAAGAACAAATCAACCCTTCAAGATTAAGATGATTGCTTCTAGGCTTAGATGATCGTTTCAAAGTAAAAATGAACATAATGCCCCCAGGCATTCCCATGCGCCCCTAGGCATTCCAGGCCGCTTTTTGAGACTAGGCAGTCTCCAAAACTAATCGCCAACATCGTCGGAGTGATGGAGACAATCACAAACCTTATATGGTTCACTTCTGGCACTTACTAGCTTGCTGATGTTAATTGTCCATTATACCCATTGGCAACAGGCAGCCTTCGTGAGACTAAAAGATCTCCAGAGCCAATCACCAAACTGTCGAAATGGCAGAAGCGCTCACAAACTATCAAACGGTCAGAGTAGTGCAAACACTCGTAAACAGGTCAACACAGGTACACCATAACCAACCTAGTGTCAAATGACCGACTACGCCTCTTGGACATGGCATGTTTACCAATGACAAGATGTCTTCGAAAACTAACTCGTCATAACTGTTGGAGTGACAAAAACACTCATAAACCCTGGTTAACTCGTCATGTCTTTTGAGAAAGCACCAATCTCGCAAGACAATAAGACCACCCTCAACATTGTCTCTAGACAGTTTGACATGTTCGATATGCCATTTAAACCAACTCTGGTCCCATTCTAGAGAACCCCGGTCAAAAAGACCATTTTTCCTCTAGGCATCTCAACATGCGCCTCAGGAAGTACACATTTCCCGAAGCAGTAAGGCCATCTCAAACTACCTGTAGGTAGTTAGACACACCTTAATTGCCAAATAAAATCCATCCCAATCTCATTCCAACAATGCTCTATCAAAATAACCATTTTGCCCCTATGTGCCCAAGCACATTTTCAAGACTACACCGGCTCTGAGAATTGAACTGGCCCCACCGAGACACTCCGAAGAGGGTTCCTTATATTTCCAAATGAGTTCCCTAACTTGAAACACACTTTAATCAACAAGAGCCTCGAGAAGCATGTACATATGCTTCTCCAAAGCCAACTTACCCCACACTTCCCTAATTATAACGCACCGTCAAATAGTTGAAGAAATGTACAGATTAGAAAATTTGCAGAAGCCTGAGCAATAGGCTTTCTATTGTTACAGTCCAATTGTCAATGGCATCACCCGGCGGTCGTGATCGGGCGGCTCAAAGTAAGGTACTTTCGGAAACTTAGGAAGCATAACCACATTATTCTTGTGAAAATTCTGCATAAATTTTATTATTTTTATTTATGTTATTACCCATTGTAATTGGTATAATCCAGAATACTCAACTCTAGCATCAATGGAGGTCATTTCACAATACCGTCATATTCATGTCATAAGCACTTTTTGCCAAAAGAACAAACACAAGACAATGTGGAAGATTGAGGAAATGCTAACAGATTGTTGTTACGTTAGGTGTATGAGAGAGAGAGAGAGAGAGAGAGAGTAAGAAAGTAAGAGCGAGTATTTAACAAACTTCATCATGGTATTGTAGCTAGGAAAACCTTATTATGAGGAGAAGGTACAAGGAAAATCCACTTAATGATGTTGAAGGAAATGACTAGTACCAAAAGACGATATGTCTTATGGCTGTTTTTGATACATATCATTTGTCTAGTTGTTGTCCTGCCAGAACTGTGCTTGAAGATAGTCAACCACTTTCTTGTCCATGTGGAATGCCTTTGTCAGAACGTTAGGCGAAATTTTTGGATTCGACCCAAACACTGCATTTGCAAAGGTTATAACTACCCCAGGATTTTGGTTGCATAGACCGGCAATAACGACTGCATTAATTTTTTCCCACATTGAATCAGAAGTGAATGAGGTCCTCTGGAAACACGAAAACATCTCCTGGGTACAAGTACTTGATAAACAAATGGTTGTCTGGATTGGAGGTGACAAAGCCAACATATAGGGTACCCTCCAAGACAACAATGAACTCAGTAGCACGAGGGTGCGTGTGTAGTGGGTTGAGGCCATAAGGTGCATAGTCTATGCAAGCTAAGGAAATACCAAGAGTATTGAGCCCTGCAATTTGCATGACATTCACTGGAGTGACAATTGACCCAACTGGGTTTGATGTATTTCGAGGAGCAAGAAGCCCAAAAAAGAAGAAATCAGTGGTTGTTGCAAGCTTTGGGTCCTTACAAAACTTCCCATTCACAAACACCGCATGCAAGTACACAAGTAAGGATTGGTTGAAAGAATATCATCACAATGTGCAATAAATTGGCTGTAAATGAAATCCCAAATAGAGTATATTTTCATTCACAAACTGAAGTTTTTATCAACTGACTGAAATCATATTAGGGAAGTTGGCATTGAAATCATATTGCAAAGCATGAAAGTGAAAAGGTAGAAACTCAGAAAGAAGGAGACTTGGAGTCATTGAGAGCAACACAAGAGTCTTGCAGAGGACTGGGGTTAGAAGCATAGGCAAGTGTAGAGGCAAAGGCCAAGATGGCTACGGTTACAAGAAAATGACTGCCCATCTTTATCAAGCTTAAGCACCTAGCACTCGTAATAAAATTACACTTCGTTTTTGAAGCAGATTGGGATTGCTGTGCCTAATTGCTTGAATGAGGTGATAGATTCAGCATGACAGAGCGGCCTATTTATAGGTAAAAGTCCTTGACTTGGTCGTTTTATATTCCTATACCAAGTCTTCCAATGGATATCCTCTTCTACCCCTCGGCTCCCCCCCCCCCCCCCCCCCCCCCCCCCCCAAAAAAAAAAAAAAAAAAAAAAAAATGAAGGATAAACTGTTCTTCAACAACTGCTACCATTTCTCGTTTGTTTTTAAAATGCTTACATCAACATATATATATATATCATGGAACTGGTCTTCTTCCAAATCCTTCTTGCTTCTTGTTTAGGTTTTCTTTCACTTAATTACATTATCCAGTTAAATCTAACTGCATGTTGCAATATCATCAACATTTCGTATTATGGGCTGTTAGTAAATGGAGTGACACATAGATGGACTAGTTAATTGGACCATGGTGCTTGATCATTTTTCGAATGACCGAAGCACCCTCGCTGGAATGTCTTGTCAATGGCGTCTTTGGTTTCTTTGGGAATGATAGATTTATAACTTGAATGGGTTCAGAATACTTTTCATTTTGCATTTTGGATTTTAGATGGTTTATAATAAGATTGATAAGCAAAACATGGTTTAACAAGTCTGTTCTTTTAAGAAACGTCTGTGTGCCATAACAATGACCGTAAAACATAAGCCTTAAGCTTAACATATGCCTCGTACTCTCTTATATTCATAAAAATAGAGAAGTTTACCTCAATTTATAGGTATTTGACAGTTTCATTTGTAGATATTTAAATTTGCAAAGTGTTTTTGATGTGTATTATTTGTTTATATCTATATTTGTGTTTGATACTTTCAGGTTTAAATTGTATGATTACTTTTGCATATGTTTCGTAATTAGAAGATATTATTGAGTGACTATCATACCTGAATCGCTCTGTAGATGTGCGATGTAATTCCGTAAGTGTACGGTTGACGATTGTAGTTTAATCCGATAAGTCTGGATATTGAACCAAGTCAAATATAGGTTATTGACACTTATAATACTAAATTACCTTGAATTAAAAAGTAACTAGGTGAATTGTATCTAAATTGGACCAAAAATCTTTTGATGTGAGAGTTTGTGGTTTCCTACACTAATTCAAAGTAGTTAAACAAAGTTGAAAAGATATGAGAAAGGTCTTGTACACAATTGCTCCAATTAACCAAGTTACTTCAAGGCTTCAATAGAGAGATTTATTACTCAAATCAAGGATCACTCTATGGATCCTTGATTTAGAAGATTTAGACCATAGAAATAGGAATTCATTAGCAATAGAGTCTAGATTGATATTGATTATACTTCAAAATGTGTAATCTAAAATCCCAAAATAGCTATTGTTAGTCCAATTAGGGTGTATATATTTCTCATTTTAGTATAATAATTATTTTAATAAGTGTTTGTAGGTATTTTGTATGTTTCGAGTGGAGAAAGGGCGAATTTGGACAAAAGAAGCAGAAATATGCATTGATCGTATGTACAGTTGGAGTCACCATATGTACGGTGGTCCCACTGTACGTACGCTTGCAGTAGAATCACAAACTTCAAAGAGCTCGATTTAGCTTTAAGCTTACCGTACGTAAGGTACTGGTAGTCCTATGCGTATTTTTCAGCTATGTCTTGAGGAAATGATGCAATTTTTGTATTTATCTTCAGTTTTAGGCTAGATTTTCAGTTAGGATGTACTGTAGAGAGAGAAAGTGGGTTTGCTTTGTATTTTCTTTCATTTTCTTAGATTTTCTTTGTAATCAAACACTAGTTTCTTCATCAATCAATGAGAAATTCTCAATTCTTCATGCTTTCTTCTATGGAATCAAGTAGCTAAGACCTTTCTTGGATACAATTGTGAAGATCTACCAAGGATCTTCAAGGTCTTCAATGAAGGTATATACACTTCAATGGTTTATCTTATGAATTCTTCAAATTCATATCAATTGTGTTGTAAATCTATAAAAAACTTGGATTCATAATCACTTTTGGTAATTTCGATGCACAATTCCTTAATTGGTGTAGGTATTGCACAAATTATGATTTGCATATAAGATTCTTAACAATTGATCATCAATTTACATCCAATTGATTATGAATTCCCATTTTATAGTTTAAATCTTCCGAATTAAGGATCCGCAGAGTGATTCCTTAATTTGAGTAATCAACCCTCCATTGAGAAACTTGTAGAGAATTAGTAGATTAGATCAATTGTATCTAAGTCATTTATTAATCGTTTTCAAATCTAGTTATAATTGCTTTCAACTTTTAGTGTAATTAGTTAGTTTAGTAGTCAACACAACCTCACCATTGAAACAATTTTCGGTCTCATTTGTAATCAATTTCAATTTGTTAAGGGTTTTGCTAATTTGTCTCCATCAGTTGGTCGTTTTGTTTTTGTGTATTGCCTATATTTGGTTTTATCATTTGGGAGAACGATACCGGTACTTGCCAGGATTTTACTTTGATCGACACCCATACACCTTGCGGGAAGCTCAAGTCCATTACACATTTGAGAGCGATTCAAATATTCAATTGAAGAGTCATAGGTTCATGATTACAAATGAGACCGAAAGTCCCTAAATAGCTATTGTTAGTCCAACTAAGGTGTATATATGCCTCGTTCTAGTATAATAATTGTTCTAATAATTGGTTGTGGATATTCTGCAGGTTTCAAGTGAAGAATGGGCAAATTTAGAGCAAAAGGAGCTAAAAAGTGTATTGACCGTACGTACAGTTGAAGTCATCGTACATACGGTGGTACCACCCTACGTACGGTAACTTCTACCATAGGTACGCCTGCAGCAGTTTTCCAAACTTTAGAGAGCATGAATCAGCATATGGTTAACCGTAAGTATAGTATGTTCACCGTACGTACGGTGAATAGTATCGTACGTATAGTACCGGCAATTTTTGTGCGTATTTTGCTACTCTATCTCCGAGAAATGACGCGATTTCTTAGATCTATCATCATTTTAGATTAGATTTTTAGTTAGTACGTATTGTAGAGAGAGAAAATGAGTTTATATTGTATTTTTCTTTATTTTCTTATACTTTCTTTGTAAACAAACACCAATCTCTTCTTCAATTAATGAGAAATTTGCAATTCTTCACATTCTACTTCATGGAATCAGGTAGCTAAACTCACCATTGGATGCAATTGTAAAGATCTACCAAGGATCTTCAAGGTCTTCAATAGAGGTATATACACTTCAATGAATTATCTCATGATTTTTTCATATCCATATCAATTGTGTCATAAATCTATAGCAAAACTTAGATTCATAATCACTTTTGGTAATCTCTATGGACAATTCCTTAATTGGTATAGATATTGTACAATTAATGATTTGCTTCTATGATTCTTAACAATTGAATACAAATTTACATCTAATTGAGTATGAACTCCCGTTCTTATGGTCTAAATCTTCCAAATCAAGGATCTGGGGAGTGATTCTTTGATTTGAGTAATCAAACCCTCCATTGAGACACTTGTAGAGAATTAATAGATTAGATCAATTGTATCCAAACTTTCCATTAATTGTTCTTAACTTTAGTTAGAATTGTCTTAAATACGTAGTGTAGTTAGTTTAATTTGTTAGTCAACACAATCACACCATCAAAGCAATTTTCGGTCTTATTTGTAGTTAATTCCAATTTGCTAAGTAACATTCTAATTTGACTCAATTGGTTGGCTTTTTTGCTCTTATATGTTGCCTATATTGGGTTTGGTCCTTTTTAAGAACGATATCGATACTTACCAAAATTTTACTTCAATCGCAACACTCGTGTTCTTGCGGGGAAGCTCAAGTCCATTTAACTTTCGGGAGCGATTCAAGTTTTGGTGTCGTTGCCAATGATCAAAAGCATAAGGTGAACACCAACAAGCTGCGGATTGGAGAAGCGCTTGGCGAATTGCATATTAAAAAAAGCACAAAAATAACAAATAAAGGAGAGAAAGAAAACTAAACAGAACAACAAAATTGCAAACGGGTGGAATTTGATCACTCACCCTCGACGGAAGCATCTACAGCCTCAGGCCTTGGTAATCTCTTTCTTCCTTAAGGTGCTTAGATTTTTGGTTTTTCTTTGTTTAGTTTGTTTTGTTTGACTTAGGTTTAATTGCACTGTATTTTGCTAAGACTCCTTGTGAGGAGACATTTACTGGAGATAGGATAGTGTGCTTAACTTGCAAATCGGTGGTATTGCTTTGCTTAAGTAGATTGGAGGATCGGTTGAAGAACGAGAGAAAAAAAAAAAAAAACCGTTGTCCGGTAATGCATGTTTGTGTATGATGTGCTGTATGACCTAGACCATTTATTATTTGTTACATTCATCATCGCATGCCACATTTCACTAGGGACATTCATAACCGACTTGTGAGGCTTGAGAGTGTAAGTAGTTCATCATCACTTATACTGGGACTTCCATTAGTTCTGGACCTAGGATTTCTTCCAATGGCAAACATAAATGATCAAGGTTTACCCAATGTCTTTCCTTCGAATCTTAATGCCGCACCGAATGCACCTAATCCACAACTCCACCCTAATCTTTAACCCATTCCACCGGGGGTAGATCCTAATGTAGGGGACGATGATGATATGGAAAGAGGGGGCTGCCATGTCGCCCCTATCAAAGAACCTTACGGGATTACTTGAATTCTCCATGTCAAGCACCAACGTCATGTATAGTATTCCCGCCACATTACACTTCACTTAACATTCGGCTAGGAAGCATGCAAATGCTCCCTCAATTTCATAAAATGGACTCCGAACAATCATATGATTTCATTAAGGAGTTTGAGGATGCGTGTTCACTCATCATGGATAATTCTTGCCTGAGACAGATTTTCCTGTTAAAACTCTTCCCTTTTTGTTTGAAAGACAAGGCTAAACTTTGGTTCAATTCCTTGAGGCCTATGTCTATTCATTCATGGGTTGTACTCCAGGGAGAGTTTTTAAAGAAGTTCTTTCCCGAGAATCGAATAGAAAGCATCCAAAGGCAAATTTCTCAATTTTTTCCTATGATGGGGGAAACGTTCTTTCAATGTTGGGAGAGGTTTAAGGACCTCTTGAATACTTGTTCTCATCATGGTTTCGCCGATTGGCATATCATCAACACCTTTTGCTCATCTCTAACCCCTCAACTTAAATACTTGATTGAGTCAATGTGTGCTGGGACGTTCCTTGACAAACAACCCCATGAAGCCTATGAATATTTTGACACCTTAGCAAACAAGGCTAGGGATTGGGCACTTACCGGGACTCAAAACCCCGAGGGTTGTTCCGTTCAACAAGGGGTAGAGCGATAGCAATAGAAAGAACTTGATGATGTTAATGTGAGAGTGACCATTTTAACCAAGAAACTAGAGGCTTTAGGTAGAAAAAAAGTGTTAGCGGTCGAGAGTGAAGTGAGGAAAGAAACTTTATTGCATAGTGTGTGACACTACCGACCATGACATATCTTCATCTCCAATCATTCCGGGGGTGAAAGAAGCTTTACATGGCCAAATCAATGCAATTGGCCAATTCCAAAGAGGAGGGGGCAACCCTTACTCTAACACCTATAATCCGAGGTGGCGGGATCACCCTAATTTTGGATGGAGGAATGAGGGGAGTTCAAACTCCCAACCTTACCAAGGAGGGTATCAAAACCCTCAACACTATTCCACACCTATTTCTCCATTCCAAGTGCCTCAACCTCAAGTTTACCAAGCCCAACCCATGGCTCAACTTCCAAATCAACCCAAAACGTATCAACCTCTTCATAGGAAACCTATGGAAGACAACTTTTATCAATTATCCAATGACATGAGAGAGGTTAACGCAAGGGTAGATAAGCAAGATAAGGTGTTGGACCAATGTACCAGGATGCTTGAGGCCATACAAAGCAAATGTCTACATTGACACAAGCTTTGACTCAAAATGTCCCTAGGAGATTCCTAGCTCAACCTCAACCCAATCCAGTGGTTAGGCAAATACACATCACCGAGGGTGGCATGGACCCTCAAATGAGTCATAAACAAGTACAGGTCATCACCACTCTTAAAAGTGGTAGAGTCATTGATAAAACCATTCCTTTAAAGGATGAAACTCTTAAACCGTGTCTTGATCAAGAGGGGAAAGAAAAAGAAAAAGAGGTTAAGGGAGAAGAAAAATCGAGAGATGAGGGAGAGAGTGATAAGCATCAAATGAAAAAGGAGTTAGTTGTCCCTCCTTTCGAGACCTTAAGTGAGACCACTAGGGATAAGAGGAAGGATCTCTTGAAGCATGCACCTTTTCCTTAAAGGTTGACCAAATCAAAGAATGAACTCTTAAATGCTAAAATTTATGAAGTGCTCAAGCAAGTTAAGGTCAACATCCCTATTCTTGATGTAATTAAGCAAATTGCATCATATGCCAAGTTCTTAAAGGACTTATGTACTTTCAAGAGGAAGTTGCATGTCAAGGAGACAGCTACGATGAATGAGAATCAAAGTGCAATCTTATAATGCAAAACCGTTCCAAAGTTCAAGGACCTCAGATGTCCTATTATGTCTTGCACTATTGGGAACACTAGGATGGATCGAGCCTTGTTGGATTTAGGGTCTAGTGTTAATCTTCTTCCATTTTCGGTATATAAGAAGCTTGGTTTAGGAGAATTACAACCTACCAGTGTGACTCTACAACTAGCGAATCAGTCTATCAAGGTTCCTAAGGGTATCATTGAGGATGTGCTCATCCAAATTGATAATTTCTATTTTCCCGTTAATTTCGTAGTGTTGGATACTCAACCCGTGAAGAATTGTATAGCTCACAACCAAAGCCCCGTCATTCTAGGGTGACCTTTCCTAGCAACTTCTAATGTTATCATCCATTGTAGGAATGGGTTAGTGAAGCTTTCATTTGGCAACACCACTTTTGAATTAAATATCTTTTCAGTTGCCAAACAACTGGGTGAGTGTGAGGATATCCGGGAAGTCGACATCATTGATACAATAGTGCAAGACTACTTTGAGAATGAGTTCTTTGAGAACTCCTTGAAAAAAGCTTTGTTGAGGAAGGAGCCTCATGAAGCTTTAGATTGTCATGCTAAGGCTTTAGGAGAAGTTTCATCCCTAGGTCATGAGAGAACCCAATGTATGCATGTGGGTTAATGGATCCCTTCTTTTGAACCTCTCCAACCTAGTGATACAAAGCCATTCCATCGGAGGTCAAGCCTCCCATTCCCGAGAGGAAACCATTACCGACCACTTTGAAGTATGCATTTTTGGGTGATGGTGAGTCCTATCCTATTGTCATTTTTTCCACTATATCTTTGAGCCAAAAGGAAAGCTTGATAGCCTTGCTTAAACACCATAGGAAAGTTATAGGGTGGATCATCACTAATCTCCATGGTATTAGTCCTCTTTTGTGCACACGTCGCATTTTTTTGGAACGGAGGGCTAAACCCGTGCGTCAAATGCAATGGAGAATGAATGCTAATATGAAGGAAGTGGTAAAGGGGGAGGTGCTAAAATTGCTTGATGCAGGTATTATCTACCCCATTTCCGACTCTAAGTGGGTAAGTCCTACCCAAGTGGTACCTAAAAAATTAGGTGTCATAGTAGTTAGAAATGATAAGAATGAGCTAGTGCCCACTCGTATCCAAACCGAATGACGAATGTGTATCGATTACCATCTCTCAATGCCGTGACCCGAAAAGACCATTTTACCTTGCCATTTCTTGACCAAGTTTTAGAGAGAGTATCCGAAAAAGCTTTCTATTGCTTTCTTGATGGCTATTTCGGGTATAATCAAATTGAGATTGCATTAGAGGATCAATCCACGACTACCTTTACATGTCCATTTGGTACTTATGCATACTGTCGCATGCCCTTTGGCTTGTGCAATACATCAGCCACATTTCAAAGATGCATGATGAGCATCTTTAGTGACATGGTGGAACATATTATAGAAGTGTTCATGGATGATTTCTCGGCTTATGGAGACACTTTTGAGGGATGTCTCAAGAATCTAGGAAAAGTTTTGGAGCAGTGTGAGGAGAGTAACCTCGTCCTTAATTAGGAGAAATGTTATTTCATGGTTACTAGTGGAATTGTGTCAGGTCACATTGATTACACCCTAAAAGTGTAATCATAAGCCCTTAATTTATACTTTGTTAGACTTATATTGTAATTAATTATCTTATTGTAGTTAGATATTTGTTTGAGTATGTTTTGTATGTGTTTTGTAGGTTATATAAGCTAATAAAGGTGAAAAGAAATCAAGAATAATCAAAGCGAGTTCAAGGCGAATAATTTGTTCCTAAAAATTCAGACTTGTCTCGGTATTTCGGCCATAACTTTTTACTCTGATATCCGATTGAGCTGATTTTTAAGTCATTGGAAAGAAGACTTCAAGCTCTACAACTTTGCGCCTAATGTGCATTGGCTGAATCGAACTCTAGAGTGGCCAAATCAAGTTTCGAAGTTTCTGCAGCTGAGTAGTGTGAATAGTACTCGTCCAAAAGGGTGCTGTTCACTGTTCGGACGGTTACTGTTCACCGTCCAAACAAACTTCAAACGAGTGTCGAACAGATCATCCGGACGATATTCAAACGGTTACTGTTCATCCATATTGTGTTTTTTGCGTCCGAAGCGGTGTATTTTAGGATTTTTCGTATAGTTTTTGAGTAGTTAGGGTTTTTTGGAGCAAGGGGGCGGCGGGAGAAGCTCTCCAAGATTAGATTATTGTTTTTATTTGGGGATTTTCATCACCCAAATCAATGGTATTAATTTAGAACTCTTGGCTAGAAAAATACTCCACAATTGCTAGAAATTCATTCCCAACAATTGATTAAAGATGCCTTAGAAAACCTAGGTTATTGATTATGTTTGACTAATCAATGCACAAACCACAAATTTGGTATTGACTAAGTTGAATCGATAGTATTAACCTTTGATTCACCATTGAACATGTATCTAATTTCAATTGCTTGAGAATTATCAGTTTTCAAAGTTAAATCTTCCGAATCAAACACACTTAAATGTTGTGTTTGATTTGAGTTATAAACCCCATTGGAAACCTTGGATGAAATTGAGTGATTGGATCATTTGAGCCCAATTCCCCTTTAATTGCTTTAATTCTATTTTCCTTTTGCTTTACTTTAATTGTCTAGTGTTAAATGTTTTTATTTTTATTGCAATAGGTTAGTAATTCAAAACCATCATCAAAACCCAAAATATTTTTGGTCTTTTTATTTTCCTTTTTATTTTAGATCTAATTCGCCACATAATTGCAAATCCTTCCTAGGTTAGGTTAGTGTGAGTTGAGTGCTAGAGCCTATATTGGGCTAGGTCCCTTGGGAGAGAACGATACCTGATCTTCCAGTTTATACTTCATCCCGACCCCCGTACCCTTGCGGGGTGCTAACTCTATTCGTAGGAATACCGCATTACGGAGGCGAGTCACACATCGTGTCTTCTAAGGGGATAAAGGTTGATAAGGCTAAAGTTGAATTAATCCAAAAACTACCTCCACCCACTTGTGTGAAAGATGTGCGATCATTCCTTGGGCATGCCAGTTTCTACCAGCGTTTTATTGAGGGTTTTAGAGGCATAATTCCCCAACAATCAAATATTTCCAAGATAGTAATGGGCTGAAGAGGCATCATGTGACGTTTAGTAAGAGTTCCTAAACGTTGGCACCTATCACATGCAAGACAAAATGCATGAACATCCTTAAACATGGTTGGCCAATAAAGGCCACATCAAAGAATCTTAGCGGTGGTCTTTTTGGAGGAAAAGTGTCCTCCATAAGCTTGGGAGTGGCAAAACTCCATGACTTGTTGGAACTCATGATTGGGTAGACAACATTGGATAATTTGATCCAGGCAATACTTAAAGAGGTGCGAATCATCCCATGAAAAATAACACACATTTCGAAAGAATTTGTGTTTATCAATGGATAACCAATGGGATGGAACTTCCCCCGTCATAAGATAGTTTGCAATATCGGCAAACCAAGGGGGAGGAGCTTTCTCCAAAGCTTGCACATGCAAGATTTGCTTATCCAGGAAATGTTCATTGATAGGGGTGGAGTTAGTGGCTCTTCCATCAAGGGGAAGCCGGGACAAATGATCCGCTACTACATTTTCTACCCCTTTTTTATCTCGTATTTCAATATGAAATTCTTGAAGTAATAAGATCCATCGAATGAGATGAGGTTTTGCATCAGATTTGGTGAGAAGATACTTAAGGGCCACATGATCGGTGTAAATGATAACTAATGACCCTATCATGTAAGTACGAAATTTATTCAATGCAAAAACTACCTTGAGAAGTTCCTTTTCAGTTGTGGTGTAATTGATTTGAGCATCATTGAGGGTTTTAGAGGTATAATATATGACATGAGGCTTCTTGTTTTACATTGAGGACAATGCATTGTTCTAGGTGGGGGGTGAGGGTCGATTGCAGAGCGTTCTTCCCTATTCTCGTTGTTTAGGGCCCAGTTTTTTTCTCTTTTTTTCTAGTAGAATAGATCAGATTTTACTAAGTTGTTTTTTTTTTCTTCATTAGCATACATACGGAGGTTGAGGCGTACGTACGGTTCCGCTATCGTGCGTACGCTGACGTGGCACTTCTTTGTTGCATGGTTGATGGTTCATTTCCATTAATCGTACGTATGGTGAGTTAGTGCATATGTATGATACTGATTGCCCGAGCACGCATATGCTAGCCCTCCGACACTGTACATACGCACTTGTTCACTGTACGTACGGTGCCCCCAATTTCTATATAAACCCCTCATTTTTGAATTATGACTCGTTTCTAAAACTAAGTTGACTCAAAGCTGACTTAGTGAGGGTCAATGAGGGAGTGTTTTGAGAGTACAGCGGAGCCCTGCCAAATTTCAACTATAGTCCTTCCTGTCTGTGCTCATCTTTAGTCCACCTTTAGGTATTCCTTAAGCTTTTCTTTTTCATTTAATTACCTTTCTTTCCTAGTTTCTTTCTATTTTAGTAGCTTAGCGAGTCCAGTAGTATAGATGGCTCCACGAACCAAGAAGGTCTGCAGGATCCCCGTTGCTTTTGATGTCTCCCGGTTTGTTAACGGGAAGGCCCAACAATGGTATGACCGGATTTTCAGTCAGAGGGGCCCAGTGCAGGAGAGAGCGATGACTCTCAAGCACTTTGAGGGCGAGCCATATCTGTGGAGAGAGATGTTTAAGGGTCGTGGTTGGCTGCGGTTGGCGCGGTACAATGGCCAGCATAAGACTAGACTGGTCACTGAGCTGACGGCCAACATCCGAGCACTCTCAGATGTTACTGGGGATGAGCGTATAGTTTCCACAGTTATGGGTAAGACCATTACCATCACCCCAACCACCTTCGCAGAGTTCTTTGGCCTCCCCCGGGTTCATAACCCAGCTTTGAGTTGGCCCCAATAGGGTGAGGTAGATCACGAGGTGATGGTTGCCGAGATTTGCCAGCTTGATGTCCAGTGGATTTCTTCTTAGATTAAGAAGAAATTTCTTGCTCCTAGGTATGCCCCGATGTTTGTGTTCACCTGTGGTTTGATATATCCGTTAAGACGTCGGAGAGTCCAGCATTATAGGCATTATAGGCGAGTCCAGCATTATAGGCATTATAGACGTCGGAGACAAAATATCCACAGTTAGACCAGGCGAGTCCAGCATTATAGGCATTCACCTAGCTATTAGATCAGCAGAGTGCACTGAAAGGCAGACCGCAGCCGTCCAGTTGATGCAGCAGTCCGTTGTAGGACTTTAGATAGCCCATATTGATCTTGGTTAGAGGTGTACGACTCTAGAAACAGTCCACGTAGCACAGATCACTACTTTACAGAGAGTCTTAGGCACTCAGATTACAGAGCTTCAGACCTCTTAGACTAGGTTTCAGGATGAGAGTTGACAATAGCAGGCACGTTAGAGTTAGATGCTGACTGACATTTTGGCTAGAGTTCGAGAGGATAAGGAACCCGATTTTCCTGACTTAGCTGTGGGTACTACAGACCTTGCCTCTTTAGGAGAGCATGATTTTCAAGATGATGATGATTTCAGACTTGGGCGAGGCAGAGTTTAGATAGCATCTCATGTACCTCCCATGTATACATTTCATTCATCGATGTATCTAAAACTTTGTAGTATTTTTTATGTAGCCCATTTCAGTGCCATATGATTATATACTTGTTTTGAGTTTATATGATATATTTCTTTCAGTGTATGTTGACCTCTTGTATACATAGGTTCTATTTCAGATATGAGTTAGTGGATATTTTGTCTTTATCTATCACATGATGGTAAGAGATTGATGATATTGTATGGTTTCTCTCACTATATACTTGCCATTGTTAGCTTCCATTAGTGATCTATCGGTTAACCTTTCTTATTCATAGTGAATGTGTTGATAGTTTGTATGAGAGACCATAGTAGCATATCTTATAAGATTTAATTCTGGACTCATGAATGATTAAGGGTTAGAATGGGACATAATCATAATACGATGAGCGTTGTTATTCTTTGATTTCAATACGAACATGATATTGTTTTGATTACATTATGATGAGATGATTGCATTTGCGAGCACAGATCATATTAAGTAGTGTACATTGTTGATCTTTGTATTTATGACCTAATTGAGTGGAGATCATTATCCGGAGAGAGTAGAGCCTATTACTTTATTGGAAGGATTTTTATGCTTTCTCAAATAAATTTTTATTGAGCTCTCGCATTTACAAATGACTTCATTATACTTGTGTTTGGCTTGTTGATTTGATATTGGTTTGCATTGATTAGCACTTACATTCCACCAAGAGCTGTAGACATAATACTCACTTTGAAAATGATTTTAGGCCTTCTTTGTTCATTTTGAGCCACCGAGTTTTATTGCTATTTTCCTTCTCTTTGTCACCCCATCTTCACGCCCTTTGTAATGCAATTCTAAATCTCATAGAAAAAAAAGAAGGAAAAAAAAAGGGGAGAGAGAAGAAGAAATATTTTTTAGTGGCAAGTGAAAAGCATCCCCATTCTTTACAATTCTTCACATGCAAAAAAAAAAAAAAAAGAAAAAAAAAGGGTGTAGAAATTGAGGGCATATGCAAAAAAAAAAAAAAAAGAAGAAACAAGAATGATTGATAGGTGAAAGGAAGTAACACCTCAAAAAGAGGTGAGATTGATATTAGAAGATTCAAAAGTTGGAAGGGGATAGTGGCCTTTAAAGAGCATTACATGCCTTGAATCACACATGTATTGCAGTTTCACATCTTTCCTTTCCCTTTTACCATACCTTGATACCACTTGACTTTCCCTCACAAAGTTCTTGATGATCCGAAGCATGATTTTCAATCGAGGTCTTGATGGAATGTAAGACATTGTTTGCACATCATGCTTAATTGATATCTATGCCATAAAGCATTCTTTCATGAAGTCATGTCAAGTCGATACACTTGCATTATATCCTCTTTCTTAGTTTGGTTTGCTCTTTTGCATGACTTACACATTTACTCTTTTATTAAGAGTAGCCAAGTGAGATAAACCGTGTGTTTGATTTCTCTTTGAGTGTATGTCTAGAAAGTGTTTGGATCGAGGCATTAAGGTTGTCGGTGTGAAGTGAAGCATTGTAAACTACTATGTATGATCCTAGCACACACGCCTTCATGAATCTTGTCATAATGTCTTCATAGACTCATCTTGTTTGTATTGGAAGTAAAGATACATTGTTTTGAGTATTGTGACGTACCCCCATGCATTTCTCCTATATCATTCTACATCTAGGATTGTTGATTATAAGATGATGTTTGTGGGTATCATCACTGCAAGCCCTCACGAGACACAACTCGTCCACTAAGGGTAACTTAGGGGTTCAAAGGCTTGATACATACGCTAAATGCATCCCGGACTCCCACGAAAGTGGAGATTATCTTATTGTACATATTTGTTTTATTTTACTTTTCACATTTTTTGCTAGGGACTAGCAAAAGCTAGGTGGGGGGTGGTGATTACACTCCAAAAAGTGTAATCTAAAGTCCCTAAATCGCTATTGTTAGTCCAACTAGAGTGTATATATCCCTCGTTTTAGTATAATAATTGTTCTAATAAGTATTTGTGGGTATTTTGCAGTTTTGAGTGAAGAACGGGCGAATTTAGAGCAAAAGAAGTTGAAAAGTGTATTAACTGTACATACGGTTAGAGTCATCGTACGTACGGTGGTCTCACCATACATAAGCTAACTTCTACTGTACGTATGCCTGTAACGGTTTTCCAAACTTCAGAGAGCATGAATCAGCGTATGGTTAACCGTACGTATGGTGAACAATATTATAAATATGGTACCGGCAATTCCTGTGCGTATTTTGCCGCTATATCTCTGGGAAATGATGTGATTTCTTGGATTTATCATCATTTTAGATTAGATTTTCAGTTAATATGTATTGTAGAGAGAGAAAGTGGCTTTATATTGTATTTTTCTTCATTTTCCTATACTTTCTTTGTAAACAAATACCAATATCTTCTTCAATTAATGAGAAATTTACAATTCTTCACATTCTACTTCATGGAATCAAGTAGCTAAACTCATCCTTAGATGCAATTATGATGATCTACCAAGAATCTTCAAGAACTTCAATGGAGGTATATACACTTAAACGAATTATCTCACGATTTCTTCATATTCATCTCAATTGTGTTGTAAATCTATAGAAAACTTAGATTCATAATTACTTTTGGTAATCTCTATGCACAATTCCTTAATTGGCATAGATATTGCACAATTAATGATTTGCTTATATGATTTTTAACAATTGAACACAAATTTACATCTAATTGGGTATGAATTCCCTTTCTTATGGTCTAAATCTTTCGAATCAAGGATCTGCAGAGTAATTCCTTACTTTAAGTTATCAAACCCTCCATTGAGACACTTGTAGAGAATTGGTAAATTAGATCAATTGTATCCAAACTTTCCATTAATTGTTCTTAACTTTAGTTAAAATTATCTTAAATACGTAGTGTAGTTAGTTTAATTTGGTAGTCAACACAATCACACCATCAAAGCAATTTTCGGTCTTATTTGTAGTTAATTCCAATTTGCTAAGTAACGTTCTAATTCGACTCAATTGGTTGGCTGTTTTGCTCTTATGTGTTGCCTATATTGGGTTTGATCCTTTGGAAGAACGATACCGGTACTTACCGAAATTTTACTTCAATCGCGACACCCATGCTCTTGTGGAGAAGCTCAAGTCCATTTCACTTTTGGAAGCGATTCAAGCTTTGACCAGTTCACACCATTGATTTGTGCAATTCTTATACCAATTCTAAGATTGTGCATGAGAGTTACCAAATAGTCATCAATCTAGGTTTTTTAAAAGACCTAGACTATAATTGCTAAGAATTGTACTAATGAGAAGATTTATCAATGAAAATCAATTATAGCTATATGAAGACTTAAAGATCTTTGGCTAATCTTCACAATCACATCTAATGATGGATTTAGCTACTTGATTACATGAGAAATTGACTTGAAATCATAAAACTTGCGCTGAAATCATAAATCTAGTGCCTGATTACAAAGAAATTGAAGAAATCTATTGAAATCTAAACTTTCTCTCTCTAGAAGGCTCTCAAATAACACTATCTCTAACTACAAAACCCTAGAAAAATGGAAAGCTCCCCGAAATTCAACAAAAACTACGTTAAACAGCTAAGAAAAAATTGGGCTCCCGTTAGACGTTCGAATGGCTTATAGGCTGTTTGAACGGCTGTTTGCATGGTTAGCGAACAGATAAACATGCTTGCAGTATCTCGCCCCCGCTATCAAACTTGATTTGAAGCTGAATCGAACAGTGCAAAGAGCTCTCTAAATCTCCCTAGCATTCGCACGCTCGACTTGGCGTCGGAACGACTGTTCACACAGTAAGCTCCCCTATTCGAATGCTCGCCTGTACTTTTGCTCTATTCGATCTTTTTATCCTGCACAAGGTTCATTAAAGCAGTTTAGGGATAAAAATATATTAATAAAACAATATTAAATATTTACTAAGGTTAACAAGCAACTAAAGTAGGCACTATGATTACACTTTTAGAGTGTAATCACACTCCTCAACTTAGCGTTTGCTAATCCCGTGCAAAATCATGAACTAAATCATACAATAAGCAAAGAGATAATCTCCACTTTCGTAGGAGTCAAAGATGCATTTAGCGTATGCATCAAGCCTTTAAACCCCTAAGTTACCCCTAGTAGATGTATGGTGTCTCGTGATGGTTTCTAGTAAAAATACTCATAATCATCCCCTTGTGAATTGCAATTAGAGATAAGAATAAGCAGAACATACAAAATCCAACCCAAGTAAAAATTAGATATCACTCCTAACTCCTAACACATGTAAGAATATGCAACAATACATACAAAAGAGAGGTTCAAATGAGTGGGTGAGGAATCATGCTACATAACTCAATTGAAACACACTAATGCATTTTCAAACCTTTAAGCTTTGATTCAACTCCGCACCGGTCATACACTCGTAAAGAAACACCCACATAGCTCTCACAATGGTATACTCATCAAAAGAGTAAATGTAAAGAGAAACAAAAGAGCATACCAATTACAGAAATTGAAAAGATTTAAGTGTATCAACCTAACATAGCTTCATGAAAGAAAATCATTGTTGAGTAATGATTTAAAGAAGTTGACAATTGATAATTTATACTCTACTGAAATCTTCAATCAAGCACAACTTGGATCAACTAGGACTTTCCAAGGTAGAGGTGTGGTTTAGAAGATACAAAAAGTAAGGGAAAAGAAAGATAAACATAGGTCATATCATATGTAATCAAGGCATGAAATAATAACTGGCTAAACAACTACAACTCTTCCCTTTTTTATTTCATAACACTCTTCTCAACATTTTGCTCTTTTTTTTCAACTTTGCGACACCTCTTTTTTTTTTTTTTTCTTTCTTTTCTCACTTTCATCTTTTGATTGCCCCTTTTGCATTTGACATTTTCATGCTTCATAATATGCTATTTTTCTTTTGAACGTCCCCCATCAATCTCTTTCTTTGCTTCTCTTTCTTTTCTCATTGCCTCAAGTTATTTTATTATCTTCTTACAATGGCTTTGCTTGCAAATGTAGAACAATAGACTCTTATATTAATAGAGAAGTCTCAATTCACCCCAACTTGGACAACAATCAAGAGAAGGAAGGGTATCAACAAGGGATCAAAGGGAACAATAAACTTTCATATAAAACTCTTAGTTTGCAAGAAGATAAAGGGCCTCTAATCATGTCTAGAGTACCCAACCATAAAACTCAATAGGTTAAAAGTGTCAACCTTTTTAATCAATACTCAATTCATGAACCAAATGCAAACATAATGAATCTATTGAAAAAAATGAGGGTAAAGAATGTAACTGCTCTAAAAGACAGTAAATGCTGTAAAGTTTATGATAAAATCTCCACTAATGTAAGGATGAGAATGCAAACGATAGTAACAAATGATGTTATAATGCATGATTGTGCACAATGATGTAATTCGCTCTATTTATTTTCAGTTATAAAAGGCAGTTTTGTGCTACGAATAGTGGATCTAGCTTTTACATTACGGGTTGCACTTAGAATTCTGCAGATTTTGTATACTTTTAGAGAGACATACTTCTAAATTTCCATTGTAATAGAGAGCTTTAATTCCAATTATTCTTGTTTTCTCATATCTTCAATTGTATTGCAATGGTGATAATTAGCTAACTCTTCTCTTGGATTCAATTGAGAAGATCATGACTTAAGATCTTCAAGTTTTCAATGGAGGTAAAATGGTTTTCAATGATATATCTGTCAATTGATCTAATTCATAGCAATTGAGACTTAGATTTTTAAGTAAACCTAGGTTCTTGAGTAAGTTTGGTAATATCAATGCACATCCTTGAATTGGTATTGAGATTGCACAAGTTGATCTTCCAAATCACATTTCTATAGTCAAAATCCTCCAAATCAAAAGGTCCATGATGAGACCTTTGAATTGAGTTATAAATTCCTCCTTGAATGCTTGATGAACTTGGGTGATTGGATTAATTGGATATAAGACTATTCTCTTCACTTGAAACTTTGGATTAATTGTTTTGAAGTAGATTAGCAAACCAACAATCTACGACCTTCACATTTTTTGTCTCATTTTACTTAGAAGCATTTTCATTAGTTGTAACTCAACTCTAGGGAATTTAGTGTTTACTTTGTGCTATATTCATATTGAATTTGATCCTTGTAGAATTCGACTCCGGACTGACCGGATTAAACTACATCGCCAACCGACTCTTGCGGTTATACATTGCACATCTTTGGAGCGATCAGTCACAAAATAGGATCTAAGGTGACCCTTTAGTGATGAACTAGTGATGGGTAAGTTTGCCTCACAAATAATTTTTAACGCCGATTTCCAAGTGTTTGGCAAAAAATGTTTTCCTCACCTCTCCCTCTCTCTCTCAGGTTCTCTTATTGAGTGATCAAACTTAAGAATAGAAGCTTAAACTTGGCTCGTATACTGGGCGATATCAATGAAACTTGGACAAGTTTCCAACACGAGGACGGAATGAGTCAAGGATCACGGAGAAGCTCCCAGTGAAGTTTAATGATTCATGAGCAACTCACTTTTTTTAAAACCTTTGATTTAGTTTAGGTTCCTTTGATTGCACACAATGACACTAATTCCACCCTTGAAAAGGTCAATATTGAACACTAGCACGCTAATCACAGTGAAATATTTTCGCTTCAACGTAGACAAAGACAACATAGCAAATGAAGACTAGGAAAGTTCAAAGAAATCAAGTCTTTACCCTATTTATGTTTTATATGACTAGAGGGGTCTTTGACTTTGGGCAGAGAGCAGCTATGGCATTCCAGATATTAAATTCATTCCCGTAACAACTCTCCCCCATTTTCTATGCTAATCGGGTCAGGTTTAGTAGTTTTATGGATAGCAGATAAACGGAGAAAGGGAATATGCTCTTTGAAGGTGTGGCACGGGAAATCTATAATATGATATTGACCGTAAACATGTGTATTTACATATGTATATTCTCAATTTTCATTTTGAAAAAAAAATGTGCAAGAGTATTGGAATATTATTTTCAATTTTATTATTGGAATTATATGTATTATCAGATTAGATGTATAGCAATATCAGGAAGTGATCAACAAATTCACTAACCAGCCAAAATCATTAAGTGTACCATACTATTTAGTCATATAAGAAGAATATGTACAATCGCTATTTGAATAAACCATCATTGAAACATTCATATATTGAAATAGTGAAGAATGACAATAGAAAACACTTAAGGAAGGAGAAGATGGCATCAAACCTACTTGGTATTTTGAATACTTCAAACTAAGGGTAAAGATGGCGTTTAAAATTCATGGAGAAAAGTGATGTGTAGAAAAGACTTTTGATGAAAAAAAAGAAGCTTACGTTAAAAAAATTAAGCTTGATATCATTTCAAAATTTTTTGTTTTAGTATTTCTTGTTTTTAGAAACAAAAACTGAAAGTTTGGAAACACTACTTTTTTTAATTTTCGAAGGAACAATTTTTTAAAATTTAGAAAATAATTTAAAATTGTTTTCTAAATTAATTTTTGGAGAAAGTTTTCCAAATAAGTTATTGTATCAATTTTCATTATTTTGTTTTTGTAAATAAAAAACAAGAAGGTTTTTAAAAACGAAATCAAACGCATAAAATATCATTGAAGGTTGAGAAACGTTGTTTCTATTTTTGTGTGGAGACTGGTGGATCAAGATTAGTATTTAGAAGATTCCGGCTATTCGACACTTAATCAAGGGCACTAGGGATCGTATCGACGGGACTAACACATACAAAAAGAACACACCAAAATGTTTCATGGTTGCAACACATGGTAGCTCATTTGATCGGGTTGGGTCAGTCAACGTGAACTTTTATTATGTAATTTATAACGTATTGATTGACTGGTTTGGGGTTCTGTGTTTTTTTCCCTCCAAGTTTTTCATGTAAAAATCACGTGTCTCGTGATTGTTTGACTATTTTCACAAATTTACATTTATCGTACGATTGTGGTATGTGCTAATTAAAGAGATATGATTAGTTGGCAAATTAAACTAGACCAATTCGGTAGCCCTTCGCAAGAGAGTAAATACCACACTATCACCCGATGGTCGGATCTGTGAAATGGCGACAATATGCAATTAGATTTAATTTATGAAAATGAAAGAGAAAATAAGAAGCAAGAAGGATTTGAACAATGACCACTTCCTAAGGATGGATGTGTTGATGTAAGCAGAAGAAAAAGAAATGAGAAGTGGGAGTAGTTGTTAAAGAACGATTCGTCCACGTTGAAATAAATTAATAAATAAACTAACCATTGAAGACTTGGTGCGTAGATCTTGTCTGCCTGGTATGGGAAAAACTAGTGATCAAGTTAGGAAGTCTCTGTGTATAAATAGACACGTTTCCCATCCTACATCTCTCACCTCACCGAAGCTATCACATACAGAAATTCCTATTTGCCTCAGAAAAAGAGTGAAATTTTTTTTCGTGAGTGCTTCATCCTCAATCAAGAAATGATGAGCACCCACATTTTTGTAACCATAGCCATCTTGGCCTTGGCTTCCACAATTGCCTATGCATCTGACCCCAGCCCTCTGCAGGACTTCTGTGTTGCTCTTAATGACTCCAAGTCTGCTGGTATATTTATGCTTTATCCATCTCTCAACTTTCTGTCTGAGCTCTCTGATGCTTCAGAATGATAATATACTAGCTTTTTGACCATATAATTTCAGTTATTTCATGAATGCGTAGTCTATAAGGAACTACATTCCAATGTTTTCATTGCATTTTGCTTCTTGGGTGATTGGATTGGAGTTGAGATTTTATCGTTTGATGGAACTTTCCGCCTCTGGTTGGCATCTTGCCAATCTTTTGGTTGTTCCTTCTGCTCTATCCTAGGCTTAGGCTGGTAGTTTTCTTCTCTGTCAATCTAATGCATACTTGTTCAGCTTTGAATCCTCCCATTTCCCCAGCTGTGTCTTCTTTTATCAATGAATTTTGCTTTTCAAAAAAAAAAAAAATACAAGCTATAATGACATTCTTGTAAGCTACTGTTACTTGAGTATAACTCCTATTTCTCTGTCCGTAGTTTTTGTGAACGGGAAGTTTTGCAAAGACCCAAAGCTGGCTACACCTGATGATTTCTTCTATTATGGGCTCCTTACTCCTCGAAACACTTCGAACCCACTTGGGTCAACTGTCACTCCGGTTAATGTCATGCAATTACCAGGGCTCAATACTCTTGGCATCTCCTTAGCTCGCATAGACTATGCACCTTATGGCCTCAACCCACCACACACGCACCCTCGTGCTACTGAGTTCATCGTTGTCTTGGAGGGTACTCTATATGTTGGCTTTGTCACATCCAATCCAGATAACCGTTTATTTGCCAAGTACCTATACCCAGGAGATGTTTTTGTATTCCCAGAGGGTCTCATTCACTTCCAGTTCAATGTGGGAAAGACTAATGCAGCCGTTATTGCCGGTCTAAGCAGCCAAAATCCTGGGGTCATTACCATTGCAAAGGCAGTGTTCGGGTCAAATCCAAGGATTTCCCCTGATGTTCTTACCAAGGCATTTCAAGTTGACAAGAAGGTAGTTGACTATCTTCAAGCCCAGTTTTGGTATGACAACAACTAGAGAAACTATGGGCTTTTCTATGGCTATCAAGCACCCATAAATCTATCCACTAGAGAAACCATATTTTGCTGTCAATCCTTATTTAATAAAGCATCAATAAGTGGGTTTGTTATGTACGATGTTCTTGAAACAGATGTTTTCCTATAGTCTAATAATAAAGTTTGTTACTCTCTCTCTCTCTCTCTCACATGATAATGACAGCCTGTAATCAATAGATGTGAAAATACAGTGAAGTAACTCCACGTCTCCACCTACCAAAAGTTCATATTCACCAAATGAACAGCATTCTTTGTATGAAGGTTTAAACCTTCTTTGAGATAGCTCTACGTCTGCAGCCTAGCTAGCTTCAACTCCTAAGCATTAACAGGGTGTATACCGTACCGTGTATTTGTGTCTGTGCAATTATCAGAAGTATCTGCTCCTTGAGCAACTGCCACTTGCATTGTAATAGAATGTCAATTGATCAAATTATTTGAACTGAAACAAATAAATTTATGCCCAAAATTGTAGTTTCTTCAATCACATTCTATCCCAAGAAAAATTCTAAAGCATTCTTAAAGTAGATTCATTATATCTGGCACCTCTGTATGCATGCCACCCAAAATCATTCTTCGTCCATTTTTTTTTGGGTATTTATCATCCGACTGAAAAGAGATTAGGGCTATGGAATTTCACCTAGTGGACTAAGTAGCACAGCTTTATTCAGGATAATTATGAATGAAGACCTAATGTCACTAAGGTATTTTTCTTGAACATAAATGGAGACAATGTGACTAAAGAAGCCTTGGAAGGTTCCAATCTTCTACGGCCAGAGAATAGTTGCAAATATAAAATACAGTCCAACAATATCTACCAAACCTGGTATTCATGGAAATTCAATTATCCGACTTTTCTTAGAACACTACTAAAAAAAGGACATTTTGCCTAGGAAGTTTTTACCACGGCCCATTTGCCGTGGCAAAAAAAGTCATTTGTGACGGCAAGACAGTTGTGGCAAAAATTCGAGGCAAATAGTTATTTGCCAAGGCAATTTGCGACGGGAAGAAGAACGGTGGCACAAAATTGTTTTTGCCTCGAGTAATTGCGACGACAAGTTCACCGACGCAAAAAAATAAATTTAAGATGGAATTGGCCACAGCACAACGTACCGTGGCAAAAAAATTTAATCAAAACGACGTCGTTTTGATTTGGCGGGTCTTTGAATTTTTAGCTTCTTCTTCCATCGCAAACCCTAGCCGTTCCTCATTTTCCCCCTTCTTCTCTTCCCCCACTGCCTCTCTCTGACCAACCAGCCTTCAAGTCGGAGGTCCGCCGCACTAGCCTGCAAGTCGGAGGTCTGCCGCACCACCGCCACACCACACATTTCTTCTACGTTGTGCTGCCGCCCAGCTCCTCCGCCGTTGCCCAGCAACTGTCGCCGCCAGCTCCTCCTCTACTACCTAGCTCTTCCTCCACTGCCTTGCAACTGTCGCTAGGTCCTCCTTTGCTGCCTAGCTCCTCCACCATTGCCCAGCTCCTCCACCGCTGCCCAACTCCAGCTCCTCCTTCGCTGCCCTGCAACTGCCGCACCACGACACCATCTCGTCAGCCTGGTAAGAGCTTTCTCCACCATAGGTTTGTTAATATTTTTATCCTGGTGATTTCAAGTCAATGTCTACACAAAATCCACATGGGTCATGGCTGATGCCAAAATGAATTGAGGGAAAAACAAATGATCATTTGAACAATCATTCATTAAAATTTCACTAATAATGTCAATGCATTTCAATAAATAAACTTAGTTCCTGTGGTTGACTTGCTTTCATTTTCTCAACAAAAAAGAGATGCTTGCATATAGCTTAGTTCCTGTGGTTGCCGGGTTTAACTTGAGTTCTCTTCGATTGTCCATGCCATTTGAATTCACTTACCATTGCACTTTTCAATTACTTAATTAACCAAAGAAAATAGAGAATTATAGTAAAGTTTATGTCTGGCACAATGTGAATTTCAGCTTTACCCCCTTTCCAAAACCTCTATAATTTCTTGTTGAGTGAGTAGAAATATCAATTTCCAAAATTTCAATTTCACAGAGTGCTTTGCAATGACAATCTTCAAACTACCCAAGTCATTCGAGGATTGTCAAACCAGATTATTGACCTGGATCTTGAGTTTTTTTTTTTTTTTTAATATGCAGGACTTGTTTTTCAATATTGTGTCATGAACTCGTTTAAAGAATTTTAATGAGTATATTGCTTGAAGAGGACGCAGACACATTCAGCTGGGCAAATGAAAACAAGTTTGACACATCAAATAGAATTAACTTCACCCATGCATGAAGTAGAATTAACAAACCTATGGTGGATGGAGAAGTATATTCAAACATGCCCATTTGTTTTTCAATAGAATTAACATCAATGTATCTATGACATTGTTGAAGATAACTATAGTTACATGACATACCTAACCTAAAACTTTCAAAAATGACAAAAAAGAAAGAAAGAAAAACTCAGCTACTTAATTAATATTTAAAATTACCTGGGAATGATATGGAGTGGTTCTTAAAAAAAAAAAAATCCAAAAAGGGAAGAGAAAATGAATTTTGATTATTGTGATTACCCTTTTCTTTCAAATGTTAGTGATGAAAGAAAATTCATGTTGGTGTTGATCATATTTTGTTTGGGCAAATAATTTGGAAATGAACCCATGTATATGGAGTTGACGAAAAATGGATATAAATGGCCAAATTGGTTGGAATTAGAGGGGATGATGGCATGCTTTAACCAATATGATAAGATTGGCTTCCTACCATATGGGTTGGTTGATTTACAAGATCCTAAAAAGTCTAAAACCCACAAACACTATATTTGAATCTTGATTTGGGTAAGAGAAAGAAAAATGAAATGAAATTTTTCCGCGTTGAGTATTTTATGGACAACCAAACAAAACAAAAATGAATTTTTTTTAGCAAATACTAGTTAATTTCTTTTTAGCAAAAATAAATTTATTTTTGTATATTTGTCATCAATTCATAAATTATATAGATTTGGCCTCTGATGGAATCGGCTTTGTATCACTAGGTTGGAGAGGTTCAAAGGAAGGGATCCATTGTCCCACATGCATATATTGGGCCCTCTCATGACCTATAGATGAAACTTCACCTAAAGCCCTATCTTGACAATCCAAAGTCTCATGAGGCTCACTCCTCAACAATGCTTTCTCCAATGAGTCCTCAAAGAACTCATTCTCAAAATTATCTTGCACTATGGTCTCAACAATATCAACCTCCCAGATATCCTCACACTCACCTAATTGTTTGGTAACCGAAAAGATATTCAATTCGAACGTGGTGTTACCAAATGAAAGCTTCACTAACCCATTTCTACAATAGATGATGGCATTGGAAGTAGCTAGGAAAGGTTTTCCTAAAATGACGGGGATTTGGTTGTGAGCTATACAACTATCCACGGGTTGAGTGTCCAATACTATGAAATTCATGGGAAAATAGAAGTTATCAATTTGGATGAGCACATCCTTAATGATACCTCTAGGCACCTTGATAGACCTATCTGCTAGTTGTAAAGTGACTCCGGTAGGTTGCAACTCCCTTAAACCAAGTTCCTTATACACCGAAAATGGGAGAAGATTAACGCTAGACCCTAAATCCAACAAAGCGCGGTCTATCCTAGTGCCCCCGATAGTGCAAGAAATGGTAGGACACCCGGGGTTCTTGAATTTCGGAACGGTCTTGCATTGCGAGATTGCACTTTGATTTTCATTCATCATAATCGTTTCCTTAACATGTAGTTTTCTCTTGAAGGTACATAAATCTTTTAAGAACTTGGCATATGATGAAATTTGCTTAATGGCATCTAAAATGGGGATGTTGACCTTAACCGGTTTAAGCACTTCATAAATTTCAGCATTTAAAAGTTCATTTTTTGATTTGGTCAACCTTTGGGGAAAAGGTGCATGTCTCAACATATCCCTTCTCTTATCCCTATTGGTCTCATTCAAGGTCTCAAAAGGAGTAGCAATGGACTCCTTCATGTGATGCTCATCACTCTTTCCTTCTTCTCTCGCTTGTTCTTCTTTCTCACCTTCCTTTGCCTTACCCTTCCCCTCACGGTTGACACACGATTTAGAAGCTACATCCTTTGATGGAATGGTTTTATCAATGACTTTACCGCTTCTAAGAGTGGTGATGGCTTGTACTTGTTCATGGCTTGTTTGAGGGTCTATACCACCCTTGGTAATGTGTACTTGCCTAACCACCGGATTGGGTTGAGGTTAGGCCGGGAATCTCCCCAGGACATTTTGGGTCAAAGCTTGTGTCAATGTAGACATTTGCTTTTGAATATCCTCAAGCATCCTAGTATGTTGATCCAACACCTTATCTTACTTATCTACCCTTGCGTTAACCCCTCTCACATCATTGGATAATTGATAAAAATTATCTTCCATGGGTTTCCTATGAGGAGCTTGGTACGGTTTGGGTTGATTTGGAAGTTGTGCCATGGGTTAGGGTTGGTAGACTTGAGGTTGAGGTGCTTGGAATGGGGCAATGGGAGTAGAATAGTGTTGAGGGTTTTGATACCCTCCTTGGTAAGGTTGGGAGTTTGAACTCCCCTCATTCCTCCACCCAAAATTAGGGTGATCCCGCTATTCCAGATTATAAGTGTTAGAGTAAGGGTTACCCCCTCCTCTTTGGAATTGGCCAATCGCATTGACTTGGCCATGCAACACTTCTTTCACCCCCGGAATGATGGGACATGAAGATGTGTCATGGTCGGTATTGTCACACACTAAGCAACAAGTCTCTTTTCTTATCTCTCTAGACCGCTAACACCTTTTTCCCTTCCAAAGCCTTTAGTTTTTTAGTCAAAGTGGTCACTCTTGCATTCACATCATCAACATCTTTTAATTGGTATCTCCTTACCCCTTGTTGTACGGAATAACTCTCGGGATTTTGAGTCCCGGTGAGTGCCCAATCCCTAGCCTTGTTTGCTAAAATGTCAAAGGATTCATAGGTTTCATGGGGTTGTTTGTCAAGGAATGTCCCCGTACACATTGATTCAATCAAATGTTTAAGTTGGGGTGTTAGAGACGAGTAGAAAGTGTTGATAATGTGCCAATCAGCGAACTCATGGTGAGGATAAGTGTTCAAGAGGTCCTTAAACCTCTCCTAACATTGAAAGAATGTTTCCCCCATCATGGGAGAAAATTGGGAAATTTGCCTCCGGATGCTCTCGGTTCGGTTCTCGGGAAAGAACTTCTTTAAATACTCCCCTTAGAGTACATTCCATGAGTGAATAGACATAGGCCTCAACGAATTGAACCAAAATTTGGCCTTGTCTTTCAAGCAAAAAGGGAAGAGTTTTAACAAGAAGACTTCTCTTGGGCAAAAATTATCCATGATAAGGGAGCAAGCATCCTCAAACTCTTTTATAAAATCATATGGTTGTTCGGAATCCATTCTGTGAAATTGGGGGAGCATTTGCATGCTTCTCGGCCGAATGTTAAGTGAAGTGTAATGTGGCGGGAATACTATGCAAGAAGTTGGTGCTTGATGTGGAGGGTTCAAGTAGTCTCGTAAGGTCCTTTGATAGGGAGCTGCCATGTCGCCATGGTTGCTCCCTCTTTCCATGTCATCGTCACCCCCTACATTATGATCTACCCCCGGTGGAATGGGTTGAAGATTAGGATGGAGTTGTGGGTTGGGTGTATTCGGTGCGGCATTAAGATTCGGAGGGAAGACGTTGGGTAAACCTTGGTCATTCATGTTAGCCATTGGAAGAAATCCTAGGTCCACAACTAATGGAAGGCCAGGCATGGGTGGTGATGAACTACTCTCACTCTCAAACCTCACAAGTCGGTTATGAATGTCCCTAATGAAATGTGGCATGCGATGATGAATACAACAAATAATAGACCGTCCAGGTCATACAGCACATCATACACAATCATGCATTGTCGGACAACGGCTTTTTCTCTTGTTCACCAACCGATCCTCCAATCTCCTTATACAAAGCAATACCACCGATTTGCAAGTTAAGCACACTATCCTATCTCTATTAAATGTCTCCTCACAAGGAGTCCTAACAAAATGCAATGCAACTACACCTAAGTCAAACAAAACAAACTAAACAAAGAGAAACCAAAAATCTAAACACCTTAAGGGAGAAAGAGATTACTAAGGCCCAAAGCCGTAGATGCTTCTGTCGAGGGTGAGTGATCAACTCCCACCCGTTTACAATTTTGCTATTCTGTTTAGTTTTCTTTTTCTCCTTTATTTGCTATTTTTGGATTTTTTTTTATATGCAATTTGCCAAGCGATTCTCTAACCCGCAATTGTTGGTGTTCGCCTTATGCTTTCGATCCCCAGCAACAGCACCAAAACTTGAATCGCTCACAAATGCACATTGATTTTGAGCTTTCCTCGCAAGAGTACGGGTGTCGATCGAAGTAAAAACCGGTAAGGACCAGTATCGTTTTCCCAAAGGATCGAGCCAAATATAGGCATGGCATAAGTCAAAACAAACAACAAATGGGATGAATTAGTGGGTTGCTTAGCAAATTGGAACTATACTAAAAATAAAACCAAAAATCATTGAATGGTGAGAAGTTGTGATTTGTTAAACTAAACTAATTACGCTTGAAATTGAAAGCAATTATACTAAATTTTAAATCAATTAATAAAGGGCTTGGATGCAATTGCTTCAATTTACCAAATCTCTACAAAGTCTTCAATGGAGTTTTGTGTAACTCAAGTCAAGGTTCACTCCGTGGAGCCTTGACCCGGAGGATTTCGACCATAAACACTTGAATTCAAGTTCAATTGAGTGTAGATTGTTGGTTCATTGTAAGAATCTTAGAATCAAATCCTCAATTATGCAATTCCTATACCAATTAGAAGATTGTGCATAGCAATTACCAACCTAGATTATGAATCTAAGTGTTCTATGTGTCTACAACTCAATTGAAGCGAGAATTAGAGAAAACATAGGATAAATCATTGGAATTCATATACCTCCATTGAAGCCTATGCAAATTCTTGGTAAATTTTCACAATTACATCCAAGAGATGTCTAGCTACTTGATTCCATGGAAGATAACATGAAGAACTGAAGATTTCTCATTAATTGTTGAAGAAAATGATGTCTGCTTACAAAGAAAGTGTAAGAAAATGCAAGAAAATACAAGGAAAAACTATATCTAACCCACTTTCTCTCTCTATATCTAATCCTAACAGAACATCTAAGTTATATTTGATGATAGATACAAAAATCGCGTCCTCTTTTGAGTGATATAGCTGCAAAATTTGCGCAGACACAGCCGGCACCGTATGTACGGTACTGTTCACCGTACATACGGTGAACATACCGAACGTACGGTAAGGCATACGCTAAAACACAGTTTTTGAATTTTGGTTCCTCTGGTGCAGGCGTACGCACGGTCTGGGGTACCGTATGTACGGTGGGACCACAGTACATACGCTGAGGTGTACGCAAAAATCTCCTTCTCTGAAGTTTGGGTCTAGGGCTGAGGGCGTACGTACGGTGTGAGATACTGTACGTACGGTTGGACCACCGTACGTACGGTGTCTCCTACCATATGTACGGTAAACTGCACAATTTGGCCGTTTTGCTCCAATTTTCCCCCGTTTTCCTGCACAAAACCCACAACCACTCATTAAAACAATTATTATGCTAAAATAGAACATATATACAATCTAATTGGACTAATAATAACTATTTAGGGACTTTAGATTACACTTTTTAGAGTGTAATCAATAAAGCGACACAATATGACTAAAGAAGATAATTATGAAGGAAGACAATATCACTAAGGCATTTCACTTGAACATAAATGGAGACAATATGACTAAAGAAGACTTGGAAGGTTCCAATCTTCTAGCCCACCCTATTTCTATTTGATCAAACTAAAGAGACAACGGCCAGATAGTAGTTGCAAATATAAACTACATTCCAACAACATCTACCAAACCTAGTATTTGTTGAAATCAGTTATCCGACTTTATTTAGAATAGTTAGATGTAGTAGTTCTAGTATTAGGAGACAAGCAGATGAAGGGAATATATTCTTCCACCCTCTGACATGAAATCAAAACAGAATAACTATTCTAAATAGGCTAAATTGTAAAGTTTAAACTGTTAGAGAGACAGATACACTACAACAAACAACCTTTTTGCTATGACAGCAATCATCACTAAAAGTTCAAAATTGGTCGTAGATACCTTTTGTGACAAAAATTATGTCATCATGCGGTCATGGAGGTAAACTCGTCCCAAAAGGTATTTGTGACGAATTCTTAGTTTTGTAGCAAATCATTGTAGTATTTTGATATGAACAAAATCTCATCACCAAAAGTAGGGTTTTCCATGACTATTATTGTGTCGTGAATACAAAAAAAAAAAATTTGGTTGCAAAAATAGGAAATCATCACCTTCAATTGGAATTTAATATTCCTTAAATTGATACTTACCACTGTTGTGATGAACTTGATTGGTCACCAACATACCGAGCTAACAGATTTAGTACCAATTGTTTTCGTCTCAAATGTAAGAAATTAGTTTTTGTGACCAATGTATTTTGTCACAATAAGAGTTATAGACACAAAATAAATATCCTTTTTTGACACAACAATTGGTCTCGAAAGGTTGATATGATGTATTTGTGATGTATTGGTCTCAAAATCCAAGAATGGAAAGACACCTATTTTTTTGTGACTAAGATTTTCATCACAATAAATGCAATATAAGTTTCTTTTTGTATTTTAGCTACAAAATTTGCTTGTAACTAAATGGCAATTTATAATTTAACCTCCAATTTGACTGTCTTTCAAATGGTTCCTATTTTAGTGCATGGTAACTCCAAATGCATTAATATTCTTAACTCTTTTTATATATAGCCACGACAACTTAATATTATCACTCAAACCAAAGTTACTAAGTAAATAAAATTTTATAGAATAACAAAATTTGAACTAGAGAGTGATACTCTAAAATTATCATAAAACTAATGGGCATCAAATGTCTACAAAAGTATCAAAAACCATGTTTCTCACTAAAGATCCACAACAATTCACAAAAGTTACAAAAGAAGCCCATCGATGAACTGAACTTTTACCAGATTGCATCAAAATGTCAAAACAATTGATAAGTCAACACCAATACCAAGTCTGCAAAACTACTAGATTGTTGTCAAAACGTACGCTAGAGCATTTGTCATCCCCAATACGAAGTCTGTAAAATACTAGGCCTATGTCAAAAGGTCATACAATTTGTCCACCCTAATACATTTGTAACATAGAATGAGATAAAGTCTACGGTGTCAGTTTGCATTTTGTGTTTATTGCACAAAGATAATCAATGCAACAAATAGAAACTAACTAGAAACTATCTCCCATTATTCCAACAAAATAAAAGAAGAGAGAGAAAGAAGAAGGAATAAAAGACAAGCAAAAAAATATTCATCATCAACGTTGTTCTTCAATGACTTTCTTGAACAATTATCTCCATGTTCCACAATCATCACTTCATAATTTCTACTAGTTAAAAAAAGAAAGAAAATTATTTGAAAAATAGTTCTCAAGGCAATGCAAAAATCTTCCAACGCTATCTTAATCATGATAAAGGAAAAAGGATAAAGCATAGCAAGAAGATGAATAGTCTGAATAGGGAAAACAAGGAACTTGAGAGAGAAAGAGAGCAGTTCATTCAAATAATTGATTGAAGTGGCATGCACTAGCAATGAACTTGCGGTGTTACCTCTAGACTTCATTTCTGTTAAGGGTCAAAAAATAGTTTTTGTACAATGCTCTTCTTTCTTTTTTTTTTCTTTTTATTTATTTTGGTTGAATGTATGGTTTTATCATTAATAGTCGTAAAACATGTCCAAATTTAATGCTCATGCCAGATTTTCAGGTAAAAAGAAATTTAAGGATCATATAACCTGTTAAGAAATAAAAAAAGAAATAGAAAAATGGGAATCAAGATGTAACACCAGAAGAAATCGCCAAGTTGACATCTCGGATATATTGCAACCCTAGTAATTAATTTAACACACCAGCACAAGCATATGTATATGCAATGCATAAACAATATGTATCGATCTGAATATGTGCAATGTAATTACCACAAGCATACTATTAGCGTTGTAGTTTAAATTCGATAAATCCAGATATCGATTATCTCGAAGATCAAACTCAATATAAACTATAGGCTTTAACTCACATCCATTTCTCTTTAGATTTGCAACACGTCAAATAAAATTATTTCTTAAAAAGGTAAAACCAAAAACACTTTATTTTGAAAGGTTTGGTTTGGCTAAGCTAAAGCTACATTAAAACAATTAAACTAATAGAGATAAATGACTTGGTTCCAACTGATCCAACCACCCAATTTGCCCAAGATTTCAATGAGGTTTGATAACTCAAATCATTGGCTTCATCGTGCGCCTTCGATTCGAAGGATTTCAACCATTAAAACAATGAAATCAATGATAATCAACAAAAATTTTATAAACAATGAGATTCATATATTCATACCATCGATCAAAGCAACACCCATACTAGATTCAAACTTTGTGTATGGACACTCAAAGACTTAGTCAAGAACACAAGCTTTCTATGGGTTTCAAGAAATAATTATCATAGATTCAATTCAATGATAATTAACCCTAGAATTAGAGTCAATTTAAAGTCATAGATTCATACCATCGATTTGTGCAATTTTTATACCAAACTAGGACTTGTGCATAAAGATTACTAAAAATGGTCAAGAATATAAATTTTCTCAAAGATCTAGAGTTCAATTGTCAAGAATTAAGAGATTTGAAAGATAAAACAATGATAAACCCATTACCTCCATTGAAAACCTTAAAACCCATGGGTGATCTTTACAATTGGACCGAATAGAAGAGTTTAGCGACTTGAATCCATAGAAAAATGCATTGAATAGAAGAAATGTGTGCTTGATTACAATAAAAAAGGAGAATTACAAAGAAATCTAGAGTCTCTCTCTAAAACTACTCCTACAACAATGAAAATGAAGAATTATAATAAAATTTAGAGTTCCTCTCTCTAAAACTACTCCTAATACTCTCTAAAAAATCTAAAAATGTGTAAAATAAGCTGAGATTCCCAAATTTGCACTAAAATAGGTTGAAAAATAACAGAGTTACGTGAACCGTTAGCTAGGCATTCGATCGCCTAGCTAACCTGATTCAAACACTAAAGCCAAGCCTTTAAATTTCCACGGGCGTTTGAATGGCCATTCGAATGGTCACCCAGTTCAAATGGTTGTGTGGCTCTTGAAAAGTTATATGAAATCCATATATTATTAACCACAGTAGCCCTTCTAGTTTGAGAGATATGGCCTTTCAAAATTTTAGTTCTGCGTGATTCAACAACTTGTACCACTTCTTCAGTAGCCTGTACTATGACATCATCTCCTTAGAACTCATTTTCCCTTCGACTGAATTCCACTCGAAATCATCCAGTTTAATCACAAAACCTATACAAACCAAAATAAATTTAGTTAATACTAAAATCTAACTGAAGAGATATAAAGGCTAACAAAGCAAAAATTAAGGTGTTATAAATACACTTTTGGAGTGCAATCACACCCCCCCCCCCCCCCCCAAACTTGCTTTTTGCTACTTTCTAGCAAAATACTAAAAATTAAAGATAATCTCCAATTTCAATGGAGTCATGGATGCATTTAGCCTTTAAACTACTAAGTTAACCCTAGTGGACGAGTGGTGTCTGGTGGGGGTTTCCAATATTAGTACCCACAAACATCTATTTGTGGTTTGCAATCAAAGATTTATGAAGACAAATAGGGCATGCATAAACTTGTTCAAGCTAATCATCAATTCCCTTTACCTCCTAGTACAAGCAAAGATTAAATCATAAAATAACGTAAGAGAGGTTCAAGTAAGTGTGAGATGAAACAATGCATATAACTCAAGTGTAACACACTCACACAATCACATTCTTTAAGCCTCAATTCAAATCCTCACTGGTCATACACTCGTAAGCAAATATGCACAAAATACTCACAGTGGAAAGTTCATAGTAGGAGTAAATATATGGAAACACAAAAGAGCAACTCATTACAAAAACCGAAAGAATGAAAGTGTATCCAACTTAACATAGCTCTATGAAAGAATATCAATAGTTAAGCACCAATCAAAGTAATTGACAAAGCATGACTTATACTCCAAATAATTCTCAAATCATGTACACTTCAGATCAACTAGGACTTTTAAAGGTTGTTATTTGACTAAGAGGTATAAGGTAGGGAGAAGGGAATGATAAAAAGCTCAAAACATATGTTATAAAGGCATGTAATGATCAATAAGAACACACTTTCAATTTTTCAATTTCATTTGATGTTGTTCTTTTCTTTTCTTCTTTCATTGCTTTTCTTTTCCAACATCTAGCCTCTTTATTCTCTTTTTTTCTTTTTCTTGTTGTACTTCCCTTACTTTTAGTTCCTTTGCTAACTTTTCTCTTTTCCTTTTTTCACATTGAAAACATATCACCTTTTCATTTTCACTTCACAGATGAACTTCTCACAAGTGGAAGTACTTGAGTTTCTTAATTATGGGAATATTTTAACAATGATTCACATTAGCAAAGACCATGTAAAAACATGGTCAAAAATGGGTCCAAAGGGAATGAAAACTACAAGAAAATTGGTGGCTCAAAGAGTGAAATGATGACCTAGAATCATATCCGAAGTACATAAAAGAAAAGTTCAAAAGAGTATAAGTGTCAACATCTTCAATCAATATCTAACATATGAATAAAAAACAAGCATAATGAAGCTATTCATAGAATGAAAGATGAACAACTTAATTTTGAGGATATATATATACTCCGAAAAGTGAAAATAGCTCTAAAGCTCACAAGGTAAAGTTTTCTTCCATATAAGCATGAGAATGCACTGTCCCGCCCCGATTTTTCACACTCGAAAAATACAAGTGAGAAAAATACAGTGCACTCTCGTTAGAACTCAGCCTTTTAGAAAGACTAATGCGACTAGGTTTGAATTTGAAAATTGATTTGATTAAGGGCTTTTGGAAAAAGACTTGAAATCACCACCTAACTTGATTAAGGTGAGTTAGGTCACATAAAAACTAAGCACAATCTGAAAATTACACTTAGGGTTTTTAAAAAGAGTTTGAAAGCTTCCTCAACAGAGGGTTTTTTAGAAATTAGGTTGTTTGGCAACATTTGGAAATATTTAAGCCCTTTTTTGAAAATAACTCTTTTTTGGTCTTTGAAAATAGTGATCTAGGTTTGGGGGTTGGTTACTTGTAAGGAAGATATCGTAAGATCATCACCCTACCCTGCCCTTGCAGTACCTATATGTTTATTCACCCTAGGTTCACCCATTAGAGTGTTTGATTAATAAATGTCCAATAACTATCCACTTTAGAAAAGAATTTTTTGAAAAAAATTGACATGATGCATGATATACAAATGTCATAGAAAGATTTGATTTAGAAATAGTTTTGAAAAAAACTTGATTTGATGTTGAAAAGAGATTTAAAAAGATAGATTTGATTTTGAAAGAAAAATTTTAGAAATTAGAAATAGAGATTTGAAAATAGATTTTTGGAATTGGAAGTTTGAAACAGATCATAGAATTGGAAACTTAAGAAAAGTTATGAAATTGGAAGTTTGAGAAAAGATATGACAGCACCCATGAGGGTTGCCTACATATCCTTTTTTGGGAATCAGGTTAGTCGTAGTTCGAAACAAGAGTTTGATTAAAAATTTGATTTGAAAAGAGGTTGATTTGAAAAAGGGGTTTGATTTGAAGAGAGTTTGAAAAGGGATTCGATTTGCAAAAGTGATTTGATTTAAACTTCGAATAGAAGATTTGAAAAAAAGATCTACTTTGAAATTAAATTTTGGTTTGAAATTGAGCCTAGACCTAGGATTAGACTTGAAGAAGAGGTTTTGATGGTCTAGATTTAGAAAGATAGAGTTGAGTTTCAAAAACATTTTGAAGTTTGAAATTTGAAAACCATCTTGGTTTAGAAAAAAGTTTTAGAAAAGAATTGAAACTTCATAACTTTCAGGGTTAGGGTTGAACTAGGATTTAGGCCTCCCAGGGTTCAGGTATCCTAGGGTTGAGACATGTAATTGACTTGAATTCGATTTGAACTTGAGAAGTTTGATTTTGAAAAGTTTGGTTTTAAGAAACCTAGACTTAGTAAAAATAGAATTTAAGAAGGGATTGAGATTAAGAATGATTTGATTAGAAAGGTTGATTTAGAAAACATGGAGAGTTGGAGTTTAGGAAAGATTGAATTTTGAAAAAGTCCGAATTAGAAAAGATTCAAATTAGAAAAGTTGGATTTTAAGAAAGATTTTGAAAAGAAGTTTGATTTGATTTGAAAAAATCATCTTGGAATGGATTTAGAAAAGCTAAGGTTTAGTAAAGATTGGACTTTGGAAAACTTTAGAATTTTGAAAAGTTTGAACTTAGGAAAATTCCATTTTAGGAAAGTTTCAAATTAAGGAAGATTTGAATTTTTCAAAGTTTCTTTTTAAGAAAAAGTTGATTTTAGAAAGATTTGAATTTAGAAAGTTTGATTTAAGAAAGATTTGGAATTTAGAAAGTTTAGAATTTCGGAAAGATTTGAATTTAAGAAAGGTTTAAAGTTTGAGTTTTAAAAATACTTGAAGTTAGGAAATATTTGAGTTTAAGAAAGATTTGAAAATTTAGAATTTAGAAAGTTGAAATTTGGAAAGGTATGGAATTAGGAAAGATCGGAATTAAGAAAGATTCGAATTAGGAAATATTTAGATTCCTGTTTCCTAAAACAAAAGATTGGATTTTATTTCTAAAAGAGGTGATTTTATTTTGTTTTCAAAACAGAGGAGTCGATCTAGCTTCCTAAATGGGAGATTGGATTTGGCATGGAATTAGAAGAGAAAGTCATAGAAATCCTAGATTTGGAAGTCTATGATTTGATGTAGAAAATAGGCTTTGGAAATCTATGTTTTTGAGGTAAAAAAGGAGATTTTAGAAACTTAGGTTTTGAGGCAAGATTGGAAATCTTGTTTTAGGAAAGAAAATTAGGGTTTTCTAACCATTGGCTCTAGGGCTTGAATTGGGCTCTAAAGTAAAGAATTTTTGGAAAGTAGAACTTTGAAAGAAGAGTTTTTAGGAAAGAGATTTTAAAAAGTACAATTTTGTAGAGAGCTTTTTAGAAAGGAGTTTTAAAAAAAGTTTTGAAAAGCGGAACTTTTGGAAAGAAAGTTTTAGGAAGGAGATTTTTGAAAAAAGAGTTTTTAGGAAAGTGATTTGAAGAGGAATTTTAGAAAGTGGAATTGTGAAGAGATTTTGGAAAGGATTTAAAAAGCAATTTTGGAAAGAAGATTTGAATGTGGACTTTTACAAGCCTTTAAAAATATATCACTTTCCTAAAACAATTCTAACCATAAGAAGATTAGAACCATTTTAGGATTGTGATTTTGAAAACAGTAACGATTTGAAAATATGGACCATGAAAGTCACTTTAAATATAACACTTTCGTAAAACAAGCCTAGCCATGTCAAGGCTAGGATCACCGTAGGATTGTGATTTTGAAATTAAGTTTGAAAAAAAGAAAATTTCATGCAAGTTTTGAAAACTATTTTTAATGCAAGTTTTGAACACAAGTTTTGGAGAGATGCATGATCATAATATGCATAATGCAAGTTGGGGTCGTGAATATACAAGGTTAAAGGCTTCACTACATAATCGAATAGGCCGAACCCATGTGGTCTCTAGTTAGACTAAGAGAAAGCCCCCGATACGGTGACCTTTAATAGCATAATCCTACACATGAACCCGGGAGTCCCTTGTGTTTAAGCATGCAAGAAAGAGAGGTAGAAGATGGGGTTTTAAAATAAAAAAAAACTTAAGTGAGTTAGGAGAGGAAAGAGAGAGAGAGGGGGGGGGGGGGGGGGGGGGGGGGGGGGGGGGGGGGGGGGGGGGGGGGAGGGAATTGCGTAAACATAAATAGGAAGCTTACCTTGTGTCTTCTTTTATTTGCTTTGTTTTGCTTGCTTTCTTTACTTCGATCTTCGAGGGCTTGCTTTAGTATTCGAGAGCTTCTGAGTTGCGGCACTTCAAGTCTTTAATGGAGGCTTCAGAGGCTAGTATATAAGCAAATAAGAGTGTATATGAGCTAGGGTTAAGTGTATGGAGGCTAGGGTTTGAAGAACCTAAAGAGAGCTAGGGTTTGGAAGGACTTCAAGTTTTGTATATCGAAGAGTAGGGTTTTTGGACTGTGTTTTCGGACCCTTTCTCGCTAGAAGAGGCTCTGTATTTATAGACAGAAGACTGAACTAGCGCCTATTGCAGTGGCGCTTGGAAAAATTTTCCTCTAGCGCCATTAGGAGTGATGCAAGGCCAAATTTTGGCTTGGCGCCACTAGAAAAGTTTTAAGGTCGGCAAGCAACGTATCTTCAAAAGATTTAGGCCCCTATACTAGTGACTACCATGTAATTTTTAGTCTGGCTTCACTAGGAGTGACTCTGAAAGGTCAGGGAATGATTTAAAGGACTGGGAATGGCCCGGAGGGCTGAAAAGGGGCAGGAACCCTTAGAATAGTGTCTCAGGGGTAGTAGACTTGAAAAATGATGTCAAGATTTGCTGAAAGGGTTGATTGGGCTACTAGGGACAAAACGGTAAATCGGGCTAGAAAGCTGCCGGGATGGATTTGGAATGTCCCGGACAAAGACTCAAAGCTTGGAAACTTTACCTATAATGTTTCAGGAGGTTACCGGTTTGATACCCAAAATTGGGATGATCCCTCTATCTCGGGTTGTATGTGTTAGAATAGGGTTTGTGACTTGCTCCGAAAACTACAAAATGGAGTTAGTACCCCGCAAGAGTACGGGGGTCGCGATGAAGTATAAACCGGTAATCCGGTATTGTTCTCTCCCAAGGGACCTAGCCAAATATAGGCTCTAGCACTTAACTCACACTAACCTAGCCTAGGAGTGAATTGTAATTATGTGAGAAATTGGATATCAAATAAAAGGAAAAATAAAAGGACCGAAAATCTTTAGGTTTTTGATGGGGTTTTGATTTACTAAACTAGTGCAATAAAAATTAAAGTAATTAACTAGGCAATTGATTTAAATGTAAAGCAATTAAAATGGAAAGCTTGGATATGATTAATTCAATCCACCAATTCACAACAAGAATTTCAATAGAGGATTTTTATAGCTCAAATCAAGAATCACACAGTAGATTCTTGATTCAGAATATTTTGACCATAAAACCTTGAGTTCATATTTAGTTGAGTGTAGGGATTAAACCAATTAATAGAACCCTAGAAGCAAACCTTAAAAATGTGCAAGATTTATACCAATTGTTGAATTGTGCGTAAACATTACCAAATGGGTTATGAATCTAAGTTTTCGAATAAATCCAACACCCAACCAAATAGAACTATACAAATCTATGAATAAGACTTTGAAGTTCATGAACCCCTATTGAAATACTTGAAAATCCTTGGTAGATCTTCACAATCACACCCAAGAGATGTTTAGCTACTAGAATCCATAATAAAGAGCATAAATGAAGGTAAATCTAACATTAAACTAAGTAAAACTAGTGTTTGGTTGCTAAGAAAGTGAAAGAAAATGGCAAGAAAGTGAAGGAAAATACATTACAATGAAAAAAAGTTACAATTTCTACTCCTACATTAACATTACAAACATAAATCTAAGCTAAAAATATACAAAAACATAAAAACCAACCTTGGAGGAGCTTTTCACGCCAGCTCCTTGGCTGCTACAAACCCAAAAAAATCTTCCCCTCCCATTTTTTTTCGAGCAACATAGCTTTTAAGCTCCAGATCTGTATCGACCAATCGATCGGCACTGTTCACCGATCAATCGGCCGATCGAACGGTGATTGTAGCGTTCGATCGGTCAATTCACTGTTTTTACTGTTCACGGGTACTGTTCACCGATCGATCGAGCATTGTTCATCATCAATCGGGCACTGTTCACGATCGATCGATTACTGTTCACTGATCGATCGGCCCGCCGATCGGTAAAACACACTCTCTGAAGTTTGTCAAACCAATCGATTGGGTGCTATTCATCCCTCCACTTTGAAACTTGATTTTGACCACTTTAGAGGCCGATTCAACCGATGAACATTAGAGGACAAATTGTAACTCTTGAAATCTTCTTTCCAATGGCACAAAAATCAGCTCAATCGGATATTGGAGTATAAAGATATGGCCCAAATACTGAGACAAGTCTGAATTTTCATGAACAAATTATTCGCCTTGAACCCGCTTTGATTATTCTTGCTTTCTTTTTGCCTTTATTAGCTTATATAACCTACAAAACACATAAAAAACATACTCAAACAAATATCTAACTAAAATAAGACAATTAATTATAATATAAGTCTAACAAAGCGCGAATTAAGAGCCTATGATTACACTTTTAGGGTGTAATCAGTTTGCCCCCTCCTCTTTGGTATTGGCCAATTGCATTAACTTGGCCATGCAAAGCCTCCTTCACACCCAAAATGATTGGGCATGAAGAGGTGTTATGCTCCGAAGTTTTACACACAAGACAACATGTTTCTTTTATCCCTTCACTGTTTACCACTTGAACCTTTTTGACCTCAAAAGCCTCTAACTTTCTCGCCAAGGTAGCTACCCTAGCATTGATATCATCAACTTCCTTTAGTTGATACCTCCCTACCCCTTGTTAAGTTAAGGGACCCTCGGGATTTTGGGTCCTGGTAGGTGCCCAATCTCTAGCATTATTTGCCAAAGTGTCAAAGTAATCATACGCCTTATGGGGTTGTTTGTTAAAAAACGTCTCTGCACGCATGGACTAGATAAATTACTTAGGTTAGGGTGTCAAAGAAGAATAGAATGTATTGATGGCATGCCAATTGGCAAAACTGTGGTGAGGGCAAGAATTAAAGAGGTCTTAGAACCTCTCCCAACATTGAAAGAAAGTTCCCCCAACATAGGAGAAAATTGAGAAATTTGCCTCCTTATGGCTTCGATTCGATTTTTGGGAAAAAATTTACTAAAAAATTCTTCTTAAACAGTAGCCCAAGAGTGGATAGACATAGGTTGCACTGAGTTAAACCAAAGTTTTGCCTTGTCTTTCAAACAAAATAGGAAGAGTTTCAACAAGAATACTTCCCTTGGACAAGAGTTGTCCATTGCAATTAAACAAGCATCCTCATATTCCTTAAGAAAAATATAAGGTTGTTCCGAATCCATTACATGGAATTGAGGAAACATTTGTATCATTCCCGACCTAACATTTAGAGTGTTGTGGTGGGGTCGGAAAACGATGCATGATGTTGGTAATCCCTTAGAGTTCGTTGAGGGGGAACTGCCACGTCGCCATTATTGCTCCCTCTCTCAAACTCCTCATTTCCCTCCACATTAGGATGAATTTGTGGATTGGGTTGAACATTGGGGTTTAGGGGAAAGACATTTGGTAAGCCTCCTTCATTAAGGTTCGCCATGAGGAAAAAACCTAGGTCGACCACTAATGGTACACTAGATATTGGTAAAGATGTGTCTATGCTCTCAATTCTCACAAGACGACAGTGTATGTCCCTAGTGAAAAATGACATGCAAGAATGAATGCACCCATACGGTTGGACTGCTAGGGTCTTTCAACACATCATACACAATCCCTAGGTCGGACAACGGCTATTTTTTTTTTTCCAATTCTAGGCTGGACAATGGCTTTTTTCTCAATTCAATCTTGTATCTCCAATCTCCACATGCATAAACGTACCACCAATTTGCACTTTCAGCACACTAACCTATCCCTCTAAATAACTCTTGAAGAGGGAAATAATCCCAACAAAATGAAATGCAATTATACTACAACAAACAAAAGAAACTAGAAAAAGAAGAAATAAAAACAATCCTAGAAAAACAAAACACTTTAAGGGAAATTAGAATGTACCCAGGCCTGAAGCCCATTGGCGCTTCCCTCATGGGTGGTGATGAAGTCCACCCTTTTCTTGATTGATTATTTTTTTTTTCAATTTGCAATCCTTTGTATCCGCCCATTGTAGCTTTACACCTACAATTCCCCTGCAACGGTGCCAAAACTTGGTTTGCTCTCAAAAGTGTCCTACAATTGGAGTTAGTAACCCCACAAGAATACGGAGGTCGCGATGAAATATAAACTGGTAATCCGGTATTGTTCTGTCCGAAGGGAATTGTGCAAATATAGCATCAACACTCAACTCGCACTAGACATTAACTATGAATTGCAAATGAGATTTTGTGATGTAAAAGAGACCGAAAACTAATTGATTTTTGGATAATGGTTGTTTTTAACTAATGCAATCAATTAATATCTAAGGAAAGCAATTAAATCTACCTTGTGTGCAATTAAGGAAAAGTTTGGATATGATTGTTTCAATCTACCAATTCACAACAAAAATTTCAATAGGGGGTTTTATAACTCAAATCAAGAATCACTTTATTACACCCTAAAAGTGTAATCATAAGCCCTTAATTTGTACTTTGTCAGACTTATATTGTAATTAATTATCTTATTTTAGTTAGATATTTATTTGAGTATGTTTTGTATGTGTTTTGTAGGTTACATAAGCTAATAAAGGTGAAAAGAAATCAAGAATAATCAAAGCGAGTTCAAGGCGAATAATTTGTTCATGAAAATTCAGACCTGTCTCGATATTTTGGCCATAACGTTTTACTCCGATATTCGATTGAGTTGATTTCTATGTCATTGGAAGAAGACTTCAAGTTCTACAACTTTGTGTTTAATGTGCATTGGTTGAATTGAACTCTAGGGTGGCCAAATCAAGCTTTTAAGTTTCTACAGCTGAACAGTGTGAATAGTACTCGTCCGAACGGGCACTGTTCACCGTTCGGACGGTTACTATTCATGAACAGTATCGTCTGAATGGTGAACAGTAACCGTCTGGACTGTTACTGTTCACCGTCCGAACAGACTTCAAATGGGCGTCAGACGAACCGTCCGGACGGTATTCAGATGGTTACTGTTCATCCAGATTGTGTTTTTTGCGTCCGAAGCGGCGTTTTTTAGGGTTTTTTGTAAAGTTTTTGAGTGGTTAGGGCTTTTTTTAGCAAGGGGGCGGCGGGAGAAGCTCTCTAAGGTTAGTTTTTTTTAATTCTTTTTCATTTTTAGCTTAGATTTAGCTTTGTAATGTTAATGTAGGTATAAAACTTGTAGTTTTCTTCCATTGTATTGCATTTTCTTTCGCTTTCTTGCATTTTTCTTCATTTTCTTTGTAACCAAACATCTTTAATATTCAAGTAAATTTTATATTTAAGTCTCTACATGCTTTATTTACATTCCTACATGTTTTTTTATGATGTATTCAAGTAGCTAGAATTTACATTGGGTTTAAATGTGAAAATCACCAAAATAATCCAAGGAATTCATTTGGAGGTATCTCATGGATTAATTGTCATATTTTCTTAGAATTCAAATTTCTAGTAATTAGGTGTGGAATTTTAGAAAACTTAGATTATTGACTAAATTTGGAAATTTTCATCACCCAAATCAATGCTATTAATTTAGGACTCTTGACTAGAAAAATACTCCACAATTGCTAGAAATTCATTCCCAACAATTGATTGAAGATGCCTTAGAAACCTTAGGTTATTGACTATGTTTGGTTAATCAATGCACAAACCACAAATTTGGTATTGACGAAGTTGAATCGATGGTATTAACCTTTGATTCCCCATTGAACATGTATCTAATTTCAATTGCTTGAGAATAATTGGTTTTTAAAGCTAAATCCTCCGAATCAAACACACTTAAATGTTGTGTTTGATTTGAGTTATAAACCCCATTGGAAACCTTGGATGAAATTGAGTGATTGGATCATTTGAGCCCAATTCCCTTTTAATTGCTTTAATTCTATTTTCACTTTACTTTACTCTAATTGTCTAGTGTTAATTACTTTAATTTCCATAGCATTAGGTTAGTAATTCAAAACTATCATAAAAAATCCAAAACATTTTCTGTCCTTTTATTTTCCTTTTTATTTTAGATCTAATTCCTCACATAATTGCAAATCAATCATAGGTTAGGTTAGTGTGAGTTGAGTGCTAGAGCCTACATTTGGCTAGGTCCCTCGGGAGAGAACGATACCGGATTACCGATTTATACTTCATCATGACCCCCGTACTCTTGCGGGGTGCTAACTCCATTTTGTAGGAATACCGCATTTCGGAGGTGAGACATCACTCCATGGATTCTTGATTCGAAATATTTTGACCACAAAACCTTGAGTTCATATTTAGTTGAGTGTGGAGATAAAACCAATGAGTAGAGCCATAGAAACAAACCTTAAAAATGTGCAATATCTATATCAATTAGTGAGCTACGCATAAATATTACCAAGATAGGTTATGAATCTAAATTTAAAAATAAATCCAACACTCAACCATGTAGAACTATAGAAATCTAGAATAAAGCTTCGAAATTCATACACCCCCATTGAAACCTTTGAAGATCCTTGGTAGATCTTCACAATCACATCCAACATATGTTTAGCAACTTGAATCCATGAGATAAAGCATAAAAGAATTTAAATATGGCATTAATTAATGGAAAACTAGTGTTTGGTTACTAAGAAAGTAAAGGAAAATACTAAGAACATGAGAGAAACTTAAACTTTAACATCAAGAGAGTGATTAACAACAATACAAAAGAGATTAATGAACAATAGGACAAAAAGATAATGGAAACAAGTTAAATCTTACGAAATCTATTCAAAAATACCCTAGAAAAGCTCCAAAAGCTGGAAAACTTCGAACATTCACTACCCTTCTCTGAAATTCCCAACCATCCTCTCAGTTCCCGCGCACACAGCTTTTATACCCTCAAAACCTGCATCAACCGATCGAACGGTCAAGGAGTGATCGAATAGCTGATTAAACAACCAAGAGCAATTGAATGGCCGATCGATCACAAAAAGACCTCTCAGAAGTTTTGATCATTTTTGTTGCAGAACTCATTTCCGACGTCGCTGATCGGACGGACAATCGATCGATACAACTCCCTCTCGGAAGTTTTGGTCTCTTTTGTTGCAAAAGCTCGAATAAAGGCAAAATCGACGTGACCGATCAAACGGGGCTTGCTGCAATCGAACAACTGATCGGACGGCCAATCGGCCGACCCTTCTGATTTTTGCCCGTTTGCCTCGCTTTAACGTCTTATTCCTACAAAATATTTTACAAACACAATAAATCAAATATGAAACTAAATTAAGACAATTAACTACAATTTAAGTCTAACAAAGTACAAATCAAGGGTTTATGATTACACTTTTAGGGTGTAATCACTTTTAAAGAGACAAACTTCTAAATTTCCATTGCAATAGAGAGCTTTAATTCCAATTATTCTTGTTTTCTCATATCTTCAATTGTATTGCAATGGTGATAATTAGCTAACTCTTCTCTTGGATTCAATTGAGAGGATCATGACTTAAGATCTTCAAGTTTTCAATGGAGGTAAAATGGTTTTCAATGATATATCTATCAATTGATCTAATTCATAGCAATTGAGACTTAGATTTTTAAGTAAACCTAGGTTCTTGAGTAAGTTTGGTAATATCAATGCACATCCTTGAATTGGTATTGAGATTGCACAAGTTGATCTTCCAAATCACATTTCTATGGTCAAAATCCTCCAAATCAAAAGGTCCATGATGAGACCTTTGAATTGAGTTATAAATTCCTCCTTGAATGCTTGATGAACTTGGGTGATTGGATTAATTGGATATAAGAATATTCTCTTCACTTGAAACTTTGGATTAATTGTTTTGAAGTAGATTAGCAAACCGACAATCTACGACCTTCACATTTTTTGTCTCATTTTACTCAGAAGCATTTCATTAGTTGTAACTCAACTCTAGTGAATTTAGTGTTTACTTTGTGCTATATTCATATTGAATTTGATCCTCGTAGAATTCGACTCCGGACTGACCGGATTAAACTACGTCGCCAACCGACTCTTGCGGTTATACATTGCACATCTTTGGAGCGATCAGTCACAAAATAGGATCTAAGGTGACCCTTTAGTTATGAACTAGTGATGGGTAAGTTTGCCTCACAAATAATTTTTAACGCCGATTTCCAAGTGTTTGGCAAAAAATGTTTTCCTCACCTCTCCCTCTCTCTCTCTCAGGTTCTCTTATTGAGTGATCAAACTTAAGAATAGAAGCTTAAACTTGGCTCGTATACTGGGCGATATCAATGAAACTTGGACAAGTTTCCAACACGAGGACGGAATGAGTCAAGGATCACGGAGAAGCTCCCAGTGAAGTTTAATGATTCATGAGCAACTCAGTTTTTTTAAAACCTTTGATTTAGTTTAGGTTCCTTTGATTGCACACAATGACACTAATTCCACCCCTGAAAAGGTCAATATTGAACACTAGCACGCTAATCACAGTGAAATATTTTCGCTTCAACGTAGACAAAGACAACATAGCAAATGAAGACTAGGAAAGTTCAAAGAAATCAAGTCTTTACCCTATTTATGTTTTATATGACTAGAGGGGTCTTTGACTTTGGGCAGAGAGCAGCTATGGCATTCCAGATATTAAATTCATTCCCGTAACAACTCTCCCCCATTTTCTATGCTAATCGGGTCAGGTTTAGTAGTTTTATGGATAGCAGATAAACGGAGAAAGGGAATATGCTCTTTGAAGGTGTGGCACGGGAAATCTATAATATGATATTGACCGTAAACATGTGTATTTACATATGTATATTCTCAATTTTCATTTTGAAAAAAAAATGTGCAAGAGTATTGGAATATTATTTTCAATTTTATTATTGGAATTATATGTATTATCAGATTAGATGTATAGCAATATCAGGAAGTGATCAACAAATTCACTAACCAGCCAAAATCATTAAGTGTACCATACTATTTAGTCATATAAGAAGAATATGTACAATCGCTATTTGAATAAACCATCATTGAAACATTCATATATTGAAATAGTGAAGAATGACAATAGAAAACACTTAAGGAAGGAGAAGATGGCATCAAACCTACTTGGTATTTTGAATACTTCAAACTAAGGGTAAAGATGGCGTTTAAAATTCATGGAGAAAAGTGATGTGTAGAAAAGACTTTTGATGAAAAAAAAGAAGCTTACGTTAAAAAAATTAAGCTTGATATCATTTCAAAATTTTTTGTTTTAGTATTTCTTGTTTTTAGAAACAAAAACTGAAAGTTTGGAAACACTACTTTTTTTAATTTTCGAAGGAACAATTTTTTAAAATTTAGAAAATAATTTAAAATTGTTTTCTAAATTAATTTTTGGAGAAAGTTTTCCAAATAAGTTATTGTATCAATTTTCATTATTTTGTTTTTGTAAATAAAAAACAAGAAGGTTTTTAAAAACGAAATCAAACGCATAAAATATCATTGAAGGTTGAGAAACGTTGTTTCTATTTTTGTGTGGAGACTGGTGGATCAAGATTAGTATTTAGAAGATTCCGGCTATTCGACACTTAATCAAGGGCAGGGATCGTATGGGGGGACTAACACATACAAAAAGAACACACCAAAATGTTCATGGTTGCAACACATAGTAGCTCATTTGATAGGGTTGGGTCAGTCAACGTGAACTTTTATTATGTAATTTATAACGTATTGATTGACTGGTTTGGGGTTCTGTGTTTTTTTCCCTCTAAGTTTTTCATGTAAAAATCACGTGTCTCGTGATTGTTTGACTGTTTTCACAAATTTACATTTATCCTACGATTGTGGTATGTGCTAATTAAAGAAATATGATTAGTTGGCAAATTAAACTAGACCAATTCAGTAGCCCTTCGCAAGAGAGTAAATACCACACTATCACCCTATGGTCGGATCTGTGAAATGGCAAAAATTTGCAGTTAGATTTAATTTATGAAAATGAAAGAGAAAATAAGAAGCAAGAAGGATTTGAACAATGACCACTTCCTAAGGATGGATGTGTTGATGTAAGCAGAAGAAAAAGAAATGAGAAGTGGGAGTAGTTGTTAAAGAACGATTCGTCGACGTTGAAATAAATTAATAAATAAACTAACCATTGAAGACTTGGTGAGTAGATCTTGTCTGCCTGGTATGGGAAAAACTAGTGATCAAGTTAGGAAGTCTCTGTGTATAAATAGACACCTTTCCCGTGCTACATCTCTCACCTCACCGAAGCTATCACGTACAGAAATTCCAATTTGCCTCAGAAAAAGAGTGAAATTTTTTTTCGTGAGTGCTTTATCCTCACTCAAGAAATGATGAGCACCCACATTTTTGTAACCATAGCCATCTTGGCCTTGGCTTCCACAATTGCCTATGCATCTGACCCCAGCCCTCTGCAGGACTTCTGTGTTGCTCTTAATGACTCCAAGTCTGCTGGTATATTTATGCTTTATCAATCTCTCAACTTTCTGTCTGAGCTCTCTGATGCTTCAGAATGATAATATGCTAGCTTTTTGACCATATAATTTCAGTTATTTCATGAATGCGTAGTCTATAAGGAACTACATTCCAATGTTTTCATTGCATTTTGTTTCTTGGGTGATTGGATTGGAGTTGAGATTTTATCGTTTGATAGAACTTTCCGCCTCTGGTTGGCATCTTTCCAATCTTTTGATTGTTCCTTCTGCTCTATCCTAGGCTTAGGCTGGTAGTTTTCTTCTCTGTTAATCTAATGCATACTTGTTCAGCTTTGAATCCTCCCATTTCCCCAGCTGTATCTTCTTTTATCAATGAATTTTGCTTTTCGAAAAAAAAAAAATACAAGCTATAATGACATTCTTGTAAGCTACTGTTAGTTGAGTATAACTCCTATTTCTCTGTCCGCAGTGTTTGTGAACGGGAAGTTTTGCAAAGACCCAAAGCTGGCTACACCTGATGATTTCTTCCATTATGGGCTCCTTACTCCTCGAAACACTTCGAACCCACTTGGGTCAACTGTCACTCCGGTTAATGTCATGCAATTACCAGGGCTCAATACTCTTGGCATCTCCTTAGCTCGCATAGACTATGCACCTTATGGCCTCAACCCACCACACACGCACCCTCGTGCTACTGAGTTCATTGTTGTCTTGGAGGGTACTCTATATGTTGGCTTTGTCACGTCCAATCCAGATAACCGTTTATTCGCCAAGTACCTATACCCAGGAGATGTTTTTGTATTCCCAGAGGGTCTCATTCACTTCCAGTTCAATGTGGGAAAGACTAATGCAGCCGTTATTGCCGGTCTAAGCAGCCAAAATCCTGGGGTCATTACCATTGCAAAAGCAGTGTTCGGGTCGAATCCAAGGATTTCCCCTGACGTTCTTACCAAGGCATTTCAAGTTGACAAGAAGGTAGTTGACTATCTTCAAGCCCAATTTTGGTATGACAACAACTAGAGAAACTATGGGCGTTTCTATGGCTATCAAGCACCCCATAAATCTATCCACTAGAGAAACCATATTTTGCTGTCAATCCTTATTTAATAAATCATAAATAAGTGGGTTTGTTATGTACGATGTTCTTGAAACAGATGTTTTCCTATAGTCTAATAATAAAGTTTGTTACTCTCTCTCTCTCTCTCACATGATAATGACAGCCTGTAATCAATAGATGTGAAAATAAAGTGAAGTAACTCCACGTCTCCACCTACCAAAAGTTCATATTCACCAAATGAATAGCATTCTATGTATGAAGCTTTAAACCTTCTTGCCCCAAGGCGTAGCTTAGTTGGTACTCGGGTGGTAGATTGCATCCAAGGATACCGGTTTGAGTCATGGCTGCCGCAGTGTGGGAGTTTCACCATTTGGGTGGGCTCCTTGTGCGCACTATGCACTGGGCCTCCCATCTATGAGGCCGCTGGGTACCTGATTTACTTCTCATGCGATACCTGTGGGGCCGGGTGGCATGGGCCGGTTGGGGTGTCCGGACCTACACCTTTTAGTACCCAAGGTTTAAAGCTTCTTTGAGATAGCTCTACGTCTGCAGCCCAGCTAGCTTCAACTCCTAAGCATTAACCGGGTGTATACCGTACCATGTATTTGTGTCTATGCAATTATCATAAGTATCTGCTCCTTGAGCAACTGCCACTTGCATTGTAATAGAATGTCAATTGATCAAATTATTTGAACTGAAACAAATAAATATATGACCAAAATTGTAGTTTCTTCAATCACATTCTATCCCACAAAAAATTCTAAAGCAATCTTAAAGTAGATTCATTATATCTGGCACCTCTGTATGCATGCCATCCAAAATCATTCTTCGTCCATTTTTTTTGGGTATTTATCATCCGACTGAAAAGAGATTAGGGCTATGGAATTTCACCTAGTGGACTAAGTAGCACTGCTTTATTCAGGATAATTATGAATGAAGACCTAATGTCACTAAGGTATTTTTCTTGAACATAAATGGAGACAATGTGACTAAAGAAGCCTTGGAAGGTTCCAATCTTCTACGGTCAGAGAGTAGTTGCAAATATAAAATACATTCCAACAATATCTACCAAACCTACTATTCATGGAAATTCAATTATCCGACTTTTCTTAGAACACTACTAAAAAAAGGATATTTTGCCTAGGAAGTTTTTGCCACGGCCCATTTGCCGTGGCAAAAAACATCATTTGCGACGGCAAGATGGTTGTGGCAAAAATTCGAGGCAAATAGTTATTTGCCAGGGCAATTTGTGACGGGAAGAAGAACGGTGGCACAAAATTGTTTTTCCCTCAAGTAATTGTGATAGCAAGTTCACCGATGCAAAAAAATAAATTTAGCGATGGAATTGGCCACGACACAGCGTACTGTGGCAAAAAAATTTAATCAAAACGACGTCGTTTTGATTTGGCGGGTCTTTGAATTTTCAGCTTCTTCTTCCATTGCAAACCCTAGCCGTTCCTCATTTTCCCTCTTCTTCTCTTCCCCCACTGCCTCTCTCTAACCAACCAGCCTTCAAGTTGGAGGTCCGCTGCACTAGCCTGCAAGTCAGAGGTCCGCCGCACCACCGCCACACCACACATTTCTTCTACGCTGTGCTGCCGCCTAGCTCCTCCGCCGCTGCCCAGCAACTGTCGCCGCCAGCTTCTCCTCTATTGCCTAGCTCTTCCTCCGCTGCCTTGCAACTACCGCTAGATCCACCTTCGCTGCCTAGCTCCTCCACCGCTGCCCAACTCCTCCACCATTGCCCAGCTCCAGCTCCTCCTCCGCTGCCCTGCAACTGCCGCACCACCACACCATCTCGTCAGCCTGGTAAGAGCTTTCTCCACCATAGGTTTGTTAATATTTCTATCGTGGTGACTTCATATCAATGTCTACACAAAATCGACATGGGTCATGGCTAATGCCAAAATGAATTGAGGGAAAAACAAATGATCATTTGAACAATCATTCATTAAAATTTCACTAATAATGTCAATGCATTATAACAAATAAATTTAGTTCCTGTGGTTGACTTGCTTTCATTTTCTCAACAAATAAGAGATGCTTGCATATAGCTTAGTTCCTGTGGTTGCCGGGTTTAACTTGAGTTCTCTTCGATTGTCCATGGCATTTGAATTCACTAACCATTGCACTTTTCTATTACTTAATTAACCAAAGAAAATAGAGAATTATAGTAAAGTTTATGTCTGGTACAATGTGAATTTCAGCTTTACCCCTTTCCAAAGCCTCTATGATTTCTTGTTGAGTATATCAATTTCCCAAAATTTCAATTTCACAGAGTACTTTGCAATGACAATCTTCAAACTACCCAAGTCATTCGAGGATTGTCAAACCAGGTTATTGACCTGGATCTCGAGTTTTTTTTTTTTTTTTAATATGCAGGACTTGTTTTTCAATAGTGTGTCATGAACTCGTTTAAAGAATTTTAATGAGTATATTGCTTGAAGAGGACGTAGACACATTCAGCTGGGCAAATGAGAACAAGTTTGACACGTTAAATAGAATTAACTTCACCCATGCTTGAAGTAGAATTAACAAACCTATGGTGGACAGAGAAGTATATTCAAACATGCTCATTGGTTTTTCAATAGAATTAACATCAATGTATCTATGACATTGTTGAAAATAACTATAGTTACATGACATACCTAACCTAAAACTTTCAAAAATGACAAAAAAGAAAGAAAGAAAAACTAGGCTACTTAATTAATATTTAAAATTACCTGGGAATGATATGGAGTGGTTCTTAAAAAAAAAAATCCAAAAAGGGAAGAGAAAATGAATTTTGATTATTGTGATTACCCTTTTCTTTCAAATGTTAGAGATGAAAGAAAATTCATGTCGGTGTTGATCATATTTTGTTCGGGCAAATAATTTGGAAATGAACCCATGTATATGGAGTTGACAAAAAATGGATATAAATGGCCAAATTGGTTGGAATTAGAGGGGATGATGGCATGCTTTAACCAATATGATAAGATTGGCTTCCTACCATATGGGTTGGTTGATTTACAAGATCCCAAAAAGTCTAAAACCCACAAACAATATATTTGGATCTTGATTTGGGCAAGAGAAAGAAAAATGAAATGAAAATTTTCCACGTTGAGTATTTTATGGACAACCAAACAAAACAAAAATGAATTTTTTTAGCAAATACTAGTTAATTTCTTTTTAGCAAAAATAAATTTATTTTTATATATTTGTCATCAATTCATAAATTATATAGATTTGATAAGAAAATGAAATCTTTGATAGACAAACTTCTTTGAAAAGAAAATGAAATGTTTACGATGATATATGGCATGCATACATATACATATATATTTATATTTTGATTACCTCATGCTTGCATGAGTTAATTGAAGGATAAGAAAACAACCTTAGACCCATTCGAGAATCCTCATCGGAGTTTGTGCGTTCGGCTCTGATGAGATGGTTCTTGAATTGTCTAGTTTCGGACAGTTTGGGAATGCATAAGTCTATATGGCAGTTAGTGCCTCACCGCTTCAGATTATTTATCTTTGAGGGTTACTCCATGTGGCAGATCCTGTAGTTCTCGGCGTACATACTAGATATAGTGTATATCCACCCACTCATCTATGTCGTGTGCGTGGACAACTGCGGGGAAATGCTACCGAATTTTCCTTGGATATGGACGAAGCAGTCTGAGCTACTTTATGCTATATAGATTGTGCATTCTTGAATGGGATAGAACCACCTCCCTATTAGAGAGGAGTTGGATGGATAGGTTTCACGATGCATGGGCATATAAATAGATTATTTTTTAGTTGTTGTGGCAAATAAGTAATATTGTTGATGTTGGCATGTGTAGAACTATGGACAGGAGTTGGATTGATTTGGGCGATAGGTTATCAGCAGAGTATGTTAATGGGATTGATCAATTCCTATCATTTGCGTATGCCTGCCGGGATGAAAGTTCTGTGATATGGTGTTCGTGTAAGAGGTGTGCAAATCGATATCATAACCCACGAGATATTGTGTGTAACCATCTTTTGAAGAGTGGGATGTGTAGGAATTACAAACGTAGGACAAGTTACGGGGAAGCCCGTTGTCCTTTGCAGCCTTACCGACAAAATAAAGTGTTGATGGAATCTGACATTGGTACTGACATTAGGGATGAAATGGTTGGAATGATACAAGAGGCTATTCCACATGTTGGCACAACTTCTGAGAATGATGAGGACCAGATATAGGGAAATCAAGAAACGACTGACTTTTTCAAACTTTTGGAAGAGGCACAGACTGAATTGTATCCGGGTTGTCAGAAATTTACCAAACTATCGTTCATTGTTCGATTTTTGCATATGAAGGTGCTAAATAGTTGGACGGACAAGTCGATCGATATGTTACTTGATTTGTTGTGTGAGGCTTTCCCTAAGGGAGTGAATCTTTCGAAGAACTACTATGAAGCTCAAAAGATAACTGAAAATTTGGGGTTCACTTATAAGACTTGGGATGCATGCCTTAACAGGTGTATGTTGTTTTGAAATGGGGACGTCGATCTTAATCAATGCGTCATATGTAGCAGTTCTAGATGGAAAGAATGTGATGATATTGGAGACTTGAAAGGTAAGAAGAAACCTGTAAAATAGATGAGGTATTTTTCTCTGAAGCCAAGGTTGTAAAGGCTGTTTATGTCGTCACAGACGTCAAAGGCAATGAGATGGCATGCAGAGGAAAGGGTAAATGATGGGACCTTAAGGCATCCTGCTGACTCACCGGCATGGAAACATTTTGATCAGCACAATCCAGACTTTGCCAGTGATCCTCACAGTGTAAGACTTAGCCTTACATTAGATGGATTCAACCCATTCAGGTCAATGAACATAGTCCACAGTACTTGGCTTGTAGTGTTGATTCCATACAACTTACCACCTTGGATGTGTATGAAGCAACCCTTTCTAATCTTGTTTGTGCTTATTGATAGCCCAAAATCCCTCGGTGATAAGATTGATTTGTATTTGGAACCGTTGATTGAGGAGTTGAATGAGTTGTGGAATGAAGGTGTGCCCACGTTTGATGCATCGATGAAAGAAATGTTTCAATTGCATGCATGTTTGTTGTGGACAATAAGTGATTTCCCTGCATATGCCATGTTGTCAGGATGGAGTACAAAAGGTGAATATGTTTGTCCCTGTTGTAATAACGAAATTAATTCCCTATGGTTGAAGCACGGTAGAAAATTTTCATACAGGGGTCATCGGCAAATCTTACCTGACGGTCACAAATTCTGAAAGGATAAGGTTTCTTTTGATGGCACCTGGGAGTTAAAAGGCAAGCCTAAAGTGTTATCCAGATTAGATCTATTGCTATAATTAGAGTCGAAAGGAATTTTAACTCAATACAAGAGGGATGACCTTACAGAAAGACGCAAAAGGTTAGTTGAAAAGGACAATCCTGGATCTAAAAACCATAAGTGGAAAAAGAAGAGTATATTATATGAGTTGCCATATTGGAGACACAATTTGATCAGACACAATCTCGATGTAATGCATACAGAGAAGAATGTCTGTGACAATGTATTGTGGACAATACTAGGAGTTGTGGGGAAGTCTAAGGATAATTCAAGTGCTAGGCGTGATCTGGAGCTCATGAAACTTAGAAAAGCATTGCACCCGCAGGATAGAGGGAACAATAAAGTCTACTTACCATCTGCACAGTTCACACTCTCTAAGGAAGAGAAAGGCTTGTTCTTGAAAGTTCTTAAGGATGTTAGAGTGCCAAATGGATATGCATCCAATATATCCCGCCATGTTCGTTTAGAAGACAGAACCATTTGAGGTTTAAAGAGTCACGATAATCATGTCGTGATTTAACAACTTATTCCTCTGGCTATACGAAATACGTTGCCCAATAATGTTATTCAGCTGTTGATTGAATTGAGCAACTTCTTCAGGCAACTGTGCTTGAAGATCAATCGTGCAATTGACTTACAGTATATTCAGGACCGTATTGCGGTAACACTTTGTCATCTTGAGAAAATCTTCCCTCCATCATTCTTTGATGTCATGGAGCACTTACCCATACATTTAGCTGAAGAAGCATTGTTAGCTGGACCAGTGCAATATCGGTGGATGTACTCAATTGACAGGTATCTTCTAACGTTAAAGGAATTTGTCCATAACCGAGCTTTCCCTGAGGGTTCAATAGCTAAAGGTTACTTAATGGAGGAGTGCATGAATTTTTGTACACAATATCTAGATGATGTGGAAACAAAATCTAATCGACCAGTGCGGAACGAAGATGGTCCAGTGGGGAACGGCTTGGAATATATTATTAACCTCAAATCAAAGATGCAGATTCATCGCTATGTCTTGTTCAATACAAAATTAGTTGAACCATTCATAAAGTAAGTTATTTAATTAACAGTCTTAAATTTTTTTTAGTAATCCATGTACATGATATATTGGTATCTCTCAAATTACACAGTGTGCACCTTGCATTCATTAAGCAAAAAAGGCCAAATGTAGACGGTTGCCAGATTCAACGCAAACATTTCGAAACATTCCACACTTGGTTCAAAGAACATGTATGTACTTATCAATCCTACATACACTAAACTATGCGTACGTAGGATATGAATGCATTAATGTGTGTATGTATGTTTTAAACAGGTAAAAACTATGCTAACAAGTGATGTCATACTGTCCAAAGAAACAACTGCATTGGCAGCTGGCCCTAATTCGGTGGCATGTAAGTATAATGCCTATAATGTGAATGTGTTTCATTTTCGAGTGAAAGGCATGGATGACCACCAAATTTCACAAAATAGTGGTGTAACTTTAAAGGCAGAGACATTAAGTTATGCTAGTCGAAGGGATAACAATTCTCGTGTTGGGGTTGTGTATTATTATGGACAATTAACTGACATTGTAAAAGTAAGATACACTAATAGCATGAAATATGTGTTATTTAACTATGATTGGATTGATAACAATCATGGAAAGAAGGAAGATGCCTTTAAGTTCACATTGGTCAACTTCAACCACTTGTTGTACCGAGATGATCGAGTTAAAGATGAACCGTTCATCTTGGCATCCCAAGCAGAGCAGGTTTGGTATGCATCAGATGCTTTGGCACCACAGTGGCAAGTTGTTGTAAAGATGTCACAGAGACGCTTATTCAATATGAATTCCTTAGATCCTCACGCCGATCCATACATGAGTCAACGATTAGAAGAGAACGTTGTGATAATTCATGAGCGTGATGCTAATCGGGTTAGGGAAGGAACTGAAGGAGAGATAGTTGATGATGTTACTACTTAAGAAATATATCATTTTCTTGGCCTGTAATATATTAGTTTTGACTATAAATATTTCATTTACCTTTGGAGATTTTATATGAACTAGTTCTTGCTTGTCCTGGTCCATTTTTTAGCATTACTTGACGATATTTTCATTACTCATGTAATTTTTATTATCATCTACTATTCATGCATCCAATATGTGCAGTGAGGTTCTTACTTATGTTGCGGATGTCATCTTCGATGAGACGTGCTTATCGTCCTCGTACCATGTCTAAGGCACTTGGGAGTGGTGAGGCCTCCACACCGTCATCATCGACACATGCTGTCATGGCACCACCGGCTGTCACGGCACCATTACCAGCACTATCGGCTGCTACATCTACCCCATCATCATCACTTACACCATCTGGAAGTATATATGCATCAAGTTATTATTTAACCAAGCTTATGCTAATTTATCAAAAATTTTATGGTGTTATATATTTAATTGTCTTTAGTGATGGATCATGTTTTGGGGCTTCATCTTAATCAGGTGGTGGTGGTTGAGGCCCTGCTAAGGGCATTGTAATCTAGGGTTTAAACCCTCGCAAGGTGGTAATGCAATTCGATGAGATGGGAAAGCCTATTGGTGATGATGGTACCCGATTATCTAGTCAGCTTGGTCATCTAGTAGGGATCAAGTACCCGTGAACTATTTGGATTGGAAAAAAGTTCCTGATAATATCAAACAAGACATTTGGGATGACGTTGTGGTAATATATTTTCAATAACTTTCACTTTTAATTTTAAACATGGGATATACAATGTTGGCTAATATTTTGGATTTTGTTGTTTTATAGGAAAACTTAGTCTATTGTCCACCTGAATATAGACCAGTTTGCATGACCACGTGCTCTAATATTTTTAGAGATCAGAAGACCAAGTTAAAAAGAAAGTACTTTATACCATACAAGAATGACCCCTCCCTCCATACTAGAGTCCCTAAGGACATCATGCTAGATGTTTGGAAAGAGCTTGTGACATATTAGAGGAGCGAGGTGGCACAGGTAAGATTATTGCGTCTAAGTTTATGATGTCAAATGTTGTATTAATTACATATATGTTTTGCTATGATGTAGAAAATTTCAAAACAAAATTCTGCTAATCGAGCACAGCATGGCCCACCTCATCGAATAGGGAGAACACACCTTCGCCAGATATGACAGAAAGTATATTTTTAAAGTTATGTAATTTCACTTGCTAAGCACTTTTGCTATAATGTAGAAAATTATATAACTATTTTCTAATTTTAGCTATCAAACGAACAGGGGAAGACTGATAGGATGAGCGTGTACATTGCGACACGTAATATTTTTGATCCAGATGTGGCAGCCATTATTGTGAGTAGGTTGCAAAATGGTGTAGTTGTAATTGTTTTTGTTTTTGTTTGTAATTACTTCAAAATTTGTAGGTTGAATTTGATCGGCGACTTGAGGAGGTGCCTAGGGAGGAGAGAACTGATAAGTTTCGAGATAGCATTTTCTTGAGTTTGATTGGGGAGGATAAGCATGGGTATTGTCGGACTTATGGGACAAGTATATTACCAGCCGAGCTATGCTAGAGGACGGTTGAGCCATCACAACCAGCTGAACCATCGCAACCACCCCCACATGGCCCGAGCCTCCAAGATATCACTCAGCTGGTCATGGCAGGTTTGAAAGCTGATATTACAGAATTGGTTATACGGACTGTCTCCCAGATTGTTGGTCCGCAGGGGCGGGGCACTACTGAAGCAGCTAGACAGATGATGATGTTTTCATTTAATCTGTAATACTAGAGGCTAATGTTTTCATTTAATCATTTAATCTCCCAGATTGTTTTCATTTGGTAATGTTTTCATTCAATTATGTTGACATATATACAAGAAAATAATGTGTAATACTAGAGGCTATTTCCTCCTCTCAAGTTCCAGATGCATCTAGTGGGCATCAAGTATTTTCGGAGTCTGTGAGTGATGATGTTGCAGTTACGCCACCAAGTGCTTCTCCACGACCTGTTGAGCAGGTATAACATTATCCATTCTGTAGGCAAGAGGCAGAACACCATAACCTTACTCCAATGTACATTAGCAAGTCTAACCATTGTCTAGGAATTTCATCCTAATGACAACAGTAAAAAAATCTACTGCTACTACAGCATTTCTGTAACTCCGGCAGAAAGTGCACTATAATCTCATTAGTCTGCTTGTTGAGCAGACTTTTAAGGAGCAGTTGTTGATCAAAATCAATATCCAAGCATAAAAGACAACATAATAGTCCAGTGTTCATTTTGCCAGTTCACACAAGCTTTATTAACAGCATTAATACAGCTAAAAATTGATATTGCTGCATTATCTGCCCAGGAAATGCAGTAAGCTTCATTAAGCATTTAATTTTCTATTACAAACATTATAGTAAGCTACACTATACAGGCAAAATTATCTACCATTTCCAACATTAATGCAACAATTTCAGTGCCTCTTGCTAATGCAATAGCTTTACACAAATAGGGAAAGTCACACAGATTTGCATGTTAGCTTAATCAGAACAATAAAAAAGGAAATAAATTCTGACTGTAACTAGGCACCTCAGAATACTTAACCCGACCCCATCATAGATAAACACACAATACCTTCTATTGTTTCATCATTTTAAAGCATTCCACGCACACAACATTTTTTTCTGATACATCATCCTATGCACACAACATTTTTTTTATCAGCCATCATATGCACACAGCATTTGCAACTGCAAAGTTTAAGTTTCAGTGTCTTAGAGCCCAAAATCCACGAATGGTATAGGAACGGTGTGAAACTTGGCACGTAGCACGGTTTAGGTGAGGATGATGTGTGGGAACAAACGGCACGATCGCCGTAGTCTCGGTTTAGAAATTATCGCATTTTTTCTAATAATAGGACACTTTAAGTATTAAAGTTCAAGTTTTGTCATTTTCGGGCCCAAAATCCACAAACAGTCTATAAAAAGGGGGTGAAACTTAGAATGTAGCACGGTTTAGGCGAGGATGATGTATGGGGACAAATAGCACGGTCAAGTTTCGACGTCTTAGGACCTAAAATCCACGAATGGTCTAGGAAAAGCGTGAAACTTGGCATGTAGCACGATTTAGGTGAGGACAACGTGTGGGGACAAACGACACGGTCGCCGGAGTCCCGGTTTTAGAATTATAGCATTTTTTTTATTATTAGGACACTTCACTTTAAGTTTAAAGTTCAAATTTCAGCGTTTTGGGGCCCAAAATCCACGAACGGTCTACGAACGGCTTGAAACTTGGCACGTAGCACGGTTTAGGTGAGGATGACGTGTGGGGACAAACGGCACGGTCGCTGGAGTCCCAGTTTAAGAATTATAGTGTTTTTTCTATTATTAGGACACTTCACTTTAAGTTTAAAGTTCAAATTTCGGCATTTTGGAGCCCAAAATCCATGAACAGTTTATGAACGGCTTGAAACTTGGCACGTAGCATGGTTTAGGTGAGGATGACGTCTAGGGACAAATAGCACGGTCGCCGGAGTCCCGGTTTAGGAATTATAGAAATTTTTTAAATATTAGGACACTTTAAGTTTTAAAGTTCAAGTTTCGGCATTTTAGAGCCCAAAATCCACAAGCAGTCTACGAACGGCTTGAAACTTCGCACGTAGCATGGTTTAGGTGAGGATGACATCTGGGGACAAACAGCACGGTCGCCGGAGTCCCGATTTAGGAATTATAGAATTTTTTTAAATATTAGGACACTTTAAGTTTTAAAGTTCAAGTTTCGGCGTTTTGGAGCCCAAAATCCACAAACGGTCTACGAACGGCTTGAAACTTCGCACGTAGAATGGTTTAGGTGAGGATGAGGTGTGGGGACAAACGACACGGTCACTGGAGTCCCGATTTAGAAATTATAGAATTTTTTCAAATATTAGGACAGTTTATGTTTTAAAGTTCAAGTTTCGTAGGCAAGGCCAAAGTGAAGTAAAAAGTCCCCATTTATGCTTTTTTAAAAGAAATCCCAATGTCTAAATTATTAGTGTGGCTAACAAAAACAATTCCCAGAACGGTGGATAATCATGATTCAAGATATTTATGGTTTGTGGGCCCTCAATCAATGTCTGATGTGGGAAAAGAAAGTACAGGACCGGACTCAAATGAAAAACCAAAGGACTTAAAAATGATAGGAAAGCAGCACTAGTAGCATTCATCAATGTTCGACTCAAAACTTTCTTCTTTTATATGTATACTAGGTTATGAACGGTTTACGAACGGCGTGAAACTTGGCACGTAGCACGGTTTATGTGAGGATGACGTGTGGGGACAAATGGCACAGTCACTGGAGTCCCGGTTTGGGAATTAGAGAATTTTTTCTAATATTAGGACACTTCACTTAAAGTTTAAAGTTCAAATTTTGGCGTTTGGAGGCCCAAAATTCATGAACGGTCTACGAACAGCTTGAAACTTGGCACGTAGCACGGTTTAGGTGAGAATGACGTGTGGGGACAAACGGCACAGTCGTCGGAGTCCTGGTTTAAGAATTGTAGTATTTTTTCTATTATTAGGACACTTCATTTAAGTTTAAAGTTCAAATTTCAGCGTTTTGGAGCCCAAAATCCACGAACGGTCTAAGAAGGCGTGAAATTTGGCACGTAGCACGGTTTAGGTGAGGATGACGCATGAGGACAAACGGCATGGTCGCCGGAGTCCCGGTTTAGGATTTACAGCACTTTTTCTAATATTAGGACACATTAAGTTTTAAAGTTCACGTTTCGTCGTTTTTGGACCCAAAATTCACGAACGGTTTAGATATGGTGTGAAACTTGAAACGTAGCACGGTTTAGGCGAGGATGATGTGTGGGGACAAACGGCACGGTTGCCCGATTCCCGGTTTGGGAATTATAGAATTTTTTATAATATTAGGACACTTTAAGTTTTAAAGTTTAAATTTCGGCATTTCGGAGCCCAAAATCCATAAACGGTCTATGAACGGCTTGAAACTTGGCACGTAGCATGGTTTAGCTGAGGATGTGTGGGGACAAACGGCACGGTCGCCGGAGTCTCGGTTTAGGAATTATATAACTTTTTCTATTATTAGGACACTTTAAGTTTTAAAGTTCATGTTTCGGCATTTTGGAGCCTAAAATCTACAAACGGTCTACGACCAGCGTGAAACTTGGCACGTAGCACGGTTTGGGTGAGGATGACATGTGGGGACAAACAGCATAGTTGCCGAAGTCCCGGTTTGGAAATTATAGAATTTTTCTAATATTAGAACACTTTAAGTTCAAACGTTCAAGTTTTGGCGTCTTAGGGCCCAAAATCCACGAACAGTCTAGGAATGGCATGAAACTTGGCACATAGCACGGTTTAGGTGAGAATGACGTGTAGAGACAAAGGGCATGGTCGCCAGAGTCCCGGTTTAGGAATTATAGAATTTTTTCTAATATTAGGACACTTTAAGTTCTAACGTTCAAGTTTCGGCCTCTTAGTGCCCAAAATCCACGAATAGTCTACGAACAATGTGAAACTTGGCACGTAGCATGGTTTAGGTGAGGATGATGTGTGGGAACAAACGGCACAGTCGCTGGAGTCCCGGTTTAAGAATTATAGCATTTTTTTTATTATTAGGACACTTCACTTTAAGTTTAAAGTTCAAATTTCGGCATTTTGGGGCTCAAAATCCACGAACGGTCTAGGAACAGCGTGAAACTTGGCACGTAGCACGGTTTAGTGAGAATGACATGTGGGGACAAATGGCACGGTTGCCGAAGTCCCGGTTTAAGAATTATAGCATTTTTTTCTATTATTAGGACACTTCACTTTAAGTTTAAAGTTCAAATTTTGGTGTTTTGGGGCCCAAAATTCACGCACAGTCTAGGAACGGTGTGAAACTTAGCAAGTACCACGCTTTAGGCGAGGATGACGTGTGGGGATAAACGGCACGGTCGCTGAAGTCCCGGTTTAGGAATTATAGCTTTTTTTGTATTATTAGGACAATTTAAATTCTAAAGTTCAAGTTTCGGCATCTTAGGGCCCAAAATCCACGAACAGTCTCGGAACGGCGTGAAACTTGGCATATAACACGGTTTAGGTGAGGATGACGTGTGAGGACAAACGGCACGGTTGTCGAAGTCCTGGTTTAGGAATTATAGTATTTTTTCTATTATTAGGAGACTTTAAGGTTAATGTTCAAGTTTCGGTGTTTTGGGGCCCAAAATCCATGAACTATCTAGGAATGGCGTAAAATTGGCACGTAGCATGGTTTAGGTGAGAATGACGTGTGGGGACAAACGGCACGGTCGCTGGAGTCGCGGTTTAGGAATTATAGCATTTTTTCTAATAGTCAAACACTTTAAGTTTTAAAGTTCAAGTTTCGACGTTTTGAGGCCTAAAATCCACGAACGATCTACGAATGGCGTGGAACTTGGCACGTAGCACGGTTAAGGATAGAATGACTTGTAGGGACAAATGGCACGGTCTAGGAATAGCGTGGAACTTGGCACGTAGCACGGTTAAGGATAGAATGACTTGTGGGGACAAACGCCACAGTCTCCGGAGTTCCGATTTAGGAATTATAGCATTTTTTCTAATATTAGGACACTTTAAATTTTAAAGTTCAAGTTTCAGCATTTTGGGGTCCAAAATCTGTGAACGGTCTAAGAACGGTGTGAAACTTGGCACGTTGCACGGTTTATACGAGGTTAACGTATGGGGACAAATGGCATGGTTGTTGGAGTCCCGGTTTGGGAATTATAGCATTTTTTTAAATATTAATATTGTAACACTTTAAATTTTAAAATGTTTAATTTATTTGAAAGAACTTATTCAGATATTGTACTTATGATTGTAGGATGGTGTAAAAGTTAATTTGCTTAGTGTTGGGCTTCCAAAACTCGAGGTGGCAGAAGGAATTCTTATTAGTATGGATCCATTGGCTGAAGTGAATGGAGAATTATTGAAACCGAATTTCTACAAAGTTTTTGTTCAAAATGCGAGAAAACCTAATGCTCTTTTAGCAAGACCACGTCAAGGCATAAGAACCGTGGGAGAATCAGTTGGCCGACACGTTGCATGAAAATCTATTGATGTAAATTTCAGCTTTCTTTTATATATTTTTTATTTTATTGATGACATGCATATGTGTATATATATTAACTGTAGCAATCATATTGATACTTGTTTTATTTATTTTTTTCAGGTTATTGAGAAAGAGTAGATATTTCATGGAGTTTGGTATTGAAGTAGTGGATGTTGGGATACTCTTGGACTTTGGCGTTCATATATTAGTTACGAAAACTTTATTGTATACATTTGATTGCACTTTAATTACTTCTTTATATAAATATTATATTTTGGACGATTTGTATTAAATATTTTGAGTTTGTGTTGTGAATTTATGAAGAATGGATTTCTTTAATAATTTATTTAGTTTAATTGCTTTATATAAACTTGAATTACAGGGAATTAAAATTTTTAATTTTTAATATATATGATTAAAATTAAAATATAGCATTTGCGACGGCATGGTACTTTTTGCCACAGCAAAAACCAAAGCAGAGCTCTAAAATTAGCTACAATTTTGTGACCACAATTACATATTAGTCACTAAAAACAGGTATTTGTGACGGCAAATTAATATTAGCCACGACAAAAACCGTGGCTAATAGTTTAGACTTTTCGTGAAATCTTTTTGCCACGGCAAAGAACCGAAGCAAAAGCTCTAAAACTAGCTACAATTTTGTGGCGACAATTATATTGGTCACTAAAAAAAGGTAATTGCGACGGCACGATTGATATTAGCCACGGTAAAAACCGTGGCTAATAGTCCAGGCACTCGTGAAATGTTTTTGCGACGGCAGTTTACCGTGGCAAATATAATTATTTGCGACGGCATGGCAACATACTAGAGCTGTGGCAAATAAATTAGTACTGCCTCAACTTTTTTGTGACGGCATAGTTGTCGTGGCTAATACTGTTTGCCGTGGCAAAGGCCGTTGCAAAAACTTTTTGCGACGCTGCCTATTGCGACACTCTTCTGGCCGTGGTAAAGTCGTGGCAAAAAGTCGTTTGCCACGGCAACCAATATTTTGCGACAGTAATCTGCCGTGGCAAAAAAACTCTTTTTTAGTAGTAGAATAGTTAGATGAAGTAGTTGTGGTGTTTGGAGAAAAACAGATGAAGGGAATATATTCTTCCACCTTCTGACACGTACGGAATCAAAACATAATAATTATTCTAAATAGGCTAGATTGTAAAGCTTAAACTACTAGAGAAATGGAGCAATAGGCCTGGCTCTGGGGTTGAGCTCTATAGACCTGCTTATTTGAGCAGAAGTTCAAACCCTGTTAGCTCCATCCCTTAGCCCTTTGCCTTGTATAAAAAAAAAAAAAAAAACTATAAGAGAAATGAATAACTTACTACACAGTTGATGCACGTATGGGGAGGTTTTCATCCAAAAGTGGCCCAAGAGCGTTATAATCATTAAAGAGGTGGTGGGATTTGATTGTAAGATCTATTATCCACTCTAATACCATGTGAAGCTTCTAAACATGTGGATACAATTTTAAGAGAGTCACCATGGCTAACGCCTAGAAGTTTGGTCATCAAAATATCAACCTTGAATTTTATACCAATGGTATTTTCATTCAGGCCAAGTTCGAATTAAAAATGAAAAAGAGCTTGCTTTTTCTTCGTTCTTTTGCCCTTTGTTCTTTCTGCTTTCTGCGACCAGAGCAAGGGGAAAAAAACGTCTCTTATTTAGGTAGTATTGATTTTTTTCCTTATTAGATTTTGCCTGGCATTTATTTTCTTAAAAGCATCTTCATTTGCAATAAATTAATATTATTTTATATAATAAAAAGTCACAATTTATATTAACGTGAATGGCTACTAAAAACGCAGAACTACTTTACTACTGGTCTTCTTCCCCAAAAGGAGGGCACTTCTACTTGACACAAGCCGCGCAACATGTCCATTTACCAAGTAGAAAAAATTAATTTCAGAGTAACAATCATTGAATCTGACTCCACTTGTGCTACCATTTTTTTTTTTTTTTTTTTTTTGAAATGCAAAATATATTGAAGAAAAGGGATACAATACATAAGGGAGAGGACCAAGACCAACTAAGCCACAAACGCTTACCAAAAAATGACCTGCTCCAGAAACAGAAAGAAGAAAAAATTGGCCAAGAGCCAATTAAGAACACAACAGAAATTAACTACAAACTCTTTCAATACTATATAGAATATCATTAATACTGAAATCAGCTCCATGCACCCCTGCCTTAATCCAGAAGGCAGTGATCAATTTAATGTCTTCAACAATCTCAAAACAATCAAGGTGTGCTTGGCTTAATATAATATCATTCCTTGCTAATCAGAATTTCCAAATTACTGCTATGAATAATGCATGCCAGATAATCTTCTTTAGATACTTGAATCTAAAATCAAACCACCAACTCATGTGAAACTTAAGATGAAAATCATAGCTAATGCAAAAAGTCACCCGCCCAAAGCAATTATAGAATTGACTGCAGATTTCCAATCCGGAGAGTTGGGTGTAGGCTCTTGCACAAGCTTAGATAAGAAAACAACTGTGCAAACTTTGTTGTCAACCTTGGTGTTGAAACAAATCAAGCTTAGTGTTCCTAGATAAGCCTTCTGCTGATCTGAATCGCCTTCTCCAAGTCGACATGGCTGGATTTATGTTTTATAGAGTAGCGTATGCTATTCGTATCTGACGCAAGGATAGCGTGAACCAATGTAATGTCAATGCAAACAAAATACAAGAACACAAGAGAAATAATTTTTCTGAAATAATTCTATTATTCAATCATCAAAAGCTGCTTGGGGCAAAGGCCCTTACATCATATTTGTAAGGAAAGCTAAACCCTAAACCTAATTATTGAAATTAAGACTAAAATTAAGAAAATAAAAAATACCAAAAATACCAAATTCTTACTAAACTCAAATTTGGAAACTAGAAACTTAAGGAAACGTTCAAAAGTAGAAATTAAAACAAAATCTCCTAAAATGGTATGAAAACACTAAAATGCAAATTTGACCCCCGAAACGATGCAATTTGGCTAGAATTTGATTGATCTTGCTTAGCAATTCGTTTTTCATGGAACCACCAAATTTCACGTGGTTCCGAGATGGTCACTTTTCTTTTTACCTATTTGCTCTTGCATAGTTCCACTTTTTCCATGAAGTTCAAGGCTATATAATCTGCATCAGTATCAATTTCGTGAGTACCAAAAAAAACACACAAAAAAGAAACAATAAAGCACCACTTACTAATTCCAACTACTTCTTAAAATGCATCTAATATAAGTAAAATATGTCCACCCAACTTACAAAACCCAAAGTAAGGGAGGAAAAACAAGTAGCATAGCTTTATTTAGGCTAATTTTCAGAAGACACCTAACATGATTATGGCAAAAGGAAGACTAGGAAGGTCAAAGAAATCAAGTCTTTTACCCTATTTCTATTTTATCCATGCTAAAGTGGTCCATGGGCAGATTGTGATTGTGCTCCAAAACTACAATTACAATACCTTAATTTGTGCTTTGTTAGCCTTAGTTTAGGAGTTTATATACCTCTTTAATTAAATTTTTGTGTTAACTAAGTTTATTTTGTTTTTTATAGAGGTTTTGAGCTTAAATTTGAGGACTTCAAACATAACTCGAATACAAGTTTCAAGTAGATGTTGTTAGAGTACAAACTGCTAAAGCTGTGGTACAAGCTAAAGCACGCAAAGCTAAAAAGGCCATATTTCTCAAATCAAAAGAGTTACCAAGGTCCATAATATATTTATTTCATATAACTTTGCGAGATCTACACAGCCATTTGAATGACAGTTCGAATGGCCCATCATGGCGTTCGAATGGTCTATCAAGGTGTTCGAAAGGTCCATGAGGGTGTTCAAATAGTCAGTAAACTTCTAAGGTTGGTTTTTAGCGTTTGCATTAGGTTAGCAAGTCGTTTGAACGCCTGACTAATGCCTAGCTAATGAGTCACGAGACTTTGCTTTTTTCCAACCTATTTAAAGCCGTTTTGGGCCCAAATTTGTGGATCTCTTATTATTTTACATATTCTTAGAGTTTTTAGAGAGTTATAGTAGTAGTTTTAGATAGAGAAACTCTAAATTTCTTTATAGTTCTTCATTTTCATTGTAACGGATTGTACTCTAAAAAGTACAATCAGAGTCTCTAATTGTAAGCTATTGGTAGGAATTATTTACACATTATTTATCATTTTGATATAATTTTGGTATTTTTTATGTTTTTCGTGTCTTCTATAGATTCACAGTTAAGACCGAATAAAATGGAGCAGGCATGCACATGGATCATAATTAATACTGAAAATATATATAGATATATATAGGTGATATTATTGTGTGCGTGTATTATATGTATATGTATGTGTATATGTATAGTAAATATGATATTATAAGTATAATATATATATGTGTGTGTGTGTGTGTGTGTGTGTGCAGGTTGTAAGCACCCCATTTTTGCCCGCTCGGCAATCTCCGACCTGACCGAATTTGATTTCCAACATCACAACACATGCAGGCTCAAGACAAGCCTTTCAATCTCCAATCCAGTCAACTGGTCACTTCTCGGGCCCACAAGGACCCACTGGAGCTATAAGCACCATTATTCCAGACAGCTTTCCGGATCGGGCAATCTCGGAAACCAATGCCGTCCAGGTAGCTTCTCGAGATCGAGCGGTCTTGGGGACCAACACCTCATCAAAAATTCCAGACGGTTCACTTCTGGTTCCTGCTAGCCCGCCAATATAGAATGTCTGTCATTCGGTAGTTCTCCGGGACCAGGCGCTCTCGAAGACCAACACCACCCTTACAGGTAGTTCCTAAGAACAGGCGTTCTTAGAGACCAACACTGTACAGGTAGTTTTCGGGACCAGGCGGTCTCGGGAACCAGCACCTAGGTCAACACCGGCGCCTGCTAGCTCGACTCGGTAAAAAACGACCAAACTTGCCCCTTGGGCCTCCAGGCACGTTTTGGGAAAGTTCAAAATCCCTTAAAACGATAAGTCCATCCTTTTAAAATGTTGTTAAACCATTAGGCGTCCCCCGCACGCCATTCGGTCCAAATCTGGTCCTATTTTGGCCATTTTCGGTCAAAATGACTGTTTTGCCCCCGAGTGCCTCGGCACGGCACAAACCCTGCTAAACGGTAAATGACTCTTTCAAAACCATCCCTGAACAGCCCTGCACACTTAACACAACCTACCAAACCATTCCTGACCATTTCCAGCCAACTCCGGTCAAGATGACCGTTTTGCCCCTAGAAGCCTAAAAATGCCCCGAAACAGCACCGGCCTTGGGATTTTGAGCGAGAGTTTCACCACGCGCCCTTGTTTAACCAAAGGAATATCCTGCGACACTAAGCTCACACGATGCGATAAAATTTCCCTGGAGTGTCTCGCAGACGCTCTGCCTAAATTGTCTTTTCTCCCGATTCCCTGGTTATAACGCACCGTCAACTGACTTGAGAAATGCGTAAATCAGAGAATTCTTGAAAGCTCGTCCATAGATCTTTCCATCGATACAGTTCGATTGAATAGATCGCTTCCCGAAGCCCCCCATCGTACGGTGCGAAAACTATAACTTTCAGCAACCCCTGGAGCGTCTCACAGACGCTTCGCCAAGGTTGACTTTTTCTCCGATTCCCTAATCAAAAAGCACCGTCAAACGACTTGAGAAATTTGTAAATTTGGGAATTCCAGAAAGTATTTCTAGAGTACTTTCCATCGGTACGGTTTGATCGAATAGATTGCTTTTCGAAGGCCTTGATCACATGAAACGAAAACAGCCACTTTCAAACACCTAGGGAGCGTATCACAGAAGCTCAGCAAAAGTGACCTTTTTGGCACACTTCCCAAGACGATATCACTCACCTCCAAATATAATTCAAACTTTTCGAAAACATGAAAGTTCATCAGAAGCACTAGGAGAACATCCCGAGTGCGACCGATTCCCCCAGAACCTTCCCGATTGACCTGATTATCGAGGCAAAGTTTGGACAAACTTTCCCGGTTATGGAGCGTATGCTACATGCGTTCAAAATTTGATCAGATCGATCGACTTTCGATCAACGGTTGAGATTTAACCAGTACATAGGGTGCCACGTATTATTCTGGCAATGGAACAGTACCTGCGCATGTCCTACATGCGCAAGGCCAAATTTTGGCCATGCGCATGTAGCACATGTGCAAGGTCTGTTCCAGATTGCCTATAAAAAGAGGCCTCCCCCCTTGCATATTCCAGGTCTGAAATGGATGCGAAGCCTTGCTGAAATCACTCCAGAACCTCGAATCTCCATATATATTCTCCCCCTCCAACACTTAGGCTAGATTCTACCCCTCCTAAGCCTATACACTCCACATATAAGGCCTCATACACACTTATACACTCCACTCTAGCCTCTCAAGCCTTCTTGAAGTCACTCAAGCTCCAATCAAGACATTCATTGAAGACTACAAGTGTGTTGAAGGTAAAAGGTGGTATCCCTTTTACATTTGTGCTCTTCCCCACTCTTCTCTTCTCCCTCCTAGCCTACTTAGGCTATTCTCTATTTTAATCCCCATCTTCAACCCCCCTTTCTTGCATGCTTGAGCCAAGAGGGCTCTTAGATCATGCCTAGAGGAAAGCAAGTGAGAGCCACCGTGTAGGGGGACCTCTCACTAGCCTAATGATATGGCCTAGGAGCCCCTTGTTTATGTGAAATAGCCTAAAAGCCTTGTATGTGAATCATGACCCCTTGCATATTGCTATCTTGATAATGTCTTGTGTGTTTGGCTTCATTTTATGCTTGTTGTTATGCTCCACAATGCTTACATTGCTCTTAATTTTATGCCATTTCCAAGTTCTCCATTTCTCTAAAAAATTATTCCAAGAGTTGGCCCCTTGAAGTCTAGGATGAGATTTTAGAATTATGCCTTAAAAGAGCCCCTACTAACCCCCTAACTTTCATTTTGGCATCATTGCATTTTAACTTGCATAAAGTTTGCTTTCCATTTCTCTAATTTTCAAGATCTCCATTCTTTCAAGTGTAATGGTTGGAATGGCCCCATGAAACCTTCTCTTGAGTGGTCTCCCTTTTGTTGGCCATATGAACCCTCTCTTGATGGAAGGTTTTCCCTAAAAAATGGCCTTCAATATCCTTCTCAAAAGATGACATTAAAAAATGCACTCACTTCATCTTTGCATCAAAAATGACCTCTCAAAAATTGCCATCATTATGTTGATTTTTGAAACTCCCACTCTTGTCAAGATAAAGGTTATAATGGCCATGAGGAAACTTTCCTTGGAATAGTTTCCAAACACCAACTATATAAACCATACTCTTGGCTAGAATCAAAATTTTCATGGAAATGATCTTCAAAAAAAAAAAGAAAGGGTTATCAACTAAAGTCCTTTGCATAACATGACTTGTTTTCAAACCTCTTTCCAAAAGTGCATCAAACAATCCTTCAAACTTATCTTTCAATCTAACCCTAGGTTAACTTGACCCTAGTTACCTAACCCTAGGTTAACTTGACCCTAGTTGTCCAAACCTAGGTTAACTTGACCCTAGTTATCCAACCCTAGGTTAACTTGACCCTAGTTACCTAACCCTAGGTTAACTTGACCCTAGTTATCCAACCCTAGGTTAACTTGACCCTAGTTCACTCACCTTAGGTTAACCCTACCCTAGTTAGTTAACCATAGGTCATCTTAACCCTAGGTTAACCTAACCCAAGTTAGTCAACCTTAGGTCACCCCTAACCCTAGCCTATCCCAACCTAGGTTAATACACTTCAAGGTTCCAACTCTTGAACCCTTTTCTAAATGATCACTCAAATTCAAACTATTATCATAACCCATTTTTTTTTTCCAAAATCTCCTACTCTCTTGATTTAAAAAAAAAAACCAACTCTATAAGCACTTCAAATGTTCCTACACTCCATCTTCAAGGCATTTCCAAAAACGTTTTCAAAAGGTCACAAGCCTAAGATGTCCCTAACCCCCTCATGGTTAGGGATTCCAAGGACAAGTGATAAATCAAGAACAACCTCTAAGGTTGTCCATATTAAGATTCCAAACCCTTAACCATTTCCAAAAAACCACTTTCAAACATTAATTCATCAAAACGTTTCTAAAATCATGCCTCCAAGGTTTTTGAAACAAGACTTCAAAAATATTTCCAAGTTCTCTTGAGTCATGCCAAAGCATTTTTCCAAACCTCCCTTAAATTGATCCAAAAACATTTTCAAAACACACCACCATCCAATTTCAAGTCAAAATTTCCAAGACCACAAAGAGTCTTCAACCTCCAAAGATCTTAAAGTGTCTTAAACTTCTTCAAAGACCTCAAAGTATTTTAAACTTTTTCAAAGACCCCAAAGTGTCTTCAAACCTTCCATAGGCCCTAACGCGCCTATTTTCCATTGGGCTCTTGCCTGAACTACGAATGACCTTATTGTCGCCAAATGAGATACGTAGGCAACCTAAAATGGTGCGGTCATAACTTTTATTTTAACTCCAATCCCTTTTTCAAAATTCTAATCAATTCAAAGTTTCCATTCTAAACTCTTCCAAAACCCCCATTATTTTCAAACTTTTTCCAAAAACTTACATCATGCATCATCCATCTGAAAAGTGATGACTAAACCCCGTTTTCGAAATTCTAAAGTGGATATAAAGTGGACAATGGTAGCCGGTTATTCTAGTGAGTGAACAAAAGAGTGATTAGACATGCAGGTACCGAAAGGGCGGGGTAAGGTGATGATTTAAGATATCTTCCTTACACGTAACCAACCCCCGAACCTTAGATTTCTGTTTTCGAAAGACCAAAATGGAGTTGTTTTCAAAAAAGGGCTTAAACATTTCAAAAGGTTGTCAAACAACCTATTTTTCTAAAAACCCTCTCTTGAGGGAGTCTTGAAAAACCTTTTTCAAAAACTCTAAGTTTAATCTTCGGATTAACGCTTAGTTTTAGATGCCCTAACTCACCTTTATCTAGTTAGGTGGCGACTCCCATTTTTTTCAAAAAGCCCTTAGTCAAACCAATTTTCAAACCTAGTCGCACTTGTACTTCTAGGAGAATGAGTTCTAGTGATAGAGTTTCGTGCTTTAGAGTCTTCGAGCTAAAAGGACTTTGGACACCCCAAAAATTGGGGCGCGACAACTGGCGACTCTGTTGGGGACACTTAGAGGGTTAGGCCATCAACATGTCTATTCACCCTTCACTCACCCAGAATCTCTAGTTACTTTGTCTAGTTTAATCCACCCTTCAAATTTTTCAAGTTTCCAAAACAAATCCTTATTTTTTAAAATGATTTTTAAATAAGTGTCATTACTTGCATTTATCGCGTACAATCATGCTTTTGCATTTACCATCTATTTTATCTTGCATTAAGTTTGTCGAAAAGTTACTAACTCTTTGCATTTTTCTTTCATAGGTGGACCTTGGTTCACATTTTTATTTCATGTCTTATTTATTGCCATGTATGTGAATGAAGGGACAGGATGTGATGTGTATTGTTGGGTCCTTTCCACCATTTTCAAAAATTCCACACACATTTGGAGCTCTCACTTGCATTTGCATCTTATATGTATTATCTGGTTGCTACCCTTCTAGATAGAAGGGGGAACAGTATATTGACTGTAGGCGGATGCTGTGTCAGTTTCTTAGCCTACGATCTCTTGATAGTTCCCCCGCTCGAACCACCAACCAAAGATGGAGTTCACCCTTTCGGGTGTGGACGTCGGAGGTTTGAAGGTTCGGGGACCGAGCTTTTTAGGAAGCATTAGCAAACCCCCAGCCTCATGCTCATGTAGCACCCCATGCATAGCCGAACCTCTGCCAGATTTAGGACACACGCGTCAATTTCAAAATCAAGGGGGAAAGGGCGACCGCTTTATTTTCCTTATACATTTTGCCTAATCCCTGCCATTATGCTATCTAATTCTTGCTGCTTCTATGTACATGCATCATAATTGCTCATGCATTGGAATTCACTTCAAAGACAAGAGTTCACAAAGTAACACAAGTCATTGCATCTTCATGCATCCAATCAACCCCTAGAGAAAGGCTCAAAGACCTTCTCGCTCAAATCAAGCCAACCCAAAATTCCCAAGGGTACCATGAGACCCTAAGGATTCATAACATGCATCAAAGACATCTCATAAAGAAGGGCCCTAATCCCTCTTTGCACATGGAGATAAGGTCGCCAAGAAGACAAGGGAGCAATTCAAATCAAGGGCTCCTACCAACAAAGCTGATCCGGAGGCTCAAGAGTAGTTTAAGATCCTATAATGTAAATGTAGAAATGGGAGGAAGTCCCAAGGAAAATGTTTCCCCTCCCTGTTTCTATGTATTTTTGAGAAAATTCTATGTGCCAAAATGAATTTATCTTAATAAAATCTTTCTTATTGTCAAATGAATGAATGAATCTACGAATGGATGAATAAACAGGGGTAGGTATAGTATTTGCATGCAGGGGCAATCCTTTATCTCCAGACATGAGCTAAAGCATCATGCTTAGTTCCCCTAAAAAAGCAGGGGCATCCTTAGGTCATGTATCGCATAGAGCCTTTCCAAATTAAGAACCTAACTTGTAATCTTTTTGCTTTGTTTTTCTTTACTTTCTTTTCCTCCCCCCATGTCATCAAAAGACTAGCCATAGCTTTGGTGAGACTACTTGCATTGTAGGTCACCATTGCTCCAAAGAAAGGAAAAGGAGGAACACGAGTGACCCCGTCCTTCGAACGCCAGTCCGTACCTGACAAAGAACTGCACAAATGTCGAGCGAAGGCAATACTCCTGATCAACAAAACAGTTCAGTGACACGTGAAGAAGTGAACGAAATGAAGGCAAAGATAGACGAAATGTTCAAACTCATACAACTAATTGCCTTCAAAAGGCCCGTCACGAACCCTTCAGCATCCATATCCTATCCTAAGGAAACTGAAGCAATTCCACCAAGGGTAGTCCTGTGAATTAACGGTACAACAAAGAGCAAAGAGATCTCTAAAGTAGTACAAATCGACGAAGGAGAGGAGGACAACCCTAAAACCATCTTGCTGACTGCCACTTCAAAGAAAGAAGGCCCAAACCCTCTCGATCTCAAAATACAAGGCTTGGAGGAGTCCCTGCGCAGTCTCCAAGGTTATAACACCTTTGGTGGGATGGCTTATGACGAACTCTACTTCTTCCCAGACCACCCGAGGCTGCCCAAGTTCAAAATGCTCGACTTTCAGAAGTATGACGAGAGCGGGGACCCTGTATCACACTTGAGGTTGTACGCTGGGGTGTAAAGCGGACATGGGAACGACCCCAAACTTTTGATGCAATTATTTCAACACAGCCTAACTGGGCCTGCTTTGCAATGGTTTGCTCGCTTGGACTTGAGGAAAATAACAACCTAGAATGAGTTAGTCATAGCTTTCCGATCTCAATATCGGCATAACAGTGACCTGACCATAGACAGATGCGCCTTGATGATGATGACTCGAGGCGAAAAGGAAAGTTTCAAAAGCTACGCTTTGAGATGGAAGGAGGCGGCTGCATAAGTCAACCCTCCACTGCTAGAGAAAGAATACGTACAGCTATTTGTGAACACTTTCCAAGGACTGTACTATGAGCGCCTATGCTTGAGTATCGGAAAAAGCTTTTCTGAGGCACATTGCACAAAAACATAGCTAGAAAACCCAATACCCATGCCTGTAGGAACAAATCCCCTATTCCTACAGAAAGCCCTCTTCGCATAATCATAAAAAATCATTCAAATTCAATCAAACAACCATCAAAATGCAAAAACGACATCACCAAAGTGTTCAAAACATATCAAAACATTAATTTTCACTATTCACATGATTCAAACGAAATTCTACACATCAAAATCAACAAAATTTGAAAACTCACCTTTTGGAAGTTCTCCGGCGAAATCTTCTCTTCCGGTGACTTTTCCGGCGACGTGGACTCCTTCCGACAATCACCTGTGGTCCCCAAGGAGTGCTCCTTCAATTTCCAAGATGGATTCCTCGCAATGCCTCACGAATTTGCAAAATTTCTTCGAAGTGTCGCGGCTGTTCGAACTAGAAATTTTATGGTTTTAACTTTAAGCCTGGCGCCACTAGTAGAGGCGCCAGTTCCTTTTTGCCAAAGCAGTGGCGCCAGTTATAAATCCTGGTCAGTTTTGCCCTTTTTCCCGCCAAAACTCGTTTTCGAAGGCCTTTTTGGCCCATTATCCGTTTTCGACCCTCGTTGTCAAAAGATTCCCAATGTCCGTCCCTCCGACTGCCTCGCGGTCAACATGGGACTCTTACTCTTATCATTTTCTATTTTTGACAAGCAAAGACAGAAAAAGAGGGGCAGCTGTAAGCACCCCATTTTTGACCGCTTGGCAGTCTACACTCCGTCCAAACTTGTTTTCAAGTCATTGTGGGCATATTCCAATCGAATCCAATTCTCTAGGTCCAAATTCTGTCTTTCCATCACTTCGCGGGCCTGTCAGGCCCAAATAGAGGCAAAATGACCAAAATGCCCTTAGTGGCATTGTCCTTTCCTTTCCAATTCCAATCCCTCTCTCGAGACAGTTTATTCCTCGAGACGGTCCGAGTAGCGAAACCACTCACAAAACCGTTAGAGTAGCGGAAATACTCACAAATAGGTCGATATAGGGAATTGGCAACAAACCCCTGTGTCACGACGACCGCCGTTAGAGTGGCGGAAACACTCACAATCCAGGCACGTCTCTTCGGAGACGGTAAGACCCCTTTCCAATCCCTCTCTCGGGACAGTTTATTCCTCGAGACGGTTCCAATCCAGGCACGTCTCTTCGGAGACGGTAAGACCCCTTTCCAGCCCCACTCTCGAGACAGTTTATTCCTCGAGACGATTCCAATCCAGGCACGTCTCTTCGGAGATGATAAGACCCCTTTCCAACCCACTCTCGAGACAGTTTATTCCTCGAGACGGTTCTAATCCAGGCGCGTCTCTTCGGAGACGATAAGACCCCTTTTCAATCCCTCTCTCGAGACAGTTTATTCCTCGAGACGGTTCCAACCTAGGCACGTCTCCTCGGAGACGGTAAGACCCCTTTCCAATCCCTCTCTCGAGACAATTTATTCCTCGAGACGGTCCGAGTAGCAAAACTACTCACAAAATCGTTAGAGTAGCGGAAATACTCACAAATAGGTCGGTATAGGGAATTGGCAACAAATCCCTGTGTCACGACGACCGCCATTAGAGTGGCAGAAACACTCAAAACCCAGGTCAACACCAGTGTCTGTTAACCCACTTTGGTGAAAATGACCAAACTACCCTTAGGACCTTTTCCGAGACTTTCCGGTCAAGATGACCATTTTGCCCCTAGGCATCGGGAACCACACCGGCTCCGGGTATCAAACCGGTAATGTCCCGAGAATACTTCTTATAGTATTCTCAACCTTCCTTTACCTTTTCGGATCATTCCGAGTCAGTTCCGGCCAACCCGGTATAAAATGACCGTTTTGCCCCTAGTGGGCCGGTCTCCTTTTTCAACCACACCGGCTCTGGGTATCAAACTGGTGACCTCCTGAGACTATTTTTTATAGTATCCTCAACCTCCCCTGACCTTTCTGGGTCATTCCGAGTCAGTTCCGGCAAACGCGGTACGAAATGACCGTTTTGCCCCTAGTGGGCCAGTCTCCTTTTCCGTCCACACCGGCTCTGGAAATCAAACCGGAAACCTCTGGGAACATTCTAAATAATATTTCCAGATCCCAAGTCTTCTTCCGGGACAGTCCGAGTTTGTCCTGGCAGTTTCCCGGTCCGATTGACCGTTTTGCCCCTAAAGGCCCGGTCAACCCTTTCGACACATCCTATCCTCGCTTTTCAAGCCAAATACCTCCAGGACACTATTTTAAGTGTTTCTGCTCCTTTTCGGCCTTTCGGGTCATTCCCGGACTTTTCGGAGTCACTCCTAGTGAAGCTAGACTAAAAATTGCATGGTAGTCACTAGTACAAGCGCCCAAATCTAGTCAAAGATACGTTGCTTGCCGACTTATAAAGTTTTCTAACTGGCTGGCGCCACTACTAGTGGCACCAAGCCAATAGTGGCGCCAAGCCAAGAATTGGCCTGGCGCCACTCCTAGTGGCGCCAAGAGCAATTTTGCCTTAGCGCCACTGCAACAGGCGCCAGGTTTGTCCAACCTCTATAAATACAGAGCCTCATTCAACGTGAAAAGGATCCGCAAACTCAACCTAAAAATCATATATTTCGATATACAGAGCTCGAGCACCTCAAAAACCCTAGCCACCTTAGGTTTTTCAAACCCTAGCCTCCTATACACTCATACACACTCCCATACACTCATACCCTATCCTTCAACCATTCTTTGAAGACTTGAAGAGCTGCAATCCAAAGCTTAAAGACAACTCTCGAAGACTGAAGACGAAGATCAAGACCGAAGACCGAAGACTGCACGGCGCGCAAAATAAACAAGATACAAGGTAGGCTCCCTATTTAAATTTCCGCACTTCCCCCCTCTCTCTTCTCTCTCCTAATCCACTTGGGTTTTCTCTATTTTAATCCCCCATCTCTTTCCCCCCTTTCTTTGTATGCTTGAAACAAGGGGATTCCCGGTCCATGTGTAGGATTGGACTATTGGAGAGTCACCGTGTCGGGGCCTTTCTTCTAGTCTAACCAAAGACCACGTGGGTCTAGCCCCCTTGATTATGTGGTAAAACCTTAACCTTGTATGTTCACGACCCTAAATTGCATTGTGCATATCATGATCTTACATCTTCTAAAAATTCGTTTTGAAACTCGTTTTCAAAATCGTTTTCAAACTTGTTTTCAAAACTGCATCAAAATCTCTTTTTCAAAAACTTGTTTTCAAAACCACAATTCTAGAGTGATTTTAGCCTTTCCATGGCTAGGGTTGCTTCAGGAAAGTGTTACATTAAAAGTGACCTTTTTGGTCTATATTTTCAAATCTTATTGTTTTCCAAAACCACTTTCTTAAAGTAGTTCTAGCCCTCTTATGGTTAGAATTGCTTTAAGAAAGTGAGACATTTTTATATTTTCCTAAAACTCTCTTTTCAAATCCCTCCTCTTAAAAATCTCTTTTCCAACATGCTTTCCAAAAAGCTCTTTTTCAAAAAACTCTTCCTAAAATTCTTTTCAATTCACTTTCCTAAAACTCTCCTTTCCAAAGTTGTTTTCTAAAAACTCTTTCAAAAAATTTATTTTTCAAAACTCCCTTTTTCAACTCCTTTCCAAAACTCTCTCTCCTAAAAATTCACTTTCTAAAAACGCTCCCAAAAATCTTTCCAAAAAATCTCTTTCCAAAATCTTCCTTCTAGAAGTTCCCCTCTAGGATTTTCCTTCTAAAATCTATGTTTTTAAAAAACACACTTTCCAAAATTCCTTCTCTTTAAAATCTTTTTCCAAAAACTCCCTCTTTAAATTCACCTTCCAAAAATTCCTCCCTAGGATTCCCTTCTAGAAAACCTTCATTTCCAAAAACGCACTTTCCAAAAACTCTTTCCTTAGAAGCCCAAGTCAAGCCGCAGAACTCACAATTAGGAAACCCTAATTTTCTTTCAAAAAACATGATTTTCAAACTTTGCCCCAAACCTAGGTTTCCAAAACCTCTTGTTTTCATATCCAAACTATACATGTTTCCAAAACCTCTTTTCTACGTTTAAATTCCACACTTTCAAATCTAAGGTTTCTGGAACCTCCTTTTCCAAATCCTTGCCAAATCAAATATTCCCATTTAGGAAACCAAATCCAATCCTCCGTTTTTGGAAATAAAATCAAACCTTTGCTTTTAGAAACCAAATCTAATCCTTTCCTAATCCAACATTTTCAAAATTCAACTCCTTCCTAAACTTCTCCTTTTCTAAATCTTAAATTTCCAAAACTTGAACATAAAAATCTTTCCTAAAAATTCTAAAATTCAACCCTTTCCTAATTCTACCCCTTTTCAAATCTTAACTTTTCAAACCTAAGTTTTCAAACTTCTTCTAAATTCAAACCTTTCCTAATCTCAAGATTTCCTAAAACCCTAAAACTTTTTAGATCTTAAACTTTCTAAATTTCAAATCTTTCCAAATTCAAAACTTTCTAAATTTGAAACTTTCTTAAGTTAAATCTTTCTAAACTTCCAAACTTTCTAAATTCTAAACTTTCCAAAACTTCAAAATCTTTCTAAATCTAAAACTTTCTAAATTCTAACCTTTCTTAAAGCTTCAAAATCTTTCCAAATCCAAGGCTTTTTTTAAACTCAAAACTTTCTTAATTCAAACATTTCCTAAACTGAAAACTTTCCTTTTTCAAACCTTTCTTAAAACGAAACTTTCCAATTTCAAAACTTTTCTAAACCTAAAACTTTCTTAATTCAAAATTTTCCTAATTTCAAAACTTTCCTAACTTCTAAACTCTCCTAATTTCGAAACTTTCTTAATTTTGAAACTTTCCTAATTTGAAAACTTTCCAAAAATGAAATTTTCCTAATTCGAACATTTCCTAAAATCCAATCTTCCCTAATTTCCTAAACCTTCCAAGTCAAGTCAAATATTTTCTAAGTCTCCTACCTTTTCTAAGTCTAGGTTTCCTAAACCTCCATCTTTCCAAAACCAAGTCTTTCCAAAATCAATCTTTCCAAAGCAAGTCCAATCTTCTCAATTTCAACTTCCAATCTCCCATTCTAATCTCAAATCAAATCCAATTTCCAATTCAATCTTTTTCTTCCAATCCAAATCAATCTCTTTTCAATCGAACTCTTGTCCGAACTACGACTGACCTAATTCCCCCAAAGGGATACGTAGGCAACCTTCATAGGCGCGGTCACAACACTTTTCAAACTTTCAATTCCACCCTCATGGGTGCGGTTTCCAAAATCTTTTCAAATCTCAAATTCCAATCTACTTTCAAAATTCTAATTTCAAATTTCTATTTTCAAATTTCTATTTCCAAATTTTCAAACTTTCCAATTTCAATTCCATCTCTTCAAATCTATTTTCAAATCAAATCAATTTCAAATCAATCTCTTTTCAAATCTATTTTTCAATTCTCTTATTTCACACTTGCATATCATGCATCATGTTTTTCAAGCATTGTTTTTCAAAGTAGATAGGATTGAACTATAGTTAGTCGAAGACTTTCATAGGTGAATCTAGGGTAGATTGACATGTAGGTACCGAAAGGGCGGGGTAGGGTGATAGCTTAGTGCGTCTTCCCTACACGTAACCAACCTCCGAAATTAGAATCACTGTTTTCAAAGACCAAAATGAGTGATTTTTCAAAAAGGGCTTCAATGTTTTTCAAAGGTTGCCAAACAACCTGTTTTCTTAAAAACCCTCTCTTGAGGAGATATTTTCAAAAATCCTTTTTCCAAAAACCCTAAGTGTAGTTTTCGGATTATGCTTAGTTTTTAGGTGACCTAACTCACCTTAATCAAGTTAGGTGGCGACTCGGAATCTTTTCCAAAAGCCCTTTATTCAAACCAGTTTTTCAATTCAAACCTAGTCACACTCATTCTTTTAGGAGGGTGAGTTCTAATGAGAGAGTGCAGCATTTTTCCCGCTTGGGTGAGTATTCCTCGAGTGCGAAAAATCTAGGCGCGACATACATGACATGGATGCACTAGTGTTATATGTATATAGGCTATTTACGAAGAATGTCCCAAGATTGCCCCAAGGCCCATACTCTCAAGATTCTATTTTCCTTCCAGGATTATGCCCCTTCGGTTTTGTCCCATTCTTATCGAGGTGTAATAACATTTGCACCATACTTAGGGGATCCTGACCTTTTTGGTTTGCCTACTGGTATCTTATCCCTACTTTCTATAGGGTTTCTATTTGGGGATTTTCTGTCCTCACTTGGTTTTCTCTCTCAGATATTCAAATGCCATTGTGGCTTGACCGATAACTCGCATGCCCTTTGCAGAGCGATAAGCAGCTTGGCCCTCAATCCAAGAAGACTTCTTTTAGGACCCTAATGCAGGCCGGATTTAGGGGTTGTAAGAAATGAAGGGATATTAAGGCTCAAAGATTTTCTTTTAGTGAGTTATTTAAACCAAAACCATCTTAGCACGCTTTAGGACATGAGGTTGCCCCTATATCCTCCCCGTCTCTTCTTTTTTTTTTTTTACTACTTGTCTTGATATTGTTCGGGCTTATTTGGACTAAGAAATTTTCTTTGATCATAGAGGACTTTTATTAGGACCGTAATGTAGGCTAGGCTAGGCTAAGGGGTTTATAAATAAAAGGATATAAAGGCTCAAATTTGATGTTGCTTTCAGTAGGATTTAGATCTATACCATCCTTATTTGGTCTCCCAATGAGGTTTGGTCCCTTACTATCCTTCCTCTGCCTCAGTAACACGTCTGGCTCATTTAGATCAAGCAATCTCTTTTCAATCAGAGTAAACTTTAATAGGGTTGTAATGTAGACTATGGTTTTGGGTTTTTACAAGAAAGGATAAAGGCTCGAACCTATTGTTTCTATTGGGCTTCTTTGTCACCTAGGATCACCTTTAGATTTCCTTGAAAGGAATTGTCTTTTCTTGTAACTTGATTTTTTTGACCATCTAATGGAGCTGCCTCTTTTGTTTCTTTTTTGTTTTTTGACCTGCCCCTTGGTAGCTTTTTCTTTTTGCTTTCCCTCTCCTTCCTCTTTATGAGGTGGATGCTTTTACAACACCTTTTCTCCCAAATTTTTCTTAGTATTTCACTCTAACCCATTGTGGGCGATGATCCCTAGGTTGGGGTTTTCCTTAAAAAGAAAGCTAACAGGCTCAACGGGTTTGACAACGGTTGCTTTTGACTATATGAGAAATGAAATGAGAGCCCCTCTTTATATTGAACCAGATTGCTTGATCCATAGAGCTTTCATGTCGCTTCAGCTTGGTGGAAGATAAGTTACATTCTTTACGAAGACCTTAGCTATCTATTTGCCCTAATGTGAGGGGATGGTGTTGGATCAGGGTTAACAAGAAATCTTTCACTTTCCGCGAGGCACTAGTGGGTTCAGCAAAGGGATATACTCTTTTCTTTTTTTTTGTGTATGGTAGCAGAATTGAGGGCCTTTTATCATTTCAAATTGAATTCCTTAGTCCATAAAGTATTTGTACAAACTTTAGACAATGTTCATAAAGATGGTGTGTTTCTGCCAGTAAACCCCTATGTATTCTATCAAATCAACTACTCTGTGCTTACCCCAGTATGGGGGATGATTATTGGTTTGGGATATCTAAATAGAAATCACTTACGGCTCTAGTGGGCTAAACAGAGGGTAGTGTTTATTCTTTTTGGATACATAGAATAATGGCTTCTCGTCATTTTGAGGACTCCGTTGCCCATTGCTTAGCCAAGATATCACTGAAGTGTCGCCTATTCAATAAGCTCTGCACCTTTTTTTTGAGTCTACCTTTCTCCTATCTCTCACTCTCTCTTTGTCTCTCGAAAGTTTTAACCCCCTTTGAATGGGTTGCCCATGTTATCCCATCATTCAAGTCAAGTCATTACAAAATAGGGAAGAATCCCTAAAAGCAATAATCATTCACAAGAGTATAAGACAAATGGGATAGACTGAAAGCTGTCTTTTTTCATTTCAAATCATGATTGCATGGCATGCAATGTTTATTTAAAGAAGATATGCAAAAAAATAGAAAGATGAAAATAAAATAGATGAATTTTATGAAAACCTCCCTTTTCTTATGGATCTCTTAGTGAGAACCCTTAATAGGGTTTTGAGACTATGACAACCTCCTTGGTGCTCCCTTCACCAGGTGTATCACCAGATAATGGAGGGCGGATTGACAGATCTTTTGTGGCGTTTGGCATGCATTTGGAAGTCAGGGGAATCTTTTGTAGCAATACAATAGTTTGATAGGACTTTGCAAATGGTGAAGCAATCTTCTGGATGGACGGTGATTGTCTAGCCATAGTGCAATGGTAAATGGTTAGAGGTAATGCCTTGTAGATGGATGGTTAGTTCTTCTTGCTCATTAATGTAAGTTCAACATTTTTCAATAACCAGGCTTATCCTTGCATAAGTTTGAATTAGGCAGGATGCTAGAGGAGTTCCACGAGTTCAATTATACTTCCCTAACCTAGAAAAAGGAAAAGAAAAACAAAACGTAGGCAGCATGCGGAGTTGGAATTTTATGAGATACATGTCCTATGGAGGTCCCTTCTCTGAGGAATTCAAAGCATGATGCTGAGTCGATTTTGGAGGTGGGGTTTTGCCCCTTATGCAATACAATACCTCTTTGGCATGGGCCGGTTGATGTTTCTTTGTTCGGGCAATCCCGCCTCTATGGACAGAGAGAGATTTGGGTCTTTCTTGAGATATAGTTCAATGCATGACATGAATCCTTAGGGTTGAGGAAACCTTAGGAGTTTTGGTAGGTTCAATTAACATGAGATTGGATTACTCCTTTCTCTTTACGGTTGATTAAATACATGAGAATGTCATAACTTGAGTTTCTTGGAACTCTTATCTTGGAATAGATATGGATGCATGAGCATAATGGAAGTGAATATGCGAGTAGTATGATAACAGTAAATGAATGGTTTAGAAGACCCCGTTCTTGTTTTGCTTCTACCTTCAATTTTCTTGGTACTTGGAGATAAGGGGGGAGGGTAGAAGACAAGAAACAAGAGATAAGTTAGTGTCTTAATTTAGAAATTTTTATGCAATGTATGTCCTATAGGTGCCCCTACTCTTTTAGGGGGAACTAAACATGATGCATTTGGCTCACTTCTTCGAGATAAGGGGTTTACCCCTGTATGCGAATACCTTAGCATTGATTGGGAATATATATTCATTCATTCACGAAAAGTAAAAGAATATATTGAACTTTGAGTTTAAGATACAAAAGAACCAAAGTACACTTTAATAGGGGGAGGGGGAACATTTTTCTTTTGACTTTCACCTATCTACTTTTACATTTGAGATCCTAAACTACTCTTGAATCTTTGGATTCGTCTTCTTTGAACTTGATGTTGAGGAGGTCGTTGAGAGACCATGTTTGATTGCCCCTTGTCTTATTGGCAACCCTATCTTCGTGAGCATAGAGGGATTAGGGCCCCTCTCATGGAATGACTTGAAATGCATGCAATGAGTCCTTAGAGTTATGTGGGAACCCTTAGGGTTTTGGGTAGGCTTAATGCAAGGGAGAGTGAACTTAGCGTCACTCTCTATGGGTTGATCATATGTATGAAAATGCAATGACTTGAGTTTGGAACTCTTTTCTTGACATGAAATATTGAATACATGAACATGGATGCATAGAGTATAGAAAGAGATAATGCAATTATAAAGTAAATATGTACGCATGAGCAGTTATACAAGCATTATAATAGAAAGAATAGAAGTATTATAACAACAGGAATCGACAAGCTCAAAGGAAAGTAAAGTAGTTGCCCTTTCCTCCATAGTTTTGAAATCGATGTGCGTATCTTAAATCCTCCGGAGGTTCGGCTGTGCATGGTTTCTACATGAGCATAAGGTTAAGGGTTTACTATTGCTTCCTAAGAAGGCTCGATTCTCAGATCTTCAAACTTAGGCCCACGGCTCGAGGTGGTGCCATTATTGGTTAGTGATTCAAGTGGGGGAACCATCAAGAGGCCGTAGGCTTAGAAACTGACATAGCATCTTGCCCACAACCAATACATCGTTCGCCCTTCTAACTAGAAGGGTCATATTTAGGTAGAGAATGCAAGTGTGCCAATGCTAGTGCACAATGCAACGTGTGTGAAATTTTAAAAAGTGGAGGAAAGGGCTCAACAACTCACATCCAGCCTGTCCATTCCATTTATTCATGACATACATGGTAGTTAATATAACATGAAAAAAATATGTGAACAAAGGTCCACCTACAAAAATAAAGTTGCAAAAGTCAGTACTTAAATGACAAACTTATTGAATAATTGAATGTAATTGAATGCAAGCAATGACATGTTTTTGAAACTAACTTTGAAAAGTTTGATTTTGAAAATTTTGAAGTGAAAAAATTGGACAAATTAATCAAAGACTCCAGATGAGTGAGGGGTGAAAAGACATGACATTAGCCTAACACTTTAAGTGTCGCCAGCTGTCGCGTCTCGATTTTTCGCACTTAAGGGAAATACACATAAGTGGAAAAAATACGGTACTCTCTCATTAGAACTCATCCTCCTAGAAAGACGAGTGTGACAAGGTTTGAATTAGAATTTGATTTGATTAAGAGTTTTTGAAAAAGATTTGGAGTGGCTGTAAGTACCTTATTTTTGCCCGCTAGGCAATCTTCGGCCTAGTCGGTTGCACATTCAAACCGACATAGACACATTCAAGTCAAAATCATTTTTCCAGAGTCAATCTAGTCAATCAATCACGTAGCTGGCCCGCTAGGCCAAATAGAGGCAAAATAATCAAAATGCCCTTGAGATAGCGCTCTGTCCGTTTCCAGTAGACACTTCTTCCCAAAGATGATAAGTTCCTATTTCAATCTCAAATCCAATTTTAAATCCAAATCAAATTCAGATGCCTTCCGAGAAAGTTGATCCCTTATGCAATAAGTCCATCCAGTCTAGCACGTTTTTTGAGAAAACTCTTCAGAACGGTAAGTCCTTTCAAACTAGTCGACCGGGACGAAACCCATGTCCCCGAGATGGTAGAGCAGTTCACTTTGGGTGCCTGCTAGCCCGCTAATATAGAATGTTCGTTATCGGCATGTCTTTCAAGAAAGTTGATGCCTCAAACGATATGTCCACCTAGTAGCTTCCCGAGATCAAGCAGTCCCCAAAATAAATGGGCACCATTAGAGTGGCGAAAACACTCGCAAACATCGCAACATTCAAAGTGGCAGAAACACTCTTAAACAAGTCAACATTGGGAATTGCCAACAAAACCCCTATGTCACGGGACCGAACTCGCCTCTTAGCCGTGACACTTTTACCAAAGGACGAGACACCTTTAGAAACCAACTTGTCACACACCGTCAAAGTGATAGAAACACTCAAAACTCTGGTTAACACCAGTGCTTGCTAGCCCACTCTGGTAAAAAATGACCAAACTATCCTTTAGGCCTTTTTCGGCACACTTCTCAAGAAAGTACCTAAGTCCTTAGAGTGGTAAGTCCACCTTTCCAATATTATCCCAAGGACAATCTGACATGTTCGAATGCCTTCTAGTCGGTTCCAGACCAATTTCGGGACTATCCGATCAAAAATTACCATTTTACCCCTAGGCATCCGATTGCCTCTAGAAACCACACCGGCTCTGGGTATCAAACCAGTAACTTCTTGAGGATGCTTCTAAGAGTATTCTTAATCTTTTGGCACCTTTCTGGAATATTCTGAGTCCATTCCGGTAAACCCAGTGCAAAATGACCATTTTGCCCCTAGTGGGCCGGTCGCCTTTTCCAACCATACCGGCTCTGAGTATCAAACCAGAAATCCCTTGTAACACTTTAGATGGTGTTTCCAACCTTCAAGTCCTCTCATGGGACATTCCAAGTCCATTCTGGTGGTTTCCTGGTCTAGTTGACCTTTTTGCCCCTAAGGGCTCGATCGACCATTTTAACAATCCCAATATTGTTTTTCAAGCCCTTTTCCCCTGGGACACTATTTTAAGTGTTTTATCCATTTTTAGCCTTTCAGATCATTCCCGACTTTTTGGAACATTTTCAAAACTTCCAGAGTCACTCCTAGTGGAGCCAATCCAAAAATTACATGGTAGTTACTAGTATAGGCACCCAAATCTTTTGCCTTGCGTATCAAAGGTCGAAAGATACATTTCTTGCTGCTCTAAAAAATTTCATAAGCGGCTGGCATTACTAGGAGTGGCGCTAGGCCAATTTGCTCTGGCGCCACTACAATAGGTGCCAAGCTATTCTTGTGTCTATAAATACAGACCGTCCCCTTGCATGGAAAAGGTCCCAAAACTCAGTCAAAAAACTCTGATTTTCAAAATACAAAGCTCGAAGTCTCTCCAAACCCTAGCTCTCTTTAGTTTCCTCCAACCCTAGCCTTCATACACTTAAACCCTAACACCCATACACTCTATACACTTAAACACAAGCCTCCAAAGCCTCCATTGAATATTGAAAGTGATGCATCTTGGAAGCTCTCAATGATCAAGCAAAGCAAAGCAAACAAAGAAAGTAAAATAAGAAGAAGATAAGGTAGGCTTCCTTTTTATGTTTACGTACTTCCCTCTCTCTCTTTTTCCTCCTAACTGACTTGGGTTTTCTTCTATTTTAATCTCCTATCTTCTACCCCCCCTTCTTACATGCTTGAAACAAGGGATTCCCTGATTTATGCGTAGGAAGGACTGTTGAAAGTCACCGTGTCGAGGGCTTTCTTCTAGTTCCACCTTAGACTGTCTGGATCCCCCCCCCCCCCCCCCCCCACCTTGATTATGTGGTGAACCCTAACCTTGTATGTTCACGACCTTACTTACACTGTGCATATCATACATCCATTCAAAATTGTTTTCAAAAATTATTTTCAAAACTTGCATCAAAATTCTCTTTCGAACTTACATTCAAAATCTTTTTTTCAAAATCACAATCTTAAAGTGATTCTAGCCATTTGATGGTTAGGGTTGTTTTAAGAAAGTGTTATATTCATTGTGACCATCAATGTCCGTATTTTGGGTGTAAACCTTAAATTATTTTTCATCAGAACTACAATCTTAAGATGATTCTAGCTATTCCATGGTTAGGGTTGTTTTAGGAAAGTGCGATGTTCAATGGAATCATATTGGTCCATATTGCAAATCCATGTTGTTTTTAAAACCACAAACTTAGAATGGTTCTAATCTCTTTATGATTAGAATTATTTTAAGAAAGTGAGATTTTCAAAAGGTTATCAAAAAGTCCATATTCAAACTCATTTCCAAAATGGTTTTTAAACTCCTTTCTAAAATCTCCCTTCAAAAATCTATTGTTCAAAAACTCTTTTTAAACTCCTTTCCAAAAGCTCTCTTCAAAAATCCACTTTCTAAAATCTCTCTTCAAGTTTCCTTCTTAGAAACTTTCTTCAAAAGGTCTACTGTCCAAAATCTCTTTTTCTTAGAGTCCGAGTCAAGTCCTAGATTCCATAGTTAGGAAACCCTAATTCTCTTTTTTAAAAACATGTCTTACTCTTTTACTTCAAATCATAGGTTTCCAAAACTATCTTCAAGATCAAACCCCAGATTTCCAAAAACCTTTTTTTTTTCTACACCAAGTCATAGCTTTACAAATCCTAGATTTCCAAAATTCAACTTTTCCAATTCCATGTCAAATCCAATCTTTCAAATTAGGCAACTAGATCAAATCTTCTCATTTAGGAAATTAAATTAAATCTTTCAATTTTAAAAACCATATCAAATCATCTATTTTTGGAAATGAAATCTAATATTCTATTTTAGAAAATAAGAATCAAATCTTTCTAAATCCTAAATCTTTCCTAATTTGAAATCTTTCTAAATTTAAAACTTCTTTAAATTCAAAACTTTCTTAAAACGAAACTTTTTTAAAAATAAAGCTTTCTTAAAATGAAACTTTCTTAATTTGGCACTTTCCTAAAATGGTACTTTCCTATTTTGAAACTTTCCTAATTCAAAGCTTTCCAAAGTCCAATCTTTCTTAAAACTTAACTTTCAAAATCATTCCAAGTCAAGTGTTTCTACATCAAAACAAATCTCTTTTCAAATTTTTCTTAAATCTAACTTTCCAAATTTGAACCTTTCCTAAATTCAACTTTCTAAAATCAAACCTTTCAAATCTAAATCAAATCTTCCTAATTCAACTATACGTTCCAACCCTAGGATACCTAAACCCTAGTTCAATCCTAATCCCAAGTTAGGAAGCTTCCATTCCTTTTTGAAACTCCTTTATAAGCCAAGATGATTTTCAACTTCAATCTAAGTCAACATATTTTCAAAACTCAACTCCCTCTTTCCTAAATCTAGTCCAAGTTCTTCTCCGAAGTTTCATCTTTTCAAATTAAAGTCAATTCTAAATCCAAATTTCAATTTCAAATCTTCTATTCTAAGGTCAAATCAATTCTTTTTTTCAAATAAAATTTTTTTCAAATAAAATCTTTTCAAATCAAACTTTTCAAAAACCTCAAAGTGTTTATTTTTAATTGGATTCTTGTCTGAACTATGACTAACCTAATTACCAAAAAGGGATACGTAGGCAACCTTCATGAGTGCAGTCACAACCTTTTTCAAACTTCAATTCCATAATCTCTTTCAAGTTTCTAATTCTAAAATTTATTTTCAAATTTCCAATTCCAATTTTCAAAACCTTCTTTCCAATTTCAAATCAAGTATTTTCAAAATCAATTTCCAAGATCGAATCTTTCTTTTCAAATCTATTTTTCAAGATCAAATATTTTTTTTACACTTGCATATCATGCATCAATGTAATTCTCTTTCAAAGTGGATATAATTGAAAAATTGTTAGTCAAATATTCCAAATGATTGAACCTAGGGTGAATATACATGTAGGTACTGCAAGGGCAGGGTAGGGTGATAATCTCAGGATATCTTCCCTACATGTAACCAACTTCCTAACCTACAATCACAATTTTCAAAGACCAAAATAGAGTTATTTTCAAAAGAGGGCTTAAATATTTCCAAAGGTTGCCAAACAACCTGCTTTCCCAAAAACCCTCTTTTGAGGAAGTTTTCAAAACCTTTTCAAAAACCCTAAGTGTAATCTTCAGATTGTGCTTAGTTTTAGGTGACCTAACTCACCTTAATCAAATTAGGTGGCGACTTCAAAATTTTTTCAAAAGCCCTTAATCAAATCAATTTTTAATTTAAATCTAGTCGTACTCGTCCTTCTAGGAGAATGAGTTCTAACGAGAGAGTACCGTATTTTTTCCACTTCTACGAATTTTCCTTGAGTGCAAAAAATTGAGGCGCACAGTCGCCACCTAACTTGATTAAAGTGAGTTAGCTCACCTAAAACTAAGCACAATCAAAAGATTAAACTTAGGGTTTTTTAAAAAAGTTTTGAAAACTTCCTCAATAGAGGGTTTTAAGAAAATAGGTTGTTTGGCAACCTTTAGAAATGTTTAAGCCATTTTTTTTAAAATAACTCCATATGGTCTTTGAAAACAGTGATCTAGGTTCAGAGACTGATTATGTGTAGGGAAGACGCACTAAGCCATTACCCTACCCTGCCCTTTCGGTACCTACATGTCTATTCACCCTAGGCTCACTCAATTAGAATCTTGATTAATAATTGTCCAACTATATCTACTTTGAAAAGAATTTTGAAAAGAAGTTTGATATGATGCATGATATGCAAGTTCAAGCAAAAAATTTGATTTTGAAAATAGACTTGAAAAAAAGACTTGATTTCAAAAATAGATTTGAGAAAAAGATTTGATGTTTGAAAGAAAGTTTTAGAAATTTGAAATTGGAAATAGATTGTAGAATTGCATATTTGAAAATAAATTTTAGAATTAGAAACTTCAAATAGATTATGGAATTAAAATTTTGAAAAAGGTTGTGACCGCACCCATGAGAGTTGCCTACGTATCCCTTCTTCGGAATTAGGTCAGTTGTAATTCGGACAAGAATCCGATTAAAGATAGACACTTTTAGATTTTTAAGAAGTTTGATTTGAAAAGATTTTATTTGAAAAGTGTTTGATTTTAACTTGGAGTAGAAGATTTGAATTTGAAATTGAAATTTGATTTAGAATTTACCTAAAAATTGACTTTAATTTGAAAAGGAGGAACTTGGAAGAAGAACTTGGACTAGATTTAGGAAAGATTGAGATTTGAAAGCATCTTTGACTTAGATTGAAGTTGAAAAACCATCTTAGTTTAGAAAGGAGTTTTGGAAATGAGTTGAAGCTTCCTAACTTAGGATTGAGGTTGAACTAGGGTTTAGGTATCCTAGAGGTAGAACATATAGTTGAACTAGGAAGGTTTGATTTAAATTTAAAAGGTTTGATTTTAGAAAATTGGATTTTGGGAAGATTCAAATTAGGAAAAGTTCAAATTAGGAAAGTTGAATTTAAGAAAGGTTTGAAAAAAGATTTGATTTGATTTAGAAAGACTAACTTAATCACTTGATTTGAATGAATTTAGAAAGTTAGGTTTAGGAAAGACAAGATTTTAGAAATCTTTGAATTTAGGAAAGTTTCAAAATTGGAAAGTTCCGTTTTAAGAAAGTTTCATTTTAGGAGAGTTTTAGTTTAAGAATATTTCATTTTAGGAAAGTTTTGAATTTAGAAAGTTTTGAACTCAGGAAAGTTTTGAATTCAGAAAAAATTTAATTCCTATTTCCTAAAGTTGAAGATTAGATTTTCTTTTCAAAAAATAGATGATTTGATATGGTTTCTAAAATTGAAGGATTTGATTTAGTTTCCTAAATGGGAAGATTTGATCTAGTTTCCTAATTTGAAAGATTGGATTTGACATAGAATTGGAAAGATTGAATTTTGAAAATCTAGGATTTGTAAAGCTATAATTTGGTGTAGAAATAGAGATTTTGAAAATCTATGATTTGATGTAAAAGATAATTTTGGAAACCTATGGTAAGAGGAAGTCATGTTTTGTCGGAAAGAGAATTAGGGTTTCCTAACCATGGAATCTAAGGCTTGACTTGGACTCTAAGAAAAAGAATTTTTGAAAAGTAGACCTTTTAAAGAGAGTTTCTAGGAAAGAAGTTTGTAGAGAGTTTTTAGAAAGTAGATTTTTGAAAGGAAGTTTAAAAAGAGTTTTTAGAAAGTAGATTTATGAAGGGAGTTTTTGGCAAGAAATTTGAAAAGCAATTTTGGGAAGGGGCTTGAATATGGACTTTTGAAATCTTTTGAATGTCTCACTTTCCTAAAACGATTTTAACCATAAATTAGTTAGAACCATTATAAGTTGGTGGTTTTGAAAACAACATGGATTTGAAATATGGACCATTATGATCTCATTGAATATCACACTTTCCTAAAATAACCCCAACCATGGAATGACTAGAAGCATCTTAAGATTATGGTTTTGATGAAAAACAATTTAGGGTTTACACCAAAAATACGGACCTTGATGGTCACAAGGATTATAACACTTTCCTAAAACAATCCAAACCATGGAATGACTAGAATCACTTTAGGATTGTGATTTTGAAAACAAGTTTTTGAATAGAAGTTTTGAAATTGGATTTTGATGCAAATTTTGAAAACAAATTTTGAATGGATGTATGAAGATAATATGCATAATGCAAGAGCAGTCGTGAACATACAAGTTTGGTTTCACCATATAATCAAGGAGGCCGAATCCACACAGTCTAAGGCTGAACTAGAAGAAAGCCCCCAACACGGTGACTTTTAACAGTCCTTCCTACGTTTGAATTAGGGAATCCCTTGTTTCAAGCATACAAGAAAGAGAGGTAGAAGATGGGAGATTTAAATAGAAGAAAACGTAAGTGGATTAAGAGGAAGAAGAGAGAAGGGGAAATACGTAAACATAAAGAAAAAGCCTACCTTGTCTTCTTCTTGTTTTGCTTGCTTTGTTTGCTTTGCTTTACTTAATCCATGAGAGCTCCCAAGTTGCAACGGCTTAAGTCTTCAATGGAGGCTTTGGAGGCTTTTGTTTAAGTGTATAGAGTGTACGAATGTTAGGGTTTAGGTATATAGAAGCTAGGGTTTAAAGAGACTAAAGGGAGCTAAGGTTTGGAGAGACTTTGAGCTCTATATTTCGAAAAACAGAGTTTTTGAATTGAGTTTGAGGACCATTTTCACGCAGGGGGGAGGGTCTGCATTTATAAACGCAAGAATAGCCTGGTATTTGTTGTAGTAGGGCTAGGGTAACATCCTTACTGGCTCCACTAGGAGTGGTGCCAGGCCAGTTTTTTGCTTAGCGCCACTGCTAGTGGCGCCACCCACTTAGGAAAGTTCTAAGGGCAGTAAGGAACGTATCTTTCGACCCTCAATAAGCAAGGTAGAAGATGTGGGCACCTATACTAGTGACTACCATATAATGTTTGGCTTGGCTCCACTAGGAGTGACTCCGGAAGGTCCGAAAATGTTGCGAGAGGCCAAAAATGATCTAGAAGGATGAAAATGGATAGAAACCCTTAAAATAGTGTCACGGGGGTAATAGGCTTGGAAAACAATGCTGGAATGTTTGGAAAGGTCGACCGAGCCAGTAGGGGCATCAAGGTCAACTAGATCGAAAAACCACCAAAATGGACTTGAAGGTTGGAAACACTTTCTAGAGTGTTACAGGGGATTGCCGGTTTGATACTCAGAGCCGATATGGTTGGAAAAGGCGACCGGCCCACTAGAGGCAAAACGGTGATTTTGTACTGGGTTCACCAGAATGGACTCAAAATGATCCGAAAAAAATGTTAGAAGGTTAAGAATACTATTAGAAGTACTCTTGAAAGGTAAACCGGTTTGATACCCAAAGCCGATGTGGTTTCTGGAGGCAATTGGATGCCTAGGGGCAAAATGGTCATTTTGACCGAATGGTCTCAAAATTGGCCCGAAACCAATTGGCAGGCACTTGAACAAGCTAGATCATCTTTGGGACAATCTTGGAAGGGTGGACTTACCGCTCTGAGGACATAGGCACTTTCTCAAGAAGCCTGCCAAAAAATGCCCAAGGGCAATTTGGTCATTTTTCCCCAGAATGGGCTAGGAGGCACAGATGTTGACATCGAGTTTTGAGTGTTTCTGTCACTCTGACAGTCTGTGATAAGTTGGTTTTCAAAGGTATTTCGTCCTTTGGTAAATGTGTCATGGCCAAAAGGCGAGTTCGGTCCCGTGACATAGGGGTTTTTTTTGGCAATTCTCAATGTTAACCTGTTTGCAAGTGTTTTCGCCACTCTAACGGTTGTGATGTTTGCAAGTGTTTCTGCTACTCTGACAATGTGCGTTCATTCTGATTACTGCTTAATCTCAGAAAGTTGCTAGGTAGATTTATCGTCTGAGAAATAAACTTTCTCTAAAGACGTGTTGAATAATGGACATTCTTCATTGGCGGGCTAGCAAGCACCAAAGGTGAGCCGTTCTACCATCTTGGGGACTTGGGTTCCGTCTTGATCAATGGGTTTGAAAGGACTTACCGTTCCGAAGAGTTTTCTCAAAAAACATGTTGGACTGGATGGACTTATAGCTTGAGGGATTAACTTTCTCAAAAGGTATGCCAAATTTGAATTTAATTTGGAATTGGATTTAAAATTAGATTTGAGATTGAAATGGGGACTTACAGTCTCTAGGAAGACATGCCTACTTCAATAGGACCGAGGAATGCCACAAGGGCATTTTGGTCATTTTGCCTTTGTTGGGCTCGATAGGCCTATAAGGCAATTGATTGATTAGATTAAGTCTGGAAAATTGATTTGGACTTGAATGTGCCTGTGTCAGTTTGAATATGAGTTCAGACGGACTGGAGATTGCTGAGTAGGTAAAAATGGGGTGCTTACATCGGTCTATCAAAGTCCCTAGGGGCATTCTTGAGGATGTTCTCATCCAAGTCGATAATTTCTACTTCCCAATTGACTTCATCATCCTAGATACACAACTTGCTGAGAGTAGTATGGCTTACAACCAAATTCCCATCATTCTAAGACGACCCTTCCTAACTACCTCTAATGCCATTATCCATTGTAGGAATGGTTTAGTGAAGCTGTCCATTGGAAATACCACCTTTGAGATGAACATTATATCGGTTGCTAAACAACAAAGTGAGTATAAGGATATTAGGAAGGTAGACTTTATTGTGGCCATTGTCCAAGATCATTTTGATAGTGACTTATTTGAAGATTCCTTAGAGAGAGCGCTATTATGAAGTGAGCCTCATAACTCATTAGAAAGTTACACCATGGAATTGAGGAAAACATCGAACCAAGGTGTAGAGGGTACTTAATGCTTGCATGTGGGTAAATGGGCACCCTTATTTGAACCTCTATACCCTAGTGCCATCAAGCCTATGTCCTCGGAAGAGAAGCCTCCTATCCCAAAAAGGAAACCCTTGCCAACTACTTTAAAGTATGGATTCTTAAATGAGGGAGAGTCCTACCCCATTGTTATCTCCTTTAGCTTATCTTCAAGCCAAGAGGAAGGATTGGTTGCTATGTTGAAATCCCATAGAAAGGCTCTAGGTTGGACCATAACAGACCTTCATGGCATTAGCTCTTTAGTTTGCACATATCACATCGATCTAGAGGAGGAGTCTAAGCTGGTGCACCAAATGCAAAGACGCTTGAACCCCAACATGAAGGAAGTAGTCAAAGAAGAGGTGTTATAGCTCCTTGATGTGGGTATCATTTACCCCACTCCACTTAAAATGGGTTAGTCCAACCTAAGTGGTTCCTAAAAATCGGGAGTCATGGTAGTCCAAAACGAGAAGAATGAATTAGTTCCCACTAGAATCCAAGCTAGGTAGAGAATGTGCATCGACTACCATAGACTAAATGCAATGACTAGGAAGGACCATTTTCCCTTTACATTTTTGGACCAAGTTCTTGAAAGGGTAGCGGGTAGAGCCTACGATTGTTTTCTAGAAGGGTACTCTGGGTATAACCAAATAGAAATTGCCTTCGAAGACCAAGAGAAAATTACTTTTACATGTCCCTTTGGTACTTATGCATACAAGAGAATGTCATTTGGCTTGTGCAATGTACATGCTACTTTTTAAAGAAGAATGATGAGTATTTTCATTGCAAGATAGCACTTTGGTTTTGATTCATCATGGCTATTTCTTTCACATGCAACCTTCGCTTAAAAGTATACAAGTTCTTTCAGAACGTGGCCTAAGACGGTATTTGCTTGATAGTATAAACAATAGGAATATTGACCTTAACTTACTAGAAAACATCAAAAATTTTGGCGTTTAGAAGTTCATTTTTAAGCTTGGTCAACCTTTAGGGAAATGGAGCATGTTTCAATATGTCCATACCCTTTTCCTTTGGTGCACTAGAGGTCTCAAGGGGTTTGTCTAGGGCCTTTTCCTTATTCTTTCTCTCTTCGAACTTGTTAGACTCTCCCACTTTCCCTTTTCCCTTCTCACTCTTCTCAACGCACACCTTAGAAGGCTTTTCCCTAGGTGGAATGGTTTTTTCAATGACTTTTTCACTTCTAAGAGTTATGATAGCTTGGACATGCTCATGACTACATTGAGGGCAAAGTTTACTCTGGGTGATATACATCTGCCTCACTGCTGGATTAGGTTGAGGTTGAGCCGGGAATCTTCCCAGAATATATTGAGTCAAAGCTTGTGCCAAATTAGATATTTGCTTTGTTATATCCTTTAGCAATCTAGTGTGTTGACCTAGCACATTTTCTTGCTTATCTACCCTAGTGTTTACCCCTCCCATATCGTTTATCAGTTGATACACATTGTCTTCAATTAGTTTCCTATGAGAAGGATGATACTTATTAGATGGAGCTCGAAAAAGTACCACCGGCTAAGGTTGGAAAAGTTAAAGTTGATATGGTTATGGTTGGAAAGGTGGAGGTGTAGCTTGGTAAGGTTGAGGGTTTTGAGGGCCTCCTTAATAAGCTTGAGGATTTGAAGTACCTTCATTCCTCCACCCAAACTTAGGATGATTGGAATTGGCCAATCGCATTGACTTGGCTGTGCAATACTTCATTCACCCCCGGAATGATCGGACATGAAGTTGTATCATGATCTGGCGTTTCACACACCAAGGAACACGTATCCTCAATTACTTCACTCTCTACCGCATGTTGGCCCAAAATAGCAACCCAAGAGGGGGGTGAATTGGGTTTTTAAAACTTTAAAACAATGATCATAGATTAATAAAGAATAAACCAATGGAACAATAACACAATGCAATATACATATGCAAGCAGATTATGATAATGATGAAAAAAAATAGAGTAATAGATAGAGACATAAAGATTTACAGAGGTTCGGCCTAATCCTTTGCCTACATCCTCTTTTCCTCGATCCTCTTGAATGTATTATCCACTATATAAAGTCCCTACACAGCTTGCTAGTTGCTCAAATGCCTAGCTTACTTCTTTACAAGAGTTCTTTCCAAACTCCCAAGCTCAAGTGATTTTGTTCAAGATCACTCAATTTTACAAGTGTTTTTCCCAAGCTAACTCTCAAGTATTTTTCCTAAGCTACACTCAAAACTCACAAGGTTTATAACCTTCCCCAAGTGTAATAAAGAGTTTAGATACAACGGGTGATCTCTCCAAAGAATGGGTAGAGCAAGTTACAACTCACATAATAAACCCCTAATGAATTCAAATAGCGTATAAGATGTAATCAATGAATCTTCACTTTTAGCACTTGATCATGTGTTCTTCTCTCTCATAGATGTGTTAGGGATCTTCTATATATATATATATAGTCCACCTTTAATTCTAGCCGTTGAAGATGATTTTGGTATATTATAATGCAAAATCGGTCTATCAGAACGTTCAAATTTTCTAACCGTTACAAGCACGTGTTGACACAATTTCTTCAAGGTGTCATCACTGTTAAATCTGGTTCAACACTATTTGGAACGTGTTAAGGTAAGTGTTACAGCAAGTGTCAGCACTTCCTTCAAGACTTGCAAAACTAATTTTTTAAAGGGTCAACCATATTTTTAAGGTGTCAACCATTGTAGGATTTTAATGTCGATAGGAACCATTTAAGGTGTCAACAAGGGCTTCAGTATAATTCACAAAATAAAAACTCTCCAAGGTGTCAACTATATTTGAAGAGTGTTGTGTTGACAATAGCTGCGAAACTTTCTTCTTTTGAGGATCTTTGGCAAGGTGTTAACCACATCTTGAATGTGTCGACAAGATCTTCTTACATTTTCTGAGAATATTCAAATAATGTGTCAATCATACTGAGATGTGTTAACAAAAGCTTCCAGTGGTGCCAAATTGTCTTCAATAGGGATGGTCAAGGTGTCAAACATATTTGTAAGGTGTTGGCACTTCTGTTTTCAATTTTGCTTAAAATCCTTTGTTGTGTCAGCCCTTCGGTTGCACTTCAGTCTTCAAAGATTGGTTTCACTTGAACTTAAAGCCCTTTAAATGGTCTTCCTTGAGTGCTTGAATCTCAGAATGAGTTCTTGAATCCTTATAAGACATTCAATCCCTTCAAAATAGAATTAATCTATAAGGTTATTCTATCAATCTTCGTGCTTCCAACAAGTCTTCAAATTACCATAATAGACTTCCAAAGATTTCATCCTTCTTTTCGATATTGATTGATCTTCTTAAGCATCTTTAATCTGTTCTTGTTAAGTACTCAATCAACTCAACCATGTTATCATTGACTCATAATATAATCTGCACACTTAATTAAAGTCATTAGATAACAACTACATAATTTTGTTATCATCAAAATCAACATAGGAATCAATCTTGAGTCAACACTGCAATCACCTTTTTGACTTCTAGGGCCTCTACTTTCCTAGATATGTTGGTAATCCTAGCATTCATGTCATCTACCTCGTTGAGTTAAAATCGCCCCCCACTTTGTTGAATTGGCCTAGTCTTAGGATTTTAGGTCCCGGTGGTTGCCAAATCTCAAACCAAATTTGCTAAGTAGTCAAAATAGTTGTAAGCCTCTTGGCGATCCTTATAAAAAAGGGTGGTCCTACTAAATATTGAGTCAATAAATTGTTTCATTTGCGGGGTCAAGGATGAATAGAAGGAGTTGTTGACATGCCAATCGAGAAGCCCATGATGTGGGCAAGCATATAAAAATTCTTTGAACCTCTCTCAACATTGGAAGAAAGACTTGCCTATCATTGGAGAGAATTTTGAAATTTGGCATCTAATCGGCTCGGTCCTATGCTTGGGAAAAAAATGTTTAAAAAATTCCCCTTGTAGTAAAGCCTAAGAATGCATGGACATAGGCCTCAATGTATTAAATCATGTTTTGGCCTTATCTTTTGGAGAAAATGGAAAGAATTTTAAAAGAAAATTCTCCCTTGGACAAGTGTTGTCCAAGAACATTGAGTAAGCATCCTCAAATTCCTTTATGAAAGAGTATGGTCGCTCAAAATCCAACCCATAAAATTGGGGCATCAATTGCATCAAACCCAGATTGAGGTTTAATGTGTTTTAATAGGCAGGGAAGACTATGCATGAGGTAGGTGCTTGCCTTGTTGGATTCAAGTAATCATGTAGGGTTCTAGCATGGAGAGCACCCATGTCACCATTGTTGCTTCCTCTCTTGAAGTCAACTCCTATATTTGGATTAGGATTGAGGTTGGGGTTTAAATTAGTATTCAAATTGGGGTTTAAATTAGGAGGGACACCATCATTGATATTTGCCATTGGAATCAGTTCTAGGTCAACAACTAACAATAGACCAGGTTTAGGAGCTCTCACAGGTGAAGGTGTTCGAATGTCATTAATTCTAACTAGACTGTTGTGGGCATCCCTAATGTATGATGACATGCAAACGCAATGCACACATAAGAGACCATCTGACTCTCAATCAACACAATTTACACAGTCCCTTCCACCAATTAATTTCCTTCCAAACCCTCCAATCTCCACAAAAATAACCCACCAATTCAATCAAATTCAAATTCAATTCACCCAACCTACACTTTCAGTCTCCGTATGCAAAAATAATACCGCCGATAAGCAAATAGCACACAAGCCTATCCACCAATTGCTAACCATTGATTGATTAAGCTAAGCAATTCAAAAAGTTTGTACTAATTAAGCAATCCTAAAATAAAGAGAAAAAACCAAAAAGCAAAATCTAGCATACGAACACATAAAGGGTGGAACAAAGTTACACATGGCCTTAGCCGAAGATCAATCCATCGTGGTGGATTAATGGAGATCCACTCCACCAATTGCACTTCAACTTAAAGTGCTTTAGTGCTTGCTTTGTGTCTAGATTTAAATACTCTCCAGCAATGGCGCCAAAACTTAAATCGCTCAAAAGATGGTAGTATTTTAAGCTCCTTCAAGAAAACAGATGTCGCAATTGAAGTATAATTTTGGGAGTACCAAAGTTGATTTCCTCGAGGAAAATGCCAATTATAGGCTACCAACACAGAAAAAACTAAACTAACTTGAATTGAATAGCAAATAAGCAAATTGAACCTAGGTAAAAGAGACCAAAAATCATTTGACGTTGACAGTTTGTGGGTTACCAAACTAATTCAAAGCAATGAAAGCTAAATTTGAATATAAGAGAAAGAATCTTGAACACAATTAGTTCAACCAACCAAGTTCATCAAGTGTTCAATGGAGATTTATATAACTCAAATCAAGGATCTCACCATGGATCATTGATTCGGAGAATTTCGACCATAGAAATAGGAATTCATTAGCAATTGACCATAGAATTGAACTCAATTTGACGATCATGAATTTATATCATTGATTTGTGCAATCTCTATACCAATCCTAACAATGTGCATAGAAGTTGCCAAACATAATATGGAATCCAAGTTTTCTTTAGAATCTATATGTCAATTGCTAAGAATTAGAGTAATTAGAAGATGAATATTTGAAATCCAATTTACCTCCATTGAAATCTTGAAGATCCTTAGTTGATCTTCATAATTGCATCCAAGATTTGAATTACCTACTCATTTTCATGATTAAATGCGTATAGGATTGAAGAAACATTGAATTGAATGACAAAAAGGTAGAATCTATTGATTTCTATTATTTATCTTTCTACAAAACTATATATATAACTATAGTGAAGTACAAAAATGCATAAATAAAAGCTAGATCCCCAATTGGTACAAAACTGCCTTATATAGGTAAGAAACAATAGGGATTGCACACAATGTTCGAACGCCTAAAGGGGCGTTTGAACGGTCATTCGAACAGTTAGCTGATGAAAAACCATGCTCTCTGAATCTCCATCTAACTATCTAGCCAGATTTGAAGGGTAAAATGAGCTGGCAATGTCTCGTCAGCCATTCATACAGTTTATCCCAGCGTTCAGATGCCCATTCAAATGGAGTGATCCTATGTTCAAACGCTCTCTGCATCTCTTACCCCTCTTTGCTCCATTTAAGCTCAAATCAAATCCCTTCATAAAGTCCACTAAAACAGATTAGGGACAAAATATAACTAACAAGGCAAGACTAAACATATACTAGGAATTATGATTACACTTTTGGAGTGTATTCAATATATTTACTCAAGGCTAAGTTATATACTAGGAATTATGATTACACTTTTGGAGTGTATTCAATATATTTACTCAAGGTTAAGTTATTCAGCTTCCATTCTTTCAATACCTTCATTATGTTTGTTTCTTTTTATTCATATGTTAGATATTGATTGAAGATTTTGAGATTTATACTCTTTTGAGTTCTACTTTTGGTGTACTTCGAATATGATTCTAGGCCGTCATTTTCTTTCTTTGAGCCATAAATTTTTCTTGTAGTTTTCACTCCCTTGGATCAATTTTTGACCATATTTTTACACAATCTTTGCTAAAGTTGAATCATTGTTGAAATATCTCCCATGATTAAGAAACACAAATGTTTTCACTTGTGAGAAGTTCATTTGGAAAAGTAAAAAGAAAGGATGATATATTTGCAATGCAAAATAAGGGAAAGAGAAAAGTTAGCAATGGAAGTAAAAGTAAGGGAAGTACAACAAGAAGAAAAAGAGAAAAAAAAAAAAAAAAAGAATAAAGAGCATAGATGTTTGAAAAGAAAGTACTAAAAGAAGAAGAGAAAAGAGCAACATCAAATGAAATTGAAAAATTGGAAGTGTGTTCTTATTGATACTTATATGCCTTGATCACATATGTTTTGAGCTTTTTATCATTCCCTTCTCCCTACCTTATACCTCTTGTCTAAGCTTTAACCTTAGAAAGTCCTAATTGATCCGAAGTGCATATGTGATTTGAGAATTCATTGGAGTATAAGTCATTCTTTGTCAATTACTTTGATTGGTGTGTAATTATGGATATTTTTTGATGAAGCTACATTAAATCACATACACTTTCATTCTTTCGGCATTTGCAATTGGATTGCTTTTTTGTATTTTTATGCATTTACTCTTATAATGATCTTTCCATTGTAAGAATCTGTGTGTTCATCTTTCTTGTGAGTGTATGCCTGGTAAGGTTTGGATTGAGACTTAAAGGATGTGATTGCATGAGTGTGTTAACACTAGAGTTATATTGCATTGTTTCATCACACACTCATTTGAAACTCTCTTGTGTTACTTTATGATTTAATCTCGCTTGTATTACGAGATAGGGTGAATTGAGGATTAGGTTAAACAAGTTTAGGCATGCTCTATTTGTCCTCATAAATCTTTGATTGTAGGCCACAGATAGATGTTTGTGGGTACCATCATTGAAACTCTCACAAGACACTACTCATCCCCTAGAGGCAACTTAGTGGTTTAAAGGTTTAGTGTATAAGCTAAATGCATCCGCGATTCTTACAGAAGTGGAGATTATATTTTGGTGTTTAATATTTTGCTAAGGACTAGCAAAAAGTAAGTTGGGAGGTGTGATTGTGCTCCAAAAGTGTAATTATAACACCTCAATTTGTGTTTTGTTAGCCTTAGCTTAGGAGGTTTTATACCTCTTTAGTTAGGTTTTAGTATTAATTAAGTTTATTTTGCTTTAAATAGCTTTTGAGCTTAAATTGGAGGACTTTGGCCACAATTCGGACATAAGTTTCAAGTAGATGTTGTCAAAGTACAAGTTGCTGCAGATGTGGTATAAGATGTTGAAGCACGCAAAGCTAAAATTTTGAAAGGTCAAATCTCTCAAACTATAAGGGCTACCGGAGTCTATAATATGTTGATTTTATATAACGTTTTAAGATCTACACAACCAAACATCAGTTCGAATGTTCTATCAGGCACTTGAATGGTCTATCAGGGTGTTTGAACGGTCCATTAGGGCGTTAGAACAGTAAAAAAACTTCTAAGGATGATTTTAGTGTTTGAATCAGGTTAGCAAGGCATTCGAATGCCTAGCTAATGGGTCATGAGACTTTGCTTTTTCCCAACCTATTTTAGGCTATTTTGGGCCCAAATCTGGGGATCTCTTCTTATTTTACATATTTTTAGAGTTTTTAAAGAGTTGTAGGAGTAGTTTTAGAGAGAGAAACTCCAGATTTCTTTATAGTTCTTAATTTTCATTCTAATCGAGCACAATTTCCTTAAATTCAATTCAATTTCTTATGGAATCAAGTAGCTAATCCTTCTCTTAGATGTAATTGTGAAGATTATCCAATGATCTTAAGGGTTTCAATGGAGGTAAAACACAATTTCATTGTTCTATCTTCTTAATCCTCTAATTCTTAGTAATTGAAGCTTAGATATCTTATAACACATTAACTATTGATTATGTTTGGTAATTTCAATGCATGATTCTATAATTGATATTATAATTATACAAATCGATGGTATTAGTCTATGATTCTCAAATTGAATGTAGTTCTAACTTTAAATTACTATTGAATTGAATCTATGATAATCAATTCTTGAATCCTATTGAAATCTTGTATTCTTAACTTAGTCTTTGAGTTTTCATGCACGAATCGTGAATTTGGTATGAGAGTTGCTTAGATCAATGGTTTGAATACATTAATCTCATGTTTATAAATCTATGTTGATTTTCATTGATTTCATTATTTTAATAGTCAAAATCCTCCAAATCAAAGCCTCACAATAAAACTAATGATTAGAGTAATCAAACCTGATGCGGATCGCATAGCAGAAGATTACTTGGAGACCCGGAGGCGTCGTTATACGCGGACCGGTGGTCGGTAAACTTCAATCGGCCATAACTTTTAATCCGTAACTCCGTTTTCCTATTATAATATGTTTTTGAAAAGCTAGCGACGAGCCGGAGAAAGGGAAAAATATAAAATGATTTGTTGGCCAAGGAAAACGTGAAAAAACGCCTCTAAGTATGATTTTTGGCCCGTTTTGTGTTTAGGGCGTATTTTTTTTGGCTTTCGTCATTTTTTTTAATTAACCTGGTTTGTCCCGGGCCCTACAATTTCGTGCCGTATATTTATACTCATGTTAAGTCATTTTTCTGGAGTTTTTTTTAGATTAATAAAAATTTGTGCGTGATTTTGCACGTCTTCCATTCATTCAGTACTTTTTACGAATCAATGAGCGTTTGATGCCCTAAAGCCTAGCATTCGTGGTGAATCAACAGGTTGCAGGACAAATCTTAATCTAGTATTTGTGGTGAATCAACAGATTAGGGTTGGTTATCTAGTTCTTGCGATCTCTCTGCATCAGTTGGTATCAGAGTGAGGTTCCGATTCTGATTGGTTCCGATCTGAAGTTAATATGCCTCACAGACGCAGACCAGTTACAGATGTGTATGAGGACCGATTGGATAGGTTGCAGCTGACATTGGAGGACTTGACAAACACGATTGCGACCATGCAGATCTAGATGCAACAGCCGCAGCAGTAGTAGCAGTAGCGCCCAAATCCGCGTGTTGTGGATGAGGGGGTTGATGATGACACTGATGCCGATAGTGAAGAGGACAAAAACCCTTTTGCACCCTTGCGGCAACCCGAGAGACATCCCCGCTAGATGGGGGGTCATGTAGCCAAAGGCGGTTGGAATCGGTGGGAGGCAGGCCTGAAAATCGATATACCTGAGTTTGAGGGCGGCTTGAAAGCGGAAGATTTCCTTGACTGGCTTTTTGCCGTGGAGGAAATTTTGGAGTTCAAAGAGGTTTCAGCCAATAAAAGGGTGCCTTTAGTGGCGACTCATTTTCGAGGAAGGGCGGCGGCATGGTGGCAGCAATTAAAGGTGAATCATGCGTGGATGGGGAAAATGAAGATTGAGTCATGGGATAAGCTGAAGAAGCACCTCTGAGAGGCTTTTTTGCCTCATAACTATGCATGGACGATGTACTAGAGGTTTCAAAACTTAAGGCAGAGGATGAAATCAGTGCATGAATATACCACTGAATTTTATCAGTTATTGGCGTGTAATGATTTAGGGGAGACCGATGATCAGTTCGTTTCGCGGTATATTGGGGGATTACAACCTCAATACTAGGACACCCTAAATAATTTTGATCTGTACTCTGTTTTGGATACCCATCAGAAGGCGTTACAGCTTGAGAAGCAGGCGAAGCAACGGGCGAGTGGTTTGCCTTGGGTGGGAGCAAGCAATCGGGGTGTAGCCCAGCAGGGGTCTGGACGTGGTGTAGTTCAGATGGGCGTAATTGGCGGTGTGGCTGGAAAATCGCCAGTCCCGCAGCCGGTTATGCCCGTGCCAACCAGCGCAAGTCGTTGTTTTAAGTGTGGTGAGCCAGGCCATCGATTTATGGACTGCAAGAAGCCTTTTGTGCATAAGGGGCTATTTATTGATAGTGAAGGAATGGTTGGGGTGGAGTTAGAGCAGCCTGTGTAAGGTTCAAGCGAGGACCAACCTGGTGAAGAGTTCATGGATGAGGAGCATGTTACTGGAGAAGATGGGCCTCTATTGGTAGTGCGCAGGGTTTGCCTTACCCCTCGTGATTCTAGCGATGACGAGTGGCTGTGGAGCAACATCTTTCAATCCAAGTGCACAGTTGGGGGCAAAGTCTGCAGGTTTGTGATTGACTCGGGGAGCTGTGAGAACATGGCCTCCAAGGAGGCGGTTCGAAAATTGGGGTTGCCAACAGAGGAGGATCCCAGCACCTACAAACTGACATGGCTGCAAGAAGGGAAAAAGGTAACAGTTTCCAAGCGTTGTTTAGTTTCGCTGTCCATTGGTTCCAATTACAAAGATGCAATCTGGTGCGATGTAGTTGAATTGGATGCATGCCATATTTTGTTGGGTAGACCGTGGCAATATGATAAGGCTATGCAACATGATGGTCGAAAAAATACCTATAGCTTTGTCTTTAACAGTGTGAAGGTGGTCTTGTACCTGAGCAAGGAAAAGAGGCCGAAACAGGTAACCGAAAAGAACACTAATTTGCTGACCATGCAACGCTTCGTAGGGGAAATGGAGGAAACTGGGGTAGTGTATTTGTTGGTGGGGAAGCTGCAAGACAGGGAGGTTCCGGATAATGTGCGAGAGCTTATTGAGGAGTTTACTGACGTATTTCCAGAAGAGTTACCATCCGGGTTATCGCCGCTGCGAGATATTCAACATCACATTGATGTAATTCTGGGTTCAGTTCTGCCAAATTGACCACATTACCGAATGAGTCCTACGGAGCATGAAGAGTTACGGCATCAAGTGGAGGAGTTGTTGGCCAGGGGTCACATTCGAGAGAGCCTCAGTTTATGTGCCATGCCTGCGCTTTTGATGCCCAAGAAAGATAGGTCTTGGCGCATGTGTGTCGATAGCTGGGCCATTAATAAGATCACTGTTAGTTATCGATTTTCGATTCCCCGGTTGGATGATCTGTTGGACCAGCTCAGTGGGGCGGCAGTGTTTAACAAACTGGACTTGAAGAGTGGTTCTCACCAAATTAGAATCCGCGAGGGTGATGAGTGGAAGACAGCCTTCAAGACAAGGGAGGGCCTTTACGAATGGCTGGTCATGCCATTTGGGCTATTGAATGCACCAAGCACTTTTATACGTGTGATAAACCAGCTCTTTCGGCCTTTCATTGGGAGGTTTGTGGTGGTTTACTTTGATGATATACTAGTTTATAGCCCTAACCGTGCCATACACTTCTAGCACTTGCGACAGGTTCTTACTCTGTTGCAAAAGGAGAGGTTCATTACGGCCACTGCCAAGTGTCCGTTCATGTCCGATAGTGTACTGTTTCTTGGGTACATCATGTCGGGAGATGGGATATCCATGGATGAGGCAAAAATTGAAGCTGTCTGTAAGTGGCCAACTCCAAAGAACATTCATGACATGCGTAGTTTTCATGGATTGGCTTTGTTTTATCAGAGGTTCATTCCGGGCTTTAGTAGCATCATGGCCCCTATCACAAATTGCATGAAGGCTGGGCAATTTACTTGGTCGAAGGCAGTGGCTAATGCTTTGGAGGAGATCAAGCACAAACTTACCACCGCTCCTGTGCTTGCATTACCAAATTTTTCTAAGCCTTTTGAGTTGCATTGTGATACATCAAACATAGGCATTGGGGCAGTCCTTAGCCAAGAGGGCAGGCCAATTGCATACTTCAATGAGAAACTGAATGGAGCTAAGGTGAATTATAGTACATACGACATGGAGTTCTATGCAATTATACAGGCCTTGAAGCATTGGTACCCCTATCTGCCACAAAGTGAATTTTTGTTGTTTTCTGATCATGATGTCTTGAAACATATTAGTAGCCAGGACAACCTGTCAGCGAGGCATGCGAGATGGGCTGCGTATCTGCAATAGTTCACCTTCTCCCTCAAGCATAATTTTGGGATTCAGAATCGGGTTGCCGTTGCCCTTAGCCGTTGCACTTGCTTACTTACCACTTTACGAGCAGAGGTAATTGGTTTTGATTCATTTCGTGAATTGTTAAGTACTGATCTAGTGTTTGCCCCTATTGTTCGTGAAGTTGAGACAAGTCGGCGCACAAATTTTATGATGCATGATGGGTTTCTGTTTAAGGGTACCCAACTGTGTGTGCCTCAATCCAGTCTACGCCTCAAGATCATCAAAGAGTTGCATGAGGAGGGGCATATGGGGAGTGATAAAACCTGGCAGCTTGTGGCCAATTCTTATTATTGGCCTTCTATGGGGCGTAAAGTGGCCAAATTTGTTAATGGATGCCGAATCTGCCAAGTGTCCAAAGGGATGGCGACCAATGTGGGATTGTATATGCCCCTGCCAATTCCAGAGAGGCCATTGGCGAATGTGAGCATGGACTTCGTGTTGGGGCTCCCATGTACACAGCGTGGCAGCGATTCTATCTTCGTGGTGGTGGGCAGATTCACAAAGATGTCGCACTTCGTTGCTTATAAGAAGACTAATGATACTGTCAATATTGCTCAGCTTTACTTTTGGGAAGTATATCGTCTTCATGGGCTGCCAACATCTATAGTTTCTGATAGGGACTCTAAGTTCCTTAGCCACTTTTGGAGGTGCTTATGGTAGTTGGCTAATACGAAATTGGATTTTAGCAGTGCTTATCACCCTAAGACCGATGGGCAAACCGAGGTGGTGAACCATTCGCTGGGTAACTTGCTGTGGTGCTTAGTGGGGGAAAATCTGAAATCATGGGATCAGAAATTGTACCAAGCTGAGTTTGCATTTAACTGGTCGATGAACCGCAGTTCAGGTTTCAGTCCATTCTTTGCCAATTATGCATTCCAGTCGCAAGCTCCGACTGACTTAGCCCCTGTTCCTAATTTGAAGAGGGTCCATAAGAAGGCAGAGGATTTTATTACTGATCTATAGGCTGTCCACACACAGGTGCAGCAAAATTTGCGTGAGTCGATGGCGAAGTATAAGGAGGCGGCTGACTAGAAGCGGTGCTTGGTGGAGTTTGAAGTGGGGGATTTTGTGTGGGCTGTGCTGGTGAAGGATCGATATCGAGCGCGTGAATATAGCAAACTGGCAGCTCAGAAAGTTGGGCCGTATGAGGTTGTTGAGAAGATCAATCCAAATGCCTACCGCTTAAAGCTGCCAAGCCATGCCAACACTTCCGACGTGTTCAACGTGAAGCATCTCATGCCTTACTGCGGTGACAACTCTGAAGAGGAGGTGCAGGGATCAAATTCGCAGCCGAATTCTTTCCAACCTAGGGAGGATGATGTGGATCGCATAGCAGAAGATTACTTAGAGACCCGGATGCGTCGTTATGCGCGGGCTGGTGGTCGGTAAACTTTAATCGGTCATAACTTTTGATCTGTAACTCTGTTTTCCTATTATAATATGTTTTCGAATAGCTAGTGACAAGCCAAAGAAAGGAGTAAATTTCTTGGCCTAGGAAAATGTGAAAAAACGCCTCTAAGTTTGATTTTTGACCCGTTTTGTGTTTTGAGCGTATTTTTTTTGGGCTTTTGTGTTTTTTTTTTAATTAACCCGGTTTGTCCCAGGTCCTAGGGTTTTGTGCCGCATATTTATACTTATGTTAAGACATTTTTTCGGAGTTTTTTGAGATTAATAAAAATTTGTGCGCGATTTTGCACTTCTTCCGTTCGTTTGGTATTTTTTACGAATCAACGAGCGTTTGATGCCCTAAAGCCTGACATTCCTGGTGAATTAACAAGTTGCAAGACAAATCTTAATCCGGTATTCATGGTGAATCGAACAGATTAGGGTTCGTTATCTAGTTCTTGCGATCCCGCTGCATCAAAACCTCATTAGAACTTTGGGCGAATTGGGTGATCGGACCAATTGGGTCTAAATCCTTTATCTTCATAGTTTAATTGTTTTATTATTGCTTTAGTTTTAGCCAAATCAACATTTTAAAATCAAGTATTTTTTATTTTATCTTTTTATGAAGTAATTTCATTTGAATTGTTGCAAATCTTGAGAGAAATAGATGCAAGTTGAAGCCTACAACTTATATTGAGCTTAATATTCAAGAGAATCAATATTCGGACTTCTTGGATTAAACTACAATTGCGATAACCGTAATCATGCGGTTATACATTGCACATCATTAGTAGCGAATCAGAGAGCAGCTGTAGCATTCCAAATATTAGATACATTCCCACAGCAACTAAAAGGTCTAGTAACTTTGGAAGCCAGATTGCATATGCCACTTTTCTATGCTAACCAGGTGAAGGTGAAGTAGTTGTATTACTAGGGGATAACCGCATATATAAAGGGAATATACCCTTTGAATTTGAGGCACACCACAAGCGAAATCCGAAATGTAATAGTGACCCTGAATATACGTGTCACACACGTGCTTAATTAAGAAGTATTTTTACTTTTTAGTATATTAACAAAGGAAGTATTTTCCCTTTGGAAATAATTATCACTGCACAAGTATTGCAATATTGCAGACTGATCACCAAAGTCTCTAAGCAACCAAGATCAGATAGTAAGGACCGTACTATAAGATTTATCCATATAACAAGAATGTATGCAATGGCTACTTGAATTAACCGTCTTTGACGCATTCATGTATGGAGATAATGAAGAATGAAACTTGAAAACTCTAGGGAAGAAAAAAGTTGATAATAAAGTGAAACAAGAAAAATTGATAAGATTTAGCAATTAACAATGGCCGTCACTCTCTGCCCTATTTGATGAATTAGAGGTTTTCTCTCCATCTTTCTAATCCTGCTCAACCCCTCCAAACCTACTGAGTTTTGAAAACTTCAGACTAAGGATTAAGATGGCATCTAAAACTCTTGGAGAAAAATGATGGATGGAACAGAAAAACTTTTGATGTTGCTAAATTTGTGTTTCTGAATTTTGAGTAGAAATAAAATTAATTTTGTTCGGTATCAGTTTCAAAAATTTTGATATCGTTTTTCATCTCTTCGAAAACAAAATAATGAAAAGTTAAAAAAACAACAATTTTCTCATTTTCGTATGAAAAACAGCTCTCAAAGAACGATTTAAAGCTATTTACTAAAAGAGGGGTGTCTGTAGTAACATTTCTAGAAATCAGTTCTCCAAAATTGTTTGCCATATAATTTTTTGTTCTCGAGAACAGTAAATAGTTTGCCGAATAAGATTTTTGTATCAATTTTCGTTTTGTTTTTTTCCTGTTTCAAAAAAAATAAAAAGCAGTTTTGAAAAAAACGAATTAAGAATCCCTATAAATTGGAGGTTTCATTTTGCCTTTAATTGTAAGAATCCCTTGTTTTTTAACATAATTAAGTTACATAACCTACGAGATAAATGAAAAACGCAAATGTCTATTCGAAATTACAATTATGAATATGCTTATATAGATAAACATGCTTCATACTTCTTAACCCAAAATGCTCAGATTAAGAGAGACTTTGTTGAAGTTCAAGAGAGATTAATGGACGTATTTAGATTTTCAAAGTTTCATCTTCTTAACTTGATGCGGATCGCATTGCGAAAGATTACCTGGAGACGCGGGGGTGTAGTTATGCGCGACCCGGTGGTCGGTAAACTTCAACTGGCCATAACTTTTGACTTACAACTCCGTTTTCTATTATAATATGTTTTTGAGGAGCTAGCGACGAGCCGGAGAAAGAGGGCCTAGGAAAATCCGAAAAACGCCTCTAAGTATGCTTTTTGGCCCGTTTTGTGTTTTGGGCTTATGTTTTTTTGGGCTTTCATTGTTTTTTTTAATCGATCCTGTTTGTCCCGGGCCTTAGGGTTTCGTGCCGCGTATTTATACGCGTGTTAAAATATTTTTCAATAATTTTGAGAGATTAATAAAATTGTGTGCGATTTTGCACTTTACCAATCATTCGGTATTTTCTACAAAGATCAACGAGTGTTTGATGCCCCAAAACCTAGTGTTCGTGGTGAATCAACAGATTGCGGGATGACTCTGAATCCGGTATTCGTGGTGAATCAACGGGTTAGGGTTTATCTTCTTGTTTTCTTAGCTTTCACTGCATCATAACTTCTATTTTATTGGTGATTAAACACTAGATATTTATAATTAAAAAAAAATAGATTCTTGACTAAGTTTGGTATTTTCCATGCACAAATCCTACTATGGTATAGAGTGTGCGTAAATTGATGGTATGAATCTATGTCTTTTCTTTTATTACAATTCTAGGATTGGTTATCATCGAATTCATGTTTTTATCGCTAAATCTTATGAATCAAAGGTTCAAGACGTAGCTAATGATTTTAGTTATCAAACCTCCATTGAGAGTTTGAGTGAATCGATTGATTGAATCAATTGGTTCCGAGACTTTCTTTATTAGAAGTTAAATTGTTTTCAAATAGCTTTAGTTTAGCTCAAACATCTTTTAAAGTAATCAATTTTTGGTTTCTTTTTAGAAGTGACTTAAAGTTCTTGTTCAATCTGAGAGACTTTTCGTGAGCCAATTTGTTATATTTATTCGATCCCCATAAAAACGATCCTGAACTTACCGAGTTTATACTGCTTCGCCATTTTGCACTTGAAATTATTCTTGAATACTATTCGATACAAGTCACCTCGTGCCTGTCATTTGTGGGTGGTTGCAAGTATCTAGGTTTACCTAGTCCTAACATGAGGATAGAATAGGTAAAGGATTGTGGAGAAGCTTCTAAACCAAAAAAGCTAAAATGCTCTTCATAGGCAACTTAATTTTTTAACAGCCTGAGGTTTAATTCAGGTGCCTTTGATTGTACACGATGGCACTAGTTCCACACCTGAAAAGGTCAATATTGGACCCTAATACCTTTGTAACAGGCTAACATGAGGATAGAATGGGTAAAGGATCGTGGAGAAGCTTCTAAACCAATAAAGCTAAAATGCTTCATCGGCAACTTAATTTTTTAACAGCCTGAGGTTTAATTCAGGCGCCTTTGATTGTACACGATGACACTAGTTCCACCCCTGAAAAGGTCAATATTGGACCCTAAAACCTTTGTAACAGGCTAACATAACAGCAACTATAGTCACGGGCAGATTTAGGATTTTTATTCAATGTGAGCGAAAATTACATAAAGGGTGTGGCTTCTATACAAAGATTGTATACAAAATATTATGCCCTCATTTCTATATTAGACTACAGGGTTAGGATTTTACTATTATTTGGCTTTCAAGGAATGGTCGGGTCCTGTGCTTGAATAATGTTAGTCTGATTTGGCTCAAATGTTGGCATGTTATCCACCGTGGGCCAAAATTTTGTTTAGACTGATCCCTCGTTTCAAAAGTTCTTTCTTAAGGGGTTAGTAAAATTTAGTTGCCATAAATGCAAGTGTTAGTAGATTCAGTGGGGGCAAATGTAGGTTTTAAAAATTCAGTGGGGGCAATAAATTATGTTTGGAACCTAATATCAAATAATACAAACGAATAAATTTAAAAAATAGTAGAAGTTGACAAGTTCAATGCCGGCAATTGACCCCACGTGTACCTTGCTCAGTCCGCCCACGACTATAGCCATCTTTGAAGGTACTTAATATTTGTGTCTGAGAGTAATGCCTGTCATTTCCACAAAAATTATTGTTTTCAGTTTGAAAAACACAGCTTGAAGCGGTCCGGATTACAAAATCTGAAGCCAACCTTCTTAATAAACTAATTCACCTACATTCAACCAAATCCATAGTCTTTAACATTGAAAACGAGAAAGCACCACTGACTAATTCCAACTACTATTTAAAATGCACCTAATATAAGTAACCTACAAAACAATAGAGGGGTCTCGTCCATGATATTAGCTTCTGCAACAATCGAGCAATGTTGCAGCGGCATCTCTAGTCTGCTTCTTCGCAACTGCTGCTGCTGTCCAGAAGGTTTGCCATAACTTCCATAGCTGTTATTCTTCTCATCGTCACTGCTGCTGCTGCTGTCGTTATTGGAACCGTTGCTTGCTTCTTTCTCATTCTCGGCATCAACTGTTGGCACCGATTATTTTCGCTACTTTTCTAGAGTTCATCCTCTTTGCCAAACAATTTCAGCTTCTCTTGTTGCATCTTGTCTTCACTTCATCTCTCCCTCCCTTGCTCTGGCTCCTCCCCATTTCCACCCAAATGGCTTTCAAAACCAGGATTCCTAACTCCAGACGCTTTACCCTGTTTGTGGATAATCTACCATCATCTATGAACAACTTCTGGCTGAGTAAAATCTTCCAAAAATGTGGTCAAGTGATGGATGCTTTCGTTTCCTACATACAAAGAAAAGGGAAAAAAAGGACTTTCGGTTTTGTCAGATACAAAACCACCAAGGTAGCATACAATGCTATTAATACCATAAGCAGTGTCTAGCTAATTGATCAGAAATTGGTACCAATAGTTTCAAGAGCAAAGACCATCATTCATAGAAATTCTTTAGTCAACGGAAAATCTTACAAGGAAGTCTTAAGTGCCAAAGGGAAAACCATGGACCCATCGACATCTAAACCTTCAAATATGATTGAGGACAATGTACTTTGGTTGAAGAGTTGTGCTGTAGACATCGTTCATGATTTAAATTCTCTTAATTCCATTGAAGAAGCGATGAAAATGGAAGGGGTATTCTCCATAAGAGTAAAACCTATTGGAGGTCGAGAGTACTGTTAAAATTTGAAGACATTGAACCTAAGACAAACATGATGGAAAACGGAAGACTTTGGTTGGAGACATGGTTCTCAGTTGTATACAATTGGAGTTATAAGGAATTTAATTCCTATAGAAGAGTATGGATCTCAGTGGAAGGAGTGCCTTTAAACGGCTGGACTGCCAAAACCTTCAATGATATTGGCAAGCATTGGGGCATGGTTGTATTGGTGGAGACCTTGAGCATCGATGGGTGCTACTTGAAACAGAAAAGGAAAGCTTAATTGATGACTAATTACACTCTAAAAGTGTAATCATAGGTCTTCAATTTGTACTCGTAGAATTATTGTATATACTCTTATTTAAGTGTTTTTTTGTGTTTAATAGGATTTCATGTTGTTTTGTACATTTGGGCAGCTAGTGGAGGTGAAAAGAAGTAAGAAGGATCAAGATGGAATCAAGGTGGAAAAATCTAGAGATGGAAAGTTAACACTATCTCAGTAATTTGATCATAACTGTTTACTTTAACATTCGATTGATCTGATTTTTGACGCAATAGAAAGAAGACTGCCATATCTATAATTTTGTCTCTAATGGACATTTCCTGAATCAACTTTTATCATAGTCCAAACTAAGTCATAAAAAAAAAAAAAAAAAAAAGAAGCATAGTTGCTGATCGTCAAGACGACATTTGGGCGACCAGATGATCGCCGAATTCAATTTTGCCTATCATCCGGACGCTCCATTTAGCCGTCCAGACGATCGGGCCACATTAGGATTTTTACTCTTTTTCTTGTGCCTCTTTTTACGAGATAAATAGGAAACCTAATCCCAACAAAAGGGGGACATTTTTTAGAGTGTTTTGGAGAGCTACTAGAGAAAGAAAACTTGTTCTTTTAATTGTTCTTTGTGAATCATGATTATTTTGGTGATTGGATTCAAAGTTTTATAATTAATTTCAATTTCAAGCAATATTTTTCATTGTTACGAGTAGCTAATCATCTTCTTGGCGAAAGAACAAGAAGGTTGCAAGGGTTCTTGAATAAACACACAAGGTAACGAATTGAACTTCATTGTTTTCATCTTTTAAATCTTGGATTTGTTGTTCTTTCACCTTTTTTCTTTCGAAATCAAACATTCGAGATTATATTCAAGAAAATCCATGCTAAACGTGAGTTTTTTATGGATTTTTCTTGAATCCCTAGTATGAACGTTTTGAAAATAGAATTTAAACATAGGATAAAGTGGGAGGAATCACCAACTATTTTAGGTGTATATCCTAAATTGTTTTCATCAAAACCACAATCTTAAGATGATTTTAAGCATTCCATGGTTAGGTTGTTTTAGGAAAGTATTATATTCAATGTGATCATCATGGACCATATTTCAAACCCTGTTTGTTTTCAAAATCACAACTCTATAATAGTTCTAATCTTTTCATGGTTAAAATCGTTTTAGAAAATTGAGATAGTCAAGAGACTTGCAAAAGTCTATATTCAAACCTCTTTCGAAATTATTTTTGCAATTCTACTTCCTAAAAACTCTTTTCAAAAATCTATTTTCTAAAAATTCTTTGCCTCGAAGTCCAAGTCAAGCCCTAGAATCTATGGTTATGAAACCCTAGTTCCCTTTCTTAAAATAATGACTTCTTATTTTACCTCAAATCATGGGTTTTCAAAACTATTTTCTACATCAAATTTTAGATTTCCAAATCCAAGATTTTCAAAACTCGACATTTTCAATTCCATGTCAAATCAAATCCTCCAATTTAGAAAACCAAATCAAATCTTTCCATTTAGAAAATCAAACCTAACCTTTCACTTTTGGAAACAAAATCAAATCTTCTATTTTTTAAAATAAAATCCAATCTTTAATTTTTGGAAATAGAGATCAAATATTTCATAATTTTAAACTTTCAAACCTTTCCTAATTACAAACCTTTTCAAATCTAAACTTTCTAAATTTCAACTTATCAAATCTTTCCAAATTTTAAATCTTTCCTAATTTCAAACTTTCAAACATTTTCTAACTTCAAACTTTCAAACTTTTCATAATTTCAAGCTTTAAAATATTTCTTAAATTCAAACTTCCAAATCTTTCCAAAGTTCCAATATTTCTTAAATTCAAACTTCCAAATCTTTCCAAAGTTCCAATCTTTCTAAATTCAAAACTTTCCAAATTCAAATCATTCCCAAAACCAACTCTTTCCTAATTTGAAAACTTTCCTAAAATGAAACATTTTCTAAAATGAAATTTTCTTAATTTGGGACTTTCCTAAAATGGAACTTTCCTATTTACTAGAAGGCACCTAATCATGCCGAATCATCTTTAAGATGATCTTAGAAGGGTGGACTTACCGTTCTGGGGACTTAGATAATTTCTTGAGAAACATGTCGAAAATGACCCTAGGGGTAGTTTGGTCATTTTTAACCAAAGTGGGCTAGCAAGCACTGGTGTTGATCTGGGTTTTAAGCATTTCCGCCACTCTAACAAAGGTCCCGTGATATAGGGGTTTGTTGGCAATTCCCTATATTGACTTGTTTGTGAGCATTTTCACTACTTTGACGGTTGCGATGTTTACGAGTACTTCTGCTACTCCGACTGTTCGCGAGCATTCCCGAGACTACTTGATCTCGGGAAGTTGCTAAAGGGACTTAGGGCTTGAGAAATCAACTCTCTTGAAAGGTGTGCCAAAATAGACATTTCTGTATTGGCGGGCTAGTAGGCAACAAAGGTGGACCGTTTTACCATCTCGGGGACTTAGGTTCTCGTCCCGGTCGATGGGTTTGAAGGGACTTACCGTTCTGAAGAATTTTTTTTTGACAAACATGTCGGACAAGATAGACTTACCGTCTCGAGGAATCAACTTTCTTGAGAGAGGGATGAGAATTGGAATTGGACTTGAAAAAAAGGGACTTACTGTCTTCGGGAAAACGTGCCGAATTTGGAATTGGACCGAATAATACCCTCAAGGGCATTTTGATCATTTTGGCCTGGCGCCACTGCAACAGGCGCCAGGTCATTCTTCTCTCTATAAATACAGAGCCTCCTCCAGCGTGAAAGGGCAGGAACCCTTAGAATAGGGTCCCGGAGGGTAATAGACTTGAAAAGGATGACAAGATGTGCTGGAAGGGTTGATCGGGCCATTAGGGGCAAAACGGTCAATTGGATCGAAAAACTACCGGGATGGACTCGGAATGTCCCAGAAGAAGACTCGAGGTTTGGAACATTATTTAGAATCTCTCAGTAGGCCATCGGTTTAATACCCAAAGCCGGTCTGGCCGAAAAAGGCGACCGGCCTGCTAAGGGCAAAAAGGTCATTTTACACCGGGTTTGCCGAAATTGACTCAGAATGATCTGGAAAGATAATGAAAATTCAAGAATACTATAAGAAGCATTCTTGGGAGATTACCGGTTTGATACCCAGAGCCGGTGTGGTTCCCGGGGCGTTCGGATACCTAGGGGCAAAATGGTCATCTTGACCAGAAAGTCTCGGAATTGGCCCAAAACTAACTAGAAGGCACTTAATCATGTCGGATCATCTCTAAGACGATCCTAGAAGGGTGGACTTACCGTTCTAAGGATTTAGATAATTTCTCAAGAAACATGCAGGAAATGGCCCTAGGGGCAGTTTGGTCATTTTTCACCAAAGTGGGCTAGCAAGCACCGGAGTTAACTAGGGTTTTGAGTGTTTCTGCCACCCTAATGGCGGTCCCGTGATACAGGGGTTTGTTGGCAGTTCCCTATATTGACCTGTTTGTGAGTATTTTCGCTACTCTGACGGTTGCGATGTTTACGAGTACTTCCACTACTCCGACGGTTCGCGATAATTCCCGAGACTGCCTAATCTCCGAAAGCTGCTAAAGACACTTAGCATTGAGAGAAAATCAACTTTCTCGGAAGGCATACCCAAACGGACATTTCTGCATTAGCGGGTTAGCAGGCACCAAAGGTGGACCGTTCTACCATCTCGGGGACTTGGGGTCTCGTCTCAGTCGACAGGTTTGAAGGGACTTACCGTTCCAAAGAAACTTTCTTCGAAAAATGTGCCGGACAGAATAGACTTACCATCTTGAGGAATTAACTTTCTCGAGAGAGGGATGGGAATTGGAATTGGAGTTGAAAAATAGGGACTTACCGTCTTAAGGAAAATGTGCCTAATTTGGAATTGGACCAAACAATGCTCCCAAGGGCACTTTGATCATTTTGGCCTGGTGCCACTGCAACAGGCGCCAGGTCATTCTTCTCTCTATAAATACAGAGCCTCCTCCAGCGTGAAAGGGAAGGAACCCTTAGAATAGGGTTCTAGAGGGTAATGGACTTGAAAAAAGATGACAAGATGTGTTGAAAAGGTTGACCGGGCCATTAGGGGCAAAACAGTCAACTGGATCGAAAAACCACCACGATGGACTTGAAATGCCCCAGAAGAAGAATCGAGGTTTGGGAACATTATTTAGAATGTCTTAGGAGATTACCGATTTAATACCCAGAGCCGGTGTGGTCAGAAAAGGCGACTGGCCCACCAGGGCAAAACGGTCATTTTGCACCGGGTTAGTCGGAATTGACTCGCAATGATCCGGAAAGATAATGGAAGGTCGAGAATACTATAAGAAGCATTCTTGGGAGATTACCGGTTTGATACCCAGAGCCGGTGTGGTTCCCGAGGCGTTCGGATGCTTAGGGACAAAATGGTCACCTTGACCAGAAAGTCTCGGAATTGGCCCGAAACTGACTAGAAGGCACCTAATCATGCCAGATCATCTCTAAGACGATCTTGGAAGGGTGGACTTGCCATTCTGAGGACTTAGATAATTTCTCGAGAAACGTGCCGAAAATGGCCCTAAGGGCATTTTGGTCATTTTTCACCAAAGTGGGCTAACAGGTACTGGTGTTGACCTGGGTTTTGAGTGTTTCCTCCACTCTAACGGTGGTCCCATGATACAGGGGTTTTTTGGAAGTTCCTTATATTGACCTATTTGTGAGTATTTCTGCTACTCTAACTGTTGCGATGTTTACAAGTACTTCTGCTACTCCGACGGTTCGCCTGATCTCGGGAAGCCACTAAAGGGACTTAGCATCTGAGAAGTCAACTTTTTCAGAAGGCATGCCAAAATAGATATTTCTGCATTGGCAAGCTAGCAAGCGCCAAAGGTGGACCGTTCTACCATCTCGGAGACTTGAGGTCTCGTCCCGGTCGACAGGTTTGAAAGGACTTACCGTTTTGAAGAAACTTCCTTCGGAAAACATGCCGGACAGGATAGACTTACCGTCTCAAGAAATCAACTTTCTTGAGAGAGGGATGAGAATTGGAATTGGACTTGAAAAAAAAGGACTTACCGTCTTCGGGAAAACGTGCCTAATTTGGAACTGGCCCGAACAATGCCCCCAAGGGCATTTTGATCATTTTTCCTCCATTTGGGCCTGGTGGGCCCGCAAAGCGATGAATTGACTAGATTAGGACTAGAATTCTGGAATATGTCCATTTTGACTTGAACTCAAGTCGGGACGGACTAGAGACTGCCGAGCGGTTAAAAATGGGGTGCTTACAAGAAGCCTACCATGTGGATTCTTTGTTTTGCTTGCTTTATTTGTTTTGTTTTGCTTGCTTGCTTGCTTTGTTTTACTTCCATCTTCGAGAGCTTGCTTTGGTCTTCAAGAGCTTTCGAGTTGTAACACCTTAAGTCTTCAATTAAGGCTTCGGAGGTTCGTATATGAGTGTATAAGAGTGTATATGAGCTAGAGTTAAGTGTATAGGGGCTAGGGTTTTGTATATGGAGGCTAGGGTTTGGAGAACCTAAAGAGAGCTAGGCTTTGGAGGGGCCTCGAGCTTTATATATCGAACAACAGAGTTTTTGAACTATGTTTGCGGACCCTTTTCACGTTAGAGGAGGCTCTGTATTTATAGACAGAAGAGTAAACTTGAGTCAGGCCAAAAATCCCACTGGTGGCGCCACACCATTTTTTGGCTTGGCGCCACTAATCCATTTAGGAAATGTTTAAGGTTGGCAAACAATGTATCTTCAGAAGGTTTGGGCTCTTGTATTAGTGATTACAATACATTTTTTAGCCTAGCTTCATTAAAAGTAACTCTAGAAAGTTTAGGAATGATTTAAAGGGCTTGGAGTGGCCCAGATGGCCAAAAAGAGATATGAGCCCTTAGAATAGGGTCTCATGGGTAGTAGACTTGACAGATAATGTCAAGATGTGTTGGAAGGGTTGACCGGGCCATTAGAGGTAAAATAGTCAATCGAGCCAAAAAGCTATCGGGATGGACTTAGAATGTTTTGGAAGAAGGCTTGAGGCTTGGAAACGTTAGCTAGAATGTTCTAGAAGGTTGCCGGTTTGATACCTAGAGGCGGCGTGGTTAGAAAAGGCAATTGGCCTACTAGGGAAAAAACGGTCATTTTGTATCGGGTTTGCCAGAATTGATTCGGAATGATCTGAAAATGCATCGGAAGGCCTGGGATACTATTAGAAGCATCCCCAAGAGGTTACTAGTTTGATACCTAGAGCCGGTGTGGTTCCCCGGGGGCTCGGCTATTTAGGGGCAAAATGGTCATTTTGACTGAAGGGTCTCAAAATTGATCAGAACCAACTGGAAGGCACTTGAACGTGCTGGATTATCTTTGGGACAATCTTGGAAGGGTGGACTTACTACTTTGAGGACTTAGGTACTTTCTCGAGAAACGTGCCAGAAAAGACCCAAGGGGTTGTTTCGTCATTTTTTACAAGAGTGGGCTAGCAGGTGTTGGTGTTGACCTAGGTTTTGAGTGTTTCTGTCACTCTAACGGTTTGTGGTGAGTTGGTTTCCAAAGGTATCCCATCCTTTGGTAAACGTGTCACGGCCAAGAGGCGAGTTCTGTCCCGTGACAGAAGGGGTTTATTGGCAATTCCCTTTGTCAACCCGTTTGCATGTGTTTTTGCCACTCTGAAGGTTGCGAAGTTTGCAAGTATTTCTGTTACTCTAACGGCTTGCGATCATTTCAGAGACTGCCAAATCTCGGGAAGCTGCTAAGTGGACTTATCGCTTAAAGAATAAACTTTCTCGAAAGGCGTGCTAAAACGGATATTCTTCATTAGCGGGCTAGCAGGCGCCAAAGGTGGACCGTTTTGCCATCTCAGGAACTTCGAGTCTCGTCCCGGTCGATGCGTTTGAAGGAATTTACCGTTCTAAAGATTTTCTCTAAAAACGTGCTAAACTGGATGGTCTTATCGTCTGAGGAATTAACTTTCTTGAAAGAAGTTCCGAACTTAATTTAAACTGGAACTGGACTGGAATTGGATTTTGATCTTGGAATTGAGATTAAAATGGGGACTTATCGTTTTCAAGAAGACGTGCCCATTGGAATTGGACCGGACAATGCCCCAAGCGCATTTTGGTCATCTCGCCTCTACTTAGGCCCAATGGGCCCGCGAAGCGATTAATTGATTGGATTATGTTTGGAAAGCTGGTTTGAACGAGAATATGTCTATATTGACTTGAACTTAAGTCTGGATGGACTGGAGGCTATTGAATGGGGCAAAAATGGTGTGCTTACAACTGCCCCTCTTTTTCTGGCTTCGCTTATCGAAGATAAAAAACGATAGAGTAAGAGTCTCATGTTGATCATGAGGCGGTCGGAGGGATGGACTTTGAAGATTTTTTGAAAACTGGAGTTTAAAATTTGATATTTGGGCCAAAGGGTGTTTGAAATCGAGTTTTTGTGGAAAAAAGGCAAAACTGCCTAGAATTGGAAACTACTAATGGTGATCTTGTTAAATTTGCCTTGGCAATAGTTGTGCCAGGCCTTAGATCAAAACTAGCAAACTGCTGGTTTGACGTTTTGCGGAAGTTGAAGGAGTGCTTCCTAGGGACCCCTAAGGGTTGCTGAAAGTAGTCACCATCACCAGAAAAGTCGCCGGAAGAGAAGATTTTGCCGGAGAACTCCAAGAGGTGAGTTTTTTATTTTATGTTGATTTTGATTTGTAGAATCCCGTTTGAGTTATGTGAACAGTGAAAATTAAAGTTTTAATATGTTTTGAACACTTTGGTGAAGTTATTTTTTCATTTTGGTGATTGCTTGATTTAGTTAGAGCAATCTTGCATGATTATGTGAAGGGTGTTTTTGCAGGAATTGGGGGTTTGTCATTACAGCTTTGGGTATAGAGTTTTTTGGTTAGATTTTCATCCTATGTGCCTTAAAAAAATGTTATTAACAGCTATGTGAAGTTTTGTGATTTTTCTCGGTGAATTTTTTATTTTTAAAAAATAGAAAAATACTTTAAAAAATAAAGAAAATTAAGAAAATTTCAAAAATTGATGGAATTATTAAAGTTTAATATTTAGAAAAATATGAGAGCGTTGTAGAAAATATTTGAAATGATCTTGAGAAATTTTGTGGTAACTTTGGAACCCACTGGTTTTTTGAAAAATGAAACATGTCTTTTAAAAATTTGGAAATCTTTGAAAATGTGTATGGGTATTAGTGCTATGTGATTGTGATCTCGTGAAGTACATGGTTTACTTTTCATGCTAGTGTCGTGGGCGTTGTAGGGACCTTTTTAAGCGGAATTTTGCTGAAATTTTTCAAAATTCAAACAAGAGTTGAAAAAAATTTTGGAATAAAATTTTTTTGAAGGAAAAGATATAAAACCACTGAGGGCGGGGCTTTTTTGGCGGAGAAGGCCCCGAGAAACTCAAGGGGTCTTTTTAGAAAACTTTTTGAAAGAAGACTTATGAAAATTTCAAAAAATAGAATTTCAGATAAAATTTTTGAGGAAGAATTTTGAAAAATCCTTGAAAAATAGATTTTGACTTTAGAAACATTTGTGAAATCGATTAAGGCTTGGAATGGAGGTGTTTAGAAAACCTTGGAATTGATATAAATTTTGGAAGGAAGATTTTTTTTATTTTTAAATGAAATCTTTTGGAAAGAAAAAGAAATAAAATATTTTAGTGTGTGGCCTTTTTGGCAGGAAAGACCCCGAAAAACTCAAGGGGTCTTTTAAAAACTTTTTGAAAGAAAACTTTGGAGGAATTTTGGAAAATAGAAATTTAGAAGAAACTTTGGAGGGGAGAACTTAGGAACTCTTTTGAAAATGAATTTTGGATTTAGAAAATTTTGAGATTAGGATGGAAAACTTTGGAATTTTGTAGAAATTTTGGAAGAAGGAATTTTTGGAGTGAAACCTTGAAAAATTTTTAAGATTTAATTTGACTAAGACTTCTTTGCAAGAAAGAGTTTGGGAGAATCTTAAACCTGATTGGAAAAAAAAATTTCGTGAAAAACTTAATCAGAAAAGCTTTGAGATGGATTGAAAAATTTGAAATTTGATTTTAAAAATGATTTTTGGCCTTGATTTTTGAAATGGATCTTGGAGGGAAACATTTAGTATCCTTAGAATTTGATTCTAAAACCTGATCTTAAAGATGAACTTTTAGAAAGAGGGAGTTAGAAAAATTTTTTGACCGGATTTTGAAAATAAATTTTTGAAGGAAAAAGTTAAGGAACTCTTCTTGAGAACTTTTTCTTTTTCTTTTTTTTTTGAGGAAAATGTTAGAAAACCATTGGGAAACTGATTTGGAGGGAACTTTTTAAGAAACCTTTAAGAGTTGATTTTAGAAGAGTGCTTTTGAAGGAAAAGTTTTTATGAAACCTTTTTGAGATTGATTTGAGTGAAAGTTGTGCCATTCATTTTTATTTGTTATTATTATTATTATTATTATTTTTGAAATGTATATACTTTATATTATTACCTCCTACCTTGGTTTACCTTTCAGGATGGCAGACATGGGCGATAACAGTTCCGAGAGGAGATGTTGCTCCGGTAAGGGAACCCGGATAGATTATGTTGGTAGCTCCAGTCAATCTTGGGGTAGCCACTGATCTGCCAATCGAGCATCTTCCAGCCAGAGTGGGAGGGGGAGTAGGCCTCCAATCGATCTCTTCCTTTCAGTCGAGCCAGCCTTTGAAGAGGACATGGATGTCGAGGACGAAGCACCGGGCCTTGGAGATCGTGTAATAGGTTATGGGAGGCTTCTCAATAAAACTAAGTGTGTGATGCCATGGGAGATTGCTGCATGATTGTGAATCTTTGGCACTTGGGATTTGAGGAGAGGGTATTAGTTCGTCTTCGGTCATCTAACTTATCTCTTTTCCGTTTTGGGGAATGTGAGCTTGCTCCCTCCCATCACGAGTATGGTTTCCTCCTAGGTCTTTGAGATGATTCGGGTGACATTGTGAGACCTATTTTTCTAAATGGTTGCATCACAGTTGTCTTGTCTTAGCTTGAGCTCTATCGTGCAGTCCTTTCTTCTGATCTCCTGCCCTAGTTTCTTTATATTCTAGTGAGGTTTTTGTTCTCTCATTTTGAGTTTGCGATGGGTAAGGGAGCTAATTCGGGGGATTGGCATACTTCTCAAGGTTGATCCATTTCTTATATGGTAGCCCTAGCTCTGCTTCTTTTGAATTCCTTGAAATTTTCATGGGAGGATGACTTGATCGATTGTCAATTATGTGCATTGCTTGCCAGGATTCGTGAGGGGCACTCCTATGCTCATATGGTTATGGGAGTGACCTTCGTGAGCCTTACTAAACTCCAGCAGGGGGTCGATGCTCATTTTCAAGGATATGCTTCATTATTCCAACTTTGGGCGATCAGACACTTATTCATTAGTCCCCTTTTTTAGCATACATGGTTTCTTGAGTCAGAAGTCATTTGATTGGGGAGGTCGAGGGTGAGCCATTGCCCTATTATCTGTTTCTTGTCAGCCATGGGGAATCTGAGCTTTCTAAGGTGGGTGCCAGTGCTGGAGATATCTGAGTGATGGCTTTAGCTCCTTTTTGTGTTTTACCTCATTCCTTGTTTCCTATTCGAGAGAGAGAGAGAGAGAAAGACATAGAGTTAGTTTTTATATAAACAGTTTACTTATGCCAATTTAAAAAATGCACAAGTAAAGGGGTGAAGGCATGTCCTACTTTTGTTTTTATTTTATGAATGCATATGAAATTAGATGCATGACTTTTTTTTGCATGTCCTACCTTTATATATATATATATATATATATTTATGAATGCACAGGTTTAGACAGGAATGGATTTTAATGCATGTTATACTTTTTGGATGAATGCAAATATAGGAATGGAATTGAATGCATGCTATGCTTTTTGATGAATACATGAATAGATACAAACTACACAGAAATTTAATGGATATACAAGTTATACATGTAATGGATGCATTAGTACTACATGTATATAGGCTATATACAAAGAATGTCCCAAGATTGCCCTAAGGCTCATACTCTCGGGATTCTGTTTCCCCTCCAGGATCTTGCCCCATTCTGTTTTGTCTCATTCTTATGGTGTGATAGCATTTGCACCATTCTCAAGAGATCTTGACCTTTTGGTTTGCTATCCTATCCCTACTTTCTACAGGGTTACTGTTTGGGGTTTTTTTTTTATCTCACTTGGTTTTCTCTCTCAAATTTTCAAAATACCACCATGGCTTGAGCGATAACTCACATGCCCTTTGCAAAGCGATAAACAGCTAGGCTCTCAATCCGAGAAGACTTCATTTAGGACCGTAATGCAGGCTAAATTTAGGAGTTGTAAGAAATGAAAGGATATTTACGCTCAAATATTTTAGTGGGTTGTTTAAACCAAACCATCTGAGCACACCTTGGCGCATGAGATTGCCCTTGCAATCCTTTCCAATTCTTCTTTCTCATCCTACTTGTCTTGGTACTGTTCAACCTTATTTGGACTAAGTAATTTTCTTCGATCAGAGAGGACTTTAATTTGGACCGTAACGTAGACTAGGTTAAGGGGTTTATGAATGAAAGGGTATAAAGGCTCAAAATTATCACTTGTGGGGTTTCGAAAGACCAATGATCACCTTTGGCAATTAACTTCCATTCATGCTTTCTTCTTTCTTTCCAACTTCTTTTGCTCTTCTAAACCATTCTCTGCCTTTTGATTAGGACTTTCTCATGAAGAAATTTGTTCTTAAGTCGACTTTTAAAGATGTCAACTTTTTCATTTATAGTTTGGGATGATAGTATCCTCTTTTGAAGATCACCACGAATATAATATCTTCTTTACTAAAGACGCCTTTGACGCCATAACTTCTTGAAAATCACCATTTTCATTGTTGCTCGTTATATCTGCTTGGAAATCACCCTTTCAATCATTGCTCATTAGTTTCTACTTATGACTTTTACCTTAACCCAGTGTGGGCGGTGACCATCTGGTTGATTTTTTTGAGAAATTGAAACCGGCTCAAGTGGGCTTTGCAAAGGAAATTTTGTATATGGTAGCAGAATTGAGGGCCTCTCATCATTTCAAATTGAATTGCTTAGTCCATAAAGCCTTTATACAAAATTTAGACAATGTTCCTAAAAAAAATGGTGTGTTTCTGCCAGTAACCCCTATATATTCTATTGAATCAACTGCTCTGTGCTTACCTCAGTGTAGGGGATGGTTCCTGGTTTGGGTATATCTGAATAGAAATCACTTATGGCTTTAGTGGGCTAAGCAAAGGATAGTGTCTATTTGGGATAAATAGAACAATGGATTCTCATCATTTTGACAACTCGGCTGCCCATCGCTTAGCCAGGATATCATGCAAGTGTCACCTCTTCGATGAACTCCACACCTCTTTGTTGAGACTATTTTCTTCCTATCTCTCACTCTCTCTTTATCACTCAAAGGTTTTAACCCCCCTTTGAATGGGTGGCCCATGCTATCCCATCTTTCAAGTTGAGTCATTATAAAATCAAAGACTCCAAATGGGTGAGGGTGAAGAGACATGATATTGACCTAACCCTTTAAGTGTCCCCCATGGAGTCGCCAGCTATTGTACCCTGATTTTTCACACCCGAAAAAGATAAGTGAGAAAAACACACTGCTCTCTCTTTAGAACTCATCATCCTAGAAGAATGAGTGCGACTAGATTTAAATTTGGAAATTGATTTTGAATAAGGGCTTTTGGAAAAGATTTGAAATCCCCACCTAATTTGATTAAGGTGAGTTACGTCACCTAAAAACTAAGCACAATCCAAATATTACACTTAGGGTTTTTGAAAAGTTTTGAAAACTTCCTCGAGAGATGGTTTTTAAGAAAATAGGTTGTTTGGCAACCTTGGAAAATATTTAAGTCCTTTTTGAAAACAACTCCATTTTGCTATCTCAAAACAGTGATTCTAGGTTCAGAGGTTGGTTACGTGTAGGGAAGATACACTAAGCCATCACCCTACCCCGCCATTGTGGTATCTACATGTCTATTCACCCTAGATTCACTCATTTAGAATCTTTAATTAATAATTGTCCAATGCGATCCACTTTAGAAAAAAAATTTGAAAAGATGTTTAATATGATGCATGATATGCAAGTGTAAGAAAAATAGATTCGAGATTTGAAAATAGATTTGGAAAAACTTGACTTGAAAATAGATTTGAAAAGAAGATTTAATTTTGGAAGAAGATTTGAAAAGATGGATTCGATTGTGAAAATAGATTTGAAAGAAAGACTTGATTTGAAATTAGAAAGAAAGGTTTTGGAAATTGAAATTGGAAATTTTAAAATTGATTTAGAAATTAGAAACTTGAAAGAGATCATGGGATTGGAAGTTTTGAAAATAACTATGGAATTGGAAACTTAAGAAAAGTTATGAAATTGGAAGTTTGAAAAATGTTATGACCGCACCCATGAGGGTTGCCTACGTATCCCTTTTTGGAAATCAGGTCTGTTGTAGTTTGAACAAGAGTCCGATAAAAAAGTTGGTTTGAAAAGAGTTTGATTTGGAACTTGGATTTGGAAGATTGAAAATAGAACTTCGATTTGAAATTGACTTGGAAGTTTGAAAAGATTGGACTTTGTTTTAAAATAGAACTTGAGGATTTGAAATAGAACTTAAAATTGATTTTGAACTTGATTTGGAAACATAGAGTTTTGAAAACATCTTGACTTGAATTGACGTTTGAAAAACCATCTTGGTTTAGAAAAAAAAAATTTGGAGAAGAGTTGGAAGCTTCCTAACTTTAGGCTTAGGGTCGAACTAGGGTCTAGACATCCTAGGACTTAGGGTAACCTAGGATTGAATCATGTAATTGAATTGAATTTGATTTGAACTTAAGAAGTTTGACTTTGGAGAGCTTGGTTTTAGGAAACCTAGACTTAGGAAGATAGGATTTAGGAAGGACTTGAGATTAAGAAAGATTTGATTGGAAAGTTTGATTTAGAAAACATGGAGAGTTCAAGTATAGGAAAGATTGAATTTATAAAATCTTGAAATTAGGAAAGTTTCAAAATAGGAAATTTTCATTTTAGGAAAGTTTCATTTTAGGAAAGTTTTGAATTAGAAAATTTTAAAATAAGAAAGGTTTTGAAATTGGAAAGTTTTGAATTTAGAAAGTTTCAACTTAAGAAAGTTTTGAATTTGGAAAATTTCCTTGTTAGGAAAGATTTGATTAGGTTTGAGAAAGATTTGGAGTTTGGAAAGTTTTAAAATTAGGAAAAGTTTGGGTTTAGAAAGATTGAGAAGCTTAAAGTTTCTGGAAAAATTTGAAAGTTTAATATTTAGGAAATGTTTGAAAGTCTGAGTTTTGGAAACTTAAGATTTAAGAAGGTATGAGATTAGGAAGGATTGGAATTAAGAAATGTTGAAATTAGAAAAAGGTTTGGATTAGGAAAGATTTGATTTTTATTTCCTAAAATAAAATATTCGATTTTATTTTCAAAAAGAGATGATTTCATTTCATTTCTAAAAATGGAGAATTTGATTTAGTTTCCAAAAACGGAAGATTTGATTTAGTTTCCAGAAATAAAAGATTTGATTTGATATAGAATTGGAAAGGAGGAATTTTGAAAAACTTAGTTTTGGAAAGCCATAGTTTTGGTATAGAAAAAGTGATTTTGGAAATCTAAGATTTGATGTAGAAAGTAGAGATTTTAGAAATCTATGTTGTGAGGAAAGATTGGAAATCATGTTTTAAGAGAGAAAATTAGGGTTTCCTAACCATGGTTTCAAGGTTTGACTTGAACTCTAAGAAAAAGGGATTTTGGAAAATAGATCTTCTTGGAAAGAGAGATTTTTAGGAAATAGATTTCTGGAAGGTAAATTTCAAGAGAGTTTTGGAAAGGAGATTTGTAAAGAGATTTTGGACAGGGTTTAGAAAACAATGTTGGAAAGAGGATTTGAATGTGGACTTTTACAAGTCTCTAAAAATATCCCACTTACTTAAAATGATTCTAACCATAGAGGGATTAGAACCATTCTAGAATTATGGTTTTGAAAACAGTAAAGATTATAAAATATGGACCATGAAAGTCACTTTAAATATAACACTTTCCCATAGCAACCCTAACCTTGTAAAGGCTATAATCACCTTAGGATTATGATTTTGAAAATAAGTTTGGAAAAAGAAGATTTAATGCTAGTTTTGAAAACGTTTTCGATGCAAGTTTTGAAAACAAGTTTCAAAACAAGTTTTGGAGAGATGCATGATCATGATTTGCACAATGCAAGTTGGGGTCATGAACATATGAGGTTAAAAGTTTCACCACATAATCATAGGAGCCAAAACCACGTGGTCTCTGGTTAGACTAAGAGAAAGCCCCCGACACGATAGCTTTCAATAGCCTAATCCTACACATGGACCGGGGAGTCCCTTGTTTCAAGCATGCAAGAAAAGGGGATAGAAGGTGGAGATTAAAATAGAAGAAAACCCAAGTGGGTTAGGAGAGAGAAGAGAGGGGGGGGGGGGAGGGGGAATTACATAAATGTTAATAGGAAGCCCACCTTGTGTCTTCTTTGTTTTGCTTGCTCGTTTGCTTTGTTTTATTTCGGTCTTCAAGTGCTTTCTTTGGTCTTCCAGAGCTTCCGAGTTGCAGTTCCTCAAGTCTTCAATGAAGGCTTCGGAGGTTCATATATGAGTGTATAAGAGTGTATATGAGCTAGGGTTAAGTGTATAGAGGCTAGGGTTTTGTATATAGAGGCTAGGGCTTGGAGAACCTAAAGAGAACTAGGGTTTGGAGGGACGTCGAGCTCTGTATATTGAACGACAGAGTTTTTGGACTGTGTTTGTGGACCCTTTTCACGCTGGAGGAGACTCTATATTTATAGACAGAAGAGTAAACTAGCGCCTGCTGCAGTAGCGCTAGGCCAAAAATCCTACTGGCGCCACTAGGAGTGGCGCTAGGCCATTTTTTGGCTTGGCACGACTACTAGTGGTGCAATCCATTTAGGAAATGTTTAAGGTTGGCAAGTAACGTATCTTTAGAAGATTTGGGTGCCTGTATTAGTGACTACCATGCAATTTTTAGCCTGGCTTCACTAGGAGTGACTCAGGAAAGTCCAAGAATGATTTAAAGGGTCAGGAATGGCCTGGAGGGCCGGAAAGGGACAAGAACCCTTAGAATAGTGTCTCGGGGGTAGTAGACTTGAAAAATAATGTCAGGATGTGTTGGAACGGTTAACTGGGCCATTAGGGGCAAAACCATCAATTAGGTCGAAAAGCTACCGGGATGGACTTGGAACGTCCCGGAGGTTTGGGGCTTGGAAACATTATCTAGAATGTTCCAGGAGGTTGCCAATTTGATACCCAGAGCCGGCGTGGTTAAAAAGGCGATTGGCCAACCAGGGGCAAAATGGTCATTTTGCATCGAACTTGCCGAAATTAACTCGAAATGATCTCGAAATGCATCGAAAGGCCAGGGATACTATCGGAAGCATCCCTAGAAAGTTACCGGTTTGATACTCAGAGCCGGTGTGGTTCCCTGGGTGCTCGGCTATCTAAGGGCAAAATAGTCATTTTGATTAAAGGGTCTCGGAATTGATCCAAAACCAACTAGAAGGCACTTGAGCGTGCTGCATTATCGTTAGGACAATCTTGGAAGGGTGAACTTACTGCTCTGAGGATTTAGGTACTTTCTCGAGAAACGTGCCGAAAAAGGCCTAAGTGGTAGTTTGGTTATTTTTTACTTGAGTGGGCTAGTAGGTGTTGGTGTTGACCTAGGTTTTGAGTGTTTCTGTCACTCTGACGGTTTGTGATGTGTTTGTTTCCAAAGGTATCCTGTCATTTGGTAAACGTGTCACGACTAAGAAGCAAGTTCGATCCCTTGACATAAGAGGTTTATTGGCAATTCCCTATGTCGACTTATTTGCTAGTGTGTCCGCTACTCTGATGGTTGCGAAGTTTGAGAGTATTTCCATTACTCTAACGGGTCGCGATCATTCCAGAGACTGCCTAATCACAGGAAGCTTCTAGGTGGACTTATCGCCTGAGGAATCAACTTTCTCGAAAGGCATGCTAAAACTGACATTCTTCATTGGCAGGTTAGCAGGCACCAAAGGTGGACCATTCTACTATCTCGAGGACTTGGGGTCTCGTCCCGGTCAACGGGTTTGAAGGAACTTACTGTTCCAAAGATTTTCTTGAAAAACATGCCAAATTGGATGGTCTTACCGTTTAAGGGATCAACTTTCTCAAAAGACGCGCCAAACTTGATTTGAACTGAAACTAGACTAGAATTGGATTTTGACCTTGGAATTGAGATTGAAATGGGGACTTACCATCTTCAAGAATACGTGCCTACTAGAATTGGACCGAACAATGCCCTTAGGGCATTTTGGTCATCTCGCCTCTACTTGGGCCCAATGGGCCTGCGAAGAGATTGATTAACTGGATTATGTTTGGAAAGCTAGTTTGAATTGGAATATGTCTATATTGACTTAAACTCGAGTTTGGACGGACTGGAGGCTGTAGAGTGGGCAAAAATGGGGTGCTTACAAACGGTCATAAGGCGATCGAACAGTCGATCGATCAGTAGCAGACCCTCTTTGAAGCTTTAGTCATTTTTGTTTGCGGAAGTCATTTTCGACGTCACCGATCGAATGACCGATCGAATAGTAAAACTCCCACTCTGATGTTCTGACTCTTAAGGTGGGGGGATGATGCTACAGAAGCTCGAATGAAGGCATTTCTAACATTACCGATTGAACAGTCCATATTGCGATCACATGGCTGATCAAACAATCAATGGAGATCGAATGGCCGATCGATCGGTACTCTTGATTTTTGCCCCTTTGCCTCATTTTAACCTTTGATTCTTGCAAAACACGCACAAAATAGTTTAGTACATTTTAGGATTTAAAATGCTAAATTAACAACTAAAACTTGACTAATCAACTGCTGGTTTGGGCTTAGAGATTACAGTTTTGGAGTGTAATCCACACCCCCAAATTAGCCTTTGATAGTTCCTATCAAAGTCCTAAAAGAAAAACAAATATGTATAAAAGAAAGGTTTCTAGTTCTGTAGGAATCACGGATACATTTAGCATATGCATCAAGCTGTTAAACCCCTAGGTTACCCCTAGTGGACAAGTGATGTCTCGTGAGGGTTTACAGTGATGAATACCCACAAACATCTATCCATGTAATTTCAATGTGATCTCAAGGAACACAAAACATGTAGTAACCTCATTCAAGTCGAGTCTGAATCTACCTAGGTTATGAATCATCGCAAGGTAAAGGCATAAAGCATCGAAGAAATGAAATACATTGACGTGTACTACCTATGACATACTAGTGCACAACAATGTAAACTCTCTCTTATAATGGTTTTATGACAAAAACTTGTGGTGCATCACAACATCTAAGGTGAATCATCATCAACTCAAATTTAATAAAAAACATGGTGCAGTAGCTATCCGTAACAATCTCGACACATCTACCATGAATATCCAAGGAGAAATGACATAAAAAAATCTAACATACGTGCCTAGAATGTTGAGTTATAGTGAAGAGCGATACTGATACCATACAATGCCCATTACCTCAGTCGAAATAATACTGGTGAGATGAATATCAATATAATAGTGTACCTATAACTGAAATGCCAACATACAACTGGGATGGATAAAATAAAGTAGATGTATACAAAAAAGTGTGCCAGAATAAAAAAGATCAATATAACAAAAGCTTAAAAATAAATTCATCTACTATAATAAAAAAGATTTAGATACATCATGAAATGAGATGAAATGTTGTGAATTGCACAATGCATTTAATCCTTTTGAAGTCCCTATAATCCAGAAAAGAAGTCCCCATCATCATCCACGCTGAGAGGGGGGGGGGGAGAGGGGGGACTGTCCAAGGTGCTAGATAATCTCCTAGGGTCGAGTGGATTGTGTTTGCTGCTGCTGCTAGATATATGTTAGCTGAGTACAAAGTGCAGCAATGACAGTGTCTAAAAATCTAATCTAGCCACTATGCAGTTCTGCCACTACTGGTGCTCTGTCCTTTGAGTAGTCAGCTGCTCTTGGATGGCTGTCAAAGTATAAGAATAAAGTAGTATCAACTAACTCTGCTGTTGAACCATCGTCTCTATGGCACTTCCGTTCGGTCCTGCCTGCTCCTGAGATGGCACCTCTTGCTCCTGAGTCTGGGGCTGCGCCGTCTGCTCCGGCTGATCCTCCTGCTGGACCCTTGGCTAAGTCTCGTCTTATGTCTAAGAAGACGGCTGCTTAGAAGTCGAGTGAGCTGAACTGGCTGCTCCCCCCTTCTTTGTCAACTACCTTACCGCCCTCTTCTCTGTCACCCAATTTATGTTAGTCCTGGAGGATATCAGGATGACATCTATTGTGCTAACCCGAACTGCTCTAATCCTCGTGGTTATAAAACATCCAAAAGGGATGCTGGACTGTGAAGTAGTCACCTAGGTCCTGGCCCACAATGCCATATACATGAAGTGGGGCAAGTCAATAGACTTGCCCATCCCAATCGCCCACATCAACTGCCCTCACAGCCTACTACACTCCACCGTCCTCCCTAATGGAAAAACTGAATAGCACGTCCAAAGGAAAAATGGGTGGTATCGGGTGGCAATATGTCTTATCTTGGCCTGGGAAGAATCTCAATGCTAGAATCTCAGCGCACATCTCTTCATGAGATGGCAAGTGCTCCCCGTCATATGAGAACTGAGGATCCGCAACCCTTGGTAGACCGAACTGCTCAGCAAAGGAGTCCGGAGTGATAACAATCTCAATACCCTAAACCTAGGAGCGAATAATATGTCTATCCCCAGTGGTGGGATTTGACGCTATGTTGGCCATAAACTTTACCATGAGACTGGCTGAGTACTGGCCTCTAAATCTAGCTAATCCTAACCATTGGCGCTGGGTCAATGGCTCAAGCCAAAAGTATGGCTCCCTATTGAACTAAGCCATAAGCCAACGCCTCTCCACCACCACCTTAAAGGCACTCTATAACCGGCCAAACTGCTGCTCCTGTTCTCTACCCCAAAATGAGTAGAATGATAATCACCCTCTCTCTCTCTCTCTCTCTCTCTCTCCTAGCTAGCTCTTGCTGAAGCTACTGGAATCAAGTTCATGCCTCGGAGATCCCCTCCCCAGATGCCTCACCTTCCATAATCCTAGTTCCAACCCTCTACCTCTAACTAGGCTAAGTAAAGCTGGAAATGGAAGAACGCATGAAGATCGATCAAAGGAACACCTCTCGTAGCGCAAAAAACTGTGAAAAGATCAAGCAGGGTCCACCAAAGTGAGCTGGCAAGGCCTCGCTATGCTCGTGTGCGAATAAGCTCTCAAAAACTCTCTTTCTCTCATGATCAAACACAAAAAATGGTGAAAATTTGGTTTATATAGACAACTCCACTAACCGATCAATCACCTCACGCACTGATCGAAGTGAAGCGCCACCTAATGAATGGCCGATTGATCGATGCCACTTTCTTTCAATTGATGTGGTAATAAATGCACACAGGTCCAATCGATTAGATGATGTCACGAATTGATCAGTCGTTCGATCGCTTCCTTCACGATCGATCGACAGTTTGATCAGTCAAGTAATTTATCTGAATCTCTCCAAAAATTTCAAAAATTTCCATAGCAACATGCAAATGGTGCCCCCCCCCCCCCCCAAAAAAAAAAAAAAAAAAACTAAAATTATGCCATAACCTTAAGCCATGAGAACCATGGTCAAGAAAAAGAACAACAGGGCGGGCAAGATTGTCGAAAACACGAATGAACACACCTAATCTACAAAAAGAAAAGAAAAACAAACCTATAAAAAGGAGAAGAGAAAAACTACTCCTAACTACAAAACATGACCTGCCAAATGTCAAACAAAGGATGGTGGATCAATTAGATCCACACAATCCAGCTCTCCTTGGAACAACTCAAAATACGGCTTTAATCGCTAACCATTCACTTTAAATGCCAAGCTGTTCAAGAGACTTTGCACCTCAATGGCACTATTGGGGAATACTTCTTTCACAAGGTACAATCCAACCGACTTACAACACAAATTTTTTGAAAATAGATGTAACTGCGAGTCATACAATAAAACTTTCTAACCAACCTTGAAAGCATTTCAAAAAATATGTTGTTCATGAAAACGTTTTATCGGGGCCTTAGCAATTTTAGCATTCTTAAAAGCATCGTTACGGAGTTCATCTAGTACATTGAGTTGGAGTTTGAGATGGGTACCCACGATATCAACTTCCTCATTACATTAACGAATTGCTTAATAAGCTTCATGCTCAATTTTGACAGGAAGATGACAGGCCTGCCTGTACACAAGTCTATAGGGTGATACACCAAGAATGGTTTTATAACCCCTCCGGTAAGCCCACAATGCATCGGTTAACCAAAGAAGCCAATCCTTTCTATTCAGGTTGATGATTTTCTCAACAATATGCCTGATTTCCCTATTGGCCAACTTTACTTGCCCTTACGTTTGAGGATGGTATGTCAATCCAACCTTATGGACCACTCCATACTTACGCATTAAAGATGCAAATGCCTTGTTACAAAAATGTGAACCTCCATCACTTATGATGGCTTGAAGCATGCCATACGTAAAAAAATATGTTTTCTTTCGAAAATTACAAGACCACTTGATGGTCATTGCTTCAGGAGGCAATTGCTTCCACCCATTTCGAGACATAGTCAACCACGACTAGAATGAAATGGTACCCACACAAATTAGGAGATGGTCCGATGAAATCAATCCCCAACAATCGAATACTTCTAAAATAGTGATAGGGTGAAGAGGCATCATGTGTCTCTTAGAAAGTGTTCCTAAACATTGGCACCTATCACATGCAAGACAAAAAGCATGCACATCCTTGAACATGGTCGGCCAATAAAGTTCACATTACAAAATCTTGGCCCTGGTTTTCTTGGAAGAGAAATGTCCTCCGCAAGCATGTGAATGACAAAACTCTATCACTTGGTGAAATTCATTATTTGGGATACACCAGTGAATGATTTGGTCCAGACAATACTTAAACAAATGAGGATCACCTTAAGAAAAATAACGCACATTCCGAAAGAATTTGCGCTTATCAATAGAAGACCATATGGATGGAACCTCACCGACCACTAGATAGTTCGCAATGTTCGCAAACCAAGGGGTTGAAACTTGCTCTATGGCATTCACATGCATGAGATGCTCATCTAGGAAGTGTTCCTTGATAGGGGTTGAGTCCATGGCTCGCCCAGTAAAGGGAAGCCAAGACAAGTGGTTCGCAACCATATTTTTAACCCCTTTCTTATCACACATTTGATATGAAATTCTTGGAGCAAAAGTATCCATCAAATGAGATGTGATTTTGCATCGGGTTTAGTGAGGAGATACTTTAGAGCCGCATGGTCGGTGTAAATAATGACCAACGACCCAATCATATAAGACCTAAATTTGTCTAATGCAAAAACCACTGCAAGAAGCTTCTTTTTAGTAGCGATTTAATTAACTTGGGCCTTAATGAGAGTCTTAGAATTATAGTAAATGATATACGGCTTCTTATTAACTCTTCGCCCTAGGATGGCCCCCACAACATAGTTACTAGCATCATACATGAGCTCAAATGGAAGAGACCAATCCGGTGCACGGATGATTGGGGCAGATGTCAACAATCCTTTTAACTTGTCAAAAGCTTGTTGACAAGGCAAATGTTCGTTCAAATGGGACATCTTGGGACAAGAGATGACACAAAGCCTTTTATGAAACACTGATAAAAATCGGCATGCCCAATAAATGATCTAACATCTTCCAAACAAGTCGGGGTGGGCAAATTTTTTTAATTAATTCAATCTTTGCCTTATCCACCTCTAGCCCTTGGAATGACACAATATGGCCCAAAACTATCCCACTAATAGCCATGAAATGACATTTCTCCCAATTAAGCATAAGGTTACTTTTCGCATATCTCTTTAAGACTTTTCCTAGGTTCTCAAGACAACCCTCATAAGTATCCTCATAGAAAAAAAAATCATCCATGAAGACTTCAACAATTTGCTCAACCATGTCATTAAATATGCTCATCATGCACCTTTGAAAGCTTACCGGTGCATTACATAACCCGAAAGGAATACGTTTGTGAGCATATGTGCCAAAAGGACAAGTGAATGATGCCTTGGCTTGATTCTCAAGGGCTATATCGATTTGATTATACCCGAGTATCCATCTAAGAAACAATAGAAGGCTCTTCCGAACACTCCCTCTAAGACTTTATCAAAGAATGATAAAGGGAAATGGTCCTTACGGGTCACGACATTAAGGCGACGATAATCAATACACATTCGCCACCTAGTTTGCACACGGGTTGGCACTAACTCATTCTTTTCATTCCTAACTACTATGACACCTAATTTCCTAGGCACCACTTGGGTTGGACTCACCCATTTTAAATCTAAGATGGGGTAGATGATACCCACATCCAATAACTTTAACACCTCACCCTTAACCACTTCTTTCATATTTGGATTCAAATGCCTTTGCATTTGGCAAACGGATTTAGCCTTTTCTTCTAACAAGATTCGGTGAGTGCACACAAGAGGGCTAATCCCATGAAGATCGGCGATGGTCCATCCTATAGCTTTCCTATGGTTCTTAAGCAAAGTTATCAACCCTTTTTCTTGACTCAAAGATTAGTTAGAGGAAATCACAACTGGGTATAACTCTCTATCTCCTAAAAATGCATGCTTCAAGTTGGAAGGCAAAGGCTTCCACTTAGGAATGGTAGGCTTCTTCTCCGACGGGATCGGTTTATCGGCACTAGGATGTAGAGGTTCAAAAGAGGGGGTTCATTGACTCACCTTTATACATTGCTCACTCTCACCCTCTAAGTAAGAGACCTCACTCAATGCCATGAAATCACAATCAAGTGAATCTTGGGGTTCACTTCTCACTTGCGCTTTTCTCCAACGGGTCCTTAAGAAACTCATTATGAAAGTGGTCTTGAACTATGCCCTCAATGATATCAACCTCCTGTATATCCTCACACTCTCCTTTTTGTTTGGCAACTAAAATGACATTAAGCTTAAAGGTGGTGTTGGCAAATGATAATTTAACTAACCCATTCCTATAATGAATGATAGCATTAGAAATACCTAGGAAATGACATCCTAAAATTACAGGAATTTAGTTGTGAGCTATGCAACATTCAACGGGTTGGGTATCTAGGACTATAAAATCAACCAGAAAATAGAAGTTATCAATTTGGATGAGAACAACCTCAATTATACCTCTCATAACCTTGATAGAATGATCTGCTAATTGCAAAGTCACACGGGTAGGACTCAATTCTCCTAGGCCAAGTTTTTTATACACCAAGAAAGGTAAAAGATTGACACTAGACCCTAGATCCAATAAGGCTCGATCTATCTTGGTGTTCCCCATGGTACAAGAAATGGTAGGACATTCGGGGTCCTTGAATTTTGGCACAGTTTTGCATTGCAAAATAGCACTTTGGTTCTCATTCATCATAACAGTCTCCTTGACATGTAACCTTCTCTTGAAAGTACATAAGTCCTTTAAGAACTTTGCATATGAGAGTATTTCCTTGATTGCATCAAGAATAGGGATGTTGATCTTAACTTGCTTGAAAACTTCATAAATTTTGGCATTGAGAAGTTCATTCTTAGGTTTGGTCAACCTTTGTGGAAAGGGAGCATGTTTTACTATGTCCCTCTTCTTCTCTCTATCGCTCTCACTCAAAGTCTCAACGAGGTTGGCTAAGGTTTCTTCCCCCTCTCTAGGTTCTTTTTCCCTTTTGACTTCTCTCTCTTTCCCTTTTCCTTCCTTGTCTACACACACTCTAGAAGTCTCATCCCTAGGTGGGATGGTTTTGTCAATCCTTTTACCACTTCTAAGGGTGGTTATGGCTTGTACTTGTTCATGACTCGATTGAGGGTCACTCTTACACTCAGTTAAGTGTACTTGCCTAATAGCCGGATTAGGTTAAGGTTGAGCTAGAAATCACCCCGACACATTGTGAGTTAAAGCTTGTGTCAAGTTAGACATTTGCTTTTGTATGTCTTCAAGCAACCTAAAGTGTTGATCTAGCACCTTTTCTTGCTTGTCAACCCTTGTACTAACCCCTCTCATGTCGTTTGCAAGTTGAAAGACATTGTTCTCTATTGGTTTCCTATGACGAGGTTGGTACAACTTTGGTTGAGTTTCAAATTGGGTCACGGATGCTTGTTGGTAAGATTGATATTGGGGTTGGAGTCTTTGTGATGGTGGAGGAGGTGCTTGATATGATTGAGGATTTTGATACCCTCTTTGGTAGTTTTGAGAGTTTGAAGTCCCCTCATTCCTCCACCCAAAATTGGAATAATCCCTTCATCCCGGGTTGTATGTGTTAGAATAGGGGTTGCCCCCTCCTTTTTGGTATTGGCCAATTGCATTAACATGGCCATGTAAAGCCTCCTTCAAACCCAGAATGATTGGGCATGAAAAGGTGTTATGCTCCGAAGTTTCACACACAAGATAGCATGTTTCTTTTATCCCTTCACTCTCTACCACTTGAACCTTTTTTAGTTCAAGTGCCTCTAACTTTCTCACCAACGTGGCTATCCTAGCATTGACATCATCAACTTTCGTTAGTTGATACCTCCCTACCCCTTGTTAAATTGAGTGATCCTCCAGATTTTGGGTCCTAGTAAGTGCCTAATCTCTAAACTTATTTGCCAAAGTGTCAAAGTAATCATATGCCTCATGGGGTTGTTTGCCAAAGAGCGTCCCCACACACATGGACTTAATAAATTGCTTAAATTGGGGTGTCAAGAAGAATAGAATGTATTGATGACATGCCAATCGGCAAAGTCGTGGTGAGGACAAGAATTTAAAAGGTCTTTGAACCTCTCCCAACATTGAAAGAAAGTTTCCTCTAACATAGGAAAAACTGAGAGATTTGCCTCCTTATGGCTTCGGTTCAATTTTCGAAGAAAAATTTACTCAAAAGTTCCTGTTGAAGAGTAGCCCAAGAATGAATAGACATAGGCCGCAATGAGTTAAACTAAAGTTCTGCCTTGTCTTTCAAACAAAACGGGAAACTAAAGTTTTGCCTTGTCTTTCAAACAAAACGGGAAGAGTTTGACAAAGAATACTTCCCTTGGACATGAGTTGTCCATTGCAATCGAACAAGCATCCTTATATTCCTTAAGAAAAATGTGAGGTTGTTCTAAACCCAATCCATAGAATTGAGGCAACATTTGCACCATTCCTGACCTAACATTTAGAGTGTTGTGGTGGGGTAGGAAGATGATGCATAATGTTGGTGCTTGTCTTGGTGGATTTAGGTAATCCCTTAGAGTTCGTTGAGGGGGAACCACCATGTCACCATGGTTGCTCCTCTCTCAAACTTCTCATTACCCTCCACATTGGGTTGAACATTGAGGTTTGGGTGAAAGACATTCAGTAAGCCTCTTTCATTAAGATTCGCCATGGGAATAAAACCTAGGTCGACCACCAATGCTACACTAGGTATAGGTGAAGATGTGTCTATGCTATCAATTCTTACAAGACGATGGTGTATGTCCCTAGTGAAAAACGACATGCAATAATGAATGAACACATATAGTTGGACTGCTAGAGTTGTTCAGCACATTATACATAATTCCCTAGGCCGGACAACAACTTGTTTTTAATTCTAGGCCAGACAATGGCTTTTTCTCAATTGAAACTCATTCCTCCAATCTACACATGCATGAATTGTACCACCAATTTGCACTTTAAGTACACTAACCTATCTCCTCTAAATAACTCCCGAAGAAGGAAAGAATCCTAACAAGATGTAATGCAATTATACTACAACAAACCAAAGAAACTAGAAAAAGAAGAAATCAAAACAACCCTAGAAAAATAAAACACTTTAAGGGAAATTAAAATGTACCTGAGCCAAAGCCCGTAGATGCTGATGAAATCCACCCTTTTCTTGATTGATTTTTTTTTTTTAATTTACAATTCTTCGCATCCGTCCAATGTAGCTTTACACCTATGAATTCCCCGGTAATGGCGCCAAAACTTGGTGGGCTCCCAAAAGTGTCCTACAATTGGAGTTAGTTACCTCGCAAGAGTACAAGGGTCGCAATGAAGTATAAACCAGTAATCCGGTATCGTTCTCTCCCAAGGTAATTGTGCAAATATTGCATCAATGTTCAACTAGCACTAGACATTAACTATGAATTACAAATGGGGTTTTGTGATCTAAAAGAGACTGAAAACTTGTTAATTTTGGATGATGGTTGTTCTTAACTAATGCAAGCAATTGATATCTAAGGAAAGCAATTAAATCTAGTTTATGTGCAAGTAAGGAAAAGCTTGGATATGATTGATTCAATTCACCCATTCACAACAAGAGTTTCAATTGTGAGTTTTATAGCTCAAATTAAGAATCACTCCATTGATTCTTGATTCGGAATATTTTGACCATAAAACCTTGAGTTCATATTTAGTTGAGCGTAGAGATGAAGCCAATGAGTAGAACTATAGAAACAAACCTTAGAAATATGCAATATATATACCAAGTAGTGAGTTGTGCATAAATATTACCAAAACGGGTTATGAATCTAAGTTTTCAAATAAGTCTAACACTCAACCAAATAGAACTATAGAAATCTAGAAATAAAGCTTTGAAATTCATATACCCCCATTGAAACCTTTGAAGATCTTTGGTAGTTTTTCACAATCACATCCAAGATATGTTTAGCTACTTGAATCCATAAGATAAAGTATAAAAGAATGTAAATATGGCATTAAGTAATGGAAAACTAGTGTTTGGTTACCAAGAAAGTGAAGGAAAGTGCCAAGAAGATGAGAGAAATTTAAACTTGAATACAAAGAGAATGATCAACAATAATACAAAAGAGAATAATGAACAATAAGACAAAATAATAATGAAAACTAGTTTAACTTTACAAAATCTCCTAAAAAATACCCCAGAACTAAAAGTCTGGAATCTTCGAACTTCCCCTCGGTTCACACAGACATAGCTTTTATATCTGCAGATTCCATACAGACCGATCGAACGGCTGATCGAATGGCCGATCGATCGGCAGCAGACCCTTGATAAAGTTTTGGTCGTTTTTGTTTATAGAAGTCATTTCCGACATCACTGATCGAACAGCAAAACTCCCCCTTTGAAGTTCTGATTCTAAAGTGGAGGGATGATGCTACAAAAGCTCAAACATAGGCATTTTTTTTGTCACTAATCGAACGGTCCAAACTGCGATCAAACGGCCAATCGAACAGTTAATGGAGATCAAATGGCCGATCGATCGGTACTCCTGATTTTTGCCCGTTTGCCTCGTTTTAACCTGTGATTCGTACAAAACACTCACAGAATAGTTTAGTACATTTTAGGAGTTAAAATGCTAAATTAACAACTAAAACTTGACTAATCAACTGTTAGTTTGGGCTTAGAGATTATAGTTTTTGAGTGTAATTGTCGCGCCCTGATTTTTTGCACTAAAAAAAGACAAGTGAGAAAAACACAGTGCTCTCTTGTTAGAACTCATCCTCCTATAAGAATGAGTGTGAATAGGTTTGAATTGAAAATTGATTTCGAATAAGGGCTTTTGGAAAAGATTTGGCATTGCCACCTAACTTGATTAAGGTGACTTAGGTCACCTAAAACTAAGCACAATCCAAAGATTAAACTTAGGGTTTTAGAAAAAGGTTTTTTTGAAAATACTTCCTTAAAAGAGGGTTTTTAGGAAAACAGGTTGTTTGGCAACCGTTGGAAAAATTGAAGCCCTTTTAGAAAAATAACTCCTTTTTTGGTCCTTCGAAAATAGTGATCCGAAATCCGAGGGTTGATTACGTGAAGAGAAGACATACTAAGCCATCACCCTACCCCGCCTTTGCGGTACCTATATGTTTATTCACCCTAGGTTCATTCATTAGAGTCTTTGATTAAATAAAGGTCCAATACTATCCACTTGGACAAGAATTATAGGAAAGATGTTTAATATGATGCATGATATGCAAAGGCAAGAAAAATAGATTTGAGATTTGAAAATAGATTTGGAAAGACTTGACTTGAAAATGGATTTGAAAAGAAGATTTAATTTTGGAAAAAGATTTGAAAAGCTAGATTCGATTGTGAAAATTGATTTGAAATTAGAAAGAAAGGTTGTGAAAATTGAAATTGGAAATTTGAAAATCGATTTAGAAATTAGAAACTTGAAATAGATCATGGGATTGGAAGTTTGAAAATAACAATGGAATTGAAAACTAAAGAAAAGTTATGAAATTGGAAGTTTGAAAAAGGTTATGACCGCACCCATGAGGGTTACCTACGTATCCCTTTTTGGGAATCAGGTCAGTCGTAGTTTGGACAAGTGCCTAATTGAAAATTTAGTTTGAATAGAGTTTGATTTGGAACTTGGATTTGGAAGATTGAGAATTGAACTTTGATTTAAAATAGAACTTGAGGATTTGAAATAGACCTTAGAATTGACTTTGAACTTGATTTGGAAACATAGAGTTTTGAAAATATCTTGACTTGAATTGACGTTTGAAAAACCATCCTGGTTTAGAAAATTTTTTTGGAGAAGAGTTGGAAGCTTCCTAACTTTAGGGTTAGGGTCGAACTAGGGTTTAGACATCCTAGGACTTAGGATAACTGAGGGTTGAAGTATGTAATTGAATTGATTTTAATTGAACTTAAGAAGTTTGACTTTGGAAAGCTTGGTTTCAGGAAACCTAAACTTAGAAAGATAGGATTTAGGAAGGACTTGAGATTAAGAAATATTCGATTGGAAAGTTTGATTTAGAAAACATGGAGAGTTGGAATCTAGGAAAGATTGAATTTAAAAAATCTTGAAATTAAGAAAGTTTCATATTAGGAAAGTTTCAGTTTAGGAAAGTTTCGAATTAGGAAAGTTCAAAATAGAAAAGGTTTGAAATTGGGAAGTTTTGAATTTAGAAAGTTTCGACTTAAGAAAGTTTTGAATTTGAAAAGTTTCCTTGTTAGGAAAGATTTGATTAGGTTTGGGAAATATTTGGAATTTGGAAAGTTGTAGAATTAGGAAAAGTTTGCTTTTAGAAATATTGAGAAGCTTAAAGTTTAAAGAAAGATTTGAAAGTTTAATATTTGGGAAAGGTTTGAAAGTTTAAGTTTTGGAAACTTAAGATTTAGGAAGGTCTGAGATTAGGAAGGATTGGAATTAAGATAGATTTGGATTGGCATGGATTGGGATTAACAAAGGTTGAAATTAGGAAAAGGTTTGGATTAGGAAAGACTTTATTTCTATTTCTTAAAATAAAAGATTCAATTTTATTTCCAAAAGAAAGGATTTGATTTAGTTTTAAAAAACGGAGGATTTGATTTGACATAGAATTGGAAAGGAGGAATTTTGGAAAACTTAGGTTTGGAAAGCTATAGTTTTAGTATAGGAAAAGTGATTTTGGAAATCTAAGATTTGACGTAGAAAATAGAGGTTTTGGAAATCTATGTTTTGAGGCAAGATTGGAAATCATGTTTTAGGAGAGAAAATTAGGGTTTCCTAACCATGGCTTTAGGGCTTGACTTGAACTCCAAGAAAAAGGAATTTTGGAAAATAAATCTTTTTGGAAAGAGAGATTTTTAGGAAAGAGATTTTTGGAAAGTAAATTTGAAGAGGGTATCGGGAGAAGATTTGTGAAGAGAGTTTAGAAAACAATGTTGGAAAGAGGATTTGAATGTGGACTTTTACAAGTCTCTAAAAATATCCCACTTTTCTAAAACGATTCTAACTATGGAGCGATTAGAACCATTCTAGGATTATGGTTTTAAAAACAATAAAGATTTGAAAATATGAACCATGAAAGTCACTCTAAATGTAACACTTTCTAAAAGCAATCCTAACCATGGAAAGGCTAGAATTACCTTAGGATTGTGATTTTGAAAATAAGTTTGGAAAAAGAAGACATAATGCAAGTTGCGAAAATGATTTTAGATGCGAATTTTGAAAACAAGTTTGAAAATAAGTTTTGAAGAGATGCATGATCATGATATGGACAATGCAAGTTGGGGTCGTGAACATACAAGATTAAAGGCTTCACCACATAATCAAGGGGGCCGAACCCACGTGATCTCCTGTTAGAGTAAGAGAAAGCCCCCGACACGGTGACTTTCAATTGCCTAATCCTACACATGAACCGGGAAATCCTTTGTTTCAACCATGTAAGAAAGGGAGGTAGAAGATGGGGATTAAAAATAGAAGAAAACCCAAGTGGGTTAGGAGAGAGAGAGAGGGGGGGGGGGGGGGGGGGGGGGGGGGGGGGGAATTGCGTAAACGTAAATAGAAAGCCTACCTTGTGTGTTCTTTGTTTTGCTTGCTTTATTTGCTTTGTTTTACTTCAGTCTTCGAGAGTTTCCGAGTTGCAGCACTTTAAGTCTTCAATGGAGGTTTTAGAGGTTCGTATATGAGTGTATATAAGTGTATATGAGCTAAGGTTATGTGTATAAGGGCTAGGGTTTTGTATGTGGAGGCTAGGGTTTGGAGAACTTTAAGAGAGATAGGGTTTGGAGGGGCTTCGAGCTCTACATATCGAACAACAGAGTTTTTGGACTGTGTTAGCGGAGCCTTTTCACGTTGGAGGAGGCTCTGTATTTATAGACATAAGAGTGAACTGGTGCTTGTTACAGTGGCACCAAGCCAAAAATCTCACTAGCGCAACTCCTAGCCATTTTTTGGCTTGGCGCCACTACTAGTGGTGCTAGCCATTTAGGAAATGTTTAAGGTCAGCAAGCAACGTATCTTCAAAAGATTTGAGCTCCTGTATTAGTGACTACCATGCAATTTTTAGCCTGACTTTACTAAGAGTGACTTCAGAAAGTGCGGGAATCATTTAAAGGGCCAGGAATAGCCTAGAGGGTTGAAAAGGGAAAGGAACCCTTAGAATAGTGTCTCGGGGGTAGGAGACTTGAAAAAAAATATCAGGATGTGTTGGAAGGGTTGACTGGGCGATTAGGGCTAAAACAGTCAATTGGGCAAGAAAGCTACCAGGACGGACTTGGAATATCCCGGAAGAAGACTTGAGACTTGGAAACATTAGCTAGAATGTTCCAGGAAGTTGTCGGTTTGATATCCAGAGCCGGCGTGGTTGGAAAAGGCGTCCGACCTACTAGCGGCAAAACGATCATTTTGCATCGGGCTTGCTGGAATTGATTCAGAATGATCCAAAAATGCATCGGAAGGTCGGGGATCCTATCAGAAGCATCCCAGGGAGGTTACCAGTTTGATACCCAGAGCTAGTGTGGTTCCTTGGGCGCTCGACTATCTAATGGTAAAATGGTCATTTTAACAGGATGGTCCCGGAATTAGCCTAAAACCGATTGGAAGGCACCTAATCATGCCAGATTGTCTTTATGACAATCTTGGAAAGGTGGACTTACCATTTTGAGGACTGAGTTACTTTCTCGAAAAAGCATACCGGAAAATGCCCTAAGGGCCGTTTGGTCATTTTTCACTAGAGTGGGCTACACACACAAGTGTTGACCTGGGTTTTGAGTATTTCTGTCACTCTGACAGTGTGTGACAAGTTGGTTTCAAAAGACATCTTGCCCTTTGGTAAACGTGTTACTGTCAAGAGGCAAGTTTTGTTCCTTGACATAAGGGGTTATTGGCAATTCCCTATGTTGACCTATTTGCGAGTGTTTCTACCACTCTAGCGGTTGCGATGTTTACAAGTGTTTCCGTTGCTCTGACGGTTCACGTACATTCCAGAGACTGCCTGATCTCGGGAAGCTGCTAGGTGGACTTATCGTCTGAGGAATCAACTTTCTCTAAAGACGTGCCGAATACCGGACATTTCTTCATTAGCAGGCTAGCAGGCGCCAAAGGTGGACCGTTCTACCATCTCGGGGACTTGGGGTCTCATCCCGATCAAAGGGTTTGAAGGGACTTGCCGTTCTAAAGATTTTTCTCAGAAAACGTGTTGAACTGGATGGTCTTATTGCTTGAGGGATCCACTTTCTCGAAAGACGTGCCAGATTTGGCTTGAATTGAAATTGGACTGAAATTGGATTTTCATCTTGGAATTGAGATTGAAATGAGGACTTACTATCTTCGAGAAGACGTGCCCACTGGAATTGGATCGGACAATGCCCCAAAGGCATTTTGGTCATGTCACCTCTTATTGGGCCCAATGGGCCCGCGAAGCAATTGATTGACTAGATTATGTCTAGAAAACTAGTTTGAACTGGAATACGCCGATATTGACTTGAATACAAGTCTAGACGGACCGAAGATTGTTGAGCGGGAAAAATGGGGTAGTTACAGTTGCCCCTCTTTTTCTGTCTTTGCTTGTCAAAGACAAAAAATAATAGAGTAAGAGTCTCATGTTGACCGTGAGGCGGTCGGAGGGATGGACTTTGATGATTTCTTGAAGATTGGAGTTTGAAAATGGATATTTGGCCCAAACGGCATTTGAAAACGGGTTTTAGCAGGAAAAAGGCAAAACTACCTGGAATTGGAAATTGGCACCACTACTAGTGGCACCCTTGTTAAATTTTCCTTAGCGCCACTACCAGTGGCGCTAGGGCTAGAATCAAAACCAGCAAACTGCTAGTTCGACGCTTTGCGGAAGTTGAATGGTTTCTCAAAAATTTGAGAGCTCTTGGGAGGAAATTGACTTGGACATTGAAGGAGTACTTCCTACGGACCACTAAGGGTTGCTGGAAGTAGTCACCGTCGCTAAAAAAGTCGCCAGAAGAGAAGATTTTGCCAGAGAACTCCAAGAGGTGAGTTTTTGATTTTATGTTGATTTCGATGTGTTGAATTCTATTTAAGTTGTGTGAACAGTGGAAAATAATATTTTGATATGTTTTGAACACTTTGGTGAAGTTATTTTTGCATTTTGGTGCTTATTTGATTGAATTTGAGTGATTTTGCATGATTATGTAAAGGGGGGTTTCTGTAGGAATTGGGGGTTTGTTCCTACATCTTTGGGCATTGAATTTTCTAGCTAGATTTTTTATGCTGTGTGTCTTAGAAAAATGTGTTTAATAACCATATGAAGTTTCGTGATTTTTTTAAAGCTTTTTGCATTTTTTATTTTTAAAAAATAAAAAAATACTTAGAAAAATTGAGAAAATTGAGAAATTATTAGAGTTTAGTGTTTGGAAAAATATAGAAATATTTCAGAAAATATTTGAAATGATTTTGAGAAATTTTGGGATAACTTTGAAAACCATTGATTTGTTGAAAAATAAAACAAGTCTTTTGAAAAGTTTTAAAATTTGAAAAATGTGCGCGGGTGTTGGTGCTCTGTGATTGTGATGTTGTGAGGTGCATGGTTTGTGTTTTGTGTTGACATTGTGGGTGTTGTAGGGACCACTTTTAAGCAGAACTCTACCAAAAGTTTTTGAAATTCAGAAAATAGTTGGAAACCTAAGAATTTTTTAGGACTTGATTTTGATGAAGACTTTTTGGAGGAAGAGGGTTTGGAAAACTTTGATTGGAATAGAACTCTTTTTGAGAAAGAAGCTTTGGATAGACTTTAAATAAAAAAATTTTGAGATTTATATTGAAATGAACTTTTGATTTGAAATTTGGACAAAATGTATAAAAAATTCTCCATGACTTGAGATTGGCTTTTTTGAAGGAAAAATGTGTAGAAAATACATTTTGACTAGAAACTTGAAAATTTTTTGAAAGCAAAATGTATAGAATATTCATTTTGACTTAAAACTAGAAATATTTTGTATAAAAAAATTCATTTTGACTCAAAAATTGAATTTTTTGACAAACAAAATGTGTAGGAAATTCATTTTGACTTGAAACTTGACTTTTAAAATCAAAATGTGTAGGAAATTCATTTTGACTTGAAATTTATTTTGACTCAAAATTTGAACTTTTGAAGACAAAATTTGTACAAAAATCAATTTTTCTTTTAAATTAGAGAATCTTGAATGATCTTTTTGAAGGGAAAAGGTATAAAATCTTTGAGAATGGGGGTCTTTTCAAACCCCCCCCCCCCCCCCCCCTCCCTCCCTTTTTTTTTGAAAGAAAACTTAGGAAAATTTTGAAAAATAGAATTTCAAATAAAAATTTTGAGAAAAACTTGGGAAACCTTTAAAATAGAATTTGGATTTCAGAAGACTTTGAAAAAGACTTTGGGTGGAAGAGTTCAAAAAACTTTAGAGTTTGATAGAAATTTTGGAAAAAGGAAATTTTGATTGAAACCTTGAAAATTTTTGAGGATTAATTTTGACTAAGAGTTTTGAAAAATCATGAAGCTTGGTTGGAATGGAAATTTTCTTAAAACACATGATTAGAAAATTTGAGATTTGATTTTGAAAAGGACTTTAGGAAGGAGGTTTTAAAGATGAACTTTTGGAGAAGAGAGGTGGAAAATCTTTTGAAAGCTAATTTTGAAAAGGAATTTTTTCTTTTAAGGAAAAAGTTAAGAAACTCTTTTGAGAACTTTTTTGGAGGAAAATATTAGAAAACCCTCGGGAAATTGATTTGGAAAGAACTTTTTTTTAAGAAACCTTGTAAGAGTTGATTTTAGAAAAGGGCGTTTGAAGGAAAAGTTTTTAAGAAATCTTTTGAGTTGGCTTGAGTAGAATTTATTGTGCCATTCATTTTCACTTGTTTTTATTAGTTTTGTTTTTATTTCTTGTCTTTTGAACTTTATATTAATACCTCTTATCTTGGTTTACCTTTCAGGATGGCATACGTGAACTTGAGTCGATTGAGAGCTTGGTATAATGGGTATCCTTTAGATGAGCAAGACATCTTTCGCCGGTCATTTGGTTATATGGCTTCTCACCTATCAGTGCTACTTATTCTCAAAATCATAAAGGCAGTGATTCTTTTTTGGCAGCCTGACTTGTCTCTTTTCCGTTTTGGGAAATGTGGGCTTACCCCTACTCCTTATAAGTATGGTTTCCTCTTAGGTCTTTGAGATGGTTCGGCTGACATTGTGGGACCTATTTCTCCTAATGCCTCCATCACAATTGTCTCTTCTCAGCTTGGGCTTCGTCGTGCGGTTCTTTTTTCTGATCTCCTGCCCTAGTTTTCTTATGTTCTAGTGAAGTTCTTGTTCTCTCATTTTGAATTTGCGGCAAGTAGGAAAGCTGGCATACTTCTTAAGATTGGTATATTTCTAGCATTGTGGCCCTAGCTCTGCTTCTTTTGAATTCCTTGATGTTTCTGCGGGATGATGTGCACTTCTTACCAGTATTTGTGAGGGACACTATGGTTTTGGGAGAGACCTTCGTAAGCCTTGCTAGACTCTAGCAGGGGGTCGATACTCATTGTCGGGGATGTGCTTCATTATTTCAGCTTTGGGCGATCGGACACTTATTCACTACTCCTCTTTTTTAGCATACATGGTATCCTGAGCCCGTAGTCATTTGCTTAGGGAGATCGAGGGTGGGCCATTGTCCTACTCTCTGTTTCTTGTCGGCCAAGGAAATTTAAGCTTTTTGAGGTGTGTGTCAGTGCTAGAGATGTCTGAGGGGTGGCTTTAGCTTTTTATTTTGTTTTACCTTGTTCCTTATTTCCTATTTGAGAGAGAGAGAGAGAGAGAGAGAGAAAGAGAGAGAGAGAAACATAGAGTTAGTTTTTATACAAAAACGGTTTACTCATGCCCCTAAAACTGCACAGGTAAAGGGAGTGAATGCATGTTATACCTTTTTTTGTTTTTTTGTTTTATTTTTTATTTTTTGTTATTGTTTTTTTATGAATGCACGGGTTTACATAAGAACTGAATGCATGTCCTACTTCTTTATAAATACACAATTTCATACAGGAATAGAATTGAATGCATGTTATACTTTGGGATGAATGCACCTAGAAAACTAGAATTGAATGCATACTATACTTTTTGATGAATGCATGAATAGATACAAACTACACAAGAATTTAATGGATGTACAGATTATATACGACATGGATGTATTAGTACTACATGTATATAAGCTATTTATGAAGAATGTTCCAAAATTGCCCCATGTTCCATACTCTCATGATTCTTTTTCCCTTCTAGGATTCTGCCCGATTCGGTTTTGTCTCATTCTTATCAGGATGTGATAGCATTTGTACCATCCCCAGGAATCTTGACCTTTCGGTTTGCTATCCTATCCATACTTTCTACAGGGTTGCTGTTTAGGATTTTTCTAATCTCACTTGGTTTTCTCTCTCAGATTTCCAAAATACCATCATGGCTTGAGCGACAACTCGCATGCCCTTTGCAAAGCGATAAACAGCTAGGCCCTCAATCCGAGAAGACTTCTTTTAGGACCGTAATGTTGGTTGAGTTTAGAGGTTGTAAGAAACAAAGGGATATTTAGGCTTAAAGATCTTCTTTTAGTGGGTTGTTTAAACCAAAATCATCTTAGCACACTTCGGAGTATGAGATTGCCCTTACATTCCTCCCCAGTTCTCTTTTCTTATCCTACTTGTCTTGGTATTATTCAGGCTTATTTGGACTAAGCAATTTTAAATGATCAGAGAGGACTTTAATTTGGACCGTAATGTAGCTAGGTTAAGGGGTTTATGAATGAAATGGTATAAAGGCTCAAACATTATCACTTATGGGGTCTTAAAAGACCAACGATCACCTTTGGCAACTTAACTTCCATTTACTGCTTTTTTCTTCCCTTCATACTCTTGTTGTTCTTCTAGACCTTTCTCTGCCTTCTGATTTAGGATTTTCTCATCAAGAAATTTGTTCTTAAGTCGACTTTTAGAAATGCCAACTTTTTCATTTATACTTTTGGATTACAGTATCTTCTTTTGAAGATAACCATATACACAATATCTTCTTTACTGGAGATGCCTTTGATGCCATATCTTCTTGGAAATCACCATTTTCATCACTGGTCAGTAGTTCCTACTTATGACTTTTGTCTTAACCTAGTATAGGCGGTGATCATCTCGTCGGTTTTCTTGAGGAAAGTAATTGGCTCAAGTGAGCTTTGCAAAGAGATTTTTCTGTGTATGGTAGAAGAATTGAGGGCCTCTTATCATTTCAAATTGAATTGCTTAGTCCAAAAAGGCATTGTACAAAATTTAGACAATGTTCCTAGAGATGGTGTGTTTCTGCCAATAAGCCCATACATATTCTTATCAAATCAACTACTTTGTGCTTAACCCGATGTGGGGGATGGTTCTTGGTTTGAGGATATCTGAATAGAAATTACTTACGGCTCTAGTGGGCGGAGCAAGGGATAATATTTATTTGGGATAAATAGAACAATGACTTTTTATCATTTTGAGGACTCGGTTGCCCATTGCTCAGCCAGGATATCACACAAGTGTCGCCTCTTCGATGAACTCCACACCTCTTTATTGATACTGTTTTCTTCCTATCTCTCACTCTCTCTTTGTCTCTCAAAGGTTTTAACTCCCTTTTGAATGGGTTACCCATGTTATCCCATCCTTTAAGTCGAGTCATTACTGAATGGGAAAGAATCCCTAAAAGCAATAATCATCCAGAAGAGTATGAGACAAAGGGGATAAACTAAAAACTACCTATTTTCTTTTAAAAACATTATTACATGGCATGCAATGTTTATTTAAAGAAAATATGAGAGAAATAGAAAGATGAAAAGAAAATAGAGGAATTTTGCGGAAGCCTCCCTTTTCTTATGGACCTTCTGATGAGAACCCCTAATAGGGTTTTGGGACTATGCCTATCTCCTTGGTATTCCATTCGCTAGATGCATCCCTAAACAACATAAGGTAGATTGACAAATCTTTTGTGATGCTTGGGGAACTGCCGAAGATGGTACTGCTGTTGATTTCCTCCTCCATGATTGTATTGACAGTGTGATCGCATTGCGGACTGGTGGGGACAGCGGGGACCGAGTTCACCTCCTTGATTTCGACGATCTTATCATCTATTAGATCTTGGATTTTATGTTTCAGAGATCGATAACTTTCTGTGTCATGGCCTAGTCCGCCGGAGTGATATGCGCACCTAAGTGTTAAGTTGAAAGAGGATGTAGAGGTTTAACCAGTGGTGTAGCCGGTATTGGGCACAGGTATCTAGCTTTCAACAAATTATTGTAAGCATCTGTTTGGGTGTCGGCCAATTAGGTAAAGGGTCAATTTTGCCCTCTTGCTCTTTTAGGTCTAGTATACAACAACGCATAAACCAACTCAAAAATAGGTAGCCTAAGTATTGCAGGTGTAGACGGTTGCAAGGGCAAAGGGTTGAATGTTGTGGTAGTAATTCCTGCCAGGTTCGCTGCTTGGGATTCCCTGAGACTTTGCATCTTGCATTTTAGGATATGGCAACTTCCGATGTTATGACCTTTAGGTTCAAGTGCTTTATCAAGAATAGGCTTTGGAAGTACCATAACCAGGCGCCCGGATTCACAAAGTTGCCGGTAAGCTGCATCTCTAGAGCATTCAGGCAGGGTAAAGTTTTGACTTTCCTTTTTTACCTTCTCTTGAGAAAGAGTATGCCTGACTTCAATTTGTGTCTGATCCGTATCCTATGAGGGGTTGGTAGGAGTTTGAGGGTAGAGTATTGTGATAACATGGAGTTGAGGTTTTGGCCTGGGGATGATCTTCTAGCGAGAGGTTGACTTTTCTTCTTTTTTCACATTAGTCATTTCTGCGTGAGATAGAGGGATCATGGTCTTCAGTTTCATCATCCTTTTTCTGTGTTCCACTTGTTCGTCCAATATTCGGGTCTGCCCCTGCCTAAGTGGTTGATTGGGTGGCACTAAGGTTGCAGGCATTGTTGAAGTGGGCTCTTTGGGTGCCATTGCCTGCATTACCTTGAACATTTCATCTATTTTGCTTTTCATCTCATTAATCTCCTTGCAAGTGACAGGGGAGGTCTCATCGAGGTTGGCTGCCATTAATAAAGTTCTTTTGTCGGGTAGTGATGGGGCTTCTAGGTTGACGCCGTTCTTTCTTGGGAGCAATGTTGACTTTTATGGTAGGATTTCTACAAATACAAAGAAAGAAAACAAGGACACAAATCGCAAGTTAGTTTTTTGGTTATTAGAGAGCTTTAAGCAATGCATGTGCTAGGGGTGTCCCTACTTGAGAGGGAACTAAGCGTGACGTATTTGGTTCATTTTCGGAGATAGGGGGCCTGCCTCTATATGCAAATACTTTACCGTCGACTAGGAACCTACATTCATTCATTTAATGGATAAAGAAATATATTGAACCCTTTGGGTTTAAAATGCAGGAGAAACAAAATACATTTTAATAGGGGGAGGGGGAACATTTTCCTTTGGACTTTCACCTATCTACTTCTACAATTAAAATCCTAAAATACTCTTGAGTCTTCAAATTTGCCCTTGATGATGAGGATGTCATTGAGAGACGTTGTTGATTGATTGCCCCTTGTCCTTTTGTCAACCCTATCTCCGTGAGCATAAAGGGATTGAGACCTTCTTTATGGAATGTGAGCATAGAGGGATTGAGACCTTCTTTGTGGAATGAATTGATGTGTATGCTATGAGTCCTTAGGGTTACATGGGAACCTTTAGGGTTTGGGTAGGTTTAATGTAAGGGAGAGTAACCTTGGTGTCACTTTCTTTAGGCTGATCATATGCATGAGAATGCAGCGACTTGAGTTACTATGGAACTCTTGTCTTGGGATGAAATACCACATGTATAAACATGTATGCAAAGAGTACAGGGAGAGAGAATTCAATTTGCAAAGTGAACATGCAAGCATGAACAGTTAGACAAACATTATAGCAGTAAGAGTACAGTCATTATAACAACAAGAATAAACAAATATAAAGGAAAGTAAAAACAGTCGCCCTTTCCTCTATGGTTTTGAAATCAATACGAGTGTCTTAAATTCGGTAGAGGTTCGGCTATGCATGGTGTTTATATGAGCATAAGGTTAAGGGTTTATTAATGCATCCTAAGAAGGCTCGGTTCCCAAATCTTCAAACCTAGGCCCACTCTCTAATGTGGTGCCATGATTTGTTGGTGATTTAAGCGGAGGAACCATCAAGTGGCCGTAGGCAAAAAAATCTGACACAACATATTGCCCACAACCAACATACCATTCTGTCTTCTAACTAGAAGGGACATATCAAGATAGAGAATGCAAATGCACGTGCGGTGCGTGTGTGATTTTTAAAAATTGGAGGAAAGAGCCAAACAACTCCCATCCATCCTGTTCATTCCATACATTCATTCATACATAGCAATTCATATAACATGAAACAAAATGTGAACAAAGGTCCACCTACAAGAATAAAGATGCAAAAATTAGTACTTGAATGGCAAACTTAATGCAAGATTGAATAATTGAATGTAATTGCGTGCAAGCAATGACATGTTTTTGAAAACAACTTGGAAAAACTTGACTTTGAAAGTTTGAAATGGATAGAATTGGACAAATTAATCAAAGACTCCAAATGGGTGAGGGTGCAGAGACATGACAATGGCCTAACCCTCTAAGTGTCCCCAGTAGAGTCGCCAGCTGTCGCACCCCGATTTTTCGCACTCGAAAAAGACAAGTGAGAAAAACATAGTGCTCTTTCGTTAAAACTCATCCTCCTAGAAGAATGAGTGCGACTAGGCTTGAATTGAAAATTGATTTTGAATAAGGGCTTTTGGAAAAGATTTGGAGTCACCACCTAACTTGATTAAGGTGACTTAGGTCATCTAAAACTAAGTACAATCCGAAGATTAAACTTAAGGTTTTTAAAAAAGGTTTTGTGAAAATACTTCCTCAAGAGAGGGCTTTTAGGAAAACAGGTTGTTTGGCAACTTTTGAAAAAATTTAAGCTCTTTTAGAAAAATAACTCCTTTGTTAGTCCTTCGAAAATAGTGATCCTAAGTCCGGGAGATGGATACGTGTAGGGAAGAGCCACTAAGCCATCACCTTGCCCCACCCTTGCGGTACCTACATGTCTATTCACCATAGGTTCACTCATTAGAGTCTTTGATTAAATAAAAGTCCAATACTATCCACTTGGAAAAGAATTATATGAAAAATGTTTAATATGATGCATGATATGCAAGTGCAAGAAAAATAGATTTGAAGAAAAAGATTTGAGATTTGAAAATATATTTAGAAAGACTTGACTTGAAAATAGATTCGAAAAGAAGATTTATTTTTGGAAGAAGATTTGAAAAGATAGATTCGATTGTGAAAATAGATTTGAAAGAAAGACTTAATTTGAAATTGGAAAAAAAGGTTTTAGAAATTGAAATTGGAAATTTGAAAATCGATTTAGAAATTTGAAATTTGAAATAGATCATGGGATTGGAAGTTTGAAAATAACTATGGAATTGGAAACTTAAGAAAAGTTATGAAATTGGAAGTTTGAAAAAGGTTATGACCACACCCATGAGGGTTGCTTACGTATCTGTTTTTAAGAATCAGGTCAGTTGTACTATGGACAAGAGCCCGATTGAAAATTTGGTTTGAAAAGAGTTTAATTTGGAACTTGGATTTGGAAGATTGAAAATTGAACTTTGATTTGAAATTGACTTGGAAGATTTGAAAAGATTGGACTTTGATTTAAAATAAAACTTGAGGATTTGAAATAATCCTTAGAATTGACTTTGAACTTGATTTGGAAACATAGAGTTTTGAAAACATCTTGACTTGAATTGACATTTGAAAAGCCATCTTGGTTTAAAAACAAATTTTTGCAGAAGAGTTGGAAGCTTCCTAACTTTAGGGTTAGGGTCGAACTAGGGTCTAGACATCCGAGGACTTAGGGTAACCTAGGGTTGAAGCACGAAATTGAATTGATTTTGATATAAACTTAAGAAGTTTGACTTTGGAAAGCTTGGTTTTAAGAAACCTAGACTTAGGAAGATAGGATTTGGGAAGGACTTGAGACTAAGAAAGATTCGATTGGAAAGTTTGATTTAGAAAACATGGAGAGTTAGAGCCTAGGAAAGATTGAATTGAGAAAATCTTGAAATTAGAAAAGTTTCAAAATAGGAAAGTTCAGTTTTAGAAAAGTTTCGAATTAGGAAAGTTTAAAATAGGAAATGTTTTGAAATTGGAAAGTTTTGAATTTAGAAAGTTTCAAATTTGGAAAGTTTCATTGTTAGGAAAGATTTGATTAGATTTGTGAAAGACTTTGAATTTGAAAAGTTTTAGAATTAGGAAAAGTTTGGGTTTAGAAAGATTGAGAAGCTTAAAATTTTAGGAAAGATTTGAAAATTTAATATTTGGGAAAGGTTTGAAAGTTTGAGTTTTGAAAACTTAAGATTTAGGAAGGTATGAGATTAGGAAGGATTGGAATTAAGATAGATTTGGATTATGAAGGATTGGGATTAGGAAAGGTTGAAATTAGAAAAATGTTTGGATTATGAAAGATTTGATTTCTATTTCCTAAAATAAAATATTAGATTTTATTTCCAAAAAGAAAGGATTTAATTGAGTTTCCAAAAACGAAGGATTTGATTTGACAAAGAATTGGAAAGGAGGAATTTTGAAAAACTTAGGTTTGGAAAGCTATAGTTTTAGTATAGGAAAAGTGATTTTGAAAATCTAAGATTTGACGTAGAAAATAGAGGTTTTGTAAATCTAAGTTTTGAGGTAAGATTGAAAATCATGTTTTAGGAGTGAAAATTAGGGTTTCCTAACCATGGCTCTAGGGTTTTACTTAAACTCCAAGAAAAAGGGATGTTGGGAAATAAATTTTTTTGGAAAGAGAGATTTTTAAGAAAGAGATTTTAGAAAGTAAATTTGAAGAGAGTCTTGGAAAGGAGATTTGTAAAGAGATTTTGGAGAGGGTTTAGAAAACAATGTTGGAAAGAGGATTTGAATGTGGACTTTTACAAGTCTCTAAAAATATCCCACTTTCCTAAAACAATTCTAACCATTGAGGGATTAGAACAATTCTAGGATTATGGTTTTGAAAACAATAAAGATTTGAAAATATGGACCATGAAAGTCACTTTAAATGTAATACTTTCCTAAAGCAACCATAACCATGAAAAGGATAGAATCACCTTAGCATTGTGATTTTCAAAATAAGTTTGGAAAAAGAAGACTAAATGCAAGTTTTGAAAACGATTTTCAGTGCGAATTTTTAAAACAAGTTTTGGAGAGATGCATAATCATGATATGCATAATGCAAGTTGGCGTCGTGAACATACAAGATTAAAGGCTTCACTATTTAATCAACGGTGTCGAACCCAAGTGGTCTCCGATTAGACTAAGAGAAAGCCCCCAACACGGTGACTTTCAATAGTCTAATCCTACAAATGAACCGGGGAGTCCTTTATTTTAAGCATGCTAGAAAGGGGGATAGAAGATGGGGATTAAAAATAAAAAAAAACCCCAAGTGGGTTAGGAGAGAGAAGAGAGAAAGGGGGGGGGGGGGGGGGGGGGGGGGGGAATTGCATAAACGTAAATAGGAAGCTTACCTTGTGTCTTCTTTGTTTTGCTTACCTTATTTGCATTGTTTTACTTCGGTCTTCGAGAGCTTGCTTTGGTCTTCGAGAGCTTCCGAGTTGCAACACTTCAAATCTTCAATGGAGGCTTTAGAGCTTCGTATATGAGTGTATATGAGCTAGGATTAAGTGTATAGGGGCTAGGGTTTTGTTTATAGAGGCTAGAGTTTGGAGAACCTAAAGAGAGCTAGGGTATGGAGGGACTTCGAGCTCTATATATCGAACAACATAATTTTTGGACTGTGTTTGGGGACCCTTTTCATGTTGGAGGAGGCTCTATATTTATAGACAAAATAGTGAACTAGTGCCTGCTGTAGTGGCACTGTAATACCTACAATTTTCCTTGACTGCATTACATCCCTAGTGAGACTGAATAGACCTAGCCATAGGAACCATGAGTCAAGAGCGACGTCTTTCCAAACCCAACCCTCTCAGTATGCTGCGACTTGACTTCTTAGAAACTCGATCCCACGAAGAAAGGGGCTCTGAAGCATATTACCCGACAAAATTCGCACCAGAAATTACCCTAACTTTATACAGGGTTTTCTCTTCCATTTCTCGACGGATTTTAACGAATCATATGTCTAAAATTATCTACTCTTCAAGCCCGATCCCTTCATGTTATTAGAACTGAATTTGGTGGAGATTTGACCTCCCAAACAGCCCCCAAAATTCGCTGCACCTAGCAAATTTCGCACAAGATTTTACCCTAACTATATATTGTGTTTTCTCTCTTAGCCGGTATCGGAATTGTATGAAATTTGAGCCTAAACCAATTAATTGAAATTTAGAGAGCTTTCTACCTACATTTTTGGATTGAGCGTTCAATAAGAATTGAAGTCCCAAACTCAGCCGTTTCGGAGTGAGACTCCCTTTTCATTTTACTTTAAGTGCTGTAGTGCATGTAATGCACTCATGGCTGCATACATGACCCATACCAAATACCATATTGTATTGCTAGTGTATATATATCTATATAACCATCACAACACATAATTTAACACACACACCAATCACAACACATGACTAAACTTGCACACACTAATCACAATAGACACACCCGAATCACAAGGCTTATGAATTATTTTAGCACACAATTCTCACCGTGTGCCACCCACTTGCTGGACAAGTGATGCCTATGTAGCCAATGGAATGGTAGAGAGAGGAGGAAGGAAACAAGAGCTATAGAGAGAGAGAAGACGTTTGAGAAGACCCGAGGAGGATGTCGGCAATCTTCTCATTCCCACATGCTGGAATGAAATGACCAATACAAAACCATATTTGACTGGCCAATTAAAGGGAGGGACAGAGAGATATAGTGAGAGAGAGAGAGAGAGAGAGAGACCAAGAGAATAAGGTGGAGTGTGTGCATATGTACCCACCAATGTATGAGCATTCCTTGGTGAACATAAGGGAACTTTGACCACTTTTTGCTAGATTTTTTACAGAGAGAAAGAGAGGAGAAGAACCATACATGAAAACCCATGCAACCTATATAGCAGCTGATATAGAGGGAGAGTGAGGGCAGTGAGAGTGTTATATGAGAGAGAAGGAGAGCTATTTAGAGAGAAAGAGGGAGAGACGAGGAGAGAGAAGGAGAGGGAACACCCGTGGGAGTTGAACCCCCTCCATGAACCGACAAAGCAGCCACACACAACTATACCAACCTTTATATAAAGCCCTTACTTGCACACACACACTGCTGGACCCTCAGTTGCACAAGAGATTGAAGAGAGAGAAAGGTTGTAGAGAGAGAGGGAGAAAACTGAGAAGAGGGAGGCAGAAGAGGGAGACCAGCTCAACCTATTTGAGGAAGCAGATATTGAGCCTCATTCCCCAAACCCTCACCTACCTAAACCCAGCAAAAACTCACCCTAATCCAGCCATGAACCCAAAAATCGGGGAGAGAGAAAAAAATGAAAGTTCATCGTTGTTCGGTCAAAGCAAACCAAGGCAATGCCCGAGGCCTATCACAGTGGGGCGAGGCTTCTCCAAGACCTCCGTGGAGTCCAAGGGAGGCCTCCCACCTCTGTGCATGAGCCGTAACGGCCCTGGAGGGCCAAACTCACCAGAGAACGGTCTTCAGGCCATAACTTCGGCCATCAGCCACCAAATCCATTGAGGCCAGTTGGGTCCTCTTTGTCTCAACATTCTAAACAACTTTCGTGAATGAAAATTTTCTAGAAAAACATGGGAAGAGGCCCAAAAGCTCAGTTGCAGGTCTGGAACCCTAGGGTTCTGCCATGCAGCCGAGCTTTTTTGACAAAAACGGCCACCTTCGACCACCGTAGGTTGAGCATTGACCACGAGTGTGTAGCCCAGGTCCATAGCATTCTCTAGGCTACACATGCATGGCCATGAGGACCACGGATTGATGGGAATCGGTAAGGGAAGTCTCCAGCTGCGCGAGGAAGAAGATGAAGGCATTGCCTTCCTTCCCCCACACGCAGGTGGTGGCGCGTGTGGGCGCGTCCCACACTCCCTTGGCCTGAATTATTATGGTGTGATTATGACACCCAAAGAGGCCTTCCCCTAGTTTCCTGGATTTTTCAGAGATTTATATGATTCTGTTGAATTATATCTATGTTCTGACGAAGAAAATCATATAAATTGCAATATTAAAGGGAATAATCTGAAATTTTGCCGAGATACCTCAAATAATATGAGGAACCCAGAAATCAGAGAGTATGGGCCACTAGACATCACGGTAAAAATTTCAAATAATCCCTTTTGGTCTTGACCCCTAGCAATTCTGTTCTTGACGGGAGACGAAAAGGATTCCAAAGCCTAAATCCACCAAGATACCCATTGTATCTTGTTACTTAACAGCGATAAACCAATTAGAAGAACTACAACCCTTGAACACTGAGAATCTAGGCAAGTATGGACAATTACTGATAACCGGATAAGAGGGCTAACTACCGGCTTTGTGTCCGACAGACAATACGTGACTCAAGGACCATTTTGACCTAGATATACAATCAGGGTAGGAACTTATGCATTCTTTAAAATACATGCTTATGTTCTTCTTATTAGATGACTTGCATATTACTGTGTTGACTTTACGCCTTCCTGCTAATTATATTGTTGATTATATTGCCTTCTACAAATATACATTACTTGCATGATTACATCACTGGGGAGGAATAAGGGTCGAACAACCGGAAATGAAAAGACCCCGGGTTTATATCATAGGTGTACCTGACTGGCTTGATATTCGGGGCTATCATAGGTTGGCACTACTGGCTTGATATTGGGCTAGATGATCATGGATGGGCCCCACTAGACTTGATGACAGAGGATGAATCATGGGTGGGCCCCATTGGCTTGAACTGGCCTGGGCAGGACATACCTGCAAGGATCCTGGTATTGATGCAAAAGAAAAGAATTCCGAGGGACATATGTGTGCCATGCTATCTTTTTATTGCATTACATTTAAATCTGTGCTTTATAGAATTTATGAGATTCCTACTGGGCTTCGCAGCTCATTCGTATTTTATGGGACTTTTTCAGGAGTTGAAGCATTAACCGGTTTTTCAAGATAATGATAGTGGAAACGAGTTCTCCCTCTGCTAGCCTATCGCTTTAATAATTCTAAGTTAATTAGATCTCTTTCGGGTTGTACTTATAAAGAGACATTTCGCTAATATTCCACTATTATTTCTAATTTGATGTTATATTAACTGAACCGTTCAATTTATGATAATATTTATGATTACTATGCCTTGTTAAACTTTATAACCCCAACACCCCCCATGGTCGCGACCTAGTGAGGGCGAAGTCGGGTCACAACAGTGTCGCGCACAAATTTTTCACACTTAAAGAATACACACACAAGCGAAAAAAATACTGTACTCTCTCATTAGAACTCACCTTCCTAGAAGAATGAGTGCGACTAGGTTTGAATTGAAAATAGATTTGAATAAAGGGTTTTTGGAAAACAATTTGGAGTAGCCATCTAACTTGAATAAGGTGAGTTAGGTCACCTAAAAACTAAGCACAATCTGAAGACTACACCTAGGGTTTTTGAAAATGATTTTGAAATACCTTCTCAAGAGAGGGTTTTTAAGAAAACAAGTTGTTTGGCAACCTTTGGAAAACATTTAAGCCCTTTTTAGAAAAATAACTCCATTTTGGTCTTTGAAAACAGTGATTCTAGATTCGGAGGTTGGTCACGTATATGGAAGATGCACTAAGTCATCACCTTACCTTGCCCTTGCGGTACCTACATATCTATTCACCCTAAATTCACCTATGAGAGTCTTCAACTAACCAATGTTCAATCCTATCCCCTTTAGAAAAAGAATGTTTAAAAAGACATGATGCATGATATGCAAGTGTAAGAAAAAGAGAGTTGGAAAATAGATTTGGAAATAGATTTGAAAATAAATTGATTTGATTTAAAAGAGATTTGAAAAGATAGATTTGATTTGATTCTGAAAATAGATTTAAGAAAAGAGATTTGAAAATAATTATGGAATTGAAAATTGGAAAAAGGTTATGGAGTCAGAAGTTTTAAAAAGGTTGTGACCACACCCATGAGGGTTGCCTACGTATCCTTTTTGAGGAATCAGGTCTATCGTAGTTCGAACAAGAGTCCGATAGAAGATAGAAGGTTTGATTGGAAAAAGGAATTGAATCGGAATTTAGATTTGATTTGAATTTAGAATAGAAGATTGGAATTTGGAATTGAAAAAATTAGGAAAATGTTTTGGAAAGATTGAGGTTTAAGAAACCTAGACTTAGGAAGATAGGATTTAGGAAGGACTTGAGATTAAGAAAGATTTGACTCGAGTGTTGAACTTGGAAGATTAGGAAAGTTTCGAATTAGAAAAGTTTCAAAATAAGAAAGTTCCGTTTTAGGAAAGTTTGGCTTAGGAAAGTTTCATTTTAGAAAAGTTCCATTTTAGGAAAGTTTGGCTTAGGAAAGTTTAGATTTAGGAAAGTTACATTTTAGGAAAGGTTTCGAATTAGGGAAATGTTGGATTAAGAAAGTTTTGAAATTGGAAAGTTTTGAATTTGGAATGTTTTGAAATACTGAAGTTTTGAAAGTTGGAAAGTTTAGAATTTAGAAAGTGTTTGAGTTATAAAAATTCTTGAGGTTAGGAAAGGTTTGAGTTTAGGAAAGATTTAAAAATTTAGATTTGGAAAGTTAAGATTTGGAAAGGGATGGAACTTGGAAAGCGTTAAATTAGGAAAGATTTGGAAGCTTAAAGTTCAAGGAAAGATTTAAAAGTTTAGGTTTAGGAAACTTAAGGTTTAGGAAAGCACGAGATTAGGAAGGATTCGAATTAGGAAAGATTTAGACTATGAAGGAATGAGATTCCTATTTCCTAAAACAAGGGATTGGATTTTGTTTCTAAAAGATGTGTTTTGATTTTGTTTCCAAAAACGGAGGATAGGATCTAGTTTCCTAAATGGAAGATTGGATTTGATTTCCTAAAGGAAAGATTGGATTTGACGTGGATTTGAAAACAGAAGTTTTAGAAACCCTAGATTTGGAAGACTATAGTTTTGATGTAGAAAATAGGTTTTGGAAATCTAGGTTTTAAAGTAAGATTGAAAATCATGTTTTTGGTAAGAAAACTAGGGTTTCCTAATCGTTGGCTCTAGGGTTTAACTTGGACACTAAGAAAAAGGATTTTTGGACAGTGAGTTTTTAGAAAGGGAATCTTAGGAAGGCAATCCTAGAGAGTTCTTAGAAAGTGAATTTTGGAAAGAAATTCTAGAGAGGAGTTTTTAGATAGTGAATTTTGAAAAGAGAGAGTTTTTGGAAGGGGATCGTCGGAAGGAGATTGTTGGAAAGAGTTTTTAGGAAAGAGATTGGGAGAGAGTTATTGAAAACAATTTTGGAAAGAAGATTAGAGAGAACTTTTAGAAAGCATGTTGAAAAAGAGGTTTTTTTTTTTTTTTAGAAAGTATATAAAATATCTCACTTTTCTAAAGCGATCCTAACCATGACAAGATTAGAACCACTTTAGGATAGTGGTTTGAAAACAACAAGGATTTTGAAAATATTGACCATATTGGTCACTTTAAATGTAACACTTTCTTCAAGCAACCATAACCATGAAACGGCTAGAATCACCTTAAGATTGTGATATTGAAAACAAGTTTTGAAAAAGAAGGTTTTGATGCAAGTTTGAAAGCAATGTTAATATGAGTTTTGAAAACTAATTTGAAAACGAATTTTAGAAGAATGCAAGATCATGATATTCACAATGCAAATTAAGGTCGTGAACATACAAGGTTAAGGCTTCACCACATAATCTAGGGGGCCAAACCCACGTAGTCTCCGGTTAGACTAAAAGAAAACCCCCGACATGGTGACTCTCCAATAGCCTAATCCTACACATGGACCGGGAAGTCCTTTGTTTCAAGCATGCAAGAAAGGGGGGGAAGAAGATGGAGGATTAAAATAGAAGAAAACCCAAGTGGGTTAAGAGAGAGAAGAGAGGGGGAAGATGCATAAACGTAAATAAGAAGCCTACCTTGTGTCTTTTTTATTTTGCTTAGCTTTGCGCGCTTTGCTTTGCTTGCTTTTGCTTCGGTCTTCGCTTTAGTCTTCGTCTTGATCTTCGAGAGCTTCAAGTTGCAGCATTTCAAGTCTTCAATGGAGGCTTTGGAAGTTAGTGTATGGGTATATGAGAGTGTGTATGAGTGTATAGGAGGCTAGGGTTTGTGTATGGAGGCTAGGGTTTGAAAAACCTAAAGGAGCTAGGGTTTAGGGAGGCTACGAGCTCTATATATCGAAGAATAAGGTTTTTAGACTGAGTTTGCGGATCTCTTTCACGCTAGAGAAGGCTTTGTATTTATAGAGAGAAGAATGACCTGGCGCCTGTTGCAGTTGTGCCAGGCCAAAAATCCTTCTAACACCACTACTAGTGGTGCCATCCAGTTAAGAAAGCTTTAAGGTCGGCAAGCAATGTATCTTGAGAAGATTTGGACACCTGTACTAGTGACTACCATGAAATTTTTAGCCTAGCTTCACTAGGAGTGACTCTAGAAGGTCTAGGAAGGATTTAAGGGACCAGGAATGGACCGAAAAGCCGAAAAAGGGCATGAACCCTTAGAATAGGGTCCTGGAGGTATTTGACTTGAAAAATGATGACAGGATGTGTTGGAAGGGTTGACCGGGCTATTAGGGGCAAAACGGTCAATCGGGCCGAAAAGCTGCCGGGATGGACTCAGAATATCCCGGAAGAAGACTCAAGATTTGGAAACATTATTTAGAATGTTCCCAAAGGTTACCGGTTTGATACCCAGAGCCGGTGTGGTCAGAAAAGGCGACCGGCCCACTAAGGGCAAAATGGTCATTTTGCACCAAGTTTGCCAGAACTGACTCGGAATGATCCGAAAAATTAATAAAAAGTTGAGACTACCATAAAAATCATTCTCGGGAGATTACCGGTTTAATATCTAGAGCCGGTGTGGTCCCCGGGGCACTTGGATGCCTAGGGGCAAAATGGTCATCTTGACCGAAAAGTCTCGGAAGTGGCCCGAAACTTACTAAAACGCACCTAATCATGCCAGATTGCTTTTAAGACAATCTTGGAAGGATGGACTTACTATTCTGAGGACTTAGGTATTGTCTCGAGAAACATGCCAGAAAATGGCCCTAGGGGCAGTTTGGTCATTTTTCACCGAAGTGGGCTAGCAAGCACTGGTGTTGACCAGGGTCTTGAGTGTTTCCACCACTCTAACGACAGTCCCATGATACAGAGGTTTGTTGGCAATTCCCTATATCGACCTATTTGCTAGTATTTTCGCTATTCTAACAGTTGTGATGTTTGCGAGTACTTCTGCTACTCTAACAGTTCGCGATCATTCCTAAGACTGCCTGATCTCAAGAAGCTACTAAAGGAACCTAATGCCTGAGAATCAACTTTCTCAGAAGACGTGCTGAAACAGACATTTCTGCACTGGCAGGCTAGTAGGTGCCAAAGGTGGACCGTTCTACCATTTAGGAGACTTGGGGTCTCGTCCTAGTCAACAGGTTTGAAGGGACTTACCGTTTCAAAAAAACTTTCTTCGAAAAACGTGCCGAAAAGGATAGAATTACCATTTCGAGGAATCAATTTTCTCGAGAGAGGGATTGGAATTAGAATTGGAATTGGAAAAAGGGACTTATCGTCTTCGAGAAAACGTGCCTATTGGAATTGGAAAGGGGACTTACCGTCTTTGGGAAGACGCGCCTATTAGAATTGGAAAGGGGACTTACCGTCTTCGGGAAGACGCTCCTATTGAAATTGGAAAGGGGACATACCATATTCGGAAAGACGTGCCTAATTTGAAATTGGACTGAACATTGCCCTTAAGGGCATTTTGGTCATTTTGCCTCTATTTGGGCCTGGTGGGCCCGCGAAGCAATGGACAGACAAGATTAGACTTGGAGAGTTGATTTGACTCAAAATATGTCCACATTGGCTTGAATACAAGTCTGGACGGACTGTAGACTGTCGATCGGTTAAAAATGGGGTGCTTACAAACAAAAGTTGGTATCAGGATGAGAGTTGAGGTTCTTCATTTTTTTTATTTATTAACGGCCTGGTTAGCTTGGTCGTTACAGGCACTAGTCCATTTTTTGGCTTGTAGTGGCGCCAGCCATTTAGAAAATGTTTAAGGTCGGCAAGTAACGTATCTTCAGAAGATTTGGGCACTTGTATTAGTGACTACCATGCAATTTTTAACTTGGTTTCACTAAGAGTGACTCCGGAAAGTCCGGGAATAGTGTCTCAGGGGTAGTCGACTTGAAAAATAATGTTAGGATATGTTAGAAGGGTTGACCGGGCCATTAGGGGTAAAATAGTTAATCAGGCCGGTAAGCTGCCGGGACGAACTTGGAATGTCCTAGAAGAAGTCTTGAGGCTTGGAAACATTAGCTAGAATGTTTCAGGAGGTTTCCAGTTTGATAATAAGAGCCGGCATGGTTGGAAAAGGCGACCGGCCCATTAGGGACAAAACGGTCATTTTGCATCAGGCTTGCCAAAATTGATTCGGAATGATCTGAAAATGCATCGGAAGGCTAGGGATACTATCAGAAAAATCCCCATGAGGTTACCGGTTTGATAACCAGAGCCGGTGTAGTTCCCCAGGTGTTCAACTATCAAGGGGCAAAATGGTCATTTTGACTGGATGGTCTCGGAATTGGCTCGAAATTGCCTGGAAGGCACCTAATTATGCTGGATTGTCTTTAGGACAATCTTGGAAAGGTGGACTTACCGCTTTGAGGACTTAGGTACTTTCTCGAAAAAGCGTATCGAAAAATGCCCTGAGGGCCGTTTGGTCATTTTTCACCGGAGTGGGATAGCAGGCACTAGTGTTGACTTTGGTTTTGAGTGTTTCCGACACTCTAACAGTGTGACGAGTTGGTTTCCAAAGACATCTCGCCCTTTGGTAAACATGTCACGGCCAAGAGGCAAGTTTAGTCCCGTGACATAAGGTGTTTATTGGCAATTCCCTATGTCTACTTGTCTGTGAGTGTTTTCTCCACTCTGACGGTTGCAATGTTTACTAGTGTTTCTGCCACTCTGACAGTTCGCATTCACTCTGGAGACTGCCTGATCTTAGGAAGCTGTTAGGTGGACTTATTGTCTAAATAATGAACATTTCTTCATTGGCAGGCTAGCAGACGCCAAAGGTGGACCGTTCTACCATCTTGGGGACTTGGGGTCTTATCCCGATCGATGGGTTTGAAGGGACTTACCGTTCCAAAGATTTTTCTTGAAAAATATGCTGAATTGGATGGTTTTATCACATGAGGGATCAACTTTCTTGAATAGCATGCCAGATTTGATTTGAACTGGAATTGAATTTTGATCTTGGAATTGATATTGAAATGGGGACTTACCATCTTTGGGAAGACGTGCCCACTGGAATTGGATCGGACAATGCCCTAAGGGCATTTTGGTCATCTCCCATCTGCTTGGGCCCAATGGGCCCGTGAAGTGATTGATTGACTGGATTATGTCTGAAAATTTGGTTTGAACTGGATATGTCCATATTGACTTGAGTACAAGTCTGGACGGACTGGAGATTGCTGAGCGGGAAAAATGGGGTGCTTATTGTAATCGCTTAGTTTTAGGTGACCTAACTCACGTTAACAAAGTTAGGTGGCAACACCAAATCTTTTCCAAAAGTCTTTAATCAAATCAATTTCTAATTCAAACCTAGTTGCACTCGTCTTTCTAGGAGGATAAGTTCTAACAAGAGAGTATCGTGTTTTTCCCACTTGTGTGTATTTTCCCGAGTATGAAAAATCAAGGTGCGACAAAGGTCTTAAGTGGACACATTGCATCAATTTATGCAAACTCAGGGAGGAGCGAATGCGTGGGTTGACAAGACCTTGGAATAGCAAGGTCGAACATTAGAACAGCAAGGTCACACATTAGATGACATAAAGAGTCTGCTGACTCTACTGACCTAAACCTTGACTGCCCCTGAGAAAGGATGTTTCCCAGCTCAATCCCAACCTAATCCTACTAGGCAAGCCCACATGAGCGAGAGCATTATTGACCCCACCACCTCCCACGAGTAGGTTCACTCTATCACTACTTACGAAGTGGAAAAATCATCAAAAAACCGAACACCATTTCTAAGGCTAGTGACTTAATGGGTAATAGGATGGATAACTGGAAAGAAAGTCTAGCACACCCGAGAGAGAAAGAAAAAAAGAAAGTTGGGGAGATTGAAGTGCATGGGCCGAGTGAAAAAGAGGTTCTAAAACACGCTTCTTTCCCTCATAGATTAACCAGGCCGAAACATGAATTACTCAATGTCGAAATCTATGAGTTATTAAACAAGTTAAGATTAACATCCCTCTCCTTGATGCTATCAAACAGATTCCCTCCTATGCCAAGTTTTTAAAAGACTTATGTATTGTCAAAATGAGGATGCATGTTAAAAGAGATGTTTTGCTGGCTGAGTAAACCAATGCTATAATGCAATCCAAGGTCACCGCCGCCAAATATAAGGACCCTGATTGTCCAACCGTTTCATGTATGATTGGAAAGCCCAAAAGATACCATGCCTTACCTGATTTGGGAGCTAGTGTCAATTTGCTTCCTTATTCTGTCTATCAGCAATTAGGTTGGGAGTGTTACGTCCCACTCAAATTACTCTCGACCTTGCTGATGGGTCTACTCGGGTGCCTAGGGGTCTGGTGGAGGATGTACTTATCCAGGTTGATAAGTTTTATTTTTCTATGAATTTTATTGTGATTAATACTCAACCCATAGTACATTCCAATGCTAAATCTTCAATTCCAGCATTTTGGGAAGACCTTTCCTAGCCATGTCTAATGCTCAAATTGATTGTAGGAATGGGGTTGTGAAGTTGTCTTTTGGCAATTTGACTGCTGAATTGAGCATTTTCAATGTTAGTAAGTAGTTGGATGCAGGTGAGAGTGCTGGGGAAGTAAACCTTATCAATGCATTGGTTGCTAACCATCTTGGGAGCAAGTATGTTGAACATCCTTTTAAGTGCGAACATGTGAAAAATGAGCCTCCTGACCAGGTAGAATATGACCTTGTTGAGTCTAGAAGAATTCTAAGTGTGGGGGTAGAGGGAGGACACTATTTGCGAGAGGTTCTGTCGAGCCATCTCTTGATTGAGACCAAGCCGTCCATGGTGCTGTATATTAGTTAGGGTAGTTCTTTTTAGCTTTTTGTTAATTTATAGGTTTTATTTTCTTTTTAGAGTTTTCCTTAAGTTGGGTTGGGGGCGGGTGTTGTCTCATCCGTTTTTCTCTTCCCTCTCTTTGAGCTTCTTTGGTTGTTTTCTTTGTTTTATGCATTGAGGACATTGTATAATTTTAGTTGGGGGAGAGAACTAGTTCTTGGTGGTTTTCATTTTGTTTGTTTTGTTTTCAATTTTTCAAGTCATTATAAAAAATCTAATTTTCAAATTTTAGTTGTGAAAAAAAAAAAACATGTGCTTCTTTGTGAACTTAGAGTTTAGATCATAATTCATCATTGCATGCATCCCTTTTGATCTAAAACTCTTTATTTGTTGATGCTCAAGTAGAGATTAGTTAGTTGAAGAAACATCAACCAGCTCTGACTGACAAAGTGAAGTTTTTCGAGAAAGATGCATTTGATAGAGATGGTTTTAAGAAGGCTCTTGAAGAAAAAATTGTAAAACTTGAAGCTGATCTCTCTAAGTCTAATTTGACCTTCAAGAAGTACAAGGCGAGTGCATCCATAGTAGAGAAAGTGCGTTTGGATCAGAAGCATTCTTAGGATATAGGTGGTATTGGGTATGTGGCCAAACCATCCAAGTCAAAGCAACACCAATACAGTAAGCCCGTCAAATTTGTTCACAATGAAAGGTATAATTCTCCTCAAAATCAAGGTAATCCTTCTTGTTTTGTATCTATCTATCACTACTGTGGTATAAGAGATCACATTAGGCCACAATGTTATAAACTGTATAGATTACCTATGGATTATGTTCAAACTCGTAACTTTCAACACTCAAGTAGATCATTCAATGTTCAGATTACTAATAGTCCGATTTCATGTGTTGGTTCGGCAAAGAAATTTTACTAAATAGAATTTTCAAAGACATGCTCAGCCTCAACACTATGGAAACTATATGGCAAAATCTACGATAAATATACCTCTAGGAAAGGTCAAAAGCCAAACTGACAGTCACTCCCAAAGCAACCAAATGCTAATTCTAAGACTATATGAATAAGGAAAAATGACCTGAGAGGATATATTGTCCACACTGCCCTGAAGGCTCACAATTCTAATATGTGGTATCTAGATAGTGGCTGCTCAAAGTATATGTGTGGCAATAGAGCTTATTTTGACATTGTGACTAATTGTGAAAGAGGTTTAGTAACCTTTGGAGATGGCAACACCTCCAAAGTTATAGGAAAAGGTAATATAAAATCTCAAGGGTTACCAAACCTCAATGATGTACTGCTGGTTGAGGGCTTAAAGGTTAATCTCATAAGCATCAGTCAACTATGTAGCGCCCAACATGAAGTACAGTTTTCTAAAATTGAATGCTTTATTTTTTATATAAAAAAAAGATACTTGTATTATGAAAGGTGTGCGTACTATTGATAATTGCTATGGGATCACCTCTGAGAGTGGTATTTCTTGCAATTCTGCTAAACTGAATGAGACTGAGCTGTGGCATCAAAGACTTGGCCATGTAAATTTTAATGATCTCTCTAGACTATCTAGTTCTAAACTCATCTGTGGAATTCCAAAACTTGTGTTTGTGGACCTTGCCAATTTTGGAAGCAAGTTAAGTCCATGCACAAGAAAGTTAAGTAGATTGCGACATCTAAACCTCTTGAACTTGTTCATATGGATCTTGTGGGTCCCACACAAATAGAGAGTATTGGAGGAAAGAAATATGTTTTTGTGGTTGTCGATAATTTTTCTAGATTTACTTGGATTGATTTTATTCGAGAAAAATCTAAAACATTCTCTGTGTTTAGAGCTCTTTGTTTAAAAGTGCAAGTAGAGAAGGGCACAAAAATCGGATGCATTCACAGAATTCGTACAGACCAAGGTAGGGAATTTAAAAATTTTGAGTTTGCTAATTTCTATGATGAGCAAGACATAAGACATGAGTTTTCTACTCCGAAGACACCATAATAGAATGGCGTGGTGGAAAGAAAGAATCAGGTGATTCAGGAAATGGCCTAAGTAATGCTTCATGGTAAGAAGGTTCCATAGAAGTTCTGGACCGAGGTGATAAATACAGCATGCTACATTGCAAAACGAGTCTATTTGTGAGGTGGTACCAAACAGACGCCATATGAACTGTGGAAAGGTAAGAAGCCTAATGTTAAATACTTCCAAGTATTTGGGAGCAAATGCTACAATTTGAGGGATAGGGAACATCTGGGTAAGTTTGACACCCGAAGTGATGAAAGAATATTTCTTGGATATTCTAATAATAGTAGAGCTTATTGTGTTTATAACTTGTGTACTCTTACTATTATGGAACCTATAAATGTGGTTATTGATGATGCTTTAGTTCACACTGATAATGCACTTGATGAGGACTATGATTCAGATAGTTCACCTTCTGGAGATTTGGAAAAGGAGAATAATGAAAAGAGGGAAGTTGTTGTGACCTACATGGACAACACTAATGAACTTGGAATCATCCTAGAACCATCATCCAGAGTAAAACTAAATCATCCGTTGGACTAAGTGATTGGAGATGTCATAGAACCAATGAAGACAAGGCATCAGGTAAGAAATGCGGTAAATTATTTGTATTATTCCTCTTCTTTTGAACCTAAAACTGTGAAAGAAGCCTTAACTGATGAGCATTGGATAACTGCTATGCATGAAAAATTAGGTTAATTTGAGCGAAATGATGTTTGGACTCTTGTGCCTAGACCTAATAACGTGAATGTGATAGATACCAAATGAATATTTAAGAATAAATCCAATGAGTATGGCACTATCACTAGAAACATGGCTAGACTTGTAGCATAGCGCTATACTCAAATTGAAGGAATAGACTTTAATGAGACCTTTGCCCCTGTTACAAGGTTAGAGTCTGTTTGCATCTTACTTGTTATTACTTGTCATCTAGGCTTCAGACTTCATCAGATGGATGTTAAAAGTGTTTTTCTGAATGGCATTCTTTAAGAAGAAGCCTATGTTGAACAACCTAAAAGGTTTGAGGACCCTAAGCATCCTGACCATGTGTATAAGCTTAAGAAAGATTTGTATAGGTTGAAACAAGCTCATCGAGTTTGGTATGAGTGGTTGACTCCTTTTTTGCTAGAGTTTGGCTTCTCTCGAGGAGGAGTTGATAAAACACTATTTATAAAGAAGGAATTAAAACACATTCTTATTGCTCAAATCTATATGGATGACATTGTGTTTGGTTCTACTTCTGAAAAGCTTGCTCATAACTTTCCTGGACATATGAAAAGTCAATTTGAAATGAGTATAATGGGTGAACTGAATTACGTCCTAGGTTTGCAAGTGAAACAGATGGATCAATGGATCTTTATATCTCAATCCAAATATGCTAGAGACCTAGTGAAGAAGTTTGGTTTGAAAAATACTAAGCATGCTAGGACTCCCATGAGTACTAGTCTTAAGCTTAGCAAGGATGCTTCAGGCAAAGATGTTGATCAAACCTTGTATAGGAGCATGATTGGTAGTCTGCTTTATCTAACTGCTAGTAGGCTTGACATTGCATTTAGTGTTGATGGTTGTGCTCGTTTTTAGGCATGTCCCAAAGAGTCACACTTGTTCGCTGTTAAAAGAATCATTAAATATGTAAACGGTACTCTTAGAAATGGTATTTGGTTTACCTTAAACACTAATGCGAATATTGCAGGTTATACTCATGCAGATTGAGCAAGGTTTGCCGATGATCGTAAGAACCCATTTGGTGGGTGTTTTTATGTAGATAATAACCTTGTTTCTTGGCATAGTAAAAAAATAGAATGCCATCTCTTTGTCCACTGCTGAGGCAGAGCACATAGCTGCTGGAAGCTACTGTACTCAGCTTTTGTGGGTGAAATAGATGTTGTGTAATTATGGCTTGGCGTAGAATGTCATAACCTTGTTCTGTGACAACATGAGTGCGATTAGTATTTCTAAGAATCCTGTTCAACATTCTCACACTAAACATATTGACATTCAATATCACTTTATCCGTTACTTAGTCGAAGAGAAAGTCATCTCTGTAGAGCATATTTCCACTGAGAATCAACTTATTGATCTTTTCACTAAACCCCTTAATACTCTTAGGTTTGAATTTCTACGAAAATCCCTAAGAGTGTGCTCTCTCAAGTAGTCTATTTTTGTTGGGGGTTCTGGCTTGAGTTGTTTTTCTTTTGTTTCATCTTATCTCAAGCCTTGTATAGTGTGTATTACTCTTTTGTATTTTGTTTCTTCTATTTAGCTTGCTCTTAGGCTATTTGTGTCTTGTTTAAAGCACTTCCCATGATATGCTAGAAGTATGAGCATGTTCTAAATTGAATCTTGTATGCTTCTTTGATTGTGTTTTAGTGATTCAAGTGACATTTGATGATTCTTGTCATGCTAATGCTTCATGTGTACGTGGTGCTCACCTCCTGAGATCTCTTAGAATATGGAATCTATTTTTTTTCTCATTTTGCAGTACTTATCATGGATGATCTCTCGTGTACATGGAATGTCTAAATTGACCTTGTTCATATGTATACCTTTCAAATATATATATTCTTGTGTTGGGTGGAAATGGCTACCAGTGAGTGTGTGAGACGCTACTCTTGTTATCTGTCAAGAAGAGATGACTACCTACTCATGTTTGTGAAAGCTACCATCCATGTGCTTGCATATTGGTTCATTTTGGAGAGATGGGGTTGAAACTTTTAAAGAAGGACAAAAGAGTCGTCCTGAAAGAAAAAGAGGTTACTTGAAAATTTTATGATTGGGATGTCATAGGGTTTAACTTCTGCTAAATTTTTGTCTAATATGTGGTTTCCATGATGAACTCTGCCATGATTTTTCTCTAGGGTCCATATTCTCATTGATCTAATTGACGAACTTATATCACTTTATCATGATTGTTTGTAACACTCATATCATTTTTTGTCCATTGGGTTGATTTTTGATTAATCTTTGAACATGCTTGATGTTGATTTATTCACACTTAAGGCATCTTAAATTTTATTGGTTGATCTTTGCATATGTTTGAGACTTATGGGCTGTGTAAGTTTCTTTTTTTTGGTTCCAACTGTTTTTGATGCATCTGCTGATTACGCGGGATCTCGTGGGTCCTCGCGGCCTCAAAGTCCACTTATCTGGCCTCTTTTTAAAAATAAACCCTCGCCTATTTTGATTCACTTTATTTTTTTCTCTTCTCTTTCATTCTCGCTGCTCTCGAGCCCTCAACGCTAGGAAATTCTTGGCCTTCCAGCGAGCTTCTCCCCTCCATTCCTCGCCGGTTCTTCTGGGTCATCTTCAAGGTAACCTCCTGCTCCTCTTCTATTCTACGTTTTTTGTTTCGGTTAGGTTTATCGTGCCCTAGCTTTTTGGTGGTTTTAGGGGCTTTTGCCTAGCGTTGAGTGGGTGAGTTTTTAGTTATCATGAGCCCCTTCGCGGGTTGATTTGTCTTGGTTGGAGGGCATTTCTGTCCTCGCCTTGCTTTGGTTGGGTCGTAGGCCTTTGTGGTTAGTTTGTGTGTGCTTTGGTGTGTGTTTCATTATATCTTTTAAGCTTACTTGCCATTTGAGAGAGAGAGAGAGAGAGAGAGAGAGAGAGAGAGAGAGAGAGAGAGAGAGAGAGAGAAATATTTGTATATTTCATTATATGATGATAGAGATAATAGTCAGAAAATCACTGAAGTAGGGAATCAACGGAAAAATATATAAACCTAAATGTAATATATACATTAACACTCCCTATCCCAATTAATGTTTTTTTGAGGGGTATATAATGAAAATAAGAGAGGCATTTCACTTTATGGACTATAAGTAACATTCAAGTACGTGCTTCAAAGTGTTAAATTGCAAAGGTTAAGCTGTTAGGGAAATGAGTGATTTAAATATATAGTTCTCAATGGTCCCTAAGTAGGCCGAATACGGCGAAATATTATAATTATAAAAAAGGCAGTGAAGAACATGCCATGTTATCTTGTTAAACATTTGGGAACAATTTGAAGAGGTTATAAGATGGCTAATAGTGCCTAGAAGTTTGGTAATCAAAATATCAAACCTTGTACTTTATAAATCATGCCTATAAGTTTGTATTTCGTCCTTGATAGGACAAAACCATTCAAATATATATATACTAGTGTTGACCCGTGTGATGCACGGGATTTGCAAATTTTGTAGTCATAATACAAATTGAGAGTAACTTACCCATAGTACAAATTGAAAAAATTTGTGCATTTGCGTTGCGCAAACTATACAAATAAACTTAATTATTATGAAAATGTTGAGTTATTCATGATTCAATTTGGATTTTTATACCTAATCAAAATAAAAATGGAAAGAAAAATAAAAATTTATTTCAATCCCAAATAAAAGTAGAAACGTAAACTCAAAAGGAATGTATTTTTATGCCATTTTTTTTTTGGTAATATATATGCCATATTAATCTTTTCTTTAAGTTAAATTTCAATCCTTAGCCACAAAGAAAAAAAGAAGAAAAAAAACACCAAACGTAATTATGTATTGGACATGAATAAAAAATGAAAAAAAAGAGGTTAAAGCTGGCTTAAATTAGCTTATGACGTTAAAGTTGCAATAACTTTAGACAACTAAAGGTTCAATGTGTAATGTAATGTTATAGAAAATTGTATGGATTTGTTTGACTATAGTATTTAAGTGGTCTAAAATTCCAAAAAATTGAAATTTTATGTAAGATAAGAAAGGTTGATTATTCGATAGATAATAAGGATATTTAGTCTTGGACTAAAATGTTGTATTTTATTTTCTTTTGGAGATAATTATCTATATATAATTTGTTAAGTAAGATGCATATAGGTGACAATGATAAGAGTTGAGATACTATGTGTTCCAAAAGTTATTTTCTTATATTTGCACCCAAGTCAAATGCATGAATTGATATTAAGATGAAAGCCCATAACGTTACAGACATGTGTGCCCATGTGAAAATTTCATTACATTATAAACATGCATGCCCATACGAAAAACCCATTTTCGGAATTGGTAGATCTAAATAAAATCAAGGAATAGCCCAAAAACATTGATTACAAAGAACAAACATAGTTAATTTAATTAGAAATAACTACTGAAAATTGAATACACACATAGATTCATTTTCTAAGCAATCAAATGAATAGTGGGAAAAATCCTCCCATCCAAAAGTATCAGCACCACACAAAGATCAAGGCGTATATAGAGGGTTATCTTTGATGATCAGGTTAGCTGACACTCATGTTTAGACCCTGAGTCGGGCTAGCCACAGTCGCGAATGAGCATCAATCGTCAGCTGACGGCTAACACCTCAGCTGGAACCCACACAACTGCAGTGGGTCCCAATTGAGTTGTTAGTCATCAGTCGGCTATTGACCCTCAGTTGCGGCTGTGGATAGCAACTTTTCAAGACCCTTTAACAACTATGTGACAAGTCGTAACACAACTTTCTCATATTTGAGACTGAACAAAAAAAACACACACACAACAACAACACATAATTTCAAAAATAAACAAAAATTTCAAAAAAGCTATCTTACATAATAAAATAAAGAAAAATAATAATACCAAATACTAAAATACTAAAGGCCGATAATTGAAATGACTGCACATCTTAAAAGAGACATTAAAAGAGGGGTTGATTGATTACCTTATGTTAAAGTGCAGATCGACCTAAAAAATAAAAAATCCAAAACGAAAATTAAAAATCTGACTAAGCATTAGAAATTCAATCACCTTTTTGTTTTATACAGTTTTGATACAAATTCATATAAGATAATGGGAAAGAAAAAATAACAGTGTGATTCAATTCTGGAAATACTATGATCAGAATCTGGATTTTCTTACAAATAAATGTCTTATAAATTCCACAAAGGCAGTTAAATAAACATAATAGACTCTGATTGATAAGAAATTTGCTAAAAATAAATGTATTGTGAATTCCACGACGGCAGTTAAATAAACATAATAGACACTAATTGATGAGAAATGAGAGGTGGAAAAAAAATCATACATGACGTTTTCATTGGAAAAGAGGGCTGTGGGAGGAAAGTAACAAAGAAAAAAAATGAAATGCAAGTTTTGAGAACCTGTCTATACATTTGATAACAAAAAAGAACCTGGCTATACAGAGTTAAATCTATATTATATATATGTCTACATCAATATGGGCTAGGCACATGAGCACGCAGTTAGAGCAATAAAAGGACAATCTGTATTATTGCATGAAAAAAAAAAGAGTTAATAGATATAACTTTTAGAACATATACACACATTACATATTTCATCTTGGGTTGACGATGGTGCAGACATAGTTGAGGCGATCGGGGAGTAGGTGGAATTTGGTGGTGGATTTAGTAGATGGAGCCTACGCGGTTTCTCATATCATCAGCTTTGAGATCATGTACTCAGCTGCGTTCAACAGCACTGTTGGCAACGTCGGCGATCGATGTTGGCAGGTGTCAGAGGGGAAGAAGGAGAAGGAGAAGGAGAAGGAGAAGGAGAGATTAAGTGAGCAATCGAGAGGAACCGATTTCTCAATCAATGTAGCGTGAAAATCTGACTGTTAAATGATTTGAGGCTAAAATTGTGGAGTTAATTGTATAATGCATGCATTAGGACTCTTTTTCTTTTAATTTTTTCCGTGGTTCTTGTTTAAGAAAATTAGAAGAAGCCAGTTGGGAGATTTTGTTCGTAGTTCTTTTAATCAAATAGAGATATTTTAGGGAATTTTCTTTCTTACCATATCTACCATGGGCCGGTTGGGAGATTTTGTGAAAGATTTTTCAATTAATTAATTAGAGTGATTTTTCTTTCTTACCATATATATTGTAAGCCGGTTGGGAGAGACTTCTATGGACGACTAGCAATCAAGCTTTGAAAAATCAAATTTGTAGATTTTGTTTCCTCTAGTTTATTATTTTTTTCAAAGATTGGTTTTTTCTTTTTAGTTAATTTTTGTGTTTCCTTGTCAAAATTTAACTCATTTAATTATTTCCTATGATTAATTTTTTGTTTCATTATTATTTTGTTTTTTTTTTTTGTTTTCCTATATAAGAAAGGGATAGAGAAGCCTCATTTGTTGGAGGAGCTTGATGTGCCACATGGCATCATAGGTGTGGGGGAATAACCCCCGGCCCAACCCAATGGGTGAGGCCCAATCCACGCAAATTAAAGTTGGGGCTGCTTGGGGGCCCAAATAAAAAATAGAGGGAGGGCCGGCCTTGACTGCCGACCTCCTTCCCACTGTAGCCCAAACCGCAAAAAGCGGGCCCAAACCGCTAGCGGTCTTCAAGCATTAAATGCAGAGTTGACTTGCATTAAATGAACAAGCAGCTGTCCATGCAACGTTGACGTGCACGTCCGGTCAGCCGGAATCCCCCGCGACGGTGCGCCAGACCCTGTAACTAATCAGGCGGCGCCAATGATGATGCCTACCCAGTAGGCCATGAGAGCCTGTTGATAGGCCAAGGCAAAACACACTCCCTCGAGAACTCTATAAATACCCAAGGCATCGAGAACCAGGTATGGACAGTGAACCCCTAGTATTCACAACTTTCATTCGTTTTTATCTCGATTAAGCTCGCTGACTTAATCTTCGGAGTGTGATCGGCCCATTAAGGGTCGACCCATTCTAACCTTCTTGTCTTGCAAAAAGAGTTTGGACTCATCCATTTGGGGCTTGAGAGTTCGGCCCAGCCTTCTCAGAAAATCCCACCTACAATTGGCGCCGTCTATGGGAATGCTTAGAAAAAACATGAGTCTAAACAACCGGAGATAAATGAGAGAGAACCACGATGGGAGAGGCATCGGAGCCTCCTCCAGTAAAGATCAGACCAAGTCGGCGCACTGCCAATCTACACCAGTAGATCGGCAAAGAAGGAGAACATTAAGGTCGGAGATACGGACGCCTGCTGAAAGCCACCAGGAAGCACCGGATGAAATGTGGAAGGATACGGGCTACGTCAGGGATAGAAACTTCCGCAGAAACCACCATCGGAACCTTGCCCCATCGCCCTCTAGTGGGCGAATCCCGAGTGAAGATACACTCCGTGCGGCGAAGAGGGAAATTTGGCGGCGCGGAGAAGAGATAGCCTACCTCACCTTCCAAGTTCGGGTCATGAGGGAGGCATTCTCTAGAAGAAATGGGCATGGGAGAGAAAGGTCCCCTAATCACGAGCAGATTACTGGCGACAAAAATGATCCAACACCCCAGGTAAGAGGGAGTTACACCCCTAGTATCGGGCGTTGCGACAACAGGTGCACAAATCGGCAGAGGGGAAGAAGTGAAACCCCGCCAAATAATGACCCTGCTGAAGGAGATCGGCGAAGAGAGGACTGGGAGAAATGGTATAACGAAAAGCAGGAGGAGAGGAAGCAGCAAATTAAGGAGCGCACGGCTCACGACCTGATGAAAAAGGCCCTGGACCGAATTGCATCCTCGCCATTCACAGAGGAGATCGAGTCCCACCCAATTCCTCAAAAATTCACCCCGCCAAATTTCACCCTTTATGACGGGAAGACCGACCCGATTAACCATGTTCGGCATTACAAACAGCTCATGGTAGTGTGGTGCGGTGACCAGATGCTGATGTGTCAAATCTTCCCCTCCAGCCTAGGAAGTGTGGCTTTACAATGGTTTGACAAATTGCCACTTAAATCCGTTTCCAACTGGAGGCAACTTGCCGAGATGTTCACAGCTCGTTTCATAGCAAACAGCCTACAGCCGAAGGAGGTTGATTTCTTGCTGACATTGCGAAAAGAGGAAGGGGAAGGATTGCGAGTGTACGCCCAACGATACTGGGAGGCTTACAACGAAATCGACGAGTGCAGCAAGCAATTGGCTGTAACTCAGTTCAAGATCGGCCTTCCCAGGGAGCACCGTTTGCGACAATCCTTGATGAAGAAACTAGCCCTCAACATACAGGAACTGATGCAAAGGATCGAGCGCTATGCACGGTTGGATGAAGACGTACCTCAGTCAGTATCGGCAAAGGTTGGCATTGCCGCAGAGAAGACAAATAAAAAGGAATCCAAGAAACCTCGGTCAGAAGATAGCAACCGAGGAAAAAGGGTAACAGAGGGGGTCTATATGGTCTTTAAAGATCCCATCTATAAGATATTGCCCCAGATCCGCAACAAGCCATTTTTTAAGTGGCCACCAAAGTTAGGAGGTGACCCAGCAACCCGAGACCAGAAGAGGTTCTGTTCATACCACCGCGAGAAGGGGCATAAAACAGAGCAATGTCGGCATCTTAAAACCCATTTGGAATATTTGGCCAAGGCTGGCCATCTCGACCAGTTTATTGATCAGGAAAAGACGAAGAAGGATGCCGAGCAAGCGCGGGTGGAAGACACGACCCAGAAGGAGATAGAAGTGAGGCCAATCCGGGTAATCAATGTGTTGCACGGTTCGGCTGAGTCAGGAACCATCGACCCACATAGATACTGGGTCGACATTCAAAAGGCTGCACACTTAAGGGAAGTAATGCAAATACAACCACCCAGCAAGAAAACCAAGATCGGCAATGGCCATATGCCCATTACCTTTAGTGATAAAGATCTCGTAGGAGTGCAGGTTCCCCATAATGACGCACTAGTGGTAACACTAAGAGTGGCAGACTGCGACGTCAAAAGATTGCTCATCGACCAAGGGAGTTCATTCGAAGTTATGTACTACAGCCTATTTAAGAAATTAGAACTCAAGGAGTCTGATCTCCAACTGTCACTCAGCCCGTTGGTCGGATTCAGCTCAGATCCAGTTTAGCCCATGGGGAAGGTGACTGTTCCGGTAACAGCCAGTGGAATCACATTCCGAACCGAGTTCTTGGTAGTCAATGTGCCCTCCCCCTACAACGCCATCATGGGACGAACTTGGCTGCACCTTATGAAAGTCGTTCCCTCTTCCTACCACCAATTAATCCAATTTCCAACCCCTGGTGGAGTAGGGGAAATAAGAGGAGACCAAGTGGCTGCCAAGCATTGCTTCTTAACAGCATGCGCAACCAAGACAAAGGCTGAGAATGTGCAAATGATGGAGCTACACGAAGATACTCCTACCATTGAGGATGTGGGGATGACTCCCGAGATTAAAGCCCTGGAGGATGTGAAGAAAATATACATTGATCGGCACGGAGATAAGTACTTCGTCATCGGCACCTCCTTGTCCAAATGAGAGGAGTATGCCCTGATCGAGTTGTTGACGAGCATTCTAGAAGTGTTCGCCTGGACCCCTTATGATATGCCTGGGATCGGCGCCGATGTTGCTTGTCATCGATTGAATGTTGACCCAAATTGCCGACCCGTTGTCCAGAAGGGGAGAAGGGCGGCTACCCAACATGTGGACGCTGTTCTTGAAGAAACAGAGAAACTTTTGGAAGCTGGTGCAATTCGGGAGATCAACTACCCAAGTTGGTTATCAAATACAATGGTCGTGAAAAAGAAGGACGGCAAGTGGAGGGTCTGTGTGAACTTTACTGATCTTAACAAGGCATGCCCCAAAGATCCATTCCCCCTCCCCAAAATTGACTAGCTTGTAGATGCAACCGCCGGCTTCGGGAGGATGAGTTTCTTGGATGCTTACTGAGGTTACCACCAGATTCCCTTACACCCCGACGACCAAGAGAAGACGACCTTCATCACTCCAAGGGGTATATACTGCTACAAAGTTATGCCCTTTGGTCTGAAGAACGCCGGGGCCACGTATCAGCGATTGGTCACAAAGATGTTCAAGATGCAGCTTGGTAAAACTGTCGAGGTCTACATCGATGACATGGTGGTAAAAAGCAAACTGAGCGACTCCCACTTGGCAAGTCTAAAAGTGGTGCTCTGCATCTTGAAGGAGTACAAAATGAGGCTAAATGCTTCAAAATGCGTCTTCGGTGTTAGCTCGGGCAAATTTCTGGGTTTCTTGGTCACACATCGAGGCATTGAAGTGGATCCACGGCAGATCAATGTAATCCAAAGTATCCAAGCCCCGAAGAATGCCAAAGAGGTACAGAAACTGACAGGAATAGCCGCAGCACTCAATAGGTTCATCAGCCGTTCGTCGGACAGGTGCTGACCGTTCTTTCAGCTTCTCAAAAAATAGGAACGGTTCGAATGGACCCCAGAATGTGATTCTGCCCTTGCCAACCTAAAGACATACTTGACCCAACCACCCTTGCTTTCCACCCCCTTTCAACACGAGGAACTCTTCCTCTACCTTACTGTATCGGACCATGCGGTCAGTGCTGTCCTACTCAGGCAAGAAAACCGCTAACAGTTGCCAGTTTGCTACGTCAGCAAAACCTTCATCGGAGCAGAAAGTAGGTACCTACCCCTTGAAAAGTTGGCGCTAGCACTGGTAGTAGCATCCCGCAAGTTGGTGCATTACTTCAGAACTCACGCCATCAACGTCCTCACTAACCACCAGCTTAAACCTCTTCTGAGAAAGGCCGACTTCTCGGGAAGATTGGCAAAATGGGCCCTGGAATTAGGAGAGTTTGACATCAAATTTCAACCCAGATTGGCAGTAAAGGGGCAGGTTCTTGCAGATTTTATTGTTGAATTTTCTGTCGAGCTACCAACGGAGGTAGAACAAACCTCAGCAACTTCCCAAACACACGACGAATTCCCCCTGGATCCTTGGGAAACAACTGATCATTGGCAACTGTACGTTGACGGAGCTTCCAATGACCGGGGGGTAAGATCAAGCATCGTACTCGTCACACCAGACGGTTTAACCATCGAACAAGCTATCAAGCTCGAGTTCATTGCCTCCAACAATGAGTCTAAGTATGAGGCCTTGCTTGCCGGAATACGCTGGGCCATCGAACTTTGAATTCCTGAGATCGTCATCTATTAGGACTCCCTGCTTGTTGTCAACCAAATTACGGGAGAATACGCAGTGAAAAATGACAGAATGACACAGTACCTAGCTAAGGCCAAGGAACTTCTAGGTCGATTCAAACGCTACAAGTTTCGATAGATCAGCCGGGACAACAACTCACATGCGAATGCTTTGGCAACCTTGGCCACAGCTTTAAAAGCTGGGTAAAAAAGGACAATCAATGTGGAAACCCTTGCCAAACCAAGCATCTTTCAGGAGGAAGAGGAAGCCCTGACGACAGAGGAGCTGGGACCATCATGGATGGACCCAATTATCTCCTACCTCGACAAAGATGAACTACCAAAAAACAAGACTGAAGCTCGGCGAATCGAATATAAATCTCTCAGATATTGGCTATCACCAAGTAAGGGCCTTTACAGAAGTTCCTTCACAGGTCCATACTTGCATTGCGTTCATCCAGACCAAGTACAGGATGTCTTGTTCGAAATACACGAAGGGATATGTGGAAGCCATGTCGACGGAAGATCAATAGCATACCGAGCAATTTCACAGGGATATTGGTGGCCTTACATGTGGAAAGATGCAGCCTAGTACGTCTTAAAATGTGACAAGTGTTAGAGGTATTCCCCCATCATCCACCAGCCAGCAGAAGATCTCTCAACCGTCACCAATCCGTGGCCTTTTGCTTAGTGGGGACTAGACATTGTCGGACCTCTGCCCCGAGCTCCAGGCAACAAAAGGTTCCTCATCGTAGTGACCGACTACTTTACCAAATGGGTAGAAGCAGAACCTTTGTCAAACATCAGAGAAATCGAGGCCAAAAGGTTCGTATGGAAGAACATTATCACGAGATTCGGGTTACCGCGTGCTGTTATTTCGGATAATGGCACCCAGTTCGATGGTAATATGTTCAGATCATTTTGCGAAGGATTGAGGATCAGAAACTATTATTCCACGTCGGCCTACCCCCAATGCAACGGGCAGGCCGAGATTTCAAAGAAAACCATGCTTAACGGAGTCAAAAAACGACCGGAGAAGGCCAAAGGGAAGTGGACAAAGGAGCTGCCTAGCATTCTGTGGTCTTATAGAACGACCCTAAGGAGGTTTACCGGCCAAACCCTCTTCTCTCTGGCATACAGGGTGGAAGTAGTCATCCCTTTGGAGGTTGGACTACCAACTATCAGATCGGCAGCTTTTAACTCAGGTCTCAATGACCAGACGATTGCGAAAGACCTGGATCTCGTCGAAGAAAGAAGGGAAGCCGCCTTGATTAGGCTCACGGAGTATCAACGATAGCTAAGATGCTCCAACAACAAACGGGTCCGCCCGAGAAACTTTGCTTCGGGCGACCTAGTCTTACGAAAAGTATTGGGGGCAACCAAGAGCGTGGCAGATGGCAAGCTCGGACCAAATTGGAAAGGCCCTTACAGAGTAACATCCCAGGTCGGCATTGGCGCATACAGATTGGAGACTATTGAGGGAGGAAGACAATTACCGTGACCCTGGAATGTAAGCAACTTGAAGAAATTCTACCGGTAGTGCAAAGCTCTGCGCAATGTAACAACTCATCAAATGTGTAAAGCTTTCTTGAAGAATTAATGGAAATGAAGCTGTTCAAACAACCCTACTCTGAGCACTCAGCGAACCCACAAAAAAAACCAAGTGTAAAAACTTGGTCCTGTCCAAGTTGGGCAGGTTGGCCAAAGAAGGCCATAAAAAAAAAAACCAAGTGTAAAAACTTGGTCTTGTCTAAGTTGGGCAGGTCAGCCAAAGAAGGCCACAAAAAAAAACCAAGTGTAAAAACTTGATCCTATCCAAGTTGGCAGGTGGGCCACAGAAGACCACAAAAAAAAAAAAAAAAAAACCAAGTGTAAAACCTTGGTCATGTCCAAGTTGGGCAAGTCGGCCAAAGAAGGCCACAAAAAAAACCAAGTGTAAAAATTTGGTCCTGTCCAAGTTGGGCAGGTCGGCCAAAGAAGGCCACAAAAAAAACCAAGTGTAAAAATTTGGTCCTGTTCAAATTGGGCAGGTCGGCCAAAGAAGGCCACCAAAAAAAAAAAAAAAAACCAAGTGTAAAAACTTGGTCCTGTCCAAGTTGGGCAGGTCGGCCAAAGAAGGCCACAAAAAAAACCAAGTGTAAAAACTTGGTCCTGTCCAAGTTGAGCAAGCCGGCCAAAGAAGGCCACAAAAAAAAAAAAAACCAAGTGTAAAAACTTGGTCCTGTCTAAGTTGGGCAGGTCAGCCAAAGAAGGCCACAAAAAAAAACCAAGTGTAAAAACTTGGTCCTGTCCAAGTTGGGCAGGTCGGCCAAAGAAGGCCACAAAAAAAAAAACAACCAAGTGTAAAAACTTGGTCCTATCCAAGTTAGGCAGGTCGGCCAAGGAAGGCTACAAAAAAAACCCAAGTGTAAAAACTTGGTCCTGTCCAAGTTGGGCAGGTCGGCCAAAGAAGGCCACAAAAACCAAGTCGTAAAAACTTGGCCCATTAATTCCACGAGGAACAAAGGTAAAATTCGGTGCTAACCAAATTAGATAGTTTGACCAAAAAGGGGAAGTCATACAAACTTAAGTCAAACAGTGGATAATGAGTCAAAACCAAAATTTCATTTATAAATGGCGGTAAATACAAAAATTGTTCCAGAAACAAAGAAAAGACTACAAAAGATTATGTCGACTTCTCCTCTGGCAATACAGATGGCTCCGTCGTGCAATCTAAAGAATGTTCGGCAGAATTCGATTGCTCGGCCGCTGCCCTTTCCTTGTCTGCCTTATCTTTTTTAGCAGCGATCTCTAGAGCAATCTGTCTCTGATGCTCAACATTGGCAATCACCTTCTTCGGATCCACGACGCCATTCTCAGTTGTGTTGAAATAATCAGGGCATAGACGCCAGATGTTCGCAGTTTTGTCGGTGCCGAGGACATGGAGAGCACCACTCTAGCCCTACCGAAATATAGTACGGCTCAAATCCACCTTCTCAATGGCCAGCTCATTGGCCGCTCTTTCTTCGCCCCTCTTCAGCAACACCTCCTCATCAACCTTCAGTTTGGCCACTTCAGTTTTGAGCGCCTCGACCTCAACATTGGCCTTATGCAGGTCCACAAACTGCACATTGAATTTCTTTTCGAGATCGGTCAGTTCCCGATCCCTCCTCTCAAAATTAGCCTTCATCAATAGCAACTCGGCGGATGCCTGTTCAGCCTGCTTCTTGAAGGCAATCCGTTCCTTATTGGCGCCGATCCATTCTTCCTTTAATCGGCCGTGCTCTTCGATAAGTTCTTGATGCACCTCAGCGAGCTTCTGGAAACGGGTCATCGCTTCCAAGGAATTCAAACAGCCCTAAACCAAGAGAACGTCGAGTTAAAAACATTTGATCAGAAAAGCCCTTGAAACAAAAAGGAACAAACGCCGACTTACCAACAGTGAGTCATGGAAGGCTCCCATGAAAACTGCCGCATCACTGGCCTCGCCCAACTTTGCCATGTCTTTCTTCTGGAGAACGCTCTTCATCACGCCAAAGGCTACCTCAACCTGCTCGATCATCGAATCAGTTGTCGAGAGAGGACATCCTAGGATATCAGGCGTAATGGTCATAGTTTTGCCGACCTCATCCACTAGGTCTTTTCCTTTTTGCTTTTTTGGCGCTGGAGTTGATGCGGTAGCCTCGGGGCCCCTTTTCTTCTGTTGCCAAGTTTCAAGCCTCTGTTGAGCGGGAGGAGTTTTTTCGGCAGGAGTTGTTGCCAATTCGGCAGTTGGGGCATCGGCGAAGGTGGCCGCGACCGACTTCAACGGCTTGCTGGCAGCGGCGAACATCATCTCCCTTAGATTCATGCTGTCCTCTGCGGTGGCGGACGGGGTGGAGTCTTGTGTTGTTGTCGAAACTTTAACCCGGCGGTCCGGCACAGTGAATGGCGACGAACTAGAAGCCGAACTATGGGACCTCGATCGTTCCCCGAGCTGTTCTTCGCCCCCGGACTCCAACAGAGGAGCAACTGCAACTGTAACCCCGGTAAGGGTGTGGGCCCTTTCAATTGCAATGCCGGTCGGAATCTCCTCGAAGTCTCCCTCGGCACCTTCCTCGGCCAATCTTGCAAGGGTACTCTGGAGAACACCTGTGTTAGCGGTGAAGGTCGAGTATCGCAGCAGGTACGCGAGCAAGATATGCGCAGCCCGACCAACGTGCCTTAGTCTGCCCTCGCCGATGTAGTTCAAAGCCTTATTGAGATCGTCGAAGTTGACTAACCAGTCACGCTCCCTCGACCGCTTCTCCCTCTTCTCTGCAAAAACGCGAAGGTCAAATGAAGTGCATGCTACAGTTTAAAAGACTCTCGGTATAAGAGATCGGCATCGAACCTATTTCAACGGGCTTTCTAGAGCATCGAATCGCCGGTCTATCCTTCTCAGGAACATCGCCGAACTCCCATGGACTGGTTACCCAAACCCTAACTTCGTCGACGCCCTTACCAGAGGAAGATAGACATTTCACTAACTCTAAGGACTTTTCTACGGCCTACAGATAGACTTTGTAACTACCTCCAACTTTACAAAGCATGTAGCAATATTCCAGCTCGGCGAGGCCCAGGTTCACACCCAGGCGCCGATTTATTTCAAGCATGCCGAAAAGGATCCTATAGACGTTTGATGATAACTGGGAGGGCGACACCTTATTTTTTACTATGAACTTATGAAGAAGAGGATTGAGGGGAAACCTAAGTCCCCCTTCTACGATAGCAATGACTGGGAACGACACCCCTTTTTTGGTCTCACCCATACGGTAGTCCTCGGGATCGACCAGCTCTAAGTCGTTTTCATCCGAAACTTCAAACCTAGCCCTAAACGCGGCGAGGGTCGACGGACCATCTAGCATCTTTCGAAGACGAGATGCCATCAGGGTGCAACCGTCAAAACACAGAAACTATACTGTAGAGCAAAAGAAGAGTGGGCTCAAAGAACACTTACAGTGGTGAGTGTCGAAACAGCCGACGCACACGCTACTCGAAAGGCAAGGAAAAACCAAGTGTTTTTCGACTAAATAGGGCATCGCTCTTTTATACGCATCAGTGCCGTCGGTTCGTGCACGAGAAAACGGCAGCAATCATGACGCTTTGCCGAAACGTCACATCTGCCGTCAATTCGATGATACCCCACAGTGAATCTTTTAAAATCCCCGCCATTTATGCGACCGGGTGACCATTACAGCTCTTGGCCATTTTAGAAGCCAAAACGACACACAGGCTGGGGGCCAATTGTGGGGGAATAACCCAATGGGTGAGGCCCAACCCAATGGGTGAGGCCTAATCCACGCAAATTAAAGTTGGGGCTGCTTGGCGGCCCAGATCAGAAATAGAGGGAGGGTCGGCCTTGACTGCCGACCTTCTCCCCATTGTAGCCCAAACCGCGAAAGCTAGCCCAAACCGCGAAAGCGGGCCCAAACCGCTAGCGGTCTTCAAGCATTAAATGCAGATTTGACTTGCATTAAATGAATAAGCAGCTGCCCACGCGACGTCGACGTACACGTCCGGTCAGCCGGAATCCCCCGCGACGGTGCACCAGACCCTGTAAGTAATCAGGCAGCGCCAATGATGATACCTACCTGATAGGCCATGAGAGCCTGCTGATAGGCCAAGACAAAACACACTCCCTCGAGAACTCTATAAATACCCAAGGCATCGAGAGCCAGGTATGGACAGTGAACCCCTAGTATTCACAACTTTCATTCATTTTTATCTTGATTAAGCTCACTGACTTAATCTTCGGAGTGTGACCGGCCCATTAAGGGTCGACCCATTCTAACCTTCATGTCTTGCAGAAAGAGTTTGGACTCATCCATTTGGGGCTTGAGAGTTCGGCCCAGCCTTCTCAGAAAATCCCACCTACAATAGGTTTTTAGAATTTTTGAAAAAATAAGAATTTATTTTTGGAGGCCCCAGAGCCTCTCACTATATTTGTATATGTATATAGTATATTTATGCAGGCTTTAACATTGAAATCGAGACAGCAACAGTGACTAATTCCAACTACTCCTTAGAGCCTGTTTGGAACTTGAAGGAGAGAAGAGAAAGAAAAGGAAAGGAAAAGGGGAGGAAAAAAGGAAGAAAATTTTTAAATCATTCTCTCTTTCACTCTTCTATTTTTTCACTTTCCTTTCATTTTCTTTACAAAACCAATCAGACAAGAAAAAATATTTTTCTTTTATTTTCTCTTTCCTTTCCTTTCCTTTCATTTCTCTTCCGTCCTCCAACTTCCAAATAGGCTCTTATAAAATGCACCTAATGTAACTAAAAATATGTCAAACCAAGTTACCGAAACGTGAAGCGTAGCTTCATTCAGGCTACTTTTCACAAGACACCTAACATTGCTATGGCAAATGAAACTTAGAAGATTCAAGGAAATTAAGTCTTTTACGCTATTTCTGTTTTATCTGACAGAACTGGTCCATGGGCAGAGAGCTGTTGTAGCATTCCAAATATGTAATGCAATTAAAAATCTAGTAACGTGGAATCACTATGCTAAGTAGGTCAATGTTGGCAGGTGTCAGAGGGGAAGAAGGAGAAGGAGAGATTAAGTGAGCAATCGAGAGGAACCAATTTCTCAATCAATGTGGCGTGAAAATCTGACTGTTAAATTATTTGAGGCTAAAATTGTGGAGTTAATTGTATAATGCATGCATTAGGACTCTTTTTCTTTTAATTTTTTCCGTGGTTCTTGTTTAAGAAAATTAGAAGAAGCCAGTTGGGAGATTTTGTCGTAGTTCTTTTAATCAAATAGAGAGATTTTAGGGAATTTTCTTTCTTACCATATCTACCATGGGCCGGTTGGGAGAATTTGTGAAAGATTTTTCAATTAATTAATTAGAGTGATTTTTCTTTCTTACCATATATATTGTAAGCCGGTTGGGAGAGACTTCTATGGACGACTAGCAATCAAGCTTTGAAAAATCAAATTTGTAGATTTTGTTTCCTCTAGTTTATTATTTTTTTCAAAGATTGGTTTTTTCTTTTTAGTTAATTTTTGTGTTTCCTTGTCAAAATTTAACTCATTTAATTATTTCCTATGATTAATTTTTTGTTTCATTATTATTTTGTTTTTTTTTGTTTTCCTATATAAGAAAGGGATAGAGAAGCCTGATTTGTTGGAGGAGCTTGATGTGCCACATGGCATCATAGGTTTTTAGAATTTTTGGAAAAATAAGAATTTATTTTTGGAGGCCCCAGAGCCTCTCACTATATTTGAATATGTATATAGTATATATATGCAAGCTTTAACATTGAAACCGAGACAGCAACAGTGACTAATTCCAACTACTCCTTAGAGCCTGTTTGGAACTTGAAGGAGAGAAGAGAAAGAAAAGGAAAGAAAAAGAGGAGGAAAAAATGAAAATTTTTTTTTAATCATTCTCTCTTTCACTCATCTTTTTTTTTCACTTTCTTTTCATTTTCTTTACAAAACCAAACAGACAAGAGAAAATACTTTTCTTTCATTTTCTCTTTCCTTTTCTTTTCCTTCATTTCTCTTCCATCCTCCAAGTTCCAAACAGCCTCTTATAAAATGCACCTAATGTAACTAAAAATATGTCAAACCAAGTTACAGAAACATGAAGCGTAGCTTCATGCAGGCTACTTTTCACAAGACACCTAACATTGCTATGGCAAATGAAACTTAGAAGATTCAAGGAAATTAAGTCTTTTACGCTATTTCTGTTTTATCTGACAGAACTGGTCCATGGGCAGAGAGCAGTTGTAGCATTCCAAATATGTAATGCAATTAAAAATCTAGTAACGTGGAATCACTAGATTATCCGACTTCTCTATGCTAAGTAGATCAAGTTTAAGTAGTTATATTATTAGGGGATAAACGCATAAAGGGTTTATACTCGTTGAATTTGAGGCACACCGCAGACGAAATCTAAAGTGTAATAGTTACGCTATATATGTATGAATGTATATAAATGTCAGTTGCGTGTTTAATTAATTAAGTATTTTCAATATATGAACAAAGCAAGTGGATCATCCCCTTTCGAAATGAAACATCAATTGATTAAAAGGGAAAAAAAAAAATAAGCAAACTTATTTTAGAACTAATTGTCTCAACTTTCAAATTTGCTTTTTTCTTAGAAAAATTATCATTGTACAAGTATTGCAATATTAATCACCAAAGAAACTAAGATCAGATAGTAGGTGTACCATATCATTTATTCATATAACAAAATTATATTTATTCGGTATATGAAGTAACCCTCTTCAACGCATTCATGTATGGAGTTGGTGAACAATGAAATAGAAAAATCTAGGGAAGAAAAAAAATGATACAAAGTGAAACAAGGAAAGTGATAGGCTCTAGTGCTTTACCAAGTAATAATGGTCGTCGTTTCTTTTTTTTACTAAGTCCTATTTGATGAATTAGAAGTTCTTCAGAATAAGTCACTAAGGAAAAAGATGGCATCCAAAATTTATGGAGAAAAATGATGGGTAGAAAAAACTTTTGGCATTGCTAAATTTCCATTTTTGACTTTTAAGTAAATAAGATTAGAGAATCTTACTTTAAAAAAATCTTTATGTTCGATATCATTTTAAAACATATTTTTTTTTTTTTTGTTTTCAAAAACAAAAATAATGAAAAGCTCATAAACACAACTATTTTCATTTTTGTGGAAAATAGTTTTCAAAAAACAATCTAATGATATTTTCTAAAAGTGACCTGGATGCCTTTACAAACATTTCTGGAAAATAGTTTTAGGAAATTTTTTGCCTAGTAAATTTTTTGCATTAGTTTTTTTTTTTCCAAGAGCAGAAAGCAGTCTTTGAAAACTAAACTAAAAAGTTTACAATTTCAAAATTACAATTATGAATCCACTTCTTAATAGGTAAAAGGTGTTTGGCAGTTACTTTCTTTTTTCTTTTCTTTTCTTTTCTTTTTTTTTTTTTTTTGAGAATAGATTAAATACAATTATAGGTAGCAAGAAGGAGGAAGTTAGTAGGAGTGGGGAAGATAATAGACCAAATTTTGCAGAAAGAAAACAGGAAGAGGATCAAATATTATCTATCTCAAGCACCATGCTCCTACAGCGTCTCGAACCCTTGACGTCGCCTAAGTCGAGGTAGGGTCATGACCAGCGACTCTCGTCTTTGGCAGTTACCTTATATTACCTTAACCCCAGCCACATTCCCTCCAAGCTATGCCTTCTGTGTTTTCGTCCAACATGCACTTCACATTTGTTCTAAGGCTTCATGATAAAATATTAAACATGTCCTGCCACATGAGAATCAATGATGGTAACCCACTGCATGGTAAAATTCAATTATCATTTTATGTGAAAGAATGGGAAAATATTGTGCAAATCAAATGCAAATCAAATGTTATGTAGAAAACCGTAACTGTGGGTGCAAGTTTATCAAAACTGTGAAGATCCATATTGTATACTGTTGGGAAGTGCTCTCTTGTCCACCTAAACAAGCTATAAGCAATATTTATAAATACAATGAACAATAGCAAACAACTATTAAATAGAAGCATCAAAACTAAGAAATCAAGAGAGTAAGAACACCAAGCATTTACGTTGAAACCTTTCAAAGAAGGAAAAAAATCACAAGACACCACCGGAATCCACTAATCAATGAAATGAGAGTACAAGAGATTCACCAGAACAAGATATTACACCAAGAACAAAAGAACCTTTACAAGAAATACATGAAGAAACTTTCATCTTACAAAGCTAGTAGAACCCACTTTTCAAGAGAGAAACCCCAACTTTATTGAAGCAACGAACACCCTTGTAGATGAAAAATAACTAACTCTTGTGTCTTGAACTTCAACTCAAGAAATCCTTATGTTCAGAAACCCTTGATGTGTATGTAGAAATTTCCTAGACAACCTCTCTCACTCTTTTCATTTTTGTCTCTATACCTTGTTGGCCACTACATAACTAATATGTATATATTGCAAGATAAGGCCCATGCCCAACAACTATTAAAATAGTGTGGATCATTCTCATGGGATTAGTCCAACAATCTTCCCCTCTAGACCCATGAGGAGGACTCCCATTGTTCAGTGAATCTCATGCCCAAGTGCCAATGTTCACCAATCATCAATACCCACCAAGTCCCTGCAAAGTTCTTGATTGTCCTTTGTAAGGGCCTTGGTCATCATATCCGACGGATTATAATCCGTGAGAATCTTCACAAGGTTCACCTATTGCTTCTCCAAGACATCTCGAATCCATGATAACGAACATCTATGTTCTTGGTTCTAGCATGGTAAGTTGCATTCTTACTAAGATTAGGGGCACTTTGACAATCACAATGGATAACATATCCATCCTTCTTCAAGTTTAATTCCTGCAAAAAATCCATCAACCACAACATTTCTTTACAAGCTTCGATAGCGGCTATATATTTCGCTTTGATAGTGGAAAGAGCAACACACTTTTGAAGCTTAGCTTGCCATGACACGGCTCGGCTCCCCCTCCAAAAGTGAATAAGTACCCTGAAATAGACCTCCAAGTATCAACATTACCAGCCATATCAAAATCCGTATAACCCACCAAGTGTGGTTCCACACCTCCAAAGCATAGACATAAATCAGATGTGCCACTTAAATATCTCATTATACAGTTCACCGCTAGCCAATGCTCTTTAGCCAGGTGATTCCACTCTAAAAGTGTAATCTTTATCCCTTAATTAAGTGTTTGTTAGCCTCTATATGGGAATTAGAATAGGTTCTTAGCAATAAATTGGTTTAAAGTGTGTTTTTATGTGTAGTGTAGGTTTTTGGTGGCAAAATGGTGGAAAATGGCCTAAAGAGAAGAAGTCTATCCAAACGGACCGTTCGGACAGTTCCCACCGTTCGGACGGGTAAATGACCATTCGAACGCTACAATCCCGTCCAAATGGGCGAATCACCGTTCGGACGCTACGACGGAGATCGGAGTTCCAGAGTCGATATTTCCAATTCAAAAGCCCTCCAAAGTTGATTTTTCCCGTTTTAAACTATCACAGAGGCCTCATTTTCCGTTTGAAGAAATACAGAGCCGAGTTTCAACGTCTGAAGACCGTCCAAACGGTGAAGTAACCGTCTGAACGGTTACTCCACTGTCCGAACGGTGTGTCCAGACGCATTTCGGATGTACTTAAGACGCTATTTGGACGGTTAGCACAGTTTTGCCCTACATCACAATAGTCGAACAAAACATATGAGAATCTTAATTTTCTGTATAGCTAGACGAGAGGAGGAGCTTCAAAGGGGGATCTTTTAATATTTTGTAAGGTTTTGAGTTAGATTTACTTTAATGCTTTGTAATGTTGTCATTTATTGCTTTTGGATCTTTGTAAATGAATGTTTATATATGAAGTGAATTTTTCTCTACTCTTTCTAGCATTCTCTCTCATTTTCTTACCATTTTCTCTCACTTTCGTAGCAACCAAACACTAGTTCTACGTAGTTTAATGGTACATTTTTCTTCTTTTATGCTCTTTGACATGGATTTTAGTAGCTAAATATCCCTTGGATGTAGTTGTGAAGATCCACCAAAGATCTTCAAAGGGTTGAAAATGAGTTATATGAACTTTAAAGCCATATCCTTAAAATTCCATGGTTCCATTTGATTTAGCATGAGATTCATTAGAAAAAGTTAGATTCATAATCCCTTGACAATATTTACGCACAAATCAATGTTTGGTATAAGTATTACACATGTCTAAGGTTTAATTCTAGGGTGCCAATCATAGATTTCCTCTTTATGCTCAATCAACCAAAAACTCACATTTTTATAGTCAACATTTTCCGAATCAAGAATCCAAGGTGCAATTCTTGATTTGAGTTATAAACCTCTCATTGGAAACCCTTGTTGTGAATTGGTGGATCGAAACAACCATGTCCAAGCTTTTTTCTAATTACATAAAACTAGATTTTATTGTCTTCATCAGTTATTAAGTTATTGCATTAAGCATTAAACCACCATCATCTCAAAACCAACATATTTTCGGTCTCTTTTATGTTAGGAAAATAAAAGAATTTTCATTTGCAATCCATCAAGATAAGTGCCCGTGCTGGTTGAGCTTTGTTGCTATATTTGCAGAATTCTCTTGGGAGAGAACGACACCGGATTCTCCAGTTTTTACTACATTTGCAACCTCTGTATTCTTGCGGAGTGATTCCAGTTGTAAAGCACATCTAGAGGCACACCACCAGGTTTGTAAGGAATCAACTCAATATGCTAACCTTATATGCTATATCCGATCTTGTACATACATACCATGGCATACATCAAACTTCCTACAATGGATGAATAAGGAATTTTTTTCATCTCATTCTTTTTCGTCTCATTTAAAGGACTTTGCTTCAAACACAACTTGAAATGGCCTGCAAATGGTGTTCCAATAGGCTTAGCATTTTTCATATTGAACTTTTCAAGCACCCGTTCAATATACTTTGTTTGTGATAGCCACACCTTTCTTGCTTTCCTATCACGCTTGATTTCCATGCTCAAGATTTTCTTTGCCGGCCCCAAATACTTCATGTGGAAGGACTTGCTTAAATCTTTCTTCGACTTGTTAATTTTTCCAACATCCTTGCCAACTAGAAGCATGTCATCAACATAGAGCAAAAGAATAATAAAGTCACCATCCTCAAACCTTTTATACCCATGATTCATCATGAAACCATCAAACTTCTTGTAACATTGTCGAGGCGCTTGTTTCAAACCATATAAGCTCTTCTTAAGTTTGCTAACCAAGTGTTCTTTACCCTTGAAAACAAAATCTTGAGGTTGCTCCACAACTTTAGTTCTAAGCTTGCAACAAGACCTAGAATAATCTGGATGGAGGACATCTTGACAACCGATGAAAAAATCTCATCAAAGTCATCTCCTTTTTGTTGCTTAGAGCCTTTCATAACTAGCCGAGCTTTGTGCTTGACTTACTTGTCACCATCATTTTTCAACCAAAACATCCATTTATTTTTCAAAACTTTCCAGCCCTTTGGTAACTTCACCAAATCATATGTGTCATTCTTGTGCAAAGAATCAATTTCCACTTACATAGCCCATTGCCACTTGTCCTTTTGTCCATAAACCCATTCTACTTGAAAAGTTTCATGTTCTCCGCCTTAAGCATCATATACTCACTAGTAGAGTACTTTCTTGATGGTTGAGAAAGCCTTATGGATCTTCTTAATTCCAACACCGATGGAGGTTGTTCTTGAGGAGATTCTTCTTCTTGCTCATCACCAACTTCAAGAGTAAGATTTTCACTAACTACATCATCTTAACCTTCTTGGACATCATGCCCTTCATTATGAATTACCGAATAAAAATAGGCCTTAAATCAACAAATTCACCTCCACTAGCTTGTCGGTTCTCCATTTTTTTTAAGTCTGTAATGGTTTGGTTTTCAAGAAAATCAACATCTTGATTTCTAACCAACTTCTTTGCTTTCGGATCCCAAAGCTGATAACCAAACTCTTTACCTCCATAGCCCAAGAAAATGCACGGTCTTGACTTATCATCAAGCTTGCTTCTTTGACCTTTTGGTCCATGAACAAAAACTTTATACCCAACCACCCTCAAGTATTTAAAAGAATCATCTCTGTTCCACACCTTTTTCAAGTAATCACCATTCAAACATTTTTGAAGAAGATCGATTAATCAAGTAACAAGTGGTACGCATAGCTTCGCCCCAAAATGATCTTGACAACTTGGCATATGACAACATACACCGACTTTTCTGACTGATGGTACCATTCATCCTCTCCTTCGCACCATTGGAGTATCGGATTCCATCTTCTCACATCTAATACCATGCGCTTTGCAATAGTATTCAAATGGACCTCTATATTCTCCACCATTGTCGATGTGGATGTAATCCAATGGCTTTCTGATTTTCCTTTCAACTTTAGCATGAAAGTGTTTGAAAATACCAAGAACCTCATCTTATGTTTTATAACATAAGCTCATACCTTACTAGAAGTATCATCTACAAAAGTGACAAAATAAGAAGCATCACTCTTGGTTTTTCTTCTCATGGGTCCACAAACATCGGAAAGAACCAATTCCAATAAATCATGCTTTTTACAAGAAGTGTGTGAAAGAGAAGTTCTCCTTCGCTTTCTAATAATACAATGAATGCACCGGTTCAAAGGCACATCTTTACCATTTGAAATGAGTTCCTTCTTTGCAAGAACTTGGAGGCCTTACTTGCTCATGTGACCAAGTCGCTAATGCCATAGATCCATAGTTGCTCCTTTCTCCATGATATTAAGATGGTCCTTGCACACTTTAGCTTGTGTTCGGTAAAGTGTACAACACTTCCTCCCCCTTGCTATGGTAAGAGAACCCTTAATAAGCTTCCAACACTGATTCCACTCTAAAAGTGTATTCTTTATTCGCTAATTAGTTATTTGTTAGCCTCTATATGGGTATTAGAATAAGTTTTTAGTAATAAATTAATCTAAAGTGGTTTTCTGTGTGTATTATAGGTTTTTGGTGATAAAATGATGAAAATGGGCTTAAAGTAAAGAAGTCCGTCTAGACGATCTGTTTGGACGGAGAAAACACCGTTCGAATGGTGCATTTAGATGGTGAGTTCGGACGGTCCATTCGGATGGACGAATTAGCATTCAGACACTACGACGGAGATCGGAGTTCCAGAGTCCCTTTTTCTCATTTCAAGCCGTCACAGAGTCGATTTTTCCCTTTCAAAGCTATCATAGAGTCATGTTTTTCCATTCGAAGAAATACAAAGCTGAGATTCCACGTTTGAAGACCGTCCGAACGGTGAAATAACCGTCCAAACAATTACTCCACCGTCCGGACGGTGCGTCTGGACGCTAATTGGACGACCGTCGGACGCACTTCGGACGATGAGCGTAGGTTTGACCTACAACCCAATAGTCGAATAAAGAAAGATGTTATGTTTTGTTTAGGGTTTCCAGCTGCCGGTAGAGAGATAGAAAAAGGGGAAAACTTGTATTTTGCTTAGATTTATTTTACCTTGTTATATTTAGGACTTTGGGAAGGGTTTAGTTAGATTTCTAATGTTGTTTCGTTGTAATCCTTCACATTTAAGTAGTTCAATATATATATACACTTTTGATTTGAAGTCAAGTATGTTGTTTCTACACTTTGGGAAGCTTTCAACCATGGAATCTTAAAGCTAAGTTCATTGTTTGGGGACAAATGTGAAGATCTACCAAGGAAAGCATAGGAAATGAAAGGGGAGTTCTCAATCTTGTTGAATATCTATTTTGCATCTTTTTCTCTAATTATATTGGAATTAATTGTTGTAGAAATCTTAGATCTATAATCATAATTAGTAATATGTGATTTATTTCTAAACAACCCATGAATGATGATAAAATTTAATTCCAAAATAATTAGAGATCTCTAAATTTTCAAAGCTAAACTTTCCGAATCAAGGGCCTTTGGATGGTTCTTGATTTGTGTTATCCTAAACTCTCCCTTTCAAATTATGTGCTAGAATTGGTAGATTGGAACAATTGCACCCAAACCCCCTTTTTAACCAAGAGAAATCCCTTCTTGTTTTCATTGGAATATTGGTTAGATCAAAATTAATTTAAGTATAATCGTTGTTATTGTAATAGAATCCTCATATTTGTCAAATTGCCTTAGCTAGAGTTAAGTTGGTGGATTTAATTTCAATTCAATTGTTTGCCAAGTTATTAGCAAAAAAACTCTTCAAACACCAAAAGATTTTCGATCAATTTTAGTTACCATAGCCATCAATTTCGTATTTGGCTTACGACTTCAATTTGCATAGTTTTCTAAACTTAACCCGTTTCTATTGCTAGATTGGCACAAGTCTCATGGGACAACACGATAGTGGGGATACTCTCACTTAAACTACAAGAACTTCCGAAGTGGTGTGCGAGGAAAGTGGAACCAAACACCTATTAACAAAACAGTTTTCAAAGCCTTCATCATCCAATTTTTTGGTGGAAAGTAAGTTTAAACTGAGGTATGGAATGTGCCTCACATCTTTGAATATTAACCTATTACCTAAACCGATCTCAAGATAAACATCACCAATCCCCACAATTTTTGTAATACCGCTATTACCCATCTTCACTAAACCAAAGTCTCTCGCCTTGTAAAAAGTGAAGAAATCCAACCATGAGGTAGCATGGCATGAGGCACCACTATCTATAACCCAATCCAAATCTTGATTTGTAGCAAGACAAGTTTCATCATAAGCTGATAAAATGATCAATTCTCCATTGGAAGAAACCGTAGTGGCGTCCTTATCCTCTTACTTGTTTTCACCTTTTCCTTGCTTCTTCTTCTTATGAAATGTGCATTCCTTCTTTATGTGGCCCGGTTTACCACAATTGTAACAATGTATGTCATTTCTAGACTTGGATCTTCCTTTTAATTTATCGTGGTTATGAGTACTCGATTTTTACTTCTCCCTCTATTTTCAGAGACAAGAACTTGTGGTTGTGAAGAACCAATATTCTTCCTTCTAATTTCATTCTCAAACAAGCTAGACTTAACCATGTTCATTGTCACTAACCCATTTGATGTCGAGTTAGTGAGAGTTATCACCAATGTCTCATAACTATCCGGAAGCGAACTCAAGAGGAGTAGTGCCTCAAACTCATCATCCAACACCATTTTCATTGTTGCAATTTCATTCACCAAACTTTGCCTCTCATTCAAGTGGTCTACTATTGGTGTCCCCTCCTTGTACTTCAAATTGACAAGCTTTCTAAACAAATAAAGTTTGCTATTAGCGGTTTTTCTCTTATACAAATCTTCAAGCTTTTTTCATAGTACATTAGCCAATGTCTCATTTTCCACATGGTGGTAAATATTGTCACTCAACCATTGCCAAATGAAGCCAACACATTGCTGATTCAAGTGGTTTCACTTCTCATCGGTCATATCCTTAGGCTTGCCATCATCACCCTCTAAGGGAGCATGCAACTTCTTGCAATAAAGCAAGTCCAACATCTTGCCCTTCAGTGCTCTCCAATTGCTACCATTTAGGCTCACCATTCTACTTATATCCACTTAGGAATTTTATCAAACAACTTGTAGGCACAACCTTGGCTCTTGATACCACTTGTTAGGAAGTGCTCTCTTCCCCACCTAAGCAAGCTATAAGCAATATCCACAAATACAATGAACAATAGCAAACAACTACTAAATGGAAGTATCAAAACTAAGAAATCTAGAGAGAAAGAACATCAAGTATTTATGTGGAAGCCCTTCAAAAAAGGGTTAAAAAAACCACAAGGTATCACCGAAATCCACTAATCAATGAAACGATAGTACAAGAGGTCCACCACGACAAGATATACACCAAGAACACAAGAACACCTCTACAAGAAATACATGAAGAACAAAACTAGTACAGCCCACACTTCAAGAGAGAAACCCCAATTTTGCTCAAGCAACAAACACCCTTGTAGATGAAGAAGAACAAATTTTTGTGTCTTGCACTTCAACTCAAGAAACCCTTGTGTTGAGAAACACTTGATGTGTATGTAGGAAATTTCTAGACAACCTCTCTAACTCTCTTCATTTTTGTCTCTGCAAATTGTTAGCCACTACATAACCAATATGTTTATATTGCAAGACAAGGACCATGCCAAAAAACTATTAAAATAGTGTGGGTCATTCGCATTGAACTAACCTAACACATATAGTAGGCCCAACATATACAAATAATATAGAATCTGTCTCTCTCTAAGTTAGGGAGGGTAAATGTTGAAGCTTTCTGGAATGGAAGGGTAAGAGGAACAACTTATTAATTGTCATATATATATTGGATATTGACTGTTGTGGCAGCCCTTGACCACTAAATCAAATCGTGTTTTGTTTGGCAATAGTCTTAGATAAATGTCAACTACGGCAAGAGATTACATCAGAACACAAAATATATCAATGAGCAATATAATATTTTTCCACTTGCAATCACTTGGTTCCAGAATGGCAATTCAAAAAAATGAAAACAATTGCATAGATAAATCCATTTTTTCACACAGCGATATTCGCGAAACGATTTATCTCCTACATATATTTCTAGATTAATTGAATAGTTCATGATCTATGCTTTTCTCAAAAAAGACTAAAGACAAGGTCACAGACCATTCCGGAAAGGTTGCTTTAAAGTCATTTGAAGAATGAGAACAATAATCCCTTTTTTTGTACTAATCATTGTTAATGGGTTATTTAAATTTAAATACTTTTTAAATCAATATTTAATTTAAATTTTCAATTAATTCATTGATGCTTTTTTACTTTTTTAAATAGTTATTTAATTTGAGATAGTTTTATATGTGGAATAAATAAATTATTTATATTCTACTTACTTTTATTTATCTTGAAAATATTATTTATATATGAAATTAATACATTATTTTTATTTTATTGATTATTTATTTATACTAAAATTATTTTAATCTATAGATTCAATAAATTCTTTTTTTTTATCTTACTACTCCACCTTTTCATTTTGAATTTTTTTTTTTTGAAAATTTAAGAATTAATCAATCTATCTCTACCAAATTAATGCAATTTAATTTGCAAGTTCATGGGTAGATCATTTAGTTAACGAAATATCAAATAAGTTAATTTTTATTAAATAGGTGGTAAATAATTACAATTAAAAAAATGGTAGTAAATAATTACATTTTGAATAAAATGAGAGCATAATATGTGATTTTTGATTTTTTTTATATAAGATAATAGTGATTTGAAGGTTGAATAGTGAAAAATGAAGATAAAGTGAGTTGGAGTAATAATATGAAATAATGGGACCTATGAACTTCAAATTTGAACAACATGCCAAAGTGAAGACGGATTTGAATAAACTTCAAATTCGAACAATATGCCAAAATAAAGATGGGTTTAAACGTTTTGGGATGGATATGCTCTAAAGTCATCTGAAGAATGAGTACAATATGTTAGAATAAATGGGTGTAAACCCATTATTTTGTTGATCTTTGAGCCAATATAAATGTGGGACCCATGCATCCTTTGTGTCGGGTCATTGGTGCGTTGGATTCACCTCCGAGAGGAGATAAATCTAGACTATTTACTTGCTCAAATCTGTGTAGGATTGAATGAGTTATTGGCTTCCAAAGTCACCCTCTTGAATATGGGTTATGTAGTTGAAAGTGGGTTATCCCACATTGATTTCTTATGGGAAATAAGTTGTCCATATATAACCCAAGTTTGGAGTAAGGTTTGGGCCCCAAGGGGCACCCCACTTTTGTGAAAGGGGGAGGACCTATGGAACCCATGGGTTGACCCAATACTCCACACGCGCGCGCGCCGCCGCTGCCGCCCGCCCGTCCGGTTCGGGACGGGACGTGGGCGTGGGTTCGGTTCAAGTCTTTCCTTTTTGGGCTAGGGTCGGAATTAAATTAATTAATTATTTTATTAATTAATTTTATATTAATTAATTAATTAATTTCTGACGGTTTGACCGAACAGATGTGACCGTTGACCGAACAGGTGTGACCGTTGACCGAACAGGTGTGTCCCTCCGGTAAGGGACTGTTTGGCTGCTGGTACCTGTTCGAACCAGTGTTTCGAACAGGCACCTGGGCTCTATAAATAGAGCAGCATTCTAGCATTCATAACATTAACATGAGAAAAATTCCGATTGTTGCATACAACGAATTCCTTCTTCCTCCCGTATTTTCCTGAGAGAGTTCAGATCATCTGGTGAAGCCGCCGAGCAGTTTTTATTGAAGTGCTGCCTAAAGACTGCTGAGATCGTTTTATCCTGGGAGTCAGACGCCCATCATCCCGTGAGCACCAACTGTGGGGGGTGAATCTGTCTTTAAGGAGAGAGTGTGAAACACTCAACTCGATCTATCTTTCGATTTCTACATTTTCTATTTTTGTGAACGACAACCGGGTAAGTCGTTACGATTTAGTTTGTTCTTATTCAGATTCTAATTGTCTTCTAGTTAAAATTGCTTCTAGTTGATAATTAGATAATTCGTGTTATTTTATTATTTGTGATCACTAATTATACACATAGTGATTAAATAGGAATTATTTATCCAACTATTTAAACAACACAATAACCCCTTTTTCTGGGTAAGCAGTTAATTCACAATAATCCAATTTCCTAGCTAGTGTGTACATATATGTATACATATACATTATCCCATTTGCAAGAGACTATAAAAGAAAAGGAAAATACGAAGCAAGAAGGATGTAATCAGTGACCACTTCCTCAAGATGAATATGTTGATGTAAGCAGAGGAAAAAGAAATGACAAGTGGGTGTAGTAGTTGTTAAAGAACGATTCGTCGACGTTGAAATAAAAAATGAAAAAAAACACCTAACCATTGAAGACTTGGTACAGGAAAACAAAGTGATCATGAATTTAGGAAATCTCTATCTATAAATACACACCTTTCCCATGCTAGGTGTATCACCTCACCCAAACAATTACATAGTGCCTTGAGTGAAAATATTTGGTGGGTGCCTTATCCTCAATCAAAAAATGAAGGGCACTCAATTTTTTGTTACGATTGCTGTCTTGGCATTGGCTTCCACAATTGCCTATGCATCTGACCCCAGCCCTCTGCAGGACTTCTGTGTTGCTCTTAATGACTCCAAATCTGCTGGTATATTTATGCATTATTTATCTCTCAACTCTTTGGAATGAATTCAATATGCTAACTTTTTTTTACCTCATAACCTGAACTGTTTTATGGAAGTATGTTCGATGTGGATCTTCATTTTCATTCCATACTGTAATGACATTCTTCAAACCTATTCTCTCTGTACAGTGTTCGTGAACGGGAAGTTTTGCAAAGACCCAAAGCTTGCTACACCAGATGATTTCTTCTATTATGGGCTCCTTACCCCTCGAAACACATCGAACCCACTTGGTTCAACTGTCACTCCAGTAAATGTCATGCAATTACCAGGGCTTAATACGCTTGGTATCTCCTTGGCTCGTATAGACTTTGCACCTTACGGCCTCAACCCACCGCACACGCATCCTCGTGCTACTGAGTTCATTGTTGTCTTGGAGGGTACCCTATATGTTGGTTTTGTCACATCTAATCCAGATAACCGTTTATTCGCCAAGTACCTATACCCGGGAGATGTTTTCGTGTTTCCAGAGGGTCTCATTCACTTCCAATTCAATGTGGGAAAGACTAATGCAGCTGTAATTGCCGGCCTAAGCAGCCAAAATCCAGGGGTCATTACCATTGCAAATGCAGTGTTCGGCTCGAATCCAAAGATTTCCCCTGACGTTCTTACCAAGGCATTTCAAGTGGACAAGAAGGTGGTTGACTATCTTCAAGCCCAGTTCTGGTATGACAACAACTAGAGGAACGAGGGGCCCTTCTATGGCTATCGAGAACCCCATGAGTCAATTTCTATTTGTTAAAGTTTAAGCAGAAATATGTTTTTGCTGCCAATCATAATTTGATAAAGCATAAATAAGTGGGTTTGTTATGTACGATGTTCTTCTTACAAAGGTTTTCCTAATAATAAAGCTTGTTAAACTAACTCTCGCTCTCCGTCTCTCTCTCATATGATATTGATAGGCTAAACATTTTCTTCCATATTATCTTGTTGTTAGACCTTTTTACAAAAACTGCTTGTATCGTGAATATGAAGATACAGAGAAATTACTCCCAATGCGCTAATGACATGCCATATTGGTAGTACATTTTTGTGACGTAAACTTTTGTGATATTATTAGCGGGAGGTTCATGTAAATAAAGATTGGGTCCTGAGAGCTCGAACTAAACTTAGTTAAGGAGAAATTAATAATAGCATATAACGATGATAGTCTCTTGAGCTTTCTTTAATCTCACATACTCGGTATAGGGCAATGGAATCTTGGATATGGCACTTGTGGGAACTGCCCATATTTCAAAGTTACTCCAAGTGCCTATTTGTACCAAATTTTGTAGCATAAATCCAGAAATGTTGTATAGTGAAGGCAAAACTTGCATAGAATCATATACAAATTTCAGAGCTTGCACATAAAATTTAAATTTTTTTATATCACAAATTAAAGACAGAAAATGAAAGAATGATTTCATACTTTCTAACTCAAAATTAGTACAAGCATAGTGAAACATAGAATACATAATATATTATGAAGAAATAGGGAGACAAAAAGACAACCAGAAGAGACACATAGAGCACAAACTTTGGTCCCCGCTTTGGCACCCGACTGTACATCGGATGATCAATTCTGAGTCAAGTCTTAAAGTGGTCAGTTTGAGGATACCTTGGGAAACCAAAAAAAAGAGCATAAGAGACCTGGGTTTAAATTACCTAAATGACTAACACAAATAACAATTCATAAGCCTAATAGAATGGCCCCAGGTACTCTCTCTCTCTCTCTCTCTCTCTCTCTCTCTCCACAATGTCAGTAATTCCACCCTTGAAAAGGTCAGTCGACACTGTCATAATACCCTCTATCATCTCTAAACATACTTACGCTGTGTTTCGGTCAAGAATTTGATGAGATAAAAGGAAAGAGAAAAAGATATAAAATTAAATTATATGTTTAGTTGAAAAAAGTGAAGAATAAAACAGCATAAAAAGAAATAACTAAGTATTTGAATTTTTCATTTTGTTCTCTTTTCCCTTATCTTTTTCTTTTCTTTTCACTTGATAAATCCGGTTCTGAACACATCATTAATATTTGTGTCTGAGCAAAATGCAGTCATTTCCACAAAAATTCTTGCTTTCAGTTTTGTCGAGATTAAAAAATCTCAAGCCAACAGGCTTAACAAGCTAATTAACCTATATTCAACCAAATCTGTGGGCTTTGACTTTGAAAACGAGAAAGCACCACTGACGAATTCCAGCTACTTCTTAAAATGCACCTAATACAAGAGACGTGTTCAGCCAAGATACAGAACCATAGGGACAGAAAAGGAAAAAAAAAAATTAATAGAACAGCTTCATTCAGGTTAATTATTAAGCAGTCCAAACATCATTGTTGGATTAGGCTAATTCTTACTACACTTTGTTAAGGAGAAATTAATAATAGCATGTAACGATGATAGTCTCTTGAGCTTCTTTAATCTCACATACTCGATAAAGGGCAATGGATTCTTGGACAAGGCACTTATGGGAACTGCCCATATTTCCAAGTTACTCCAAGTGCCTATTTGTACCAAATTCTGTAGCATAATTCCAGAAATGTTGTTTGGTGAAGGCAAAACTTACATAGAATCATATAAAAATTTCAGAGCTTGCACACAGATTTTTTTTTTTTTATATCACAAATTAAACACAAAAAACAAAAGAAAATTGCGTACTTTCTAACTCAAAATTAGTAAAAGCATAGCAAAACATAGAATACATAATATATTATGAAGAAATATAGAGACAAAAAGACAACCAGAAGAGACACATAGAGCACAAGAGACCTAGGTTTAAATTACCTAAATGGCTAACACAGATAACTATTCATAAGCCTAATAGAATGGCCCCTAAGGGTGAGGTGATTTGGACAAGATTCCTAACATGAGTATGGAAGGAACAGGTCAGTAATTCCACTCTTGAAAAGGTCAGTGTACACTCTCATAATACCCTCTATCTATCTCTGAAGATATTTACGCTGTGTTTGGGTCAAGAATATGATAAGAAAAAAAGAAAGGAAAAAAGATATGAAATTACATCATATGTTTAGTTGTTAAAGAAAGTAAAGAATAAAACAGCATACAAAAGAAATAACTAAGGATTTGAATCTCTCGTTTTGATCTCTTTTCCCTCATCTTTTTTGAGAAAATCAAGTGTTCTTGGTAATATGGATTTGTACCTTAAGATGGACCTGGAGGCGGGTGAATAGGTCTCTACTCAATTTCTAAGCAAGTGTTAGCAATGATTAATCTTAAGTAAACCATAAACAAAAATCAAAACACACAACCATCAACACCCAATATTTTTAGCGTGGAAACCCCTTGCGGGAGAAAACCATGAGACCTCGTCCAGCTCCAATCAAGCACTATATAAAGAACAAAGTACAAGAATGTCTTACAACCCTTTCACACTGTTGAGTCCACAACTACGATTGAATCTTGTAGCTTGCCCTCTATCCGAATCCACGAACTCGTTCCAGCACTTGATTCTCCACCGAGTCCATAATGAAACTCTTCGATCTAGCAACTTGAATAACCACAAGCTGCTCTCTTTGATCTAGTAACTTGAATCACCATAAGCTACTCTCTTCTCATTGATGGTATCTAGGAAAGTAGGATAGAAAGTCCTCTTAGAATATTTAGGCTCTTAACATATGAAGTAGAGGACTCTAAATGGGAGAGAACTCACATGCAACACTTGAATCTATTCTCTCTAGATTCTTGCTTAGATTCTTACCTTCCACCCATTTGAATCACTTCTATATATATATTATAGCAGCTGCTACAAGCACTTATTGGCTAAAGAAGAAAACTCTAGAACCTCTCTCCCTTTGATCCCCATGTACACAAGTGTATAGGCAAGTTGATCTCCATGTGCACAAGTGTTTGGGCAAGTTGATCCTCGTGTGTTCAAGAGTATGGGAAAGTTGATCTTCATGTGCACAAGAGTGTGGGCAAGTTGATCTTCATGTGCTCAAAAGCATGGGCAAGTTAAATCTTCATGTGCTTAAGAGCATGGGCAAGTTAAATCTTCATGTACACAAGTGTATGGACAAGTTGAATATATGATTTGCGCTTGTAAATGATGTAAAATAATGTTTTTGATGAGTGTAGACCAGCTGAGATACCTCCCATATGTTCCCACATGTTCCTTGATGGGCTAAAGCTACTTTTTAGCTTTTTAGTGCAAGGCTGGAAAGCAGATTCAAACAAAGATTGACTTGCCCTATGCTGAATCATCAAACCCGGTTGTAGCGGGGTAGAGTTCGCCTGAGAGTAGACTGCACAGGAAGTATTTTTTGCTAAAGCAGTTGGACCTCACTCTAGTGCAGTTGAGTCCCCTAAAGTGGGCTTGCACTAGCTGTCTTGGTTATCTTCAGTATTTTAACCGTAACATTTTGCTCAGATGTCTGATTGATGCGATTCGAAATTCACTGGAAAGAAGACTCGAAGATCTACAATTTTCTTCTAAAGAGCCTTTTTGAATTTAAATCATATCATGGCTAAAAACCAGTTACAAGATAAGTGATCTACTAGAGTCAGATTCATTTGAATTTTGCAAGTGACCCATCTTCTCAAAATTCATCCAACTATTGTTGATTCTTCCCTTGAGGCTTTATAAAGGCAAATTCCTAACCTCTAAGGTCATTGCAATGTGATCAATACACTCAAGCCTCACACAAGACATAAAGAGATTTTAGCTCTCAATTTATATGGCACAAAATAAGCCAATATTTCCTAACAATCTCCCCCCATGGCCATATTGTGACAAAATCCAAAGATTACATTAAAATCACTCACAATCCCAATGCAAACATTAACAAGGACGAAACTCTAAGCTTCAGAGCAAAAATAATTCTCCTGCACTCAAGACTTTTCAAAAGATCAAGTGTGAAAGAGAATGTGAAAAAGAAAGCAAATAGAGATAAACAATATTACTCCCGCTCAACCAACTCATCAATAATTACTCTCCCTCAACACGTGCATAAACACCAAGAAAAATTAAGATGAACCATTAATCATTCAAAAACAAACACAATAGTAAACAAAATACTTCTCCCTCTTTTTGACATCAAATGCAACCACAACATTGACAAGATACTAAAAGGAGAGTTTTGCAAGAAGAGTTAAATGAATATACATAAAAACATACAAATTACTTGATGATCACAAATTTTAAGAACCATATAAAAGAGATTCATATGGCAAGAGCTCAAACACACATATCAAGTACTCAAGTTCATAAAGACATGTCCAAAATGAAGATCACATCAAGTGTTCAAGAAGATGATGATGGTCATAACCAAATAAGAAAGTAAGTGTGTGAACATCAAGAATAGTAGGATCAAGCCTTAAGAACAAAAGCATATTTTTAGTACTTGAACCAAGAACTCACAAGAGATATCATTTGCATGAAAATCAAACCAATTAAAAACCAATCGAAGTTTAATATTAAAAAATGCAAAGGCTCCCCCACAAATGCATAACATCTTTCAATAACTCACTCTTTTTGAGACACAAGGTGGATTTCACTCTAGTGAGCAAGGTAGCTTTCTCTATGACACTTCAAACCATGTTGCACATTTTGACGAACGTCTATAGTAGCTTTCACTCTACACTTATAGGTAGCCTTTTCCTTGGTCATGACTGCATAAAAATTCTTTTGAATTTTTAGTATTTATTTAAACAAGCAGCTCACTCTAGATATTCTTTTGTATTGTGAAAGCACAAGAGAGAGGCAAGGCATTAACCAATATAAACTCTAGAGAGGACATGCAATCATAGGTCTTTTCAAGCACTATACTCATGGAATTCAAATGAAATAGATATACAACAAAAACATTTTTAGACTCAACATGTTTCTTCTCAATGCAAGTGCACCAAAGTGTCAGTTTAGTTATGAAAATCATCACTCAGACGTACAAGACACTCAATTCATACTTGGCTAAAATAAAAAACTCTTCTTCAAAAATATGTAGTTTGATACTATCACATGAAGTCAAATATAGACTGATCAGAAACTATGAACACAAGTCAAGAGCAACAAAAAAAAACCTTTTTTGTGTTTTAATAAAAACAAATAGAAATATAACAAAAGATAACAAAATTACAAAAGGAATCATAACACTAGGACCAGAAGAAGTAATGAACTTATAAGGCACATGCTTAGTCTCCCAATTAGGGCAATGAGGCCGAATATGACCCTTAACACTACAATAATGACAAGTGGGAACAAACCTAATAGGCTTGGTCTCAACATTTGGTACAATACATGCATATGTGGTGGTGTTCTTTTTAAAAGTCACAGCCTTGGTTTTCAAATTAGGGCAGTGAGACTTAATGTGCCCTTTAATTCCATAGTGGTGGCATGACGAAACAACCTTAGCATGTTTAGCCTTACTTGGGATAGAAGACTTACCATGAGCCTTCATAGAATTAGGCTTACTTGCTGGTTGGGAAGATTTAGAATCCTTCTCTGTATATCCAATCCCAATCACATTATGAGAGATCCTTTGTGCATTCCAAATCTCATCAATCTTTCATGAACCTGTATCAAATTTCTTAAAAGACAGATGAGCATTAGCAAGTTCAGTTTCAAGTTTGTTGACCTTATCACTTAGAGTCATCTTCTGAGTATTCAACTAACTTATAAGAGTTCAAGCTTCAATAAGTTCTTGTTTCAATGTATTCTTCTCTTTTTCTAGAGTCCTCACATTTATAGTTAATTTAATTTTGACTATTCTCAATTTGTAACTCTCTTCAAACAATTGGTCATAGGCTTGTTGAAGGTCTATGATCTCATCATCATTATCCCCATCATTCATTGAGTCATCATGATTTGACTCAAGAGTCTCACTATGGTCAAGGCAACAATCATAGTCAACATACATGCCTTTAGATGTAGAGGAAGATGTGTGAGTAATCTTATACATAGATGGATTATATGCAACACAACAAATAGGCTCTTCCATAAAAGGTGGTGAACAAACAGTCATTATACATTCTTTAGACAAATCCATGCCACTAGAAGCAATTTCAGGACCTTGCTTAAGAAAAATAGCTTTGAAAACAATTTTAAGAGTGTTCCGCTCTGATACCAATTGAGAAAACCAAGTGTTCTTGGTAATGTGGATTTTTACCTTAAGATGGACCTAGGGAGGGGTGAATAGGTCTCTACTTAATTTCTAAGCAAGTGGTAGCAATGATTAATCTTAAGCAAACCATAAACAGAAATCAAAACACACAACCATCAACACACAAGATTTTTAGCGTGGAAAACCCCTTGCGGGAGAAAACCATGGGACCTTGTCTAACTCCAATCAAGCATTATACAATGAACAAAGTACAAGAATGCCTTACAACCCTTTCACACCATTGAGTCCACACCTAGGATTGAATCTTACAACTTGCACACCATCTAAATCCACGAACTCGTTCTACCACTTGATTCTCCACCGAGTCCACGATAAAGCTCTTCGATCTAGCAACTTGAATCACCACAGGCTGCTCTCTTCTATCTAGCAACTTGAATCACCAAAAGCTACTTTCTTAAATCTAGCAACTTGAATCACCACAAGCTGCTCTCTTTGATCTAGTAACTTGAATCACTACAAGCTACTTTCTTCTTATAAATGATATGTAGAAAAGTGTGATGGAGAGTCCTCTTAGAACATTTAGGCTCTTAACATATGAAGTAGATGACTCTAAGTGGGAGAGAGCTCACATACAACACTTGAATCTATTCTCTTTAGATTCTTGCTTAGATTCTTGCCTTCCATGCATTTGAATAATTTCTATATATATATTTTGGCAGCTGCTACAAGCCCTTGTTGGTTAAATAAGAAAACTCTAGAACCTCCCTCCCTTTGATCCCCATGTACACAAGTGTATGGGCAAGTTGATCTCCATGTGCACAAGCGTATGGGTAAGTTGATCCTCATGTGTTCAAGAGTATGGGCCAGTTGATCTTCATGTGCACAATAGTGTGGGCAAGTTGATCTTCATGTGCTCAAGAGCATGGGCAAGTTGAATCTTCATGTGCACAAGTGTATGGACATGTTGAATATATGATTTGTGCTTGTAAATGATGTAAAATAATGTTTTTGTTGAGTGAAGACCAGCTGAGATACCTCCCATATGTTCCCACATGTTCCTTGATAGGCTAAAGCTACCTTTTAGCTTTTTAGTGCAAGGCTGGAAAGCAGATTCACACAAAAACTAACTTGCCACGTGCTGAATCATCAGACCCTACTCTAGCAAGGTGGAGTTTGTCTAAGAGCAGACTGCACTAGAAGTATTTTTTGCTGAAGCAGCTGGACTCCGCTCTAGCGCAGTTGAGTCCGCTAGAGCAAGCTTGCACTAGTTGTCTTGGTTGTCTTTAGTATTTTAACCCTAACTTTTTACGTAGATGTCGGATTGATGCGATTCAAAGTTCTTTGGAAAAAAGACTTGAAGATCTACAAATTTTCCTCTAATGAGCCTTTTTCAAATTTGAACCATATCATGGCTAAAAACCAGCTACAAGAGAACTAATCTGCTAGAGTCATATTCATTTAAATTTTGTAGGTGACCCATCTTCTCAAAATTTATCCAGCTGTTAGCTGTTGTTGATTCTTCCCTTGAGGCTTTATGAAGGCAAATTCCTAGCCTCAAAGGTCATTACAATGTGATTAATACACTTAAGCCTCACAGAAGACATAATGAGATTTTAGCTCTTAATTTTTATGGCACAAAATGAGCCAATTTTTTCTAACATTTTTATTTTCTTTTCTCTTGATTAAATTTGGTTTTGATCACGGCATTAATATTTGTGTCTGAGCAAAATGCGGTCATTTTCACAACAATTATTGCTTTCAGTTTTGTCGAGATTAAAAAATCTCAAGCCAACAGGCTTAACAAGCTAATTAACCTATATTCAACCAAATCTGTGGGCTTTGACTTTGAAAACGAGAAAGCAGCACTGACGAATTCCAACTACTTAAAATGCACCTAATACAAGAGACGTGTTCAGCCAAGGTACAGAAACCAAAGGGAAAGAAAAGGAAAAAAAAAAAAAAAAATTCATAGAGCAGCAAATGAAGACTTCGAAGGTTCAAAGCAATCAAAACTTTTACCACATTTATGTTTTATATGACTAAAAACGTCTATGGTCACAGAGCAGTTGTGGCATTCCAAGTATTAAATGCATACCCATATCAACTCTCCCACCTTTCTATGCTAACCAGGTCAGCTTAGTAGCTATATTATTAGGGGATAAAGGGATAAAGCAAATGAATATACTCTTTGAAGTTGTAGTTCTATTAAAATATTACTATATGTCCCTCACGTGCTTAATTAAGAAGATTTTTGAAACATCACTTGATAAAGCAACAAAAGAAAGAGAAAAAAAAACCTACAGTATTGCCGTAATAGTATTACTGAGCGATCAACAGTCACTAACCAACCAATTCCAGATGGTAGGTGTAAACCACACTATTTATTCGTATGATTAACAGGAATGCGTACAATCGCTACTTTAATTAACCTTCTTTGATGCAACATTTCATGTATGGAGAGAGTGAAGAATTAAAAAAGAAAACTCCTAGCTGCATGGAAGAAGAAGAATATGATGATAATAAAGTGAAACAAGGAAAATTGATAGGCTTTACCAAGTAAAAATCGTCGTCGCTCTCAATTTTACTCAGTCCTGTTTGATCAATTAGAAGTGCTCTTTTTCGTTTTTCTTCATCCGATACACAGAAAACCAGATCCAGTGGAGAGATAGTGGCTTGGGTGGTGGCACAGAAAATGGATGGTAATTATGTAAATTGTTGACTATCAGAACAAAAACTACATAAATGAACATATTATTTTGATTACCACAAAAAACTATGCTTTTGCGACAGCAAAACACCGTCGTTAAGGAATTGCAACAGTAAAAGCCAGCATCACGAAACGGTTTGGCAACGGCGAGGGGTGGGCTTTAGCCACTGTTCAGCTCACTTTGCAAGAAATATGGTGACAGTGAATATTCGGCGACAGAGCCTAACCTTCGCTAAAGGCTATCTGTGGTGACAGAACGAAACTGTCGCTATGGCAAGGGAACCTTACAATGGTATCCCTTGGCGACGGTTCTGTGCCGTGGCAGATACTCATTAATGTTTTAGAAAATAATTGTTATTATTATCTAAAAATTTTAATTCTCTTTTTTATCTAAAAATATTTACATTCATCCCAAAAATTAATAATCTAAATTTGAAATTCATTCAAAAACAAATATTTATAATTAAATATCTCAACGAATTTACTTTATAAAACATAAATATAGGTAAATAACATATAAAAAAAAACCAAATTGAGTATGTTCTTTCAAACAAATCCATACTACAAAAGCAAAATACACAACTCATTGCCTATGTCCTCCCCAACAATCTATATAACCAAACAAATACATAGAGCCCCTGGCAAAAGACTTGTCCAAATGCCGTCCATCGACCTAATCTTTGTAAATAACCTAAAATGAGAAACAAGAATAACAATTTCTCCTCTAGTCGCAATTTCAGTGCCAGCTGAACTTATTTGACTTCTAAACTTCTAAAAATTCTTCAGCAACCTGTTTTACATCACCTTGGAAAGCTGGATATGGAGTTTTGTTGAGGAATGATCAAGACGTACATTTTAGGGTGTAGGGAAGTGTAGGAATGAAGGCCTTAAGCTCATCAAAATTAACAACTTCAGAGGAATAACCATTAAATTTGACTCCGGTTATACTATTAGCCTGATCATAGAAGCTAATGCAAAAGGTCACTTGCACAATGCTAGAAGATTGGAGATTATTTATTTGGAGATTTGTGTGTAGCCTCGTTGACGCAACCTAATATGAGAAAACTGGATTTCGTTTTAGTATTAGAATGGTCTAAATCCTGTTGTAGAAGACAAAACTCTTGATCATATATGAATAACAAGTCACAAATACTAAAACAAATATTATTAAATCCGAATGAATGCCAGTGAAGAATTAAATCCATATTTATGATATACTAACCCTACCCAATTGGAAAAAGAAATACTACATAGAATAAAATAATATTAAATAAAAAAATAAATTTGAGTTAGACCAAAATTTGAATAATAAATTTTAAAGAAACTCTCCAAATCAAATCTAGTCCAATTTTAAAACTCCTAAACAAAATTATTTCTAAAACAAATCTTTTCTAAAATAGTAAAAATGTCAATTTTAGGACCTAACCATTCTACATAGCAACAAAGTAGTTAGTATTGATCTCCAAACAGTTTCCAATCAACCTACCAAATTTGAGGGGATTTTGAGGTAATGACAAAATGACAATTTTGCCCTTGATCATATTTCCTCACTAGTTGTATGATTTTTGTTCCTCTCGACAAGATCCTCAAAGAACTCACTCTCAAAATGCCCTTGAATTATAGATTCAATAAAGTCTATTTCCCTTATGTCCTCAAATTCCCCCATTTGTTTCCCCACTATAAATATGTTCATCTCAAAAATCATATTCTCGAATGACAGTTTTAACAACTCATTCCCACAATGAATTATGTCATTAGACATTACTAGGAATGGTTGCCATAAGATGACGAGAATTTGGTTTTGAGTATTATCGCACTTAATTAGATGGGTATCTAACACAATGAAGTCCACCAGGTAGTAGAAATTATCTACTTAAATGAGAACAGCATTGATAATGCCTCTAGGGACCTTAATAAATATATCTGCTAGTTGCACGATCACTCATATAAGGCTCAACTCTCTGTCGCGCCTAATTTTTCACACTTGAGGAAAATACGCACAAGTGAAAAAAAATATAGTACTCTCTCGTTAGAACTTATCCTCCTAGAAGGACGAGATTGACTAGGTTTGAATTGGAAATTGATTTGATTAAGGGCTTTTGAAAAAAGTTTGTAGTCGCCACCTAACTTGATTAAGGTGAGTTAGGTCACCTAAAACTAAGTGCAATACAAAAATTTAACTTAGAATTTTTGAAAAAGGTTTTGAAAACCTCCTTAAGAGATGTTTTTTTAAAGAAAATAGGTTGTTTGGCAACCTTTAGAAAGTTTTAAGCCGTTTTTTAAAATAACTCCATTTTGGTCTTTGAAAACAGTGATTCTAGATTCGAAGGTTGGTTACATGTAGGGAAGATATCCTAAGATCATCACCCTACCTCGCCCTTGTAGTACCTACATGTCTATTCACCCTAGGTTCCCTCATTTAGAATCTTTGATTAACAAATGTCCAATTATATCCACTTTGAAAAGAAATATATATGATGCATGATATGTAAATGTAAGAAAAAAGATTTGATTTTGAAAATAAACTTGAAAAGAAGATTTGAAGTATGAAAGAAGGTTTTAGAAATTGAAAATTGAAAATAGATTATGGAATTGAAAATTTGAAAAAGGTTGTGACAGCACCCATGAGAGTTGTCTACGTATCCCTTTGTTGAGAATCAGGTCAGTCGTAGTTCAGACAAGAGTCCGATTGAAAATAGAAGGTTTGATTTGAAAAAGAATTTGACTTGAACTTTGAATAAAAGATTGAAAATTGAACTTGGAATTGACTTTGATTTGAAATTAAACTTAAGGATTTTAAAATTGATTTGATAATATTGAACTTGCAAGAAGAACTTAGACTTGATTTAGGAAGATTGAGATTTGAAAACATTTTTTTTACTTGAATTGGAGTTTGAAAACTACCTTAGTTTTAGAAAAGAGTTGAAGAAAGGAGTTGAAGATTCCTAACTTAGGGTTAGGGTTGAACTAAGGTTGGCTTCCTAAGGTTTAGGAAACCTTGGGTCGAAGCATGTACTTGAATTAGAAATGTTTGATTTAGACTTGAGATGTTTGATTTGATTTTAGAAAACTTAGAATTAGGAAAGATGAGGTCTAAGAAAGGTTTAAAAATGATTTGATTTGATTTAGAAACACTTGACTTGGAATGACTTGAAAAGTTAGGGTTTAAGAAAGATGGGACTTTGGAAAGTTTTGAATTAATAAAGTTTCAAAATAGAAAAGTTCCATTTTAGGAAAGTGCCAAATTAGAAAAATTTTTGTTTTAGGAAAGTTTTCATTTTAGGAAAGTATCAAATTAGGAAAGCGTTGATTTTAGGAAAGATTTTACTTCGGAAGGTTTTTGAATTTAGAAAGATTTGAGAAGTTGAAATTTAGAAAGTTGAGATATAGAAAGGTTTGAAATTAGGGAAGAATGGAATTAGAAAATATTTGATTTCTATTTTCAAAAAGTGATGATTTGATTTTGTTTCCAAAAAGTGATGATTTGGTTATGTTTTCAAAAAGTGATGATTTGATGTAGTTTCTAAAATTGAAAGATTTGATCTAGTTTCCCAAAGTGAAAGATTTGATTTGACATGGAATTGGAAAGGTTAAGTTTTCGAAATCTAAGATTTGGAAATGTATGATTTGGTGTAGAAAAAGAGATTTTGAAAATCTAAGATTTGATGTACAAGATTGTTTTTGAAAACCTATGATTTGAGGCAAAAGAGGAAGTCATGTTCTAGGAAAGAGAACTAGGGTTTCCTAACAATGGGGTCTAGGGCTTGACTTGAACTCCAAGGAAAAGAATTTTTAGAAAGGAGATCTTTGAAAAGAATTTTTAGAAAGTAGATTTTTTAAGAGAGTTTTTTAGAAAGATATGTGAAAAGCAATTTGGAAAAGGACTTGAATATGGACTTTTGAAATCTTTTGAATGTCTCACTTTCCTAAAACAATTGTAATCGTGAAAATATTAGAACCATTCTAAGTTTGTGGTTTTGAAAACAACATAGATTTGAAATATGGACCATAATGATCACCTTGAAATCACATTTTCCAAAAATAAAACTAACTATGGAATAGCTAGAATCATCATAAGATTGTGGTTTTGATGAAAAACAATTTAGGTTTTACACTTAAAATATGGACCTTGATGGTCACAATGAATATAACACTTTCCGAAAACAACCCTAACCATGAAATGGCTAAAATCGTCCTTGGTGGGTGATTTTGAAAATAAGTTTTGTAAGAATAATATTTTTAATGCAAGTTTTGAAAGATGATTTTGATGCAAATTTTGAAAATCACTTTGAAAACAAGTTTTGAATGGTTGTATGAATATGACATGCACAATGCAAGTAGGGTCATGAACATTCAAGGCTAGGCTTCACCACATAATTAAGGAGGGCGAATCCACACAGTCCAAGGTTGAACTAGAAGAAAGCCTCGACACGGTGACTTTCAATAGTCCTTCCTATGCATGAATCGGGGAGTCCCTTGTTTCAAGTATGCAAGAAAGGGAGGTAGAAGATGGGGATTAAAATAGAAGAAAACCCAAATGGGTTAGGAGGGAGAAGAGAGAGGGGGAAGTGCATAAACATAAAGGGAAAACCAACCTCGGATTCTTTTTGCTTTGTTTGCTTTGCTTGCTTTACTTTAATTGGACCTCAAGAGCTTCAAACTTGCAGCACTTGAGTCTTCAATGGCTTACTTTGAGGCTGGTGTATGAGTATGTGGAGTGTGTATAAGTTAAGGGTAGAGTGTATGGAGGCTAGGGCTTGAAGAGACTTGAAGGAAATAAGGTTTAGAGAGGATTTGAACTCTGTTTTCAAAGAAGCAGCGTTTTTGGACTGAGATTACAGACCTTTTTCATGTAGGGGGAGAGTCTATATTTATAAGCAACTTAAACCAACCTGGCACTTGTTGCAATGGTGCCAAGCTTAAATTTATACAGGCACCACTACTAGTGGCGCTAGGCCAATTTTTGACTTGGAGCCACTACTAGTGGTGCCAACTACTTAGGAAAGTTTTTAGGGTGGCAAGAAACGTATCTTTGACCCTTAGTACGTAAGGTAGAAGATTTGGGCGCTTATCTTAGTGACTACCATGCAATTTTTGGCTTGGCTCCACTAGGAGTGATTTTGAAAGGTCTAGGAATGTTCCAGGAGGCCGATGTAAGCACCTTATTTTTGCCTGCTGGGTAGTCTCTAGTCCATCCAGACTTAAGTTCAAGTCAATATGGATATATTCTAATTTAAATTAGTTTTTCAAATATAAATCAGTCAATCCATCGCTTTACAGGCCCGCCGAGCCCAAATAGAGGCAAAATGACCAAAATGCTCCTAGGGCATTGTTCCATCCAATTCCATTGGGCATGTCTTTTCAAAGACGGTAAGTCTCCGTTTTAATCTCAAATCTAATTTCAAGTCCAATTCTAATTCCAATTAAATCTAGCATGCCTTTTGAAAAAGTTGATTCCTCAATGTGGTAAGACCATCCAATCCAGCACGTTTTTCAAAAAAAATCTTCAGAACAGTAAATCCTTTCAAACCCGTTAACCGGGACGAGACCCCAAGTCCCTGAGATGGTAGAATGGTCCACCTTTGGCGCTTGCTAGCCCGCCAATGAAGAAATGTTTGTTATTCAGCGCGCTTTTCAAGAAAGTTGATTTCTCAAGCGATAAGTCCACCTAGCAACTCCCCAAGATCAGGCAGTCTCTAAAATGATCGCGAACCATCAGAGTAGCAGAAGTACTCGTAAACATCGCAACCATTAGAGTGGCGAAAACACTCGTAAACAGGTCGACATAGGGAATTGCCAACAAACCCCTATGTCGTGGGACCGCCATCAGAGTGGCGGAAACACTCAAAACCCAGGTCAACACCAGTGTCTGCTAGCCCACTCTGGTGAAAAATGATCAAATTGCCCTTAGGGCCATTTTTCGGCACGTTTCTTGAAAAAGTACCTAAGTCCTCCGAACGGTAAGTCTACCCTTCCAAGATCATCCCAAAGATGATCCAGCATAATTAGGTGTCTTCCGTTTAATTTTGGGCCAATTCCGAGACCCTCCAGCCAAAATGACCGTTTTGTCCCTAGGCATCCGAGCGCCTTGGGAACCATACCTACTCTAGGTATCAAACCGATAATCTCCCGGAGATGCTTTTGACAGTATTCTCAACCTTCCATTACCTTTTCAAATCATTCCGAGTCAGTTTCGGCAAACTTGATGCAAAATGACCGTTTTGCCCATGATAGGCCGGTCGCCTTTTCTAACCACACTGGCTCTGGGTATCAAACCGGTAACCTCCTAGGACATTCTAAGTGATGTTTCCAAGTCTCTAGTCTTCTTCTGGGACATTCCAAGTCTATCCTAGTAGTTTTTCGGTCCAATTGGTTGTTTTGCCCCTAATGGCCTGGTCAACCTTTCCAACACATCCTGTCATCATTTTTCAAGTTTACTACCCCTCGGACACTAAAGGGTTCCTGTCCCTTTCTGGCCCTTCGGGCCATTCTTGACCCTTTAAATCATTCCCAAACTTTCTGAAGTCACTCATAATGAAGCTAGGCTAAAAATTGCATGGTAGTCACTAGAACAGGCGCCCAAATCTTCTGAAGATACGTTGCTTGCCGAAAATCAAAAACTAGCATGGCACCACTCCTAGTGGCGCCAGTGTAATTTTTGGCTTGGCGCCAGTGCATTCCTCTATCTATAAATATACAGCATCTTGCAGAGTGAAAAGGATCCGTAAACTCAGTCTAAAAACCCTCATCTTCAATATACAGAGCTCGAAGCCTCTCCAAACGCTAGTTTCCTTTAGGTTTTCCAAACCCTAGCCTCTATACACCAAACCCTAGCCTCACATATACCCCTATACACTCATATACTAGCCTCCATTGAAAACTTGAAGTGCTACAACTCCAAAGCTCTCTAAGATCAAAACAAGCTCTCGAAGACCTACGCAAGGCAAAGTAAGGACCGAAGTAAAGCAAGCAAGCAAAACAAAGCAAATAAAAGAAGATTCAAGGTAGGCTTTATATTACATTTACGCATCTCCCCCCTCTCTCTTCTTTCTCCTAACCCACTTGGATTTTCTTCTATTTTAATGCCCTATCTTCTACCCCCCCCCTTTCTTGCATGCTTGAAACAAGGGACTCCCCGGTCCATGTGTAGGATTAGGCTATTGTAGGTCACCATGTCGAGGGCTTTCTTTTAGTCTAACCGGAGACCACGTGGGTTCGGCCCCCTTGATTATATAATGAAGCCTTTAACCTTATATGTTCACGATCCTAACTTGCATTGTCCATATCATTATCATGCATCTTTTCAAACTTGATTTTCAAACTTGCTTCCAAAAACTTGCATTAAAACTTTTTTCAAAACTTGCATTAAATTTTCTTTTTCAAACTTTTTTTCAAAATCACAACCCTAAGGTGGTTCTAGCCTTTTCATTGTTAGGATTACTTTATGAAAATGTTATATTTTAAAGGGACTTTCATGATCCATATTTTCAAATCCTTGTTGTTTTCAAAACCACAATCCTAGAATGGTTCTAATCTTCTTATGGTTAGAATCGTTTTAAGAAAGTGGGATATATTTATAGGCTTGCAAAAGTCAACATTCAAATCATTTTCAAATCTTTTTTTAAAGCTTACTTTCTAAAAACCTCTTTTCCTAAAATTTCTTTTCCAATACACTTTCTAAAAATTCTCTCCAATCTCTTTTTCAAAGTTGCTTTCTAAAACCTGCTTTCTAAAACTTGCTTTCTAAAAACTCCCTTCAAAAATCTATTTTTCAAAACTTATTTTTAAACTCCTTTCCAAAAAGCTCTCTTCAAAATTCACTTTCTAAAAACACTTCTTAAGTTTCCTTCCTAAAAACTCTTTCAAAAAACCCTCTCAAAGTTTTACTTTCCAAAATCTCCTTTCTAAAACTCTTTTTAAGTTTACTTTCTAAAAACTCTTTGCTAGGATCTCCTTCCAAAAATCTTCCTTTCCAAAAAGTTTTACTTTCCAAAAACTCTTTACCTTGAAGCCTAAGTCAAGCCCTAGAGCCAATGATTAGAAAACCTTAATTTTCTTTCCTAAAACTTGATTTTCAATCTTGCCTTAAAACCTAGGTTTCCAAAACCTTCTTTTTTTACATCAAAAACATTAATTTCCAAAACCTATTTTCTACATCAAATCATAGACTACTAAATCTAGGATTTCTAAAACTTCACCTTCCAATTTCATGCCAAATCCAATCTTCTCTTTAGAAAACTAAATCCAATCTCCCACTTAGGAAACTAGATCCAATCCTCCGTTTTTGGAAATAAAATCAAATCATCTCCTTTTTAGAAATGAAATCCGCTTTTTTATTTTAGGAAATAGAAATCAAACATTTCCTAATTCCATATCTTTCCAAATTTCAACTTTCCAAATTCTAAATTTTCAAATCTTTTCTAAACTCAAATCTTTCCTAACTTCAAGTGTTTTTAAAACTCAAATTCTCAAACCTTTCCAAATTTCGAACTTTCCATTCCAAATCTTTCCAAAACTATAAACTTTCTAAATTCTAAATCTTTCCAAAATCTAAATCTTTCCAAAGTCTAAATCTTTTTTAATCCTAACTCTCCAAATTTGAACATTTCCAAAATCAACTTTTTCTTAAAAGTAAACTTTCCTAAATTTCAAACCTTTCTAAATTCAGAACTTTCCTAAATTAAAACTTTCTAAATTCAAAACTTTCCAATTTCAAAATCTTTCCTAAGTTCAAATCTTTCCTAATTTATAGCTTTCCTAAAATCAAACTTTTTTAATTCGAAACTTTCCTAAAATGAAACTTTCCTAAAAATGGAACTTTCCTATTTTGAAACTTTCCTAATTTCAAGATTTTCTAAATTCAATCTTTCTTAAACTCCAACTCTCTATGTTTTCTAAGTCCAACTTCCCAATCAAATCTTTCTTAATTTCAAGTCCTTCTTGAATTCTATATTTTCTAAGTCTAGGTTTCCTAAATCCCAATCTTTCCAAAATAAGTCCAAGTTCTTCTCCCAAGTTCTATCTTTCCAAATCAATGTCCAATCTTTTCAATTCTAAATTCCAATTTCAAATCTTCCATTCTAAGTTCAAACATATCTCTTTTTCAAAACAAACTCTTTTCAAATTAAATTTTTTGTCGGACTCTTGTCCGAACTACGGCTGACCTGATTCCACAAAAGGGATATGTAGGCAACCCTCATGGGTGTGGTCATAACCTTTTTCAAATTTTATAACTTTTTTTCAAATCTCCAATTTCATAACCTTTGTCAAACTTCAAATTTCATAACTTTTTCTCAAATCCCTAATTACATAACCTTTTTCAAATTTCCACTTTCTAAAACTCTTTTTCAAATTTCAAGTCCATTTCAAATCAAGTCAAGTCTTCTTTTCAAATCTATTTCCAAAGTCAAATCAAGTCTTTTCTCACATCTGTTTTCAAAGTCAAATCTCTCTTTTCAAATCTATTTTCAAAAATCCAAATCTTACTCTTGCATTTGCATATCACGTATCATGTCAATTTCTTTTGAAAAATTCTTTTCTAAAGTAGATAGTATTGGACATTTATTAATCGAAGACTCTCATGAGTGAATCTAGGGTGATTAGACATGTAGGTACCGCAAGGGCGGGGTAGGGTGATGGCTTAGTGCGTTTTCCCTACACGTAACTAACCTCTGAACCTAGATCATTGTTTTCAAAGACCACACGGAGTTATTTTCGAAAAAGGGCTTAAATATTTTCAAAGGTTGCCAAACAACCTATTTTCTTAAAAACTTTGTTTCAAAAACCCTATGTATAATCTTTGAATTGTGCTTAGTTTTAGGTGACCTAATTCACCGTAATCAAGTTAGATGGCGACTCCAAATTGTTTTCTAAAAGCCCTTAATCACAATCAATTTCTAATTCAAACCTAACCGCACTCATTCTTTTAGGAGGATGAGTTCTAACGAGAGAGCACTATATTTTTCTCACTTGTCTTTTCTGGGTGCGAAAAATCGGGGCACGACAGCCGAAAATGATCCGAAAGGCCAATAATGGGTAGAAACCCTTAAAATAGTGTCCCGGGGGTAAAGGGCTTGAAAAACAATACCGGGATTGTTGAAATGGTCGACCGAGCCATAAGGGGCAAAACGGTCAACTACAACGGAAAACCACCGAAATCGACTTGGAACGTCCCGTGAGAAGGCTTGAAGGTTGGAAACACTATCTAGAATGTTCTAAGGGATTTCTAATTTGATACCTAGAACTGGCGTGGTTGAAACAGGCAACCGACCCACTAGGGACAAAACGGTCACTTTGCACCAAACTTGTCGGAATAGACTCAGAATGATCTAGAAATATGTTGGAAGGTCAAGAATACTATTAGAAGCATCCTCAGGAGGTTACCAGTTTGATGCTCAGAGCCGGTGTGGTTACCTGAGGCAATCGGATGCCTAAGGGCAAAATAGTCATTTTAACCGAATAGTCTCGGAATTTATCCGGAACTGATTAGAAGGCATTTAAACATGCCAGATTATCTTTGAGACAATCTTGAAAATGTGGACTCATCGCTTTGAGGACTTAGGTACTTTCTCGAGAAGCGTGTCGAAAAGGCCCTAGGGGAAATTTGGTCATTTTTTACCAGAGTGGGCTAGTTAGCCCTGGTGTTGACCCGGGTTTTGAGTGTTTCTGTCACTTTGATGGTGTGTAACGAGTTGGTTTCTAAAGGTATCTCATCCTTTTGTAAACGTGTCATAGCCAATAAGCATGTTTAGTCCCGTGATATAGAGGGTTTGTTGGCAATTCCCAATGTCGACCTGTTTGCGAGTGTTTCCGCCACTCTGATGGTTGCGATGTTTGCAAGTGTTTCCATTACTCTAACAGTGCGCGTTTATTCTGGAGACTGCTTGACCTCAAGAAGCTACTCGATGGACTTATCATATAAATAATCAATTTTCTTGAAAGACGTGCTGAATAACGGACATTCTATATTGGCAGGCTAACAGGCGTCAGAAGTGAACCTCTCTACCATCTCAGGGACTTAGGTTCCGTCCCAGTCAATAGGTTTGAAGGGACTTACCATTCCGAAGAGTTTTCTCGGAGAATGTGCCAAACTAAATGGACTTACAGTATGAGGGATCAACTTTCTTGAAAGACATGCCAGATTTGATTTAGATTGGAATTGGATTTGAAATTGGATTTAATATTGAAATAGGGACTTACCATCTTCAAGAAAACGTGCCCATTGGAATTGGACTGAGCAAAGCCACAAGGGTATTTTGGTCATTTTGCCTCTATTGGGCCTGGCGGGCCCGTGAAGCGATTGATTGATTGAATTGAGTCTAGAAAATTAATTTGGAGTTGAATGTGTCTATGTCGGTTTGAATATGAGTCCGGACAGACCGGAGATTGCCGAGCGGGCAAAAATGGGGTGCTTACACTCTCCTAATCCTAGTTGTTTATACACTAAATATAGGAGCCAATTGACACTTGATCCTAGGTCAAGAAGAGCATGATCTACTTTATGTCCCCCAATAGTGCAAGACAGAGTAGAACACTCGGGGTCCTTATATTTCGGTACGGTCTTGCATTGCAAGAAGGCACTTTGACTTTCATTTATAAGAGTGTTTTTCTTGACATGCAACCTCATCTTTATAGTACACTAGTCCTTCAAGAATTTAGCATAGGAGGGTGTTTGTTTAATGGCATCTAAGATAGGGATATTGGACTTTACCAGTTTAAATATTTCATAAATTTCAGAGTGTATAAGCTCATTCTTAGGTTTGGTTAATCTATGGGGAAATGGGGAATGCTTAATAACATCCATGCCCTCGTCTTTAGATGGCCCCTTAGGCTCTATGAGTGGTTTAGTAGTGTTCTTATTCATTCCCAACTCGGTTGGTCTCTTTTCACTCTCTTCGCTCTATTAGTCTTTTCCCAATCCATACCCTCAACACTAGCCTTTAAGAGTTCCTTCCTATGAGGGATGGTTTTGTCTATGATTTTCCTACTCCTAAGGGTTATAATAGCTTGGACCTGTTCACGATTAGTTTCAACTAAGTTGACTAGCCTAGTCGGGCTTGGTTGGGATTAGACCAAAAATCTCTCCACTACCAGTTAGGTTAAAGCTTGTGTTAAGAGACATTTGTTTTGATATGTCTTCCAACATCCTAGTGTGTTGGTCAAGCACTTTCTCTTGCCTATCCACCCTATTGGTTATCGATCCCACTTCATTAGTAAGTTAGTTGACGTTATCATCCACAGTTCTTCTATAAGGGGCTTGGTACTGGTTGGGTTGGGGTTGGAAATGCATAGGCGGTTGCGTTTGAAAGTTTCTAGTTGCGGTGGCGGTTGGAAAGCTCGAGGGTTTTGAGGCCTTCTCTGATATGCTTAAGGGTTTGGAGGACCCTTGAATCGCTCCAAAATTGGTTGTATTTTTAGCTCCCGCAAGAGAACGAGTGTCATGATTGAAGTATAAATCCGGTGAGTACCATAGTCAATTTCCTAGAGGACCAAGCCACATATAGGCTGCCAACACTTAGATAACGCTAACTTAAATTGAATTGAATTGCAGCTAAGTAAATTGAATCTAAGTAACAAACGGACCATTGAACAATTGGTTTGATTACACTAATTAAAGTGATTTACAATAATTAAACTAAATTTGAGACATAAGGGAAAGGGGGCTTGGGCAAATGTTTCAATTGGCCAATATAATCTCCAAGATTTCAATAAAGTTGTATATATAACTCAAATTAAAGGTCTCTTTGTGGACCTTTGATTCAGAAGATTTGACTATAGAAATTGGGGCTCATTAGCAATAGAGGCTAGCTATGCCACAAATCAATACTCCATAGGTTCAAACCATTGATTTATGCAAACCATATACCAACCCTAAGATTGTGCATAGGAGTTACCAAATATAATATTGAAACTAGGTTTTCTAACCAATCTAGGCTTCTATTGCAATGAACTTAAGTAATAAGAGATGAAATCAATGAAAAGCATCATACCTCTATGAAAGCTTGGTAACCCATGGCCAATCTTCACATTTATATTCAAGAGAAGCTTAGTTACCAACATCCATGGACAAAAGCATGAAAATGAAAAGATTTTGCATTGAAATGTAAATCCAAGTGTTTGATTACAAGGAAAGTGAAGAAATACAATGAAATCTAGATTACCTACCTCTAAAACTACTCCTACAAACATTAAAAATCAAAATATGCAAATCTTAAAAACTTAATAATAATCCAAAATCGTCCAACACTAGCTTATATGGCTGATACAAAATAGGGGCGACGTCGACAATTCGAACACCCTAGACTACCATTTGAACGGCCGTTTGCATGCCAACGAACGGCTATCAAATGGGTTTTGCATCTCCCTGAATCAATTCTTTTCTATCACACACTATCAAACCTGATTCAAACTATAAAATGAGCTCTCTGAATCTCCATGTATGTTCGAATGGCTGGGCTGGAGGTTCAAATGCCTGTTCGAACAGTGGACTCCTCCATTCGAACACTCTTTTTCAATTTTGCTCAATTTTATACTTTTAAGCTTCATTTCTTGCGCAAGGTTCAATAAAGCAATTTAGAGGCAATTATAACTAACAAAGCAATAAAACAACTAAACTATAGCTAACAATCCACTAATTATAGGATTGAGATTACACTTTTGGAATGTAATCACACCCCCCCAACTTGGCTTTTGCTAGTTCCAAGAAAAATCTATGAACTAAAACAAACTATATACAAAAAGAAAATGCTCTCCACTTTCGTAGAAGTCACGGATGCATTTAGCCTATGTACCAAGCTTTTAAACCCCAAGGTTACCCCTAGTGAATGAGTGGTGTCTCGTAAGAGCTTACAATGATGACACTTACAAACATCAACTCGTGATCATCAATCGAAGATTTAGAACAATATAATAATGATGTATAGATATATCAATGCAATCTCAACAACATATCCTTAGTCTCAATGCAAGCAAGAATATATTAATAAGGACACAAAAATGAGGTTCATGTGTGTATGTGCTTGTATCATGCAATATAGCTCCAAAGCATCTATTCACATATTTATAGCCAGGGAGCCTCGATCCAAGTCTTCACTGGCATGCACTCTCAAATAACTAAGCATAAGGTTCCTCTCGACGGAAAGCTCTAAAAAGAAGTAAATACTATAATATACAAAAGAGGAATCCAAATATCAAAAAACGCAAAAATAAAAGTGTATCAACTTGGCATGACTTCATGAAAAAATGCTTAAAGCTTAAATATCACTAAGCATAATGACTCACATTTAAACAAGATCTCCCATGAAGTGCATGCTTTTGGATCATAAAGGCCTTTGTAAAGGAAGGCCAATAGGGTTCCAAGCATGGTTATCAGAATCGAACTGGACATGGAACCAATCAAAGCACCAGTACCTGTTTCATTGGTTCAACCGGTGATTTAACCAGTTCAACCAGTATTATATTTTTATATATTTTTTAGTTATTATATAGCTTATTTATATTAAATATGGTAAAATTAATCACCAACCAAGTAACGGTTTGGTGGTAAAGTGGTCAAACTTTTCATGCTAGTCATAAGTTTAAATCTTCATCTCAACATAAACTTAAAATTTTAAAATTATTTGAAAAGTAAAAATTGGTGGCTGGTTTTTTTCAGTAGAACCAGTTGGTTGAACTGGCCAGTTTTTTAAAAAACCAGTTGGTTCATCCAGTTCAACCCAATTCACATACATTTCTAGTAAATTAATTGAATCGTACCGGTTAAGGACTTGGTTCCCTATTGAACCGATTGAACCATTTGGTCCGGTCTAAATCTGATAACTATGGTTTCAAGGTAAGGTATAGGAAGGAAGGAAGAGGTATGAGAGTATAATACATGTGTGATCAAGGCATGTAATGTCAATGAAGCAATTTTTCTCTTTCTTTTCCCACCCTAACTTTCTAACACATTTCCTTGCGTCTTTGTGCATTCAACCTTTTTTTTTCTCTTTTCTTTTCTTTCTTTTGAGTTGTTTTCAACTCCCTTTGTCTCTTTCTTTTCTTTCACTTTTATTTACTACCCATTTTTGCACCTTCAACATTTTCTCTTTATATTTGCACAACAAAGCTCCTTTTTACTTTTCATGAGCTTTCAATAAAATGAAGGTCTATATATCTTATTACCAAAACTACACATTAAAAGGGCTAACGAGATATGGTTACAAAGGGAATGAAATCAACAATAACTCAGTGGCTCAAAGATTACCTAAAATCATCTCCAAAGCATATATGAAATAGATCTTGAATGAAGGTGAGTGTCAATATCATAGATAATACCAAGCATATAAGCCAAATGCAAATGTAATGAAGCCATTGAAAATGATAAGAATCATGAAAACTCTCCTCGAGTAAATGTAGACTCTCCTCAAAGAAGCAAATAACTCTAAAGCTCACAAGGTAAAGATCTCTACTCAAGTAAGGCTACAAATGCATAAACTAATACAATAAAGCTATATTACATTATTTGTACTCAGTGAACGTAATCCCCTCACTTAAGTGTACTTAAGATAACATCCCACAAAACATCAATGTCAAAGAATGAAATGCTAATCATACTATGAATATAACCATGCAACACTCTAACCATTCAAAAATCAAAGATTGAGTCTCATGAATATGTTATGGTCGCAAATTTAAGTCATCAACACGTCCACCATGAATAACAAGAGATAATCATGAAGACTATGGAAACGTGCTAAAGATAGAAAAGTAAAGCGTCAGAACCACAAGATACTTCAACTTCTACCAAAGATCCCAAGTAGTCGAATGATTATCATTTAATGTAATACCTGAGAACAGTCAACAAATCATATAGAAATCGAAGTATAACACAAGAGATATAACAATGAAGTTATAAAATGAAATCCATCATGAACAGTAGAGCTTTAGATACAAATGATGGAATATATACATGTGAAGATGGTATCTAAACTCTACCTATAACTAGAGGAAGTCAACATCATTGGCTCAAAATTTTTAAAAAATTTCTACAAAAACAAATAGACAAACAAAACAAACAAACAAATAAACAAACAAAACAACCAAAGCAAGAGAAGAGGTTAAGCTTCTAAAACTACTCTCCGCCCCCCAACTTGAATGATGCATTGTCCTCAATGCATGAAGTCAAAGTATGGAATGCAAAGAAATGGGGAAGGAAGAAAAAGTCTAGGCACCCCCTAACTAGAATTTAAAAAAAAAAACTAATGAAAAGAACAAAACAAAAACTAAAGCTAAACTGACTAACCTACTCCTACGACTACACAAGATTGGAAAGAGGATCACCCAATACCACAAAGTGGAGAATTTGCCATCATTCCACATTTCCACAATGGCAATTTGTGAGGAGGCCAAATGAAGGTAGACAAAATTAATATCAATATCCTTGATGAACTCAAGGTTATAACAAGTAGGGGCAAACGGGTCAAAATGGTCATAGAATGTAAAGGGAGTCAAAGCATCATGCACCAAGGTGCCTCTCAAAGTTATTCTATTAAACTCTGGACCCTCCACTCTATCTAGTTACTTGCCTAGGTGAAAGGTAGTTGATTCTAATAGCAGAGGTTCAAGCTTCAAAGGAGTTGGTATGTTAGGACTAAGTTCTAGAGGCTTAAGGGTAGGGGTCATTTGACCCTCCAACATGGTGGACACTTCCTCTAAACTGACAATATCCTCTTACACTTGAACATTCCCGACATCTAAAGGTTCAAGGCCTTCACCATAAGCAAGAGCTCTCTTTAGAGGGTCCTCAACATGGTCGTCATCAATTTTGACCTCCTTAGACTCCTCTTCTCTCTCACTAGTGTCTTTATCACCCTCTTCCTTACTCTTATCATACTAAAGAGCCTCAAGCATGGGCTCCTCTCTATCAAGTTTTCATCCCTATCATGATCTTCAATAATTGTCTCACTTACCTTAAGATTGTATTCCTGGAACTCAAAATCTTGGAGAAAAATAGTGTATTCTATGATGTCCTCACTCTTAAGGGTAGAGGTGGGATGGACTTGTTCTTGGTGGTGGTTAAAATTTGGGTGGGCTTCACTAAAGCTCTCATGGTTGGTGGTTGTCTCTTGGACATTCAAAGCTTCCAATAAGAAGGTCAATTGATCTTTTACTTTGGCTAACATGCTTTATGTCTGTTCTAGAGATGCTAGTTAGGGATCATCCCCAAGAGACCCATTGGGTGGAGATGGATCTACGATATGCTCACAGTAAGGATATATTGGTGGTGAAGCATGATAATGGTCAAGAGATGGAGGGGAAACTAGATAATGATGTGAAAATGTGTCTTCGTGTCCCCTATCAAGGTTGAATTGGTTACACCACCCAAGAGTGAAACGTGGTCGAAGAGGCTCCCTTTGGCTATTAGCATGAATGCACTCCCTAAGAGACATGGAAGATTGGCCTTGGGCTCTAATCTCACTAATGCGAATGTTGTCTTGAAGAGACCTACATGGAGATGTTTCCACAACACCATTCTCATAAATGCTCCCATTGCCACCATTTGTAACCCATTGAGAAGAATAGTCCATTGTGCCTATGTCAATGTGTTAAGAGGGTGATGAGTGTGAAAATGAGCTACCAAGCAAAGAGAAATGGCCATTGGGGTTCATGTTAAAATGCCCCGTGGTTGAGCCACAAATAAAAAAATGAGATCCAATGCATAAACAAATTGGAAATCCACGTTGTAAGCACCCCATTTTTACCCGCTCGGTAATCTCCTGTCCGACCGGATTTGGTTTCGAACATCACAACACATGCAAGCTCAAGATGAGCCTTTTAATCTCCAATCCAGTCAATTGGTCACTTCTTGGGCCCACAAGGACCCGCTGGAGCCATAAGCACCATTATTCCAGGCAGCTTTTCGGACCGGGAGGTCCCGGAAACCAACGCCATCTAGGTAGCTTCCCAAGATCAGGCGATCTCAGGGACCAACACCTCATCAAAATTTTAGACGATTCACTTCTGGCACCTGCTGGCCCGCTAACGTAGAATGTCCATCATTTGGTAGTTCTCAGAGACCAAGACCATCACTCCAGGTAGCTTTCTAGGACCAGGCGTTCTTAAGAACCAACACCACCCTACAGGTAGTTCTCTAAGACTTGGCGTTCTTAGAGACCAACACCGCACAGGTAGTTTTCCAAGACCAGGCGGTCTCGAAAACCAACACCGGCGCCTGCTAGCCCGACTCGGTGTAAAACGACCAAAACTACCCCTTGGGCCTCCAGGCACGTTTTGGGAAAGTTCAAAATCCCTCAAAACGATAAGTCCATCCTACCAAAATGTTGTTAAACCATTAGGCGTCCCCCGCACGCCATTTGGTCCAAATTCGGTCCTATTCCGGCCCAATCTGGTCAAAATGACCATTTTGCCCCTAAACACCTCAGCACTGCTCAAACCACGCCGAACGGTAAAAGACTCTCCCAAAATCATCCCTGAACAACCCTACACACTTAACACAACATACTAAACCATTCCTAAGCATTTCCAGCCAACCCTGGTCAAAATGACCGTTTTGCCCCTGAAAACCCAAATATGCGCTGAAACAGCACCGACCTTAGGATTTCGAGCAGAGGGTTTCACCACACGCCCTTGTTTAACCCAAGGAGGACCCTACGACACTAAACTCACATGACTCGATAAAAGTTCCCTGGAGCGTCTCACAGACGCTCCGCCCAAATTGTCTTTTCCCCCAATTCCCCGGTTATAACGCACTGTCAATTGACTTGAGAAATGCGTAAATTAGGAAATTCTCGAAAGCTCGTCCATAAATCTTTCCATCGATATGGTTTGATCAAATAGATCGCTTGCCGAAGCCCCCCATCGTACGATGTGAAAACTATAACTTTCAGCAACCTCTGGAGCGTCTCACAGACGCTCCGCCAAGGTTGACTTTTTCTTCAATTCCCTAATCAAAACTCACTGTCAAACGACTTGAGAAATGCGTAAATCTGGAAATTCTCAAAGGTATTTCCAGAGTACTTTCCATCGGTACAGTCTGATTGAAAGGATCGCTTCCCGAAGGCCCCGATCACACGAAATGAGAATAGCCACTTTCAAACACCCCCGGAACGTATCACAGACGCTCTGCGAAAGTGGCCTTTTTGGCATACTTCCCATGAGGATATCCCACGCTTCCAAACATAATTCAAACTTTCTAAAAACATGGAAGTTCACCAGAAGCCTTGGGAGGATGTCCCGAGTGCGACCGATTCCCCCGAAACCTTTTTGATTGACTCAATTATCGAGGCAAAGTTTGGACGAACTTTCCAGGTGATGGAGCATATGCTACATGAGCTCAAATTTTGATCAGATTGACCGACTTTCGACCAACAGTCGAGATTTAACCAGTACATAGGGTGCCACTTGTCATTCTGGCAATGGAACAGTACTTGCGCATGTACTACATGCACAAGGCCAAATTTTTGCCATGCGCATGTAGCACATGCGCCAGGCCTGTTCTAGATTGCCTATAAATAGATGCCTCTCCCTTTGTATATTCTAGGTCCAAAATTGATGCGAAGTTCTGCTGAAATCACTCCAGAAACTAGAATCCTTACATATATTCCACCTCTCCAACACTTAGGCTAGATTCTACCCCTCTTAAGCCTATACACTCCACATACAATGCCTCATACACACTTACACACTCCACTCTAGCCTCTCAAGCCCTTTTGAAGTCACTCAAGTTCCAATCAAGACATCCATTGAAGATTACAAGTGTGTTGAAGGCAAAAGGTAGTATCCCTTTTACATTTGTGCTCTCCCCCACTTTTCTCTTCTCTCCCCTAGCCTACTTGGGCTATTCTCTATTTTAATCTCCATCTTCAACCCCCCTTTCTTGCAAGCTTGAGCCAAGAGGGCTCTTAGATCGTGCCTAGAGGAAAGCAAGTGAGAGCCACCGTGTAGGGGGACCTCTCACTAGCCTACTTTAAGATGGTATGGCCTAAGAGCCCTTTTTTTATGTGGTGTAGCCTAAAAGTCTTGTATGTGAATCATGACTCCTTGCATATTACTATTTTGATCATGTCTCGTATGCTTGGCTTCATTTTATGCTTATTGCCATATTCCACAATGCTTACATCACTCTTAATTTTATGCCAATTCCAAGTTCTACATTTCTTTCAAAAATTGTTCCAAAAGTTGGCTCCTTGAAGCTTAGGATGGGACCTTAGAAGAGCCCTTACTAACCCCCTAACTCTCATTTTGGCATCATTGTATTTTAACTTGCATAAAGGTTGTTTTCCATTTCTCTAATTTTCAAGATTTCCATTCTTTCAAGTGTAGTGGTTGGAATGGCCTTATGGAACCCTCTCTTGAGTGGTCTCTCTTTTGTTTGGTCATATGAACCCTCTCTTGATGGAATGATTCTCTTGAAAAGTGATTTTCAAAATCCTTCTCAAAAGATGATTTTCAAAAATGCATTCTCTCCATCTTTGCATAAAAAATGATTTTCCAAAAATTGTCATCATTTTGTTGATTTTTGAAACCTCCACTCTTGTCAAGATAAAGGTTATAATGGCCATTGAGGAAACTTCCTTGGAATGGTTTCCAAACACCAACCATACAAACCATACTCTTGGCTAGAGTCAAAATTTTCATAGAAATGATCTTCAAAAGGTTGTCCACCAAAGTCCATTGCATAACATATTTTGTTCTTCAAAACACTCTCCAAAAAGTGTATCAAACAAAACTTCAAAATCATCTTCCAATTCAACTTTAGGTTAACTTGACCCTAGTTGTCCAACCCTAGGTTAACTTAATCCTAGTTATCTAACCCTAGGTTAGCTTAACCCTAGTTATCTAACCCTAGGTTAACTTGACCATAGTTGCCTAACCCTAGGTTAACTTGACCCTAGTTATCTAACCCTAGGTTAACTTGACCCTATTTGCCTAACCCTACGTTAACTTGACCCTAGTTCACTCACCTTAAGTTAACCTAACCCCAAGTCATCCTAACCTTAAGCTAACTCAACCCAAGTTAGTTAACCTTAGGTCACCCCTAACCCTAGGCCAACCCAACCTAGGTTAGTATACTTCAAGGTTCCAACTCTTGAACTCTTTTCAAAATGATCACTCAATTTCAAACTATTCTCATAACCCATTTTTCCAAAACTTCCTGCTCCCTTAATTTGAAAACAACCAAATCCTTATACTCTTCAAATGTTCCTACACTCCATCTTCAAGGCATTTCTAAAAATATTTTTAAAAGGTCACAAACCTAAGGTGTCCCTAGCCCTCTCATGGTTAGGGATTCCAAGGACAAGTGATAAATCAAGAACAACCTCTAAGGTTATCCATATTAGGATTCCAAACCCTTAGCCATTTCCAAAAACTACTTTCAAAAATTATTTCATCAAAACATTCTAAAATCATGCCTCCAAGGTTTTGAAAACACTTTCAAGTTCTCTTGAGACATGCCAAAGCATTTTTCCGAAACTCCCTCAAGTTGATCCAAAAACATTTTCAAAACACGCCACCATCCAATTTCAAGTCAAAACTTCCAAGACCACAAAGAGTCTTCAACTTCCAAAGACCTCAGAGTGTCTTAAACTTTCCCAAAGACCCCAAAGTGTCTTCAAACCTTCCAAAGGCCCTAATGCGCCTATTTTCCATCGGGCTCTTGCCCGAACTACAAATGACCTGATTCTCGCCAAATGAGATACGTAGGCAACCTAAAATGGTGCGGTCATAACTTTTATTTCAACTCCAATCCCTTTTTCTAAAATTCCAATCAATTCAAAATTTCTATTCCAAACTCTTTCAAAACCCCAATTATTTTCAAACTTCTTCCAAAACTTGCATCATGCATCATTCATCCAAAAAGTAATGACTAAACCCCCTTTTCAAAGTTCTAAAGTTGATATTAAGTGGACAATGGTAACCGATTATTCTAGTGAGGGAACAAAGGGTGATTAGATATGTAGGTACCGAAAGGGCGAGGTAGGGTGATGATCTTAGGATATCTTCCCTACACGTAACCAACCCCCGGACCATAGATTTTTGTTTTCTAAAGACCAAAATGGAGTTATTTTCAAAAAAGGCTTAAATATTTTCAAAGGTTGCCAAACAACCTATTTTCCTAAAAACCCTCTCTTGAGGGAATTTTCAAAATCATTTTCAAAAACTCTAAGTTTAATCTTCGGATTAACACTTAGCTTTAGGTGCCCTAACTCACTTTAATCAAGTTAGGTGGCGACTCCTATTTTTCTAAAAAGCCCTTAGTCAAACCAATTTCCAAACCTAGTCACACTTGTCCTTCTAGGAGGACAAGTTCTAGTGACATAATTCCATGCTTTAGGGTCTTCGAGCCGAAAGGACCTTGGACACCCAAAAATCGGGGCGCGACACGCGCCTCAACAAGTAATTTCACAATCCTAACCACCAAATTTCCTTCCAATCTCTACATAAAAATCCCACCAATGCAATAATCAAAATTTGGCCAACCAAACTTCTAATCTCCACAAGATATATACCAACAATTAGTAATTAAACACAATCTCTAACCTCCACTAGCAATCCTCCAATTCAATTATATTAAAAAAATCAAAATCTATACTAATCAAACAAAATAATCCTAAATAAAGAGGAAAATAAAGAATCAAAATCTAACATAGTATCACCCAAAAAGGGCGGAATGAAGTTAGCCATGGCCTAAGTCGTAGATTCCTTCATCGTGGTAGATAAATGGAGATTCAATCCACCAATTTCTCTCCAATCCATAGGTTATTAGTGCTTGCCTCGTGCCTTTGGTCTCCAGCAACAGTGTCAAAACTTGAATCACTCCAAAATTCGCAGTATTTTAAGCTCCCGTAAGAGAACGGGTATCACGATTGAACTATAAATTCGGTGAGTACCGGAGTCGATTTTCTCAAGGACCAAGCCAAATATAGGCTACCAACACTTAGAGAACACTAACCTAACTTGAATTGATTTGCAACTAAGTAAATTGAAGTTAAGTAACAAAAGGATAGAAAATCTTTTGGGTTTTGAACAATTGGTTTGATTACACTAATTAAAGCAATTAACAATAATTAAACTAAATTTGAGATGTAAGGGAAAAAAGGCTTGGACACAAATGCTTCAATTGGCCAATATAATCTTCAAGACTTCAATAGAGGTGTAAAAATAACTCAAATCAATGGTCTCTCTGTGAACCCTTGATTTGGAAGATTTTGACTATAGAAATTGGGACTTATTAGCAATAGAGGCTAGATATACTACAAATCAATACTCCATAGGTTCAAACCACTAATTTGTGCAAACCCTATACCAACCCTAAGATTGTGCATAGGAGTTATTAAAACTAGGTTTTCTAACCAATCTATGCATCTGTTGCAATAAACTCCAATAATAAGAGATGAAATCAATGAAAAGCATCATACCTCCATGAAAGTTTGGAAACCCTTGGTCAATCTTCACATTTACATCCAAGACAAGCTTAGCTACTAAAATCCATGGACAAGAGGAAATCATTCAGAACTCTTAACATATGGCTCAAGAGGAAATCATTTAAAGATATGGTAACCAAAAGCTAGAAGGAGTCTTCTCCAATTGGTTGGGCAGGTTTTGTTCTTTTAAAGAAAATGCAACTTCTAAAACAGGACATCAATAACTAGAACTCTCAAGTTTTTGGAAATGTTTTTGAGAAAGTTTCTTTACTCGAAGAAAAGCTAAGTCCAATTGACATTCAAATAGAGCTTAATAACAGCAATGTGGCAGCTAAATCACTAAGGAGGAGCATAGTTTGCAAGCTGTGGAAAGCATACAAAGATGCAGAAAGTATTCAAAGGCATAAATCAAGGATTCAATGGCCGCAGAAGAGGGATGCCAACTCAGCATTTTTTCATGCAACAGGCAACAGGAGATACAAGCGTAACCTCTTAGGCCATGTACTAAAGGAAGGAACCTTAATTAATGATCCAGCAAGTATCAAAGAAGAAGCGCTCAATCATTTCAAATTGATCCTCTCTAAATATAGTTTCATTAGACCAATTTTGGAAGGAAATGCCCTCAAAAGGATCAGCCATGATAGCAATTCAATGTTGGAAAGCACCTTCAATGAAGCTGAGGTTCTTCAAGCATTATCTGGGTGTGAGGGGGGGAAAGGCCCTAGACAAGATGGGTTTAACTTTAATTTCATTAAGAAATTCTAGGGTCTTATGAAGAAAGAGTTTATGGCTTTTTTGCTTAAATTCCAAAAGAATGGTAACATCACAAGTGGTCTTAGTTCTTCATTTATATCTTTAGTTTCTAAATGTGACTGTCCTGAATCTTTTAAGAACTTCAGACCCATTAGCTTGATTGGCTCTATGTATAGATTACTTGCCAAATGCCTTGCAAACAGACTCAAACAAGTCCTAAATGAGGTAATAGGTGAGGCTTAAAATGCTTTTATAAAAGGGAGGATTATCACAGATGGGGCTTTGATAGCAAGTGAAATCTTATATGAATGGCACTCAAAGAAAACCAGTGGGATTGCTCTCAAACAAGATTTTCAGAAGGCATTTGACTCTGTTAATTTGGACTTTCTGATTCTCATGATGGATAAAAAGGGCTTTGGAAAGGTTTGGTGCGATTGGATAAAGGCATGCATTTCATCAACTCACGTATTAGTGCTTAGCAATGGGCCTCCTACCAATGAGTTCAAGGCTAAAAGAGGTCTTAGTCAAGGGGACCCTCTCTCTCCCTTTCTATTTATCATTACAGCTAAAGGTCTAAATTTGCTCTTGAACAGAACCAACTCTCTTAATCTAGTAAACGGTATTTCAATTAGTAGGGGCAACATTAATATAAAGCAACTTCAGTATGCTGATGACACACTGTGCTTCAATTATACTGATATGGAAGAATTGAAGAATCTAATTTGAAGTGCTACGAGCTAATCTTTGGGCTAAAAATTAACTCTCAAAGTGCTACGTGTATGGTATGGGTGTTGATGGTAGCTTTCTAAGTCCTGTGGCTAACCTTTTTGGTTGTATTATGGGAAGCCTGCCTATGTCGTACTTAGGACTACCAATTGGGGTGAATCTAGGTCACTATAAAGACTGAAAAGAGGTTACATCCAAAATTAAGTTGAGATTATCCCATTGAAAAACATCTTATCTATCTCTAGGTGGTAGAATCACCTTACTTAAGGCTACTCTTTCCAATATGCCCATTTACTTCATTTCCCTTTTCAAGATGCCAGTTAAGGGAAGAAAAGACATTGAAAAGCTCTTCAGAAGTTTTCTATAGGGGGGACAAGGATTCTAACAAGAAGATTCACCTGGTAAAATGGAGCTTAGTCACTTTAAATAAAGATCAAGGAGGCCTCGGTGTTAGATCTCTCCACTTGCTGAATGTTGCACTCTTGGTAAAGTGGTGGTGGAGATTTGGGACTGAGAATTATGCTCTTTGGAGAAGAGTCATTTGCGGCAAATACAATTTGGTTAGTTCTCTGTGGATCTCCTATGATTCAACCAGCAAAAATATATCAAGAATCTGGGAAGGTATAGTGCTGTTTGGATCAAGCAAGGACAACCTTAGTGTGATCCTAAAGGAAAACCTATTGATCAATATAGGTTCTGGTTCATTATCAAGATTTTGGTTGGATCCCTAGTCAGTTAAGGTTAATTTTGTTGAGGCATTTCCCAAACTCTTCTACCTCTCAAACAACCAACTCGATCTGGTCTTAAATTGCTATAACAGAGAATCAAATGGTACCAAAAATTGGGAGCTAAAGTTCAAAAGAGAGCTTAAAGCATGGGAATATGAAGATTTGCAAAAGTTAATTAGCATGATCTCATACCAAAGGTCTGTTGGAAATGGGGATGACTATTTATGCTGGGCAGTAGACTCTAGAAATAGTTTCTTAGTAAAATTATTTTGTTCTGCTTACCAAAAAACTTTAGGTCCTTCATTCTCCTCCTCATTCATCTGGAAGAATGCAGTCCCCCTGAGAGTTCAAGCTTTCCTATGGTTATCCTTACAGAATAAATTATCCACCAAAGACCTCCTTCTTCATAGGAAAATTATACCCCAAAGCTCATGCGCAAGCTGTCCATTATGCAAGATTGAGGATGAAAATGTTGATCATTTATTGCTTAACTGCAAAATAGCTTAGTTAATCTAGAGTGCTCTGGCTAAATGGTGGGGCATATTCTAGGTTGCTCCCTCCACCTCCTCTGGTCTAGCTCATTGGTGGCAGAGATATAAATTTTTTGGTCTAGGAAATACCATCTGGAATGCTCTTTTCTAAGCTACAACATGAAATTTGTGTCTTATAAGGAATGAAGCAATTTTCAATGGTAAGGAAATGGGATGGAAGGAGGTTGCTTTTCTGATCAAGGTCCACTTTGCACATTGGATTAAGGCAAAGATGCAGAGATATGAATTCTGTGTTATGGACTTTATTCATAATATTTCTGTAGTCAAACAGCTCACAAGCAGGAAGCCAAGTTGATTCCTCACCAACTTCTTCCTGTTTTGTTGTTTTGTTCTAGGTTTGTAGTTAGGCTGGTAGGCATTGGTCTTATTTTGTATTGGCTAGTCTGGTTTTGTTTCTCCCTCTCTAATGAAGCCTTCTCTGTATCCATCACCTACAATCAATATATTTTTCATTTTGCTGATAAAAAAAAATGACTAATTCCAACTACTCTTTAGAGCCTGTTTGGAACTTCGGGGAGAGGAGGGAAGGGAAGGTCCCTTTTCCCATCCTTTATTTGATTCTATCTAAGAGAGAAAGGAAAAGGGGGGGGGGGGGGGGGGGGGGGAGGGAAAGGGAGAAAAAAATTTTACATCACTCTTTTTCTATCTGTTCTTTTCTTTCTTTTCTTTTCCCTTCCCTTCATTTCCCTTCCTTCCCCCAAGTTCCAAACAGCCTCTTATAAAATGCACCTAATGTAAGTAAAAATATGTCAAACCAAGTTACAGAAACATGAAGCGTAGCTTCATTCAGGCTAATTTTCATAAGACACCTAACATTGCTATGGCAATTGAAACTTAGAAGATTCAAAGAAATGAGGGTAAATTATACTTTGCACATTTGCACTTTCTACCGAATTCCACTTCAAGACCTATACTTTTAATTATAACAATTAAGCTCCTATAGTTTTAGTTCGTTGTAATGTCACCCTTCTGTAAGCTTTTATTTGTGCAATTGATGGCCAAAAATGTTTGGGCGTCTCATGTGGCCTTTTTTCAAGGGTAAAAAAGTATTATTACACTATTTTGGTACCCAAACACCCTCATCTCTCATCAATCTCTCTCAAAGCCTCTAAAGTTCAAGTTATTCTATGTAAAAGATGAAATTGGTGTTACAAAGTACCCCCAATCGTCTCACGTGAAGGAGCGCTGAAGGTGTTTGGGAGCCAAAATGGTGAAAAAATATATTTTTGCCCTTGAAAAAAAGGTCACGTGAAACGCATAAAGTTTTTTACAGTCAATTGCACATACGAAAGCTTACAGAAGGGTGACATTGTAACGAATTAAAAGTATAGAGGCTTAATTATTATAATTAAAAGTATAGGTCCTGATGAAATTGAGTGTAAAATTTAAGGGTTCAAAATATATTTTACAGAAGGAATTAAGTCTTTTACCTTATTTCCGTTTTATCTAACAGAACTGGTCAGTGGCAGAGAGCAGTTGTAGCATTCCAAATATGAAATGCAAATAAAAATCTAGTATCGTGGAATCACTAGATTATCCGACTTCCCTATGCTAAGTAGGTCAAGTTTAAGTAGTAGTTTTGTTAGGGGATAAACGGATAAAGGGTATATACCCGTTGAATTTGAGGTACACCGTGGTTAATATATATATATAAATGTCACTTACGTGTTTAATTAATTAAGAAGCATTTTTAATAGATGAACAAAGCAAGTGGATCATCCCCTTTTGAAATGAAACATCAATTGATTAGAAGGAAAAAAAATAAGAAAAGTTATTTTAGAATTAATTGTCTCAATTTTCAATTTTGCTTTTTTCTTGGAAAAATTATCACTGTATAAGTATTGCAATATTAATCACCAAACTCATTAAGCAACTAAGATCAGCTAGTAGGTGTGCCATATCATTTATTCATATAACAAAATTATATTAATCGGTATCTGAAGTAACCCTCTTTGACGCATTCATGTATGGAGATGGTGAAGAATGAAAATAGAAAAATCTAGGGAAGAAAAAAAATGATAATAAAGTGAAACAAAGAAAGTTGATAGGCTTTAGTGCTTTACCAAGTAATCATGGTCGTCGTTCTTTGTTTACCAAGTCCTATTTGATGAATTAGAAGTTCTTCAGACAAAGTCACTAAGGAAAAAGATGGCATCTAAAATTTCTGGAGAAAAATAATGGGTAGAAAAAAACTACGTTGTTTTGTACAAATAAGTAAAATTATTTAATCTTTAATTTTCAAACTTAACGGAGGATTGCTTCGGAACAACTAGGGTTTCTCCTAAATTCCTAACAAAGTCATGGGCAACCCTATTGATCATACAGTTTCATGTAGCTGCCGAAAGGTTGAGAGGTTTGGAGTCCTATGCTGCCGTGCATTGGAGACTCTTGATGTGATGGACATCAAATTAATTCCTGATCAATATACATTGAAGTGAGGGTTGCTTCCGAGATGGACGAGAGACACAAGAAATGAAATTGTGTTTGAAAATTAAATAATAAATTATACTAAATAATTTTACTCATTTGTACGAACGAGATAGTTTTGTAAAGATTTTAAAACTAAAAGTGAAGTGGCTTCATCCTAGTCATTCATTGTTTATTTTAATGAGGTGTCAATCTAATATTAATTGGAATGAAGATCTTCATTCCATAAATGTAATTGGGAGCACCTTGATCCAAATTGAATTATCATTTTATGTGAAAGAATGAAAAAATACTGTGCAAATCAAATGCAAATCAAATCATATATATATATATATATATATATGTTGTTTACCTCTATATTTTGCCTCTCTCTTAGGTAACGCTTAGGTGGTGCTCTCTATAATCTTATACATTTAAAATGCCATGTCACAAAAGCAATGAAGATGCATATTACTAATTTCATCAAGTTTAATTTTAAAAAGAAGTATATGTAATGTATATTCTTATTATTTGTTTTATACATATAGATATATATGAGTTATCTATTTGGGGTTAGATGTATAGATATATAGATATGTGTTAAAGTTCCCTAAGTGAATAAATCAAAACTCTCTAGTTAATTAAAACCATAACTGAAAACTAATCACAATTCAATGTGACACATGAAGGTCTACTATATACATACAATATACATATTAGAAATCAAATATTCAAACCAATGAGTGCTTGACATTTATGCTTTGTCATCACCGAACATACATACTGTTCTAAATTAAAAATAAATAAATAAACTGTCTATTACACATGTATTATGAATAGGAGTTCAAACCAATGCGCACAGTTTAACACCTAGTGTTATATAGAAAACTAATACTGTGGGTTCAAGTTTATCAATACTATCTCTGTTGTATACAAGTAATATAGAATCTCTCTCTCTCTCTCTCTCTCTCTAAGTTAGGGAGGCTAAATGTTGAAGCTTTCTCGAATGGAAGTGTAGGAGGAACAACTTATTAATTGTCATATATATATATATATCGTATATTGACTGTTGTGGCAGTCTCTGACCACTAAACAAAATCGTGTTTAGTTTGGCAATCGTCTTAGATAAAGGTCAACTATGGAAAGAGTTTACATCAAAACACAGAATATATCAACGACCAATATGATATTTTTCCACTTGCAATCACATCATTCTAGAATGGCAATCCAGAAAAATGAAAACAATTGCTTAGAAAAATCCACTTTTTTCACACAGTGATATTCATGAAACCATTTGTCTCCTTCAAGAGTGGTACATATATTTCTAGATTAATTGAATAGCTCAGGGCCTATGTTTTCCTCAAAAGAGACTAAAAACAAGGTCACAGACCATTCCAGAAGGGTTGTTTTGGATAAGAAGTTAATTCACAATAATCCAATTTCCTAGCTAGTGTGTACATATATGTATATATATGCATAATCCCATTTGTAAGAGAGACTATATAAGAAAAGGAAAATGCGAAGCAAGAAGGATTTAAGCAATGACCACTTCCTCAAGCTGAATGCGTTGATGTAAGCAGAGGAAAAAGAAATGACAAATGAGTATAGTAGTTGTTAAAGAACGATTCGTCGACGTTGGGAACCAAAAAAAAAAAAAAAACCCCACCAAACCATTGAAGACTTGGTACAGGAAAACATAGTGATCATGAATTTAGGAAATCTTTGTCTATAAATACACACCTTTCCCATGCTAGGACTATCACGTCACCCAAACAATTACATAGTGCCTTGAGTGAAAATTTTTTGTGAGTGCTTTATCCTCAATCAAAAAATGAAGGGCACTCAATTTTTTGTAACGATAGTTGTCTTGGCATTGGCTTCCACAATTGCATATGCATCTGACCCCAGCCCTCTGCAAGACTTCTGTGTTGCTCTTAATGACTCCAAGTCTGCAGGTATATTTATGCTTTATCTCTCTCTCAACTTTATATCTAAGCTCTCTGATGTTTTGGAATGAATTCAATATGCTATCTTTTTTACCATATAACCTAAGCTATTTCATGGAAGTACACTCTGTGGACCTTCATTCTAATGTTTTTCATTACATACTATACTGACGTTCTTCTAACCTACGCTTACTTGTGGATAATTCGTATGTCTCTTTCTGCAGTGTTTGTGAATGGAAAGTTTTGCAAAGACCCAAAGCTTGCTACACCAGATGATTTCTTCTATAATGGACTCCTTACCCCTCGAAACACATCGAACCCACTTGGGTCAACTGTCACTCCGGTGAATGTCATGCAATTACCAGGGCTCAATACACTTGGCATTTCTTTGGCTCGCATAGACTATGCACCTTATGGCCTTAACCCACCACACACGCACCCTCGTGCTACTGAGTTCATTGTTGTCTTGGAGGGTACCCTATATGTTGGTTTTGTCACATCCAATACAGACAACCGTTTATTCACCAAGTACTTGTACCCGGGAGATGTTTTCGTGTTCCCTGTGGGTCTTATTCACTTCCAACTCAATGTGGGAAAGACTAATGCAGCTGTTATTGCTGGTCTAAGCAGCCAAAATCCTGGGGTCATTACCATTGCTAATGCAGTGTTTGGGTCTAACCCAAAGATTTCTCCTGACGTTCTTACCAAGGCATTCCAAGTGGACAAGAAGGTGGTTGAAGTTCTTCAAGCCCAGTTCTGGTATGACAACAACTAGACAAGTTATGGGCGTTTCCGTGCCTATTGAGAACTCATGAATCTATATATCGTCATTATACTTTAAGCAGAAACCAGCTTTTGCTGCCAGTTATAATTTAATAAAGTATAAATAAGTGGATTTGTTTATGTATGATGTCTTTATTACAAACGTTTTCTTATAATTTAATAACAAAGTTTGTTAAACTCTCTCCCTCTCTCTCTCTCACACACACATAATAATGATATATAGTTTGTTAAAATTCTTCCACATTATCTTGTGTTAGATCATTTGGCAAAAAGTGCTTATGACATGAATATGAAGATACAGTGAAGTAACTCCCTATGCCCAAATGACATGCAGCGTTAGTGCTGAATATCCTAGATTGGACTATTCTGGATTATTTCAGTTCATACATAGAACATGTCAATATAAATTGGGTCCGGAGTGCTCTTATTACACTTTGTTAAGAAATAATTAATGTAGCATATAACAGTTCTAGTATCTTTAGGAAAATAATGTGGCGGTGACGTTTTCGTAAATAAAATTCATTATGGTAAGTGTTTTATTTTAAACTAAAAGACTTTTATTAAATCACATCATTTTATATAAAAATTCTGTATGAATTTTTAGATTGTATAACGTTACCCAATCTAGAATCTTGTGTAAGACATTTATGAAAAATGCTATTTTTCAAAAAAAAATTGTACAAAAAACTTAACCAAAATGATATGGTGATAGCATTTTTATTTTTAAGAGCCATTACCATGATTATTTTGTTTTAAAATAAAAAGGTTAGATTCAACCACATCACTCTGCAAAAAAATTATGTATAAATTTTCTACAAGTATATCATGACCCTAATCCCGCCATTGAGCTTTTAAACTAGCAGAATCCAGAATGACTTGATTCCCCAACAATATCATCCAAATCCCATTTTGGGCCAAACTTGGCCTGGGCCAGCAAATGACCGGTATAAAAAAACTATAGGTTCATCAAATAACTAGGGTTAACTGTTGCAGCCAGGCCTGTAAATTTGATCCGGCTTTCGCAAAAATTCGGGCAAGGCCGGGGCAATTTTCCAACCTTTGGGCCCAAGCCCAACCCCAGCACACGGCTCTAATAGGCTACCTGGCTTGGTGCGGGTCAAGAGGGAGAGGCTTCGGGCTTTTTGAACGGCCTTCAATTTTTTCATTTTTAATAACATTCGGGCTATCGGGTCGGGCTTCTCAACTGACACTTTGCCACGGTGATGTCCAAGTCACTGATGAGGTCTTTAGAGATCATATCATCACATTGATCTCAACTTAGAAAATAACGAACAAAATATGGCACAAGAGAAGAAATTATACTTATTATTCTCTTTAAGAGCTCGATGTTTCTATAATTTCTTGTGCATCAAGCATGAACCTACGTGTAAGGTCTAAGATAACATTATAAGCAGTTGGGATTCAGAAGAAATTTATAATTTTCTATTATTTAAAACGAAGGACGGAATCATGGATATTTAATTACAGTTCCTAGTCCTACCTTTAAATCTGCTTGGGTTTAAACTCTTGATTAATACGGCTTGTAATCAAAGAAATTAACAGTAAACTGCTAGCTCTCGACTTCCCTTTTTTTCCCAACTATTGTAATCTCAAGACGGTATCAAATATACTTTCATTCAAAATAATTTATCTGAAAATCAATTCTTCAAAATTCATTGATAGATAGAAGCAATGCAGTAAGAGCGCATTCGATATATACCACCAAAAGGAAATGGATCATGCTTCCTCAAACTATCAATCCCCTCAGCCAAGTCTCTAATCTATTCACAAGACAAACTGTTGTACAAATTGCTACGTCACAATTGCAAAGTACATGAAACAAGTCACACTAGTGTCAAAATCAATACTACATGAAACTAATAGTAATAGTGAAAATCATGGCCAAGACTCCAAGCCAGAATATACTAACAATTGACAAGAAATTAACCACGTAGGGTATGGTTCAGATCTCCCAGTAATAAAACAAGCAGAAATGTCACCAACATCCCCTTAGGTTCCATCGGTATCACTGATCCGACCTATCCCTTCCCAAAATCATTGAAACCAACATTATTGATCGCCTTTCCACCACAAGGTTAGCCAGTTCAGTGCAAACCTGAGGAAATATCAGGCAATATGTGAACAAGGGTTAAAGGGATCGCCTGGGTGTTTAAAGCAATACAGTTTAAATAACAGTGACTTTCACTTAAATGGAGGTCAGCAATATTTTTGGAAAATCAAGTGCAGGCCAGTGGTTTCCAGTATTTGGTGAAGGAAAAGATAGGGCCTGCAAAATTGTGTAATGTGCAGAAGGGAGCAGCATTTCCTTCAGTATTGGATTATGAGTCTTCCCCTGAGGTGATAGCACAAAGCTCTTTCGCTGTCCATGTTACTTCTGCAAGGCTTCTCAGAGGAACTGCAATTTCATCTGCAATTGTCATCAATAGGGCCCTGCATTCTAAACTCAACCGAAAAGAAAATATCTCAAACAATTAGGCTCCATTTGTTTGCGGGATAAGAAAATAGAGAATAAATAATACTGTGGGATTAAGAAACTAGTGATGAGTGATAAGTAATACCTGATGTGATGATGAATCTATTTTTTTTCTCATTTTGCAGTACTTATCATGGATGATCTCTCGTGTACATGGAATGTCTAAATTGACCTTGTTCACATGTATACCTTTCAAATATATATATTCTTGTGTTGGGTGGAAAGGGCTACCAGTGAGTTTGTGAGACGCTACTCTTGTTATCTGTCAAGAAGAGATGACTACCTACTCATGTTTGTAAAAGCTACCATCCATGTGCTTGTATATTGGTTCATTTTGGAGAGATAGGGTTGAAACTTTTAAAGAAGGACAAAAGAGTCGTCCTGAAAGAAAAAGAGGTTACTTGAAAATTTTATGATTGGGATGTCATAGGGTTTGACTTCTGCTACATTCTTGTCTAAGATGTGGTTTCCATGATGAACTCTGCCATGATTTTTCTCTAGGGCCCATATTCTCATTGATCTAATTGACGAACTTGTATCAATTGATCATGATTGTTTGTAACACTCATATCATTTTTTGTCCATTGAGTTGATTTTTGATTAATCTTTGAACATGCTTGATGTTGATTTATTCACACTTAAGGCATCTTAAATTTTATTGGTTGATCGTTGCATATGTTTGAGACTTATGGGCTGTGTAAGTTTCTTTTTTTTGGTTCCAACTATTTTTTATGCATCTGCTGATTACGCGGGATCTCGTGGGTCCTCGCGGCCTCAAAGTCCACTTATCTGGCTTCTTTTTAAAAATAAACCCTTGCCTATTTTGATTCATTTTATTTTTTTCTCTTCTCTTTCATTCTCACTGCTCTCGAGCCCTCGACGCTAGGAAATTCTTGGCCGCCTCTTCCTCCTCCTTCCAGCGAGCTTCTCCCCTCCATTCCTCACCGGTTCTTCTGGGTCATCTTCAAGGTAACCTCCTGCTCCTCTTCTATTCTACATTTTTTGTTTCGGTTAGGTTTATCGTGCCCTAGCTTTTTGGTGGTTTTAGGGGCTTTTGCCTAGCGTTGAGTGGGTGAGTTTTTAGTTATCATGAGCCCCTTCGCGGGTTGATTTGTCTTGGTTGAAGGGCATTTCTGTCCTCACCTTGCTTTGGTTGGGTCGTAGGGCTTTGTGGTTAGTTTGTGTGTGCTTTGGTGTGTGTTTCATTATATCTTTTAAGCTTACTTGCCATTTGAGAGAGAGAGAGAGAGAGAAATATTTGTATATTTCATTATATGATGATAGAGATAATAGTCAGAAAATCACTGAAGTAGGGAATCAGCGGAAAAATATATAAACCTAAATGTAATATATACATTAACACTCCCTATCCCAATTAAGGTTTTTTTGGGGGGGTATATAATGAAAATAAGAGAGGCCTTTCACTTTATGGACTATAAGTAACATTCAAGTACGTGCTTCAACGTGTTAAATTGCAAAGGTTAAGCTGTTAGGGAAATGAGTGATTTAAATATATAGTTCTCAATGGTCCCTAAGTAGGCCGAATACGGCGAAATATTGTAATTATAAAAAAGGCAATGAAGAACATGCCATGTTATGTTGTTAAACATTTTTGAACAATTTGAAGAGGGTTATAAGATGGCTAATAGTGCCTAGAAGTTTGGTAATCAAAATATCAAACCTTGTACTTTATAAATCATGCCTATAAGTTTGTATTTCGTCCATGATAGGACAAAACCATTCAAATATATATATACTAGTGTTAACCCGTGTGATGCACGGGATTCGCAAATTTTGTAGTCATAATACAAATTGAGAGTAACTTACCCATAGTACAAATTGAAAAAATTTGTGCATTTGCATTGCGCAAACTATACAAATAAACTTAATTATTATGAAAATGTTGAGTTATTCATGATTCAATTTGGATTTTTATACCTAATCAAAATAAAAATGGAAAGAAAAATAAAAATTTATTTCAATCCCAAATAAAAGTAGAAACGTAAACTCAAAAGGAATGTATTTTTACGCCCTTTTTTTTTTTTTTGGTAATATGTATGCCATATTAATCTTTTCTTTAAGTTAAATTTCAATCCTTAGCCACAAAGAAAAAAAGAAAAAAGACACCAAACGTAATTATGTATTGGACATGAATAAAAAATGAAAAAAAAAGAGATTAAAGCTTGCTCAAATTAGCTTATGACGTTAAAGTTGCAATAACTTTAGACAAGTAAAGGTTCAACGTGTAATGTAATGTTATAGAAAATTGTATGGATTTGTTTGACTATAGTATTTAATTGGTCTAAAATTCCAAAAAATTGAAATTTTATGTAAGATAAGAAAGGTTGATTATTCGATAGCTAATAAGGATATTTAGTCTTGGACTAAAATGTTGTATTTTATTTTATTTTGGAGATAATTATCTATATATAATTTGTTAAGTAAGATGCATATAGGTGACAATGATAAGAGTTGAGATACTCTGTGTTCCAGGAGTTATTTTCTTATATTTGCACCCAAGTCAAATGCATGAATTGATATTAAGATGAAAGCCCATAACGATACAGACATGCGTGCCCATGTGAAAATTTCATTACATTATAAACATGCATGCCCATACGAAAAACCCATTTTCGGAATTGGTAGATCTAAATAAAATCAAGCAATAGCCCAAAAACATTGATTACAAAGAACAAACATAGTTAATTTAATTAGAAATAACTACTGAAAATTGAATACACACATAGATTCATTTTCTAAGCAATCAAATGAATAGTGGGAAAAATCCTCCCATCCAAAAGTATCAGCACCACACAAAGATCAAGGCGTATATAGAGGGTTATCTTTGATGATCAGGTTAGCTGACACTCATGTTTAGACCCTGAGTCGGGCTAGCTACAGTCGCGAATGAGCATCAATCGTCGGCTAACGGCTAACATCTCAACTGGAACCCACACAATTGCAGTGGGCCCCAGTTGAGTTCTTAGTCATTAATCGGCTATTGACCCTCAATTGCGGCTGTGGATAGCAATTTTTCAAGACCCTTTAACAAGCACGTGACAAGTCGTAACACTACTTTCTTATATTTGAGACTGAACAAAAAAAACACACACACAACAAGAACACATAATTTCAAAAATAAACAAAAATTTCAAAAAAGCTATCTTACATAATAAAATAAAGAAAAATAATAATACCAAATACTAAAATACTAAAGGCCGATAATTGAAATGACTGCACATCTTAAAAGAGACATTAAAAGAGGGGTCGATTGATTACCTTATGTTAAAGTGCAGGATCGACCTAAAAAATAAAAAATCCAAAATGAAAATTAAAAATCTGACTAAGCATTAGAAATTCAATCACCTTTTTTTTTTTTATACAGTTTTGATACAAATTCATATAAGATAATGGGAAAGAAAAAATAACAGTGTGATTCAATTCTGGAAATACTATGATCAGAATCTGGATTTTCTTACAAATAAATGTCTTATAAATTCCGCAAAGGCAATTAAATAAACATAATAGACTCTGATTGATAAGAAATTTACTAGAAATAAATGTCTTGTGAATTCCACGATGGCAGTTAAATAAACATAATAGACACTAATTGATGAGAAATGAGAGGTAGAAAAAAAATCATACATGACGTTTTCATTGGAAAAGAGGGCTGTGGGAGGAAAGTAACAAAGAAAAAAATTGAAATACAAATTTTGAGAACCTGTCTATACATTTGATAACAAAAAAGAACCTGGCTATACAGAGTTAAATCTATATTATATATATGTCTACATCAATATGGGCTAGGCACATGAGTACGCAGTTAGAGCAATAAAAGGACAATCTGTCTTATTGCATGAAAAAAAAAAGAGTTAATAGATATAACTTTTAGAACATATACACACATTACATATTTCATCTTGGGTTGACGATGGTGCAGACATAGTTGAGGCGATCGGGGAGTAGGTGGAATTTGGGAGTGGATTTATTAGATGGAGCCTACGCGGTTTCTCATATCATCAACTTTTGAGATCACGTACTCAGCTGCGTTCAACAGCACTGTCGGCAACGTCGGCGATCAATGTTGGCAGGTGTCAGAGGGGAAGAAGGAGAAGGAGAGATTAAGTGAGCAATCAATGTAGCGTGAAAATCTGACTGTTAAATGATTTGAGGCTAAAATTGTGGAGTTCATTTTATAATGCATGCATTAGGACTCTTTTTCTTTCCTTGGTTCTTATTTAAGAAAATTAGAAGAAGCCAGTTGGGGGATTTTGTCGTAGTTTTTTTAATCAAATAGAGTGATTTTAGGGAATTTTCTTTCTTACCGTATCTACCATGGGCCGGTTGGGAGATTTTGTGAAAGATTTTTCAATTAATTAATTAGAGGAATTTTTCTTTCTTACCATATATATTGTAAGCCGGTTGGGAGAGACTTCTATGGACGACTAGCAATCAAGCTTTAAAAAATCAAATTTGTAGATTTTGTTTCCTCTAGTTTATTATTTTTTTCAAAGGTTAATTTTTTCTTTTTAGTTAATTTTTGTGTTTCCTTGTCAAAATTTAACTCATTTAATTATTTCCTATGATTAATTTTTTGTTTCATTATTATTTTGTTTTTTTTTTTGGTTTTCCTATATAAGAAAGGGATAGAGAAGCCTGATTTGTTGGAGGAGCTTGATGTGCCACATGGCATCATAGGTTTTTAGAATTTTTGGAAAAATAAGAATTTATTTTTGGAGGCCCCAGAGCCTCTCACTATATTTGTATATTTATATAGTATATATATGCAGGCTTTAACATTGAAACCGAGACAGCAACAGTGACTAATTCCAACTACTCCGTAGAGCCTGTTTGGAACTTGAAGGAGAGAAGAGAAAGAAAAGGAAAGAAAAAGAGGAGGAAAAAATGAAGAAAATTTTTAAATCATTCTCTCTTTCACTCATCTTTTTTTTTTTTCACTTTCTTTTCATTTTCTTTACAAAACCAAACAGACAAGAGAAAATACTTTTCTTTCATTTTCTCTTTCCTTTTCTTTTCCTTCATTTCTCTTCCATCCTCCAAGTTCCAAACAGCCTCTTATAAAATGCACCTAATGTAACTAAAAATATGTCAAACCAAGTTACAGAAACATGAAGCGTAGCTTCATTCAGGCTACTTTTCACAAGACACCTAACATTGCTATGGCAAATGAAACTTAGAAGATTCAAGGAAATTAAGTCTTTTACGCTATTTCTGTTTTATCTGACAGAACTGGTCCATGGGCAGAGAGCAGTTGTAGCATTCCAAATATGTAATGCAATTAAAAATCTAGTAACGTGGAATCACTAGATTATCCGACTTCTCTATGCTAAGTAGATCAAGTTTAAGTAGTTATATTATTAGGGCATAAACGCATAAAGGGTATATACTCGTTGAATTTGAGGCACACCGCAGACGAAATCTAAAGTGTAATAGTTACGCTATATATGTATGAATGTATATAAATGTCAGTTGCGTGTTTAATTAATTAAGTATTTTCAATATATGAACAAAGCAAGTGGATCATCCCCTTTCGAAATGAAACATCAATTGATTAAAAGGGAAAAAAAATAAGCAAACTTATTTTAGAACTAATTGTCTCAACTTTCAAATTTGCTTTTTTCTTAGAAAAATTATCATTGTACAAGTATTGCAATATTAATCACCAAAGAAACTAAGATCAGATAGTAGGTGTACCATATCATTTATTCATATAACAAAATTATATTTATTCGGTATATGAAGTAACCCTCTTCAACGCATTCATGTATGGAGTTGGTGAACAATGAAATAGAAAAATCTAGGGAAGAAAAAAAATGATACAAAGTGAAACAAGGAAAGTGATAGGCTCTAGTGCTTTACCAAGTAATAATGGTCGTCGTTCTTTTTTTTACTAAGTCCTATTTGATGAATTAGAAGTTCTTCAGAATAAGTCACTAAGGAAAAAGATGGCATCCAAAATTTATGGAGAAAAATGATGGGTAGAAAAAACTTTTGGCATTGCTAAATTTCCATTTTTGACTTTTAAGTAAATAAGATTAGAGAATCTTACTTTAAAAAAATCTTTATGTTCGATATCATTTTAAAACATATTGTTTTTTTTTTATGTTTTCAAAAACAAAAATAATGAAAAGCTCATAAACACAACTATTTTCATTTTTGTGGAAAATAGTTTTCAAAAAACAATCTAATGATATTTTCTAAAAGTGACCTGGATGCCTTTACAAACATTTCTGGAAAATAGTTTTAGGAAATTTTTTGCCTAGTAAATTTTTTGCATTAGTTTTTTTTTTTCCAAGAGCAGAAAGCAGTCTTTGAAAACTAAACTAAAAAGTTTACAATTTCAAAATTACAATTATGAATCCACTTCTTAATAGGTAAAAGGTGTTTGGCAGTTACTTTCTTTTTTCTTTTCTTTTCTTTTTTTTTTTTTTTTTTTTTTTGAGAATAGATTAAATACAATTATAGGTAGCAAGAAGGAGGAAGTTAGTAGGAGTGGGGAAGATAATAGACCAAATTTTGCAGAAAGAAAACAGGAAGAGGATCAAATATTATCTATCTCAAGCACCATGCTCCTACAGCGTCTCGAACCCTTGACGTCGCCTAAGTCGAGGTAGGGTCATGACCAGCGACTCTCGTCTTTGGCAGTTACCTTATATTACCTTAACCCCAGCCACATTCCCTCCAAGCTATGCCTTCTGTGTTTTCGTCCAACATGCACTTCACATTTGTTCTAAGGCTTCATGATAAAATATTAAACATGTCCTGCCACATGAGAATCAATGATGGTAACCCACTGCATGGTAAAATTCAATTATCATTTTATGTGAAAGAATGGGAAAATATTGTGCAAATCAAATGCAAATCAAATGTTCTGTAGAAAACCGTAACTGTGGGTGCAAGTTTATCAAAACTGTGAAGATCCATATTGTATACTGTTGGGAAGTGCTCTCTTGTCCACCTAAACAAGCTATAAGCAATATTTATAAATACAATGAACAATAGCAAACAACTATTAAATAGAAGCATCAAAACTAAGAAATCAAGAGAGTAAGAACACCAAGCATTTACGTTGAAACCTTTCAAAGAAGGAAAAAAAACCACAAGACACCACCGGAATCCACTAATCAATGAAATGAGAGTACAAGAGGTTCACCACACAAGATATTACACCAAGAACAAAAGAACCTTTACAAGAAATACATGAAGAAACTTTCAACTTACAAAGCTAGTAGAACCCACTTTTCAAGAGAGAAACCCCAACTTTATTGAAGCAACGAACACCCTTGTAGATGAAAAAGAACTAACTCTTGTGTCTTAAACTTCAACTCAAGAAATCCTTATGTTCAGAAACCCTTGATGTGTTTGTAGAAATTTCCTAGACAACCTCTCTCACTCTTTTCATTTTTGTCTCTATACCTTGTTGGCCACTACATAACTAATATGTATACATTGCAAGATAAGGCCCATGCCCAACAACTATTAAAATAGTGTGGATCATTCTCATGGGATTAGTCCAACAATCTTCCCCTCTAGACCCATGAGGAGGACTCCCATTGTTCAGTGAATCTGATGCCCAAGTGCCAATGTTCACCAATCATCAATACCCACCAAGTCCCTACAAAGTTCTTGATTGTCCTTTGTAAGGGCCTTGGTCATCATATCCGACGGACTATAATCCGTGAGAATCTTCACAAGGTTCACCTATTGCTTCTCAAAGACATCTCGAATCCATGATAACGAACATCTATGTTCTTGGTTCAAGCATGGTAAGTTGCATTCTTACTAAGATTAGGGGCACTTTGACTATCACAATGGATAACATATCCATCCTTCTTCAAGTTTAATTCCTGCAAAAAATCCATCAGCCACAACATTTCTTTACAAGCTTCAATAGCGGCTATATATTTCGCCTCGATAATGAAAAGAGCAACACACTTTTGAAGCTTAGCTTGCCATGACACGGCTCGGCTCCCCCTCCAAAAGTGAATAACTACCCTGAAATAGACCTCCAAGTATCAACATCACCAACCATATCAAAATTCGTATAACCCACCAAGTGTGGTTCCACACCTCCAAAGCATAGACATAAATCAGATGTGCCTCTTAAATATCTCATTATACACTTCACCGCTAGTCAATGCTTTTTACCCAGGTGATTCCACTCTAAAAGTGTAATCTTTATCCCTTAATTAAGTGTTTGTTAGCCTTTATATGGGAATTAGAATAGGTTCTTAGCAATAAATTGGTTTAAAGTGTGTTTTTATGTGTAGTGTAGGCTTTTGGTGGCAAAATGGTGGAAAATGGCCTAAAGAGAAGAAGTCCGTCCGGACGGACCATTCGAACGAGTAAATGACCGTTCGAACGCTACAATCCCGTCCAGACGGGTGAATCACCGTTCAGACGCTACGACGGAGATCGGAGTTCCAGAGTCAATTTTTCCTGTTCAAAAGCCATCCAGAGTTGATTTTTCCCGTTCTAAATTATCACAGAGGCCTCGTTTTCTGTTTGAAGAAATACAGAGCCGAGTTTCAACGTCTGAAGACCATCCGAACGGTGAAGTAACCGTTCGAATGGTTACTCCACTGTCTGGACGGTGCGTCCGGACGCATTTCGGACGTACTTAAGACGCTATTCGGACGATTAGCGCAGTTTTGCCCTACATCACAACAGTCGAACAAAACAAATGAGAATCTTAATTTTCTGTATAGCTAGACGAGAGGAGGAGCTTCAAAGGGGGATCTTTTAATATTTTGTAAGGTTTTTAGTTAGATTCACTTTAATGCTTTGTAATGTTGTCATTTATTGCTTTTGGATCTTTGTAAATGAATGTTTATATATGAAGTGAATTTTTCTCTACTCTTTCTAGCATTCTCTCTCATTTTCTTACCATTTTCTCTCACTTTTCTAGCAACCAAACACTAGTTCCATATAGTTTAATGGTAGATTTTTCTTCTTTTATGCTCTTTGACATGGATTTTAGTAGCTAAATATCCCTTGGATGTGGTTGTGAAAATCCACCAAAGATCTTCAAAGGGTTGAAAATGAGTTGTATGAACTTTAAAGCCATATCCTTAAAATTCCGTGGTTCCATTTGATTTGGCATGAGATTCATTAGAAAAACTTAGATTCATAACCCCTTGGCAATATTTATGCACAAATCAATGTTTGGTATAGGTATTACACATGTCTAAGGTTTGATTCTAGGATGCCAATCATAGATTTTCTCTTTATGCTCAATCAACCAAAAACCCACATTTTTATAGTCAACATTTTCTGAATCACGAATCCAAGGTGCAATTCTTGATTTGAGTTATAAACCTCTCATTGGAAACCTTTATTGTGACTTGGTGGATCGAAACAACCATGTCCAAGCTTTTTCCTAATTACATAAAACTAGATTTTGTTGCCTTCATCAGTTATTAAGTTATTGCATTAAGCATTGAACCACCATCATCTCAAAATCAACATATTTTCAGTCTCTTTTATGTTAGGAAAAGAAAAGAATTTTCATTTGCAATCCATCAAGATAAGTGCCCGTGCTAGTTGAGCTTTGTTGCTATATTTGCAGAATTCCCTTGGGAGAGAACGACACCGAATTCTCCAGTTTTTACTACATTTGCAACCTCCGTATTCTTACGGAGTGACTCCAGTTGTGAAACACATCTAAAGGAGCACCACCAGGTTTGTAAGGAATCAACTCAATATGCTAACCTTATATGCTATATCCGATCTTGTACATGCATACCATGGCATACATCAAACTTCCTACAATGGATGAATAAGGAATTTTTTTCATCTTATTCTTTTCCGTCTCATTTAAAGGACTTTGCTTCATACTCAACTTGAAATGGCCCGCAAATGGTGTTCCAACAGGCTTAGCATTTTGCATATTGAACTTTTCAAGCACCCGTTCAATATACTTTGTTTGTGATAGCCACAACTTTCTTGCTTTCCTATCACGCTTGATTTCCATGCTCAAGATTTTCTTTGCCGGCCCCAAATACTTCATGTGGAAGGACTTGCTTAAATCTTTCTTCGACTTGTTAATTTTTCCAACATCCTTGCCAACTAGAAGCATGTCATCAACATAGAGCAAAAGAATAATAAAATCACCATCCTCAAACCTTTTGATGTAGACACAATGATCCCCATTTGTCTTTTTATACACATGATTCATCACGAAACCATCAAACTTCTTGTACCATTGTCGAGGCGCTTATTTCAAACCATATAAGCTCTTCTTAAGTTTGCTAACCAAGTATTCTTTACCCTTGAAAACAAAATCTTGAGGTTGCTCCACAACTTTAGTTCTAAGCTTGCAACAAGACCTAGAATAATCTGGATGGAGGATATCTTGACAACCGATGAAAAAATCTCATCAAAGTCATCTCCTTTTTGTTGCTTAAAGCCTTTCATAACTAGCCGAGCTTTGTGCTTGACTTGCTTGTCACCATCGTTTTTCAACCGAAACATCCATTTATTTTTCAAAACTTTCCAGCCCTTTGGTAACTTCACCAAATCATATGTGTCATTCTTGTGCAAAGAATCAATTTCCACTTACATAGCCCATTGCCACTTGTCCTTTTGTTTGTAAACCCGTTCTACTTGAAAAGTTTCATGTTCTCCTCCTTAAGCATCATATACTCACAAGTAGAGTACTTTCTTGATGGTTGAGAAAGCCTTATGGATCTTCTTAATTCCAGCACCGATGGAGGTTGTTCTTGAGGAGATTCTTCTTCTTGCTCATCACCAACTTCAAGAGTAAGATTTTCACTAACTACATCATCTTAACCTTCTTGGACATCACGCCCTTCATTATGAATTACCAAATAAAAATAGGCCTTAAATCAACAAATTCACGTCCGCTAGCTTGTGGTTTCTCCATTTTTTTAAAGTATGTAATGGTTTGGTTTTCAAGAAAATCAACAGCTTGATTTCTAACCAACTTCTTTGCTTCCGGATCCTAAAGCTGATAACCAAACTCTTTACCTCCATAGCCCAAGAAAATGCACGGTCTTGACTTGTCATCAAGCTTGCTTCTTTGACCTTTTGGTACATGAACAAAAACTTTATACCCAACCACCCTCAAGTATTTAAAAGAATCATCTCTGTTCCACACCTTTTTCAAGTAATCACCATTCAAACATTTTTGAAGAAGATCGATTAATCAAGTAACAAGTGGTACACATAGCTTCGCCCCAAAATGATCTTGACAACTTGGCATATGACAACATACAACGACTTTTCTGACTGATGGTACCATTCATCCTCTCCTTCGCACCATTGGAGTATCGGATTCCATCTTCGCACATCTAATACCATGCGCTTTGCAATAGTATTCAAATGGACCTCTATATTCCCCACCATTGTCGATGTGGATGTAATCCAATGGCTTTCCAATTTTCCTTTCAACTTTAGCATGAAAGTGTTTGAAAATACCAAGAACCTCATCTTATGTTTTATAACATAAGCTCATACCTTACTAGAAGTATCATCTACAAAAGTGACAAAATAAGAAGCATCACTCTTGGTTTTTCTTCTCATGGGTCCACAAACATTGGAAAGAACCAATTGCAATAAATCATGCTTTCTACTAGAAGTGTGTGAAAAAGAAGTTCTCCTTTGCTTTCTAATAATACAATGAATGCATCGATTCAAAGGCATATCTTTACCATTCGAAATGAGTTCCTTCTTTGCAAGAACTTGGAGCCCTTTCCTGCTCATGTGACCAAGTCGCTAATGCCATAGATCCATAGTTGCTCCTTTCTCCATGATATTAAGATGGTCCTTGCACACTTTAGCTTGTGTTCGGTAAAGTGTACAACACTTCCTCCCCCTTGCTATGATAAGAGAACCCTTGATAAGCTTCCAACACTGAGTCCACTCTAAAAGTGTATTCTTTATTCGCTAATTAGTTGTTTGTTAGCCTCTATATGGGTATTAGAATAAGTTTTTAGTAATAAATTAATCTAAAGTGGTTTTCTGTGTGTATTATAGGTTTTTGGTGATAAAATGATGAAAATGGGCTTAAAGTAAAGAAGTCCGTCTAGACGATTCGTTTGGACGGAGAAAACACCATTCGAACGGTGCGTTCAGATGGTGAGTTTGGACGGTCCGTTAAGATAGACGAATTAGCGTTCGGACACTACGACGAAGATCAGAGTTCCAGAGTCCCTTTTTCTCGTTTGAAGCTGTCACAGAGTTGATTTTTCCCTTTCGAAGCTATCACAAAGCCATGTTTTTCTGTTCGAAGAAATATAGAGCCAAGATTCCACGTTTGAAGACCGTCTGAACAGTGAAATAACCGTCCGAACGGTTACTCCACCGTCCGAACGGTGCGTCTGGACGCTAATCGGACGACCGTCGGACGCACTTCGGATGGTGAGCATTGGTTTGACCTACAACCCAACAGTCGAAGAGAGAAAGATGTTATATTTTGTTTAGGGTTTCCAGTTGCCGGTGGAGAGATAGAAAAAGGGAAAAACTTGTATTTTGCTTAGATTTATTTTACCTTGTTGTATTTAGGACTTTGGAAAGGGTTTAGTTAGATTTCTAGTGTTGTTTAGTTGTAATCCTTCACATTTTATGTAGTTCAATATATGTATACACTTTTGATTTGAAGTTAAGTATGTTGTTTCTACACTTTGGAAAGCTTTCAACCATGGAATCTTAAAGCTAAGTTCATTGTTTGGGGACAAATGTGAAGATCTACCAAGGAAAGCATAGGAAATGAAAGGAGAGTTCTCAATCTTGTTGAATATCTATTTTGCATCTTTTTCTCTAATTATATTAGAATTAATTGTTGTAGAAATCTTAGATCTATAATCATAATTAGTAATAAGTGATTTATTTCTAAACAACCCATGAATGATGATAAAATTTAATTCCAAAATAATTAGAGATCTCTAAATTTTCAAAGCTAAACTTTCCGAATCAGGGCCTTTGGACGGTTCTTGATTTGTGTTATCCCAAATTCCCCCTTTCAAATTACGTGCTAGAATTGGTAGATTGGAACATTTGCACCCAAACTCCCTTTTTAACCAAGAGAAATCCCTTCTTGTTTTCATTGGAATATCGATTAGATCAAAATTAATTTAAGAATAATTGTTGTTATTGTAATAGAATCCTCATATTTGTCAAATTGCCTTAGCTAGAGTTAAGTTGGTGGATTTAATTTTAATTCAATTGTTTGCCTAGTTATTAGTAAAAAAACTCTTCAAACACCAAAAGATTTTTGATCAATTTTAGTTACCATAGCCATCAATTCCATCCTTGGCTTACGACTTCAATTTGCATAGTTTTCTAAACTTTACCCGTTTCTATTGCTAGATTGGCAAAAGTCTCATGGGAGAACACGATAGTGGGGATACCCTCACTTAAACTACAAGCACTTCCGAAGTGGTGCGTGAGGAAAGTGGAACCAAACACCTATTAACAAAACGGTTTTCAAAGCCTTCATCATCCAATTTTTTGGTGGAAAGTAAGTTTAAACTGGGGTTTGGAATGTGCCTCACATCTTTGAGTATTAACCTATTACCTGAACTGATCTCAAGATAAACATCACCAATCCCCACAATTTTTGTAATACCGCTATTATCCATCTTCACTAAACCAAAGTCTCCCGCCTTGTAAAAAGTGAAGAAATCCAACCATGAGGTAGCATGGCATGAGGCACCACTATCTATAACCCAATCCAAATCTTGATTTGTAGCAAGACAAGTTTCATCATAAGCTGATAAAATGATCAATTCTCCATTGGAAGAAACCGCAGTGGCGTCCTTATCCTCTTACTTGTTTTCACCTTTTCCAGGCTTCTTCTTCTTCTTATGAAATGTGCATTCCTTCTTTATGTGGCCCGGTTTACCACAATTGTAACAATGTATGTCATTTCTAGACTTGGATCTTCCTTCTAATTTATCGTGGTTATAAGATACCCGATTTTTACTTCTCCCTCTATTTTCGGAGACAAGAACTTGTGGTTGTGAAAAACCAATATTCTTCCTTCTAATTTCATTCTCAAACAAGCTAGACTTAACCATGTTCATTGTCACTAACCCATTTGATGCCGAGTTAGTGAGAGTTATCACCAATGTCTCATAACTATCCAGAAGCGAACTTAAGAGGAGTAGTGCCTAAAACTCATTATCCAACACCATTTTCATGGTTGCAATTTCATTCACCAAACTTTGCCTCTCATTCAAGTGGTCTGCTATTGGTGTCCCCACCTTGTACTTCAAATTGACAAGCTTTCTAAACAAATAAAGTTTGCTGTTAGCGGTTTTTCTCTTATACAAATCTTCAAGCTTTTTCCATAGTACATTAGCCAATGTCTCATTCTCCACATGGTGGTAAATATTGTCACTCAACCATTGACAAATGAAGCCAACACATTGCTAATTCAAGGGGTTTCACTTCTCATCGGTCATATCCTTAGGCTTGCCGTCATCACCCTCTAAGGGAGCATGCAACTTCTTGCAATAAAGCAAGTCCAACATCTTGCCCTTCAGCGCTCTCCAATTGCTACCATTTAGGCTCACCATTCTACTTATATCCACTTAGGAATTTTATCAAACACCTTGTAGGCACAACCCTGGCTCTTGATACCACTTGTTGGGAAATGCTCTCTTCCCCACCTAAGCAAGCTATAAGCAATATCCACAAACACAATGAACAATAGCAAACAACTACTAAATGGAAGTATCAAAACTAAGAAATCAAGAGAGAAAGAACATCAAGTATTTTCGTGGAAACCCTTCAAAAAAGGGTTTAAAAAACCACAAGGTATCACCGAAATCCACTAATCAATGAAACGACAGTACAATAGGTCCACCACGACAAGATATACACCAAGAACATAAGAACACCTCTACAAGAAATACATGAAGAACAAAGCTAGTACAACCCACTCTTCAAGAGAGAAACCCCAATTTTGTTCAAGCAACAAACACCCTTGTAGATGAAGAAGAACAAATTCTTGTGTCTTGCACTTCAACTCAAGAAACCCTTGTGTTGAGAAACACTTGATGTGTATGTAGGAAATTTCTAGACAACCTCTCTAACTCTCTTCATTTTTGTCTCTGCAGATTGTTAGCCACTACATAACCAATATGTTTATATTGCAAGGCAAGGACCATGCCAAAAAACTATTAAAATAGTGTGGGTCATTCTCATTGAACTAACCTAACACATATAGTAGGCCCAACATATACAAATAATATAGAATCTCTCTTTCTCTAAGTTAGGGAGAGTAAATGTTAAAGCTTTCTGGAATGGAAGGGTAAGAGGAACAACTTATTAATTGTCATATATATATTGGATATTGATTGTTGTGGCAGCCCCTGACCACTAAATCAAATCGTGTTTTGTTTGGCAATGGTCTTAGATAAATGTCAACTACGGAAAGAGTTTACATCAGAACACAAAATATATCAATGAGCAATATAATATTTTTCCACTTGCAAGCACATGGTTCCAGAATGGCAATTCAAAAATATGAAAACAATTGCATAGATAAATCCATTTTTCACACAGCGATATTCGCGAAACGATTTATCTCCTTCAAGAGTGGTACAAATATTTCTAGATTAATTGAATAGTTCATGATCTATGCTTTTCTCAAAAGAGACTAAAGACAAGGTCACAGACCATTCCGGAAAGGTTGCTTTAAAGTCATTTGAAGAATGAGAACAATAATCCCTTTTTTTGTACTAATCATTGTTAATGGGTTATTTAAATTTAAATACTTTTTAAATCAATATTTAATTTAAATTTTCATTTAATTCATTGATGCTTTTTTACTTTGTTAAATATTTATTTAATTTGAGATTTTTTATATGTGGAATAAATAAATTATTTATGTTTTACTTGCTTTTATTTATCTTGAAATTATATTTATATATGGAATTAATAAATTATTTTTATTTGACTGATTATTTATTTATACTAAAATTATTTTAATCTATGGAATCAATAAATTCTTTTTTTTATCTTACTACTCCGCCTTTCATTTTGAATTTTTTTTTTAAATTTAAGAATTAATCAATCTATCTCTACCTAATTAATGTAATTTAATTTTAATCAATCTATCACTAGTTTGAAGACTGTTGAAACAAACACTGAAGATCGTCAAGGAAACTCAGTGGCTGCAAAGACATGAAGATTCAATTGTTATATCTGTATTACTTAACACCAAGCAATTAGAGAGGGTTTGATTTCCACATTTTGTTGGCGTTTATGGCATGAATGAAAGCCCAAGCACTGGTTCTTAATCTTGTTTTCATGACCTCATTCATTTTCTTTGTTTTGTTTCCAAACAATTCTTTAAGCCACATGTCATGCCAAAATGGTGGGTAAGTAAGGATGTTGCCATTGTACTTTAGCATCAAAGTGAAAATGTACCTCTAAGGTGAGTGGACTTGATTTATTTATTGATTTTATTTGATTAATAGAATTGGTGAATGGACATGGAAAGTATTCCTCTGATCAAATTTCACTTGTTCATTGGTCATCACCATATGCAAAGAATCAAAGAAGGGGGTTTTGGTGGGTGGGGGGTTAAAAAGAAAAGAAAATTGTAAAAGCAATCTCAGATTTAATTGGAGAAATTGACAATTCTGGTTTTGAATAAAAAAATACTTAATAGAACTCTTAATCAGCTTAAGTGTTTTGTCCCCTGAATTTATGAAAACTTCTTCTGATGCTTCGGTGTTTTGAACAAAAGCATCCCCTTAACCAATAGATATTATATGAGTAGACCAAACCATCATGGAAAATTGAAAAATGAAAAGAAACGATATGGTACAGAGTTGAAAATTTTAAAAAAGAACTTTTACAAATCATTAAAATGATGATTTTGTGATCCTGAGATATCATGGTGCTTGCTAACTTTGCCAATGGTCTCTTTTCTTCATTCTAGAGAGTTTAGCCTTCACAAAGTTAAGTCCTTATTTATATTTGCAGCCCATCTAAATAGTTCCCCATCTCTACTTTTACTTAGAATTGCAACTCATACAATTGTTTTTCATGTATCAAGGGATAACTTTATAGTTTCCCCATCATTCTCCCAAAGCACTGTATTAAGCATCTGCATTTTTTAGTTACACAGTCTAACTATGCTCTGCTGCTCTTTTTTCTCTTGCTTTGTTTGATTTTTCATGTAAGTCCTCGTCTATACCAAAAAAAAAAAAAAAAGAAAAAGAAAAACTCATCTGTTCGTTTCTGCTACAACCTGTATACCACCCTCATAGAATAAGTTAAATAAGATTGGTAGCTTACAATAGCAAGTTCAGTCCTTATTATTGGGTTTCAGGTAAGAGTTAAATAACAGGATTGATATCCCTTCATTTTGACAACACTTTCAAGTCTGAACAAATAAGAAATCACATTGTCTAGAATCCTAGAAATAATAATTTGATAGCTTGTGGAGGACAAGAGGACTTATGCTCACAGTCGCTTCCATTTCATCACCAAACCTTAGGGAGGTAAATTGCAATTAGTTCTCATTTCTGTAGAATAAATGCAAATTAGTTATGAGAATGCACTCAATCCAACGGATACGACTTTGAAATATCTTTTTCCTTGAGAAATAAAATTCTCGGAGTGATTTTCCTTCGAAACAAACAGCAGTTTTACTTGAGGAATTATATTATACAGATTTTCGACTTTAACTGAGTCCAGTCACTGCATTTCTTCTGATAAATAGCTGTTTAAACTTCATTGAGTTCAGTTTGTGGAATACAAGAACTTCTAAATCAAGCTTTTCAAATTTGTGGTTTTGTGGGCAGAAAATATTGAATACTATAATGGCAGCAAGGAAGCCTGGATTAATTGCTTTGTTTGATGTTGATGGTACTCTTACGGCTCCACGAAAGGTACCAATTTTTTTTCTGCTGTTCTTATTGTTCATTTGCTTGCGCGATTAATTTTGTTCAAGCCAGCCACCATTTTGTTTGCGTTTTGTTATGCAGTGTGTCGATTTCCTTGTGACCAGTAAATGTAATTAATGTGGGTTTTTAACTAGCTTCATTTATATTCAAAATGAACAATTTGTCTTGCAATCAATAATGTCTAGTTATTAATTAACGTGTTTTTTTGAGCCGTTTGGGTACTAAAAGTCCCAAACGAGCTAGGAACTCCGTCAAATTACTGCAAAGTTTTTGTTCAAAATGCTCAAAAAACTAACGCTTTATTAGAACGGCCTCGCAAAAGCATTACGATTGTTGGAGAATCTATCAGCCAACATGTAGCTTGGTATTCTCGTGATGTAAATTACATTTTTATTTCAATAAGTCCATATATTACATGCATATCTATTAATTTTCTTTATTGTGTTATTATCATATCTAACATTTTTATGTTTTCTTCCTTTCAGGTTATTCATAAAGAATAGGTGGATGGTATTTTTGTGTTGGCTTATTTTGTAATAGACTAAAAACTGTTTTTGTTGTATGAATTCTAAATTTGGGTCATTCTTTTTAGGAGAGGGTATGTATGTACTTTGGTTTTGTTTTGAATTTTGGTGGAAGACAATGGATTCTTGATTTAGGTTATTTTTTTGTGAGAGACTATGTACTTTGTTTTTATTTTGGATTTTGGTTGTTTGTTTGGATATATAGATGTTAAAATGATATATTAATTTTGTTAAGTCTTTTTTTTAAGCGTTTTTGTTTTAATGAATGCATGAATTTTATTTCTTTGATCATATTAAATGTACATTTTATCAGATGAAATGACAAAAATACTTCCATTATGAATACAAAAAAAATTCCATTTAAAAAAGTATTAGCGACTGCAAAACTGTCGCTAAAAGTGAATTTCTGTCGCTAAAGAAAATTAATATCTAGTTGATTATTTGTGTCGACTAAAAAAATGTCGCTAAAAGAATTTTTCGTCGGTAAAAACCCTCAAAAGTAATCGTTGCAATAGTATTAGTGACGGCTCACAACCGTTGCCAATACTATTAGCGACGGCAATGCAGCTGTCGCAAAAAAAGCCATGCCTTCATCACCCTTTGCGACGGGTACTTTGCCGTCGCTATAAGTCTCCCCGTGTCGCTAAGCCGTCACTAAAAGTATTTGCGACCCAGCATTTGTGTCCCCTACAATGCCATCGTTCAGCCGTCGCTAATAAGTATTTGCGACGGCAGTTTGACTATGTGCGACGGCATGGAGCCGTCGCAAAAACCTTTTTTTCTAGTAGTGTGCAATCACATCATTTCAGAATGGCAATCCAAAAAAATGAAAACAATTGCTTAGATAAATCAATTTTTTCACACAGTGATATTCCTAAAAGAATTTATCTTTTTCAAGAGTGGTACGTATATTTTTAGATTAATTGAATAGTTCATGACCTATGTTTTTCTCAAAAGAGACTAAAGACAAGGTCACAAACCATTACAGAAAGGTTGCTTTAAAGTTATTTGAAGAATGAGAACAATAATCCCTTTTATTTGTACTAATCATTATTAATGGATTATTTAATAATTAAATACTATTTTAATCAATATTTAATTTAAAATTTTAATTAATTCATTAATGCTTTTTTACTTTGTTAGATATTTATTTAATTTGAGATTTTTTATATGTGGAATAAATAAATTATTTGTGTTTTACTTGCTTTTATTTATCTTGAAATTATATTTATATATGAAATTAATACATTATTTTTATTTTACTGATTATTTATTTATACTAAAATTATTTTAATCTATGGAATCAATAAATTCTTTTTTTTATCTTACTACTCCGCCTTTTCATTTTGAATTTTTTTTTTTCAAAATTTAAGAATTAATCAATCTATCTCTACCTAATTAATGTAATTTAATTTGCAATTTCATGGGTAGATCATTTAGTTAACTAAATATTAAATAATTTAATTTTAATTAAATAGGTGGCAAATAATTATAATTAAATAAAATGTAATAAATAATTACATTTTGAATAAAATTGGGACATAATATGTGATTTTTGACTTTTTTTTATATAAAAGAATAGTAATTTGAATGATGAATAGTGAAAATGAAGGTTGGGTGGGTTGAAGTAATAATGTGAAATAATGGCACTCATGAACTTCAAATTTGAATAAGATGCCAAAATGAAGATGGATTTGAAGGTTGTAAATGATATGCTCTAAAGTCGTTTGAAGAAGAGTACAAAATCCCTTTTTTTGGGTAAGCAATTAATTCACAATAATCCAATTTCCTAGCTAGTGTGTACATATATGTATACATATACATTATCCCATTTGCAAGAGACTATAAAAGAAAAAGAAAATACGAAGCAAGAAGGATGTAATCAATGACCACTTCCTCAAGATGAATATGTTGATGTAAGCAGAGGAAAAAGAAATGACAAGTGGGTGTAGTAGTTGTTAAAGAACGATTCGTCGACGTTGAAATAAAAAATGAAAAAAAACACCTAACCATTGAAGACTTGGTACAGGAAAACAAAGTGATCATGAATTTAGGAAATCTCTATCTATAAATACACACCTTTCCCATGCTAGGTGTATCACCTCACCCAAACAATTACATAGTGCCTTGAGTGAAAATATTTGGTGGGTGCTTTATCCTCAATCAAAAAATGAAGGGCACCCAATTTTTTGTTACGATTGCTGTCTTGGCATTGGCTTCCACAATTGCCTATGCATCTGACCCCAGCCCTCTGCAGGACTTCTGTGTTGCTCTTAATGACTCCAAATCTGCTGGTATATTTATGCATTATTTATCTCTCAACTCTTTGGAATGAATTCAATATGCTAACTTTTTTTTACCTCATAACCTGAACTGTTTTATGGAAGTATGTTCGATGTGGATCTTCATTTTCATTCCATACTGTAATGACATTCTTCAAACCTATTCTCTCTGTACAGTGTTCGTGAACGGGAAGTTTTGCAAAGACCCAAAGCTTGCTACACCAGATGATTTCTTCTATTATGGGCTCCTTACCCCTCGAAACACATCGAACCCACTTGGTTCAACTGTCACTCCAGTAAATGTCATGCAATTACCAGGGCTTAATACGCTTGGTATCTCCTTGGCTCGTATAGACTTTGCACCTTACGGCCTCAACCCACCGCACACGCATCCTCGTGCTACTGAGTTCATTGTTGTCTTGGAGGGTACCCTATATGTTGGTTTTGTCACATCTAATCCAGATAACCGTTTATTCGCCAAGTACCTATACCCGGGAGATGTTTTCGTGTTTCCAGAGGGTCTCATTCACTTCCAATTCAATGTGGGAAAGACTAATGCAGCTGTAATTGCCGGCCTAAGCAGCCAAAATCCAGGGGTCATTACCATTGCAAATGCAGTGTTCGGCTCGAATCCAAAGATTTCCCCTGACGTTCTTACCAAGGCATTTCAAGTGGACAAGAACGTGGTTGACTATCTTCAAGCCCAGTTCTGGTATGACAACAACTAGAGGAACGAGGGGCGCTTCTATGGCTATCGAGAACCCCATGAGTCAATTTCTATTTGTTGAAGTTTAAGCAGAAATATGTTTTTGCTGCCAATCATAATTTGATAAAGCATAAATAAGTGGGTTTGTTATGTACGATGTTCTTCTTACGAAGGTTTTCCTAATAATAAAGCTTGTTAAACTAACTCTCGCTCTCCGTCTCTCTCTCATATGATATTGATAGGCTAAACATTTTCTTCCATATTATCTTGTTGTTAGACCTTTTTACAAAAACTGCTTGTATCGTGAATATGAAGATACAGAGAAATTACTCCCAATGCGCTAATGACATGCCATATTGGTAGTACATTTTTTGTGACGTAAACTTTTGTGATATTATTAGCGGGAGGTTCATGTAAATAAAGATTGGGTCCTGAGAGCTCTAACTAAACTTAGTTAAGGAGAAATTAATAATAGCATGTAACGATGATAGTCTCTTGAGCTTTCTTTAATCTCACATACTCGATATAGGGCAATGGATTCTTGGATAAGGCACTTATGGGAACTGCCCATATTTCGAAGTTACTCCAAGTGCCTATTTATACCAAATTTTGTAGCATAATTCCAGAAATGTTGTTTAGTGAAGGCAAAACTTACATAGATTCACATACAAATTTCAAGCTTGCACATAGATTTTAATTTTTTTTATATCACAAATTAAACACAAAAAACGAAAGAAAATTTCATACTATCTAACTCAAAATTAGTACAAGCATAGCAAAACACAGAATACATAATATATTATGAAGAAATAGGAAGACAAAAAGACAACCAAAAGAGACACATAGAGCACAAACTTTCTTAGAAGAGGTCTCCGCTTTGGCACCCGACTGTACATCAAATGATTAATTCTGAGTCAAGTCTTAAAATGGTCAATCTGAGGATACCTTGGGAAACCAAAAAAAAGAGCATAAGAGACCTGGGTTTAAGTTACCTAAATGACTAACACAAATAACAATTCATAAGCCTAATAGAATGGCCCCAGGTACCGTCTCTCTCTCTCTCTCTCTCTCTCTCTCTCTCTCTCTCTCTCTCTCTCTCTCTCTCTCTCTCTCTCTCTCTCTCTCTCTCTCTCCACAATGTCAGTAATTTCACCCTTGAAAAGGTCAGTTGACACTGTCATAATACCCTCTATCATCTCTAAACATACTTACGCTGTGTTTCGGTCAAGAATTTGATGAGAGAAAAGGAAAGAGAAAAAGATATAAAATTACACTATATGTTTAGCTGAAAAAAGTGAAGAATAAAACAGCATAAAAAGAAATAATTAAGTATTTGAATTTCTCATTTTGTTCTCTTTTTCTTTATCTTTTTCTTTTCTTTTCACTTGATAAATCCTGTTCGGAACACATCATTAATATTTGTGTCTGAGCAAAATGCAGTCATTTCCACAAAAATTCTTGCTTTCAGTTTTGTCGAGATTAAAAATCTCAAGCCAACAGGCTTAACAAGCTAATTAACCTATATTCAACCAAATCTGTGGGCTTTGACTTTGAAAACGAGAAAGCACCACTGACGAATTCCAGCTACTTCTTAAAATGCACCTAATACAAGAGACGTGTTCAGCCAAGATACAGAAACCATAGGGACAGAAAAGGAAAAAAAAAAATTAATAGAACAGCTTCATTCAGGTTAATTATTAAGCAGTCCAAACATCATTCATGACATTGCGCTTGAACATAAATAAAGTAAACATTGCAAATGAAGACATGGAAGGTTCAAAGCAATCAAAACTTTTACCATATTTATGTTTTATATGACTAAAAAGGTCTATGGTCACAGAGCAGTGTGGCATTCCAATTATTAAATACATACCCATATCGACTCTCCCACCTTTCTATGCTAAACAGGTCAGCTTAGTAGCTATATTATTAGGGGATAAAGGGATAAAGGAAATGAATATACTCTTTGAAGTTGTAGTTCTAATACAATATTATTATATGTCCCTCACATGCTTAATTAAGAACATTTTTGAAACATCACTTGATAAAGCAAAAAAAGAAAGAAGAAAAAAACTACAAGCAACTGAGTTCTAGGTTCAATCAATATACTTGAAGTTGTTTGCTATGCGTTTCTTTGAGGCGGCGGCGTGCATTTCCAAGTTTTATGTTCTAAGCATCAGTCCAATGTGGCGAGGGATTACGATTTTTTTGCCATAAAAAAAAGAATCAGGTTTTATGTTCTAACCATCGGTCCAATGTGGCGAGGGATTACGAATTCTTTGCCATAAAAAAAAAGAATCAGGTTTTATGTTCTAACCATCCGTCCAATGTGGCGAGGGATTACGAATTCTTTGCCATAAAAAAAAATCATTTAAGTTTTTCCTTTTTTAAGCTCTACTAAGAGGTTATACCGATTATAGCCTCTGAGATTTAAGTTTTATAATAACAGACATACTAAATATGTAGATAATAAAAATTATAATGGATGCTAACAATATGAACGCTACCTACCTGTGTGTACACACATAATCCCATTTGCAGCGATTGATTGTACTTCAAAAATATAATTATAACACCATAACTTGTGGTTTATTAGTTTTTACATGTCTTTTTAGTTAGATTTTAATATTAATTAATTTTATTTTGCTTTATACAGGCTTTGAACCTAACTTGGAGCAATTCGGGGGCAATTCGAACAGAAGTGGTGTTGTGAATAGTGTCATTCAAATGGATAAATAGATCGTGTGAATGGGTGAATAGTGTGTGAACCAATGAATAGTGTCGTGCGAGCGGGTGAATAGTGTTCAAACGGGTAAATAGTGGTGTGCGAACGGGCAAATAGTAACCATTCGAACGGTGAATAATGTCGTTCGAACAGATGAATAGTGTTTGAATGGTGAATAGTATTGTTCAAATGATTTCACAAGTCTACAAAACCGTGAGAAATGATAGAGGCGTGATTTCATCGTTTAAACACCATTAGCTAACAGTGTACACGGTCTACAACTGTTTGTTAACCATGTGCACGGTCGACCAATTTTGGGGATCTAAGCTTTTTGTACACAGATAGAGATAAACAAAGCTTGGTAGAAGTAGTTTTAGTGGTAGAAACACTTTGATTCTCATTATAATTTCTATTCTCATAATCAAATTCAAGTGGTTTACAAGCTTTCTTCAATTCAATTGTCAATTTCTCTATATATTTCTTCACCATTGTTTGTAAATGTTGTATCTTGTACAAACAAATTGTATCAATTATATTCTTCTCATTCTTCTCTTTCTCTCTGTTTTTCTACCATTTGTAACATGTTATCAAAGCAAAAGATCTTTTGACATCAATTTTTTGTTCTCTCCCACTACTTTGGTTTCTCAAAGCCGAAGTTTCCCCTTCTCTGCGTTTTCTAAGTTTCAGCCAATAGAAATACTATCTGAAAATTAAATCGAATTCGTCTCCACGATTCGAGCCTAGTCGAAGAAAAAACATCACCAGAAACCACTGCACACGCCCCCACGCGCCGTCCAAAGTTTTGCGTGTAAGATTCACACATAGCCCTCTTACCATGCGCCCTCACGCGCTGCCTCTCTGCTCACGCGCGTCCACGCGCCCTCACGCGCCCACCTAAGTGCTGACGTCACCTGACGTCAGCCTTAACCATCCAGCTGTCGATCCGCATCTGTCTCTAGTCCACCTGAACCAATTAATACCAGATTTCTCTTATTTTAGGCCGGTTCAGGTTCTATTTTACTCTTTTTGGACCGGCTCAAACCGATTCCTGCCTATTTTGAGCCTCCTGAATCTGATTCTGCTCTTGGTTTGGCCGAATTCAGTTCCGTTACTGCTGTTTCTTCTCATTAGAAGCATTTTCCCTATTGATCTTCTCCGTTTAATTTTGTTATCCCATGTCACAACATTATGGAGCGTCCTGAAATATCTAGACCTATTGTTGTCACTCTGGAAGGTCCTAATTACATTCCTTAGTCTCAAGCCATGTCTAGTTTTCTCAAAGGCTGAATACTTTGGCGTTATGTCACTAGCAATATTCAAGCACCTATCAAAAGTGACACTAAATAGTCTACAGAATACACTGAACGACTTAAGGATTGGGACAATAAGAATCATCAGATCATCACTTGGTTCCGCAACACATCCATTCCTTCCATAAGCCTCCAATTAGGATGCTTTGACACTGCTTCCTTCATCTGGGCTTTTCTAGCCCGTCGCTACACTACTACAGATCTTGTTCATCAGTGGCAACTTTTGAGTTCTCTGCATCGTCTGAAACAGGAATCTGGCTAGCCTATCAATGCTTTCCTGTTTCAAATGTATATTTTATTGGACCAATTGACTCCATCTGAACCTAATTAGATCTATTATGATGATGCTGCTTAGTTTGCTCTCTACCGAGATGAACAACACCTGATTATATTTCTCATGGCTCTCATTGATGTCTTTGAGCCTGTTTGAGCCTCTCTTCTACATCGATCTCCTCTTTCTTCCTTGGAACAGGCTATTTCTAAACTCCTCTCTAAGCAGTCTCGTCTTGGTCTCACCTAATCACCACATCCAGACACTATTCTTGCCCCCTCTAGCTCTCGATCTAGAGGTTTTTCAGGAAGTTCTCAAGGTTCGTCCACTTCTGGTGGTTATCGTAACTCTTCTGCTTCACCTACTGGGACATCTTTCAATCCTCTGCATCGAAACGATGAGTGTCCATTCTGCCATGCTACTAATCATCATCTCCTTACCTATCCCATTCGAATCTGCCAACACTGTCATCGGCGGGACCCTGGTCACTATCGTAGTGACTGTCCTAAAAATCCTCACCGCCGAGACCGTCGCCCTAAGTCTGATGCTGCCATTACTACGGATTCTGATGTTCCCTCCTCCTCCTCTATGATCCGTGTCAATGATCTCTCTACACTTCTTCAGCAGTTCATGACTACCTTTAGTAATCCACCCTTTGCTGTTCTGTCTACCACTTTAGGCATTTCTTCAGGGATCTTTGATTTAGAGTGTAACAATCATATGACTTCTAACTTGTCTGCTTTCTCTTCCAAACCCTCTATGCCTACTCTTCCTATCATTTATACTGCTGATAGATCACCTTTGACTATTGACCACATTGGTCATGTCTCCACTTCCACTCTTGCATTTCCTTATACTTATTATAATGGTGTTCCAACCGGCTTTGTATTTTTCATATTGAACTTTTCAAGCACCCGTTCAATATACTTTGTTTGTGATAGCCACAACTTTCTTGCTTTCCTATCACGCTTGATTTCCATGCTCAAGATTTTCTTTGTTATCCCCAAATCCTTCATGTCAAAGGACTTGCTTAAATCTCTCTTCAATTTTGTTAATTTTTTCAACATCCTTGCCAACTAGAAGCATGTCATCAACGTAAAGCAAAAGAATAATAAAGTCACAATTCTCAAACCTTTTGTTATAGACATAATGATCCCCATTTGTCCTTTTATACCCATGATTCATCATGAAACCATGAAACTTCTTGTACCATTGTCAAGGCGCTTGTTTCAAATCATACAAGTTCTTTCTGAGTTTGCTAACCAAGTATTCTTTACCCTTGAAAACAAAACCTTGAGGTTGCTCCATAAATTTAGTTCTAAGCTTGCAACAAGACCTACAATAATCCGGATGGAGGACATCTTGACAACCAGTGAAAAAATCTCATTAAAGTCATATATTTTTTGTTGCTTAAAACCTTGCACAACTTGCTGAGCTTTGTACTTGACTTGCTTGTCACCATCATTTTTCAACCGAAACACCCACACCCATTTATTTTTCAAAACTTTTCAGCCCTTTGGTAACTTCACCAAATCATATGTGTCATTCTTGTGCAAAGAATCAATTTTCTCTTGCATAACCCATTGCCACTTGTCCTTTTGTTCATAAACCCATGCTTCTTGAAAAGTTTCTTGTTCTCTACTGTAAACATCATATACTCACTTGTAGAGCACTTTCTTGATGGTTGAGAAAACCTTATAGATCTTCTTAATTCCAACACCAGTAGAGCTTGTTCTTGATGAGATTCTTCTTCTTGCTCATCACCAACTTTAAGAGGAAGATTTTCACTAACTACATCATCTTAACCTTCTTGAACATCTCCCCCTTCATTATGAATTACCGAATGAAAAATAGGCCTTAAATCAACAAATTCACCTCCACTAGCTTGTGCTTTCTCTATATTTTTCAAGTCTAGAATGGTTTGGTTTTCAAGAAAATCAACATTTTGACTTCTAACCAACTTCTTTTCTTTTGGATCCCAAAGCCGATAACCAAACTCTTTGCCTCCATAGCCCAAGAAAATGCACGGTCTTGACTTGTCATCAAGCTTGCTTCTTTGACCTTTTGGCACATGAACAAAAAATTTACACCCAAACACCCTCAAGTGTTTAAAAGAATCATTTTGGGTCCACACCTTTTCGTGTAATCACCATTCAAACGTTTTTTAAGGAGACTGATTTATCAAGTAACAAGCGGTACGCATAGCTTCACCCCAAAATGATCTTGACAACTTGGCATATGATAACATACACTGAATTTTTTGAAAGATGGTACGATTCATCCTCTCCGCCACACCATTGGAGTATCAAATTCCATCTTCTCACATCTAATACCATGCTCTTTGCAATAGTGTTCAAATGGACCTCTATATTCTTCACCATTGTTGATGCGGATGTAATTCAAAGGCTTTCTGATTTTCCTTTCAACTTTAGTATGACAGTGTTTGAAAATGCCAAGAACCTCATCTTTAAGTTTTATAACATAAGCCCACACCTTTCTAGAAACATCATCTACAAAAGTGACAAAATAAGAAGCACCACTCATGGTTTTTCTTCTCATGGGTCCATATACATCGAAAAGAACCAATTCCAAAAAATCATATCTTTTACTAGAAGTGTATGAAAAAGCAGTTCTCTTTTTCTTTTCAATAACACAATGAATGCACCGGTTCAAAGGCATACCTTTACCGTCTGAAATGAGTTCATTCTTTACAAGAACTTGGAGGCCTTTCTCGCTCATGTTACCAAGTCGCTTGTGCCATAGATCCATAGTTGCCCCTTTCTCCATGATATTAGGATGGTCCTTGCACACTATAGCTTATGTCCAATAAAGTGTACAACACTTCCTCCCCCTTGCTATGACAAGAGAACCCTTGATAAGCTTCTAACACCCATTAACAAAATAGTTTTCAAAGCCTTCATTGATCGCTCTTAAATAGTGCAATTTATATTTGCCAGTGTGAGATTGCGATGCAGTAATAATATCTTGATAAGTCTGAGGTCAATCCGCAAAGAACACGAGAATAAACTTAGTCCAACAAGGTCTACAATCAAAATAAAATGATAACGAGCTCAGGATCAATTAAAATTGTAGGAAAGCTTCCAAAAAGAAAATAAAAATCAATTGTTAGAGATGGTTGATCTAAATTATCAGACAATAAAATTCAACTAATTCTAGGGATGTATTCAAATAATATAAAAAAGTCTTGGTAGGGTTGGATCCTGTAACCAGGCCTACAGGTAGGTTCTCATGATAGTTTTGATTAAAGAAACTCAAGATTCGACTACCCTCTTAGAGTTGATATTCAATTATTTACTAGTGTTCATACCAGGGTCCCATTCATACCTATCCCAGTTTACAAACCTATCTACAAGGTATATTTGAAACTTAATCAAGAACAGTAGATTTCTAAAGTACTCTTCATAGGAATGTGCAAACAATTATAATCAATACCCTTATCATAAATTCTAGGTATACATATCCCTGCGTCCAAATCAATCTATACGTATATGCTAGATATGATTAAGAATATTGTTTTCGAAGATATTCATGGGCAAGAAAATGAATCTTGATCCGAGATCTTGAAACCTTGGAAAATAAGTAACTATCTTGAATCTCTACCTGTAACCTAGTTACTTTCTCACCCATACCAAGAACGGATTTAGCTACTAAAATGCATTAAAAAGATTACAAGAATGAAAACAAGAATTAAATAAAGAAAATACAGCATTAAAGAAATACAATTTTGAATTCACAATAAGAACAAGAAGAAAAACTAAAGATGAAAACTAAAGATTAAAAGATTCTCCCTCGAAAGATTAAAAGATTCGTAGCCTCCAAAGGTGGATACTCTAAACCCTCGAAAAAACCCTAGAATTCTTCTCCTCCTCCTAAGACCCCAAACTGCGAAGTCTCTTCTCCTACTTCCTAATCTATCTACAACTAAAAAGTGAGTTAATCTACAAATCCTGTTGTCAGGCATACGGATGGATCCCACCAAGTGCTCAGACGGGCTGGGTCACTTCATGAAAGTTGTAGATCTTGAAAAGTTATATAAAAGCGACATATTGTAGGCCTTAATTGCCTTTTTGGTTTGAGAGATATGGGCTTCCATAGTTCTAGCTCTGCGTTCTTCAATAGCTTAAACCACAGCTTTAGTAGTTTGTACCTTGACAGCAAGCTCCTGAAACCTAATTAAAGCATAATAAACTTAATTAATATCAAAATATAACCAAAAAGATATATATAATCATAAACTACTGCTAACAAAGTACTAATTAAGGCCTTATAATTACACTTTTGAAGCGTAATCACACCCCCCCAACTAGGTTTTTACTAGTCCCTAGCAAAATACTAAAACCAAAAACATCATCCTTACTTTCGTAGAAGTCACAAATGCATTTAGCCTATACATCAAACTTTTAAACCCCCAGGTTACCCCTAGTGGACAAGTGATGTCTCGTGAGGGCTTGCAGTGATAATACCCACAAACATCTAGTTATTTCAAATAATCAATGATAGAGAGAACAATTAAGGCATATGATAACTTAAGGCAATTCTCAACTCAACCTCCATTATGAGTCATGCAAGGTTAAGACATGAAAGTTACAAGAAAGATACACATTACAAGGCACTAACAATGCAATATAACTCAAGTGTATCAATATCATACACCAGCACCCTTCATGCTTTGATTCAAATGCTCACAAGGCATACACTCACAAAAATATGAACGCATGGGTCTCTCAATGGGAAGCTCATCATAAGAGTAATTGTATAAGTCAGGCAATAAGAGCAATCCAATAACAAAAACCACAAAAATATAAGTGTATAGGACTTGATATAGCTTCATGAAAAAATATTTATAGTCAAAGTGACAATCAAGAAATTAACAAGGATGACTTATACTCAAAAGAATTTTCAACTCATGTATACTTCGGAAGAAAAATGTATGAAGAAGAAAAATGTATGGAGAGAGAAAGAATTAACTACTTCAAACGTTTGTGCTCAAGGCATCTAATGATCACTAAAGCCATACTTTCACTTCTTACTTCATATGATAATGCTTCGTCATTTTTTTCCATTTTTTCACTTTTTTCATATCTCTTTTCTTTTTTCCTTTTCTCTTTTGTTTCTTTTTTTCCCTTTTTTTTTATCACATCCCAAATACATCTCCTTCTTTTCAAGCTTTTCACTAGCACAAAGATCACCTCTCTTTTTTTCAAGCTTTTCAACAATGATTTGGCTCTACCAAAGATGATATATAAAAGGTCCAAGAGAAAGAATCTAGAAATTTTGGATCCAAGAAGAATAGAATAACCCAAAAACATATCCAAAGTATATTACGTTTAAAATTCAAGAAAGTATAAGTGTCAATAACCTTAATCATTACCTAACTTATAAATCAAAATCAAGTATAATAAAGCTATTGAAAGAATGAAAAATGAAGGAAATATCCTTGAAAAAATGTAAATCCACTCCGAAAAGAAGATAAATTGGCCCTAAAGCTCACAAGGTACAATCTTCACTATTTAAGGATGAAAAGTGCCCAAAACTATCAACATAATATGTCATATAACAACACAGTGCATAATAATGTACTCTCTCTCTTGTAATGCTTTCATGGCAAAAACTTGTAATATCATCCGCTGTAATAGTGATCGCATGCCTCCTTACTTTGGATTGAATGGAGAGCTCGAGTGTCTCAGACACACGTGAATAAGCATAAAATTCTCTCACCATGTCAACATTCACCGAACCTTCTATCTTTAACATTCGAAGCCAATCTTGCTGTATGGATATAGATTTTAAAAATCTATCAAAAAAGTCTGAGAGTTGCACTCGGCGTTCAATTAACACTTGTCGTCCCTGAAATGAATTCATGTACATATCCCTCTCTCGAGAGTTAGTAAACCGTTTGATTTCCTGTTGTGATTTGTTCTTACTCCCTTTGAGTGACATGGTTCTCAAAATTACTTTATTTGTCTTGTTCTTAAGAGAAACTCACAACAATAAATAAAATAAAATAAAATAAAGAAAATGAATGGCATAACATAAATTAAGATAAACAGTACTCCATTAAACTAACATAAATAAAAAAAATACAAATAGTTCTAAGCAAAACAAAGTTTTAAACTGCCACAGCGTGACGCACAATCTAAACTCATCAACATAAACACAGCATCAAAATATGTAAAAACAATAGTTTTAGATCAATTATACAATAATCATGAATGCACATTATCTAAACTTAAACAACTACTATCCACTACACATCAGTGGATGGATCCCAAACTGAACGGGATATCTCTCTCTGCAACTCCTCAATCGCCTGGCCATGCCGCTTCTACTCCTTGTCAATCCTATCAAACCTGCCATAGACCTCTATCTGAAAGTCTCAAAAGCATTGGTATGGGCCTCCAAAAGCTGAGTGTGGTGTTGCTGCATCAGTGCATGTAACTCCAACATCTTTATCACCTTGTCCAACGAAGGCTACCCAGCACAGCTACTTCCCTCAGCCGATGTTCCTCCTTCCCCCTCTTCTTCATCTTCCTCAGCCCTTTTCTTCTTGTGGCCGCTATACTATGCTTCTGACTTGTGAATAGAAGTTATATTGATGGCACCTATGGAAGACTTTCTTAAAAAGAACGAAGGTGGGTGACTCCAGACTCAAGGATTAGGGAAGTAAGCATACACACAAATGGAATGCTATCCCTTCGGGTTATGTTGGTGGCATCATGATAAATCTAAAGGAACATATACCTCGGCAAGTCTATGGTCTTTTGGGTTCCAATAGCCCACATTAACTAGGCCTAGGATAGGTTGACCTGGGCATAGCGGCCTTGGGGTAACCGACTATGGCATGAGAAAAGGAACAATGGAAGGTACCTTATTTTTAAAAACTTTTTCTCACACTGGGTCTTCCAGTCAATCCAAGGCTGATCATCTGTTAAAATCTCCCGTGCCATCTCAGTGAGGCTCGGAGTCCCAATCCCATGGCAAAACTTGGCATTAGGCTCATGTCTAAGCCCATAACGACAACAAGAAGTGGTCGGGGTAATTAGTATATCTCCCTCTCACCCAAGTCACCAGCCTCTCTTGACCCTCAGTTTTATCAGCCATTAGGATGTTGGTCATAAGTTTAGCACAAAGGGTTAAAATATATTCCCCCCTATAGGTGGCTAGGTCAGTCCATCCCAGTCTTTCGAACTCGGCTTCTAAGGCAAACCCACCCCCAAAATTTCATAATTCTATATTTCTGTCAACAGCTGCGGCTTTGCCTGCCCAAGTTTTTCTAAAGTCTAACTAGGTCTGGTGACTCGTAAAAATTTCAGAGTCATAATCTAAAGAATAATTGGGTTCAAAGGGTTCTATGGCCAAAGACTTTTTAGCCAACTTCTTACTTCCTTTCGGTGCCATCAAAACAACTTCACAAAGCAAGTTTATGAAATACAACACAATCACAACACAACAAAATTATGACAACAATTCCAATCCTAGCAAAGCATAAATAGGAAATAAACGATTTGTGAAGGGAAGTGAAAGGTTGCGTTTGTTACCTTAGAAGATTAAAAGGCAGGAAGTTGAAGTGTCACAACTCTTCAAACTGGCAGGACATCATTGCCTCGTCCGAACACTCCCTCTCTCTCTAGAAAACAAATTTTGTGGGTGTGCGAATGAGACAAAACGGAGGGATACGGACTTTTATAAAACACCGAGGGGCGTCCGGACGACCCCTCTAGGGCATCCAGATGACGGTCCAAAACGGTGCCGTTCAACTTAAAAAATAGCGTCTGGACGGTCCGAGATGGGCGTCCAGACGGAGAGCATGGGTGTCCAGATAGGGCATCCGAACAACCAGTAGCCTTGTAACTCGAATCCAAAATTTTTTCTAATTCAAGGGAGGCGTCCGAACGGCCAGTGGCCATGCAACCACAACATCGAAAATTTTCTAAGCGTGAAAAGCCATCCAGACGGGCCCCGAAGGGCGTCCGAATGGCCAGTGGCCTGTTTTCCAAACTACTAAAAAAATTCGAAGTGTAGAAAGGCATCTGGATGACCCCTAGAGGGCGTCTAGACGACCTTTTTCAATTGTTTTTTATTTTTTTTTAAGAAAGAAAATACTAAAATCTCAAGGAATACTTAAGTATGCAATTCATCACAGGATTGATCTCCCCCCAACGTAGTATGCACATTGTCCTCAATGGAAGAAAGAGGAAAGACGAAAAACGCAAACTGAAGTCATGAAGGGCACACTAGGCACTAGAGATCCTAAAAATAAAACAAAACTACTATACACAATTACCCTTTGAATATTTCTCTAATGGAGGTGGGTCTTCGAAACTTAACGTCTCTATTTCTGCCACAAAATTTTTGACATAATGTTTTAGACGATGTCCATTGACTGTGAATTGATTGTCATTCGTGGGGTTTCAAACTTCGATGGCCCCATTCTCGTGGACCGTCTTCACTGTATAAGGTCCCCACCATTTACTACGCAACTTCTTGGGAAATATATGTAACCAGGTGTTGTACAGAAGGACCTTTTAACCAATGTCAAAAGATTTTCGAGAAATATGTTGGTCGTGAAGAACTTTCATCTTTGCTTTAGAAATTTGCACATTTTCATACGCGTCATTACGTATTTCGTCCAACTCCGAGAGTTAAAGTTTTTGATGGTGTCCAGCATCATCAGGATTTTCATTCATTTGTCTAATGGCCTAGTAAGCTTTGTGTTGAACTCAACAAGTAAATGGCAAGCTTTGCCACAAACGAGCCTATAGGGTGACATGCCTAACTGTGTTTGTATGCAATTTGGTATGCCCAACGTGCATCCACCAACCTTAAGGACCAATCCTTGCGGTTGGGGTTCACGGTTTTTTCTAAGATATGCTTAATTTCCCTATTGGCAAGTTCAACTTGGCACCTAGTTTGTGGGTGGTAACACGTTCTGACTTTGTGGAGCACTCCATATCTACGCATCAAGACCCCAACGGGTCTATTATAGAAGTGGGTGTCACCATCACTTATGATGGCACATGGCATCCCAAATCTTGAAAAGATGTTTTCTTTTAGAAATTTAATCACTACGGGGTGATCATTTATGCAACATGCTACTGTCTCTACCCACTTAGATACATAATCAATACACACTAAAATGTATAAATGCTCAAAAGAACTAGGAAATGGCCCGATAAAGTCGATGCCCCAACAATCAAATATTTCTATGACAGTTATGGGATTCAAGGGTATCATATTTCTTCTAGTAAGAGTATCTAGTCTTTGACATCTATCACAAGCAGTACAAAATGTATGGACATCTCTAAACATAGTAGGCCAATAAAATCCACATTGAAGGACTTTAGCAATGGTTTTCTTGGTGGAGAAAGGCCCACCATAGGCATATGAATGACAAAAACTAATTATGGATTGAAATTCATTGTCTGGTACATAACAACGAATCACCTTATCAGAGCAATACTTGTACAGGTATGGGTCATCCCACATGAAAACTCTAACGTTTCGAAAAAATTTCTTTTTTTCATTGGATGACCATTGAGATAGAATCTTACCTGAAGCCAAGTAATTAACTATATTTGCAAACCAAGGGGTACTAATATGAGTAACAGACTGGATGAAAAAAAAGTTGTTCATCAGGAAAATGTTCAGAAATGGGAGATTTGTCTCAGTCTCGGCCATCTATAGGAAGGCGAGACCAGTGATCAGCTACCATGTTTTCTACCCCCTTTTTGTCCCGGATTTCTAAATGAAACTCTTGAAGGAGTAGATTCTAATGAATTAGTCGTGGCTTAGCATCTGGCTTGGTGAGCAAGTACATAAGTGCAGCATGATTAGTATAAACTATGACAAGTGAGCCGACTAAGTAGGATCTAAACTTAACAAGTGCAAAGACCATAGCAAGAAGTTCCTTCTCAGTGGTAGTGTAGTTCATTTGCGCATCATTTAAGTTTTGCTAGCGTAATAGATGGCATATGGTTTCATGTCCTTTCTTTGACCAAGCACCTCCCCTATAGCAAAGTCACTCGCGTCACACATGAGTTTGAAAGGTAAAGACCAATCGTGGGCTTGCATGATAGGTGCAGTGGTCCAAAGCTCTTTTAACTTGTCAAAAGCCTATTGGCAAGAGGATATCCATTCGAATGGAACTTCCATGGATAACAAGTTTCACATAGGATGAGAAATCGCACTAAAACTTGGAATGAATCACTGATAAAACTCGACATGCCCTAAAAATGAATGGACATCTTTAATATTTGTAAGGGGTGGAAGGTTCTGAATAAGGTCAATCTTAGCTTTGTCAACTTCTATCCCCTTATTTGAAATTATATGTCCTAAAACTATCCCTTGTGTCAACATAAAATGACACTTCTCCCAATTAAAGGCCAAATTGGTCTCCTTACATCTTTACAAAACTTTTTTCAAATTTTCTAGGCATTGGTCATAAGTATTCCCATAGACAGAAAAATTATCCTTAAAGACTTCCAAGATTCTTTCTACCATGTCACTAAATAAGCTTATCATGCATCTTTAGAAAGTGGTCGGTGCATTGCATAGGCCAAAAGGCATTCTTCTATAAGCATGCATGCCAAAAGGACAAGTAAAGGTAGTTTTATCTTGATCTTCTAGGGCTATTTCAATTTAATTGTAGCCCGAGTACCCATCCAAAAAATAATAATAAGCTCTACCCGACACCCTCTCTATAACTTGATCAAGGAATGGTAATGGAAAGTGGTCTTTCGTGGTGTCAGCATTGAGACGTCTATAGTCGATGCACATTCACCATCCTGTATGGATCCTAGTGAGTACTAATTCATCTTTATCATTTTTCACCATTGTTACTCCAGACTTTTAAGAACCACTTGAGTAGGGCTCACCCACCTAGAGTCTGTTATTGGGTAAATAATACCCGCATTGAGAAGTTTTAACACTTCTCCTCTAACTACTTATTTCATATTAGGGTTCAATCGCCTTTGCATTTGGCGAACTGGTTTAGCCTCTTCCTCTAGGTATATGCGATGTGTGCAAACTAATGGGCTAATACCGTGTAAATCAACAATTGACCATCCTATGGCTTTGCAGTGCTTTAAAAGCACTTTCTTCAATCGAACCTCTTGGCCTTCGGATAGGCTAGAAGATATCACTACTGGGTAAGATTCACCATTGCCTAAAAGTATATATTTAAGAGTAGATCGCAATGGCTTTCGCTTCAGAATAGGAGCTTTCACTTTTGATGGTTCAGGTTTACAAGCACTAGACCCTAATGGCTCAACACATTGGGTCTAATGACTCACAAACATACCAGGAACACACTTTGCTGCTTCCTCATTTATCAAGGTTTCTTTTAAACAGTCTATTTGCTCATTCAGAATTAAGGCTCTCTCAAGTGGATCTGTCAAGAATTATCTATTTAAATGTTCTTGTACTAGAATATCTATCATGCTAATCTCCCTGATGTCTTCACGCTCTCTCGGTTTCTTACCCGCGTGGAAGATGTTCATATCTACAATCATGTTTCCGAAAGATCAGTTCAACTCCCTGCCCCTACAACAAATAATAGCATTGGATGTTGCTAGGAAGGGACAACCTAGAATGACAGAGATTGGAGAATGATCACATGAGTTCCCCATGGTGTCTAACACTACGAAATCAACCTGGAAGTAAAATTTATCCACTTGGATAAGCACATCTTCCACCATGCCCCTAGGAATCGTAATCAAACGTTCAGCTAACTGTATGGTGATTCTGGTAGGTTTCAACTCTCCTAGCCCTAACTGTTGGTAGACAGAATAAGGTAGCAGGTTCACACTAGATCCTAGATCTAGCAACACATTATCAACCCTATGATCTCTAATTATGCATGGAATGGTCGGACTCCCCGGGTCCTTGTATTTTGGTGGAAGATTTACTTGTAGAACCTTTCTAGCTTCTTGGTTTAGAAAAGATGTTTCTCTCACAGTGAGCCATCTTTTAATGATGCACAAGTCTTTTAAAAACTTTGCGTATAAAGGGATCTACTTAATGGCATCTAGGAATGGAATATTGATATTCACTTGCTTGAATACCTCATAGATTTCATAATTTATTAATTCTTGCTTCGGTTTGGCTAATCTATGAGGGAATGGGACACGTGATAAATCCTCTATGTCAATGTCTGCTAATTTATCCCTAGACTCATCTTCCCTAGGCTTCTTTCCTAACTCCTCCATTACCTCTTTAGGATTTTCTCTATCCTCTTCTAGTGTTTTTTTCTACACTTTCACTTGTGTCCTCCCTAGGGATAGACTCTTTACTAGGAATAGTTTTATCTATAGCTTTTCTGCTCCTTAGAGTGGTTACTGCTTGAACTTGCTCATGATTCGGCGAATTTGGATTTATCTCTACACCATGAGCTTACTTATTAGGGTTGGGTAATAGTTATGCAGGGAATGTGCCTTTCTCTTTGGTCAGTGATTGAGCAAACAAAGTCTTTAACTCTTCTATAGATTTATCGAGTCTAGCATTAGTTGCTTATTGTACCTGTATGAATTAGGTCAAAGAATCTTCTACAATTCTCAGAGGAGGTGGTCTATACACATTTGTTATTGGTGTTGGAAATTGTTGACCTTGTGCTTGGTATTAATTAGGGGGACCATTAATGTGGCTATCTTTGAATTATCCTCATCTAAATGCCTTAATGGGTACATGGTACCAGTCCTTAGGTTGTTTCTAATCTCAGAATTTTTAGTCCTAGTGGTGTCCCAATCTCTTACGTTATCACCTATAAAATCAAAGAAGTCATAAGTTTCTTCTGGAGATTTATCATAGAAAGGACCGTTGCACATTGTCTCCATAAACCGTTTGAGTTCGGGAGTCAAGGCCAAAAAGAAAGTACTAACCAATCTACATGGTTCTTGCCCATGATGCAGACACAAATTCAAAAAAATTTTATATCTCTCCCAACTATGGTAAAATGTTTCATTTTCAAAAGGAGTGAACTATGAAATTTGGTGACGAATCGCCTCTGTGCGATGCTTAAGAAATAACTTTTTTATAAACTTGGCCTGAAGGACATCCCATGATGGAATAGACCTTGGCCTTAAAGAATTTAATCAAATTTTAGCTTTATCCTTTAACGAGAATGGAAACAATTTGAGACGAACGGTCTCGACAGAGCAGGTCTTATCAAAACACATGTTGCAGACCTCTTCAAATGCTTTAAGATGGGTATATGGATTTTCAAAATTCATCCCATGAAAATGTGTGATTAGTTGCATGATACCTGACTTAAGATGGAATGCATTTTGGTCGAGAGCTAATATAATACAAGAGTTTGGAGTCTATCTTTGTGGGTGTAGATAATCTCTCATAGTTCTCTGTGGTGGTGCAGGTACTTGGGGTTGTGGGGGTTACACATTATTACTCTCATCCCTATTTTTATCATTTCCTAGTAAATGGGCCATGTCAAAGTCTATAGGTATTGGTGTAGTATCGGGAAGAAATCTAGATCTGGTAGCGTAAATAGGTGGGGTTACTCTCAAAAGTCTACCTGAACTGTCCCTCTACCAAATTGACATACAATGCAATGCACGTAAATGCACCAATTTGCCACAATAGTGAGGTAACGATAAACAATATTTAATTTAAATTTCCAACCAAACTAGCAATCTCCACATAAAATATCCACCAATTTGCAATTAAGTCTCCTCTGGAAAAAAAAAATACAATTTATCTAAAAGAAACTAGTAAAAAAAAGAAAAGAAAATCTAATATGTTCACAAATAGTAGGGATGGAACGAGGTTACCCAATTGAGCGATTGAATTTCCTCGTGGTTATAGTTTGATGGTGAAGTTGTTTCTACAGGAATCAATTCCGCTCGAGTTCGTTTGCTTTGTTTTTGTTCTTGTGTATTTTTATTTTTTTGCCCTGCTTGTTTTTCTTACCTTAGCTTATTTGCTTTGTAAGTTCTCCAGCAACGGCGCCAAAAACTAATCGCTCCTGAATAGTGTAATTTATATCCGCCAATGTACAATTGTGATGCAATAATAATATCTTGGTAAGTCCGAGGTCGATCCACAGGGAACACAAGAATAAACTTAGTCCGACAAGGTCTACAATCAGAACAGAAGAATAACGAGCTCAGAATCAATTAAAATTGCAGAAAAGTTTTCAAAACGAAAAAAAAAATCAATTATTAGAGATGGTTGATCTAAATTATCAAACAATAAAATTCAACTAATTCTAGGATTTATTCAAATAATATAAAAAGAGGTCTTGGTAGGGTTGGATACGGTAACCAGGTCTACAAGTAGGTTCCCAAGATAGTTTTGATTAAAGAAACTCAAGATTTGACTACCCTCTTAGAGTTAATATTCAATTATTTACTAGTGTTTATACCAAGGTCCCATCCATACTTATCCCAGTTTACAAACCTATCTACAAGGTATGTTTGAAACTTAATAAAGAACAATAGATTTCTAAAGTACTTTTAATAGGAAAGTGCAAACAATTATAATCAATACCCTTATCAGAAATTCTAGGTATACATATCCCTACGTCAAAATCAGTCTATACGAATATGCTAGATATGATCAAGAATATTGTTTTTGAAAATATTTATGGGCAAGAAAATGAATCTTGATATGAGATCTTGAAATCTTCGAAAATAAGTAACTATCTTGAATCTCTACTTGTGACCTAGTTACTTTCTCAACCCATACCAAGAACAAATTTAGTTACTAAAATGCATTAGAAAAATTGCAAGAATGAAAACAAGAATTAAAGAAAGAAAATATTACATTAAAGAAATATTACCTTGAATTCACAACAAGAACAAAAAGGAAAACTAAAGATTAAAAGATTCTCCCTCGAAAGATGAAATGATTTTGTAGCCTCCAAAGGTGGATACTCCAAACCCTCGAAAAAAAAAAAACCCTAGAATTCTTCGCCTCCTCCTAAAACCTCAAACTCCTAAGTCTCTTCTCCTATTTCCTAATATATCTACAACTAAAAAGTGAGTTAATCTACAAATCCCGTCGTTAGGCGTACAGACTAGTCCCACTTAGTGCTTAGACGGGCTAGGTCACTTCACAAAAGTTGTAGATGTCAAAAAGTTATATAAAATTGACATATTATGGGCCTTAATAGCCTTTTTAGTTCGACAGATATGAACTTCCAAAGTTCCAGCTTTGTGTGCTTCACCAGCTTATACCACACCTTTAGTAGCTTGTACCTTGACAACAACCTCCGGTAACATATGATTAAATTACGTTCAAAATTATTCCATTTAAGCTAAAAACCTACATAAAGCATAATAAACTTAATTAATATCAAAACATAAGTAAAAAGACATATAATCATAAATTACTACTAACAAAGTACTAATTAAGGCCTTCTAATTACACTTTTGAAGCACAATCATTCATCATTCAATTTTCTAGTTGATAGTAAGTTTAAACGAAGGTCTGGAATGTGCCTCACATTTTTGAGTATTAACTTATTACCCAAACCAATCTCAAGACAAACATCACCAATCCCCACAATTTTTGTAAAGCCGCTATTACCCATCTTCACTAAACCAAAGTCTCTTGTCTTGTAAGAAGTGAATAAATCCAACCGCGAGGTAGCATGGCATGAGGCACCACTATCAATAACCCAATCCAAATCTTGATTTGTAGCAAGAAAAGTTTTATCACTAGCCGATAAAATGATCAATTCTTCATCGGAAGAAACCGCAGTCGTGTTCTTACTTGTTTTCACCTTTTCCTTGTTACTTCTTCTTCTTATGAAATGTGCATTCCTTCTTTATGTGGCCATGTTTACCATAATTGTAACAATGTATGTCATTTCTAGACTTGGATCTTCTTTTGAATTTATGATGTCTATGAGACACCCGATTTTTACTCCTCCAGCTATTTTCAGAGACAAGAACTTATGGTTGTGAAGAATCAATATTCTTCCTTCTAGCTTCATTCTCAAGCAAGCTAGACTTAACCATATTCATTGTCACTACCCCATTTGAAGCTGAGTTAGTGAGAGTTATCACCAATGTCTCATAACTATCTGGAAGCGAACTCAAGAGGAGTAGTGCCTGAAACTCATCATCCAACACCATTTTCATGGTTGTAAGTTCATTCACCAAACTTTGCCTCTCATTCAAGTGGTCTGCTATTGGTGTCCCCTCCTTGTACTTCAAATTGACAAGCTTTCTAAACAAATAAAGTTTGTTGTTACCGGTTTTTCTCTCATACAAATCTTCAAGCTTTTTTCATAGTACATTAGCCAATGTCTCATTCTCCACATGGTGGTAAATATTGTCATTCAACCATTGCCGAATGAAGCCAACACGTTGCTAATTCAAGTGGTTTCACTTCTCATCAGTCATATCCTTAGGCTTGCCATCATCACCCTCTAAGGGATCATGTAACTTCTTGCAATAAAGCAAGTCCAACATCTTGCCCTTCAGTGTTCTCCAATTGCTACCATTTAGGCTCACCATTCTACTTATATTCACTTAGGAAGTTTGTCAAACACCTTGTAGGCACAACCTTGGCTCTTGATACCACTTGTTGGGAAGTGCTCTCTTCCCCACTAAGCAAGCTATAAGCAATATCCACAAATACAATGAACAATAGCAAAAAACTACTAAATGGAAGTATCAAAACTAAGAAATCAAGAGAGCAAGAACATCAAGTATTTATGTGGAAACCCTTCAAAAAAGGGAAAAAAAAACCACAAGGCATCTCCGAAATCAACTAATCAATGAAATGACAGTACAAGAGGTCCACCACGACAAGATATACACCAAGAACACAAGAACACCTCTACAAGAAAAACATGAAGAACAAAGCTAGTACAACCCACTCTTCAAGAGAGAAACCCCAACTTTGTTGAAGCAACAAACATCCTTGTAGATGAAGAAGAACAAATTCTTGTGTCTTGCACTTCAACTCAAGAAACCCTTGTTTTGAGAAACACTTAATGTGTACGTAGGAAATTTCTAGACAACGTCTCTTACTCTCTTCATTTTTGTCTCTGCACATTGTTGGCAACTACAAAACCAATATGTATATATTGCAAGACAAGGACCATGCCAAACAACTATTAAAATAGTATGGGTCATTCTCATAGAACTAACCTAACACATGTAGTAGGCCTAACATATACAAATAATATAGAATCTCTCTCTCTAAGTTAAGGAGGGTAAAGGTTAAAGCTTTCTCGAATGGAAGGGTAGGTTGAACAATTTATTAATTGTCATATATATATATATATATATATTGATTATTGACTATTGTGGCAGCCCCTGACCACTCAACCAAATCGTGTTTCGTGTGGCAATCATCTTAGATAAATGTTAACTACGGAAAGAGTTTACATCAAAACACAAAATATATCAACGACCAATATAATATTTTTCCACCTGCGCGCAATCACATCATTTCAGAATGGCAATCCAAAAAAATGAAAACAATTGCTTAGATAAATCAATTTTTTCACACAGTGATATTCCTGAAAAGATTTATCTCTTTCAAGAGTGGTACATATATTTCTAGATTAATTGAATAGTTCATGACCTATGTTTTTCTCAAAAGAGACTAAAGACAAGGTCACAAACTGATGCGGATCGCATTGCCGAAGATTATTTGGAAACGCGGCAACGACGATATACCCGGGCTGGTGGTCGGTAAACTTCAATCGACCATAACTTTGGACTCGTAACTCCGTTTCGCCATTATAATATGTCTTTGAAAAGGTATTGACGAGCCGGAGGAAGGGGAAAAGGTATGAAATGATTTTCCAGCCTAAGAAATTGCAAAAAAATGCTTCTAAATACGGTTTTGGGACTATTTTGTGTTTTGGGCTTATTTTTGTGGGCTTCTGTCAGTTTTTCCTTTTAACCTGGTTTTGTCTCGGGCCTAGGGTTTTGTGCCGCCTATTTATGTTCTTGTTTAAGACTTTTTGAGCAGCTTTTGATGAATAATAAACTTGTGTGCGATTTTTTGCACTTTTCCAACCATTCGGTATTTTCTACGAAAATCAACGAGTGTTTGATGCCCTAGAACCTAGCATTCGTGGTGAATCAATAAGTTGTTGGACGGCTCTGAATCCGATATTCGTGGTGAATCAACGGATTAGAGTTTATTTTCTTGTTCTCTTAATATCCGCTGCATCACAAACCATTACAGAAAGGTTGCTTTAAAGTTATTTGAAGAATGAGAACAATAATCCCTTTTATTTGTACTAATCATTGTTAATGGATTATTTAATAATTAAATACTATTTTAATCAATATTTAATTTAAAATTTTAATTAATTCATTAATGCTTTTTTACTTTGTTAAATATTTATTTAATTTGAGATTTTTTATATGTGGAATAAATAAATTATTTATATTTTACTTGCTTTTATTTATCTTGAAATTATATTTATATATGGAATTAATAAATTATTTTTATTTTACTAATTATTTATTTATACTAAAATTATTTTAATCTATGGAATCAATAAATTTTTTTTTTTTTTATCTTACTACTCCGCCTTTTCATTTTGAATTTTTTTTTTCAAAATTTAAGAATTAATCAATCTATCTCTACCTAATTAATGTAATTTAATTTGCAATTTCATGAGTAGATCATTTAGTTAACTAAATATTAAATAATTTAATTTTAATTAAATAGGTGGTAAATAATTATAATTATAATTAAATAAAATGTAATAAATAATTACATTTTGAATAAAATGGGGGCATAATATGTGATTTTTGACTTTTTTTTATATAAAAGAATAGTGATTTAAATGATGAATAGTGAAAATGAAGGTTGGGTGGGTTAGAGTAATAATGTGAAATAGTGGCACCCATGAACTTCAAATTTGAATAAGATGCCAAAATGAAGATGGATTTTAATGAAACTTCAAATTTAAAAGATGTTAAAATGAAGATGGATTTGAAGGTTGTAAATGATATGCTCTAAAGTCGTTTGAAGAAGAGTACAAAATCCCTTTTTTTGGGTAAGCAGTTAATTCACAATAATCCAATTTCCTAGCTAGTGTGTACATATATGTATACATATACATTATCCCATTTGCAAGAGACTATAAAAGAAAAGGAAAATACGAAGCAAGAAGGATGTAATCAATGACCACTTCCTCAAGATGAATATGTTGATGTAAGCAGAGGAAAAAGAAATGACAAGTGGGTGTAGTAGTTGTTAAAGAACGATTCGTCGACGTTGAAATAAAAAATGAAAAAAAACACCTAACCATTGAAGACTTGGTACAGGAAAACAAAGTGATCATGAATTTAGGAAATCTCTATCTATAAATACACACCTTTCCCATGCTAGGTGTATCACCTCACCCAAACAATTACATAGTGCCTTGAGTGAAAATATTTGGTGGGTGCTTTATCCTCAATCAAAACATGAAGGGCACTCAATTTTTTGTTACGATTGCTGTCTTGGCATTGGCTTCCACAATTGCCTATTCATCTGACCCCAGCCCTCTGCAGGACTTCTGTGTTGCTCTTAATGACTCCAAATCTGCTGGTATATTTATGCATTATTTATCTCTCAACTCTTTGGAATGAATTCAATATGCTAACTTTTTTTTACCTCATAACCTGAACTATTTTATGGAAGTATGTTCGATGTGGATCTTCATTTTCATTCCATACTGTAATGACATTCTTCAAACCTATTCTCTCCGTACAGTGTTCGTGAACGGGAAGTTTTGCAAAGACCCAAAGCTTGCTACACCAGATGATTTCTTCTATTATGGGCTCCTTACCCCTCGAAACACATCGAACCCACTTGGCTCAACTGTCACTCCAGTAAATGTCATGCAATTACCAGGGCTTAATACGCTTGGTATCTCCTTGGCTCGTATAGACTTTGCAACTTACGGCCTCAACCCACCACACACGCATCCTCGTGCTACTGAGTTCATTGTTGTCTTGGAGGGTACCCTATATGTTGGTTTTGTCACATCTAATCCAGATAACCGTTTATTCGCCAAGTACCTATACCCGGGAGATGTTTTCGTGTTTCCAGAGGGTCTCATTCACTTCCAATTCAATGTGGGAAAGACTAATGCAGCTGTAATTGCCGGCCTAAGCAGCCAAAATCCAGGGGTCATTACCATTGCAAATGCAGTGTTCGGCTCGAATCCAAAGATTTCCCCTGACGTTCTTACCAAGGCATTTCAAGTGGACAAGAAGGTGGTTGACTATCTTCAAGCCCAGTTCTGGTATGACAACAACTAGAGGAACGAGGGGCGCTTCTATGGCTATCGAGAACCCCATGAGTCAATTTCTATTTGTTAAACTTTAAGCAGAAATATGTTTTTGCTGCCAATCATAATTTAATAAAGCATAAATAAGTGGGTTTGTTATGTACGATGTTCTTCTTACAAAGGTTTTCCTAATAATAAAGCTTGTTAAACTAACTCTCGCTCTCCGTCTCTCTCTCATATGATATTGATAGGCTAAACATTTTCTTCCATATTATCTTGTTATTAGACCCTTTTACAAAAACTGCTTGTGACGTGAATAAGATACAGAGAAATTGCTCCCAATGCGCTAAAGACATGTCATATTGGTAGTACATTTTGTGACGTAAACTTTTGTGATATTATTAGCGGGTAGTTCATGTAAATAAAGATTGGGTCCTGAGAGCTCTTACTACACTTTGTTAAGGAGAAATTAATAATAGCATGTAACGATGATAGTCTCTTGAGCTTTCTTTAATCTCACATACTCGATATAGGGCAATGGATTCTTGGATAAGGCACTTATGGGAACTGCCCATATTTCAAAGTTACTCCAAGTGCATATTTATACCAAATTTTGTAGCATAATTCCAGAAATGTTGTTTAGTGAAGGCAAAACTTACATAGATTCACATACAAATTTCAAGCTTGCACATAGATTTTAATTTTTTTTATATCACAAATTAAACACAAAAAACGAAAGTAAATTTCATACTATCTAACTCAAAATTAGTACAAGCATAGCAAAACACAGAATACATAATATATTATGAAGAAATAGGAAGACAAAAGACAACCAAAAGAGACACATTGAGCACAAGAGACCTGGATTTAAATTAGCTAAATGGCTAACACAGATAACTATTCATAAGCCTAATAGAATGGCGCCAGGCACCCCCCCCCCCCCCCCCCCCCCCCCCCCCCCCCCCCCCCCCCCCCCCCCTCTCTCTCTCTCTCTCTCTCTCTCTCTCTCTCTCCCTCGAGAAGATTGAAAAATCACTCGTTTAAAGGGTGAGGTAACTTGGACAAGATTCCTAACATGAGTATTAAATGAACACAAGGTCAGTAATTCCACCCTTGAAAAGGTTAGGGACACTCTCATAATACCCTCTATCTATCTCTGAAGTTACTTACGCTGTGTTTGAGTCAAGGATATGGTGAGAGAAAAGGAAATAAAAAAAGATATGAAATTATATCATCTTTAGTTGTTAAAGAAAGTAAAGAATAAAAGAGCATAAACAAAAAAATAACTAAGGATTTGGATCTCATTTTGCTCTCTTTTCTCTCATCTTTTCTTTTCTTTTCACTTGATAAATTCGGATCCTGAACACGGCATTAATATTTGTGTATGAGCAAAATGCGGTCATTTCCACAAAAATTCTTGCTTTCAGTTTTGTTGAGATTACAAAATCTCAAGCCAGCAGGCTTAGCAAGCAAATTAACCTATATTCAACCAAATCTGTGGGCTTTGACTTTGAAAACGAGAAAGCACAACTGACGAATTCCACCTACTTCTTAAAATACACCTAATACAAGAGACGTGTTCAGCCAAGATACAGAAACCAAAGGGAAAGAAAAGGAAAAAAAAAACAGAACAGCTTCATTCAGGTTAATTTTTAAGGAGTCCAAACATCATTCATGACATCGCGCTTGAACATAAATAAAGAAAACATTGCAAATGAGGACTTGGAAGGTTCAAAGCAATAAAAACTTTTACCCTATTTATGTTTTGTATGACTAAACTGGTCTTTGGTCACCGAGCAGTTGTGGCATTCCAAGTATTAAATACATACCCATATCAACTCTCCTACCTTTCTATGCTAACCAGGTCAGCTTAGTAGCTATATTATTAGGGGATAAAGGGAAAAAGCAAATGAATATACTCTTTGAAGTTGTAGTTTTATTAAACTATTACTATATGTCCCTCACATGCTTTATTAAGAACATTTTCGAAACATCACTTGATAAAACAACAAAGTATGAAAAAGAAAAAAAAAACTACAGTATTGCCGTAATAGAAATACTGAGTGATCAACAGTCACTAACCAACAAAATAATTAACCTTCTTTGATGCAACATTCATGTATGGAGAGAGTGAAGAATGAAAAAAGAAAACTCCTAGCTGCATGGAAGAAGAAGATGATGATAATAAAGTGAAACAAGCAAAATTGATAGGCTTTACCAAGTAAAAATGGTCATCGCTCTCTATTTTACTCAGTCCTGTTTGATCAATTAGAAGTACTCTGTCATCTCTTTCTATTCCCACTCAACCCCTTTGAACGTCCTGGAAAAAAATTATAGGTGGTTGGAAAAGATCTTTGACGTTACTAAATTTCCATTGTTGGTTTTTTTTTAGAAAATCTGACTTTAAAAAAACGTTAGGAATTAGTGACAGATTGATTTTTTTTTTTCGTTTTTCTTTATTCAATACTCTGAAAACGAGATCCAGTGGAGAGATAGTGGCTTCGGTGGTGGCACAGAAAATGAATGGTGATTATGTAAATTGTTGACTATCAGAACAAAAACTACATAAATGAACATATTATTTTGATCATCACAAAAGGTACGCTTTTGCGATCGCAAAACACCGTCGTTGAGGTATAGCAACTGTAAAAGCAAGCATCACGAAACGGTTTGGCAACAGCAAGGGGTGGGCTTTAGCCACTGTTTAGCTCCCTTTGCTAGAAATATGGCGACAGTGAATATTCGGCGACAGAGCCATACCATTGCTAAAGGCTATTTATAGCAATAGAAAGAAACTGTCGCTATGTCATGGGAACCTTACAATGGTACCCTTTAGCGACGGTTCTATGCCGTTGCATATACTCATTGATGTTTTAGAAAAAATTGTTATTATTATCTAAAAATTTTAATTCTTTTTTTCAACTAAAAATATTTACATTCATCCCAAAAATTAATAATCCAAATTTGAAATTCATTCAAACACAAATATTTATAATTAATAATCCAAATTTGAATGAGAACATCCTTCATAATGTCTCAAGGGATCTTAATAGATTTATCTACTAGTTGCAAGGTCACTCGTATATGGCTTAACTCTCCTAATCCTAGTTGTTTATACACTAAATATGGGAGCAAATTGATACTTGATCCTAGGTCAAGAAGAGCACAATCTATTTTATGTCTCTCAATAGTGCATGAAATAGTAGAACACATGGGGTCCTTATATTTTAGTGCGGCCTTGCATTTCAAGAAGGCACTCGGACTTCCGTTCATAAGAGCCATTTCCTTGACATACAATCTTCTCTTTATAGTACACAAGTCCTTCAAGAACTTGGTATAGGAGGGTATTTTTTTTATGGCATCTAAGATTGGGATATTGACCTTTACTATTTGAATATTTTATAAATTTTAGAGTTTAGAAGCTCATTCTTAGGTTTGGTTAATCTATGAGAAAATGAAGCATGTTTAATGACATCAATGCCCTCATCTTTAGATGCCCCCTTAGGCTCTATGAGTGTGTCAGTAGTGTTCTCATTCATTCCCGACTCGGGTGCTCTCTTTTCACTCTCCTTGCTATCTTGGTCTTTCCCCAACTACTTACCCTCAGCACTAGCCTTCGAGAGTTCCTTCCTAGGAGAGATGTTTTTGTCTATGATTTTCCTACTCCTAAGGGTTATGATAGCTTCGACCTATTCATGATTGGTTTTGGCTAAGTTGACAGGCCTAGTCGGGTTTGGTTGGGGTTAAGCCGAAAATCTCCCCGCTACCTGTTGGGTTAAAGCTTGTGTCAAGATAAACATTTACTTTGATATGTCTTCCAACATCCTAGTGTGTTGGTCAAGTATTTTCTCTTGCTTATCCACCCTATTGGTTACCCATCTCACGTCATCAATAATTTGGTTGACATTGTCATCTACAATTCTTCTATAAGGGGCTTGGTACTGGTTAGGTTGGGGTTGGAAAGGCATAGGCGGTTGCACTTGAAAAGGTTCCACTTGCTGTGGTGGTCGGACAACTCGATGGTTTTGAGGCCCTCTTTGATATGCTTAAGGGTTTGGAGGACCCTTAAATCGCTCCAAAGATGGTTGTATTTTAAGCTTCCTCAAGAGACCTGGTGTTGCTATTGAAGTATAAATTCGGTAAGTACCGTAGTCGATTTCCTCAATGACCAAGCCAAATGTAGGCTACCAACACTTAGAGAACACTAACCTAACTTGAATTAAATTGCAACTAAGTAAATTGAATCTAAGTAACAAAAGGACTGAAAATCTTTTGGGTTTTGAACAATTGGTTTGATTACACTAATTAAAGCGATTAACAACAATTAAACTAAATTTGAGATGTAAGGAAAAGGGGGCTTGGACACAAATGTTTCAATTGGCCAATATAATCTCTAAGACTTCAATAGAGGTGTATATAAAACTCAAATCAAAGGTCTCTTTGTAGACCTTTGATTCGGAAGATTTTGACTATAGAAATTAGGGCTTATTGGCAATAAAGGCTAGATATGCCACAAATCAATACTTCATAGGTTCAAACCATTGATTTAAGCAAACCCTATATCAACCCTAAGATTGTGTATAGGAGTTACCAAATATAATATTGAAACAAGGTTTTCTAACCAATCTAGGTTTCTATTGCAGTAAACTCAAGTAATAAAAGATGAAATCAATGAAAGGCATCAAACCACCAAGAAAGCTAGGAAACCCTTGATCAATCTTCAGATTTACATCCAAGACAAGTTTACCAACTAAAATCCATGGACAAAAGCGTGAAATTGAAAAGATTTTGCATTGAAATGTAAATCTAAGTGTTTGATTACAAGAAGAGTGAAGAAATACAATGACATCTAGATTATCTACCTATAAAACTACTTCTACAAACCATAAAAACCAAAATATACGAACCCTCAAAACTGAATAATAACAAAAAAATTGCCCAACACTGCCTTATATAGCTGATCCAAAATAGGGGCACCGTCGACTGTTGGAATGCCCTAGACTACCGTTCAAACGGCCGTTTACACGCCAATGAATGGCTATTGAATGGGTTTTCCTCCTCTCTGAATCTCCTATTATCTATCGCTCACTATCAAACCAAATTCAAATGGTAAAATGAGCTCTCTGAATCTCCATGCGTGTTCGAATGGCCGTTCGAATGCTGTGTCCATTTAAACGGTTAGGCTGGGTTTTCGAACACCCATTCGAATGATGGACTCCTCCGTTTGAATGCTCCTTTTTCAATTTTTTTCAATTTGATCCTTTAAGCTCCATTTTCTACTCAAGGTTCAATAAAGCAATTTAGAGTAAATTATAACTAACAACGCAATAAAATAACTAAACTATGGCTAACAATCCACCAATTAGGGGATTGAGATTACACTTTTGGATGTAATCACACCCCCCAACTTAGCTTTTGCTAGTTCCTAGAAAAATTATAAACTAAAACAAACTATATACAAAATGACAATGCTCTCCACTTTCATAGGAGTCACGGATGCATTTAGCCTATACATCAAGCCTTTAAAGCCCTACGTTACCCTTAGTGGACGAGTGGTGTCTCGTGAGAGCTTACAATGATGACATTCACAAATATCAACTCATGATCATCAATCAAATATTTAGAACAGTATAAGAATGATGCATAGATATATCAATGCAAACTCAAAAGGACATTCTTAGCCTCAATGCAAGCAAGAATATATCAATAAGGACACAAAAATGAGGTTCATGTGTGTGTGCGCTAAAATCATGCAATGTAGCTCAAAAGTATCTATTCACATATTTATAGCCTGTGAGCCTCGATCCAAATCCTCACCGGCATACACTCTCAAAAAACTAAGCACAAGGTTCCTCTCAATGGAAAGCTTTAAAAAAGAGTAAGTGCTATAATATACAAGAGAGCAATCCAAATATCAAAGAACGTAATAATGAAAGTGTACCAACTTGGCATGAATTCATGAAAGAATACTCAAAACTTAAATATCACTAAGCATGATTGACAAGTAATGACTCACATTCAAACAAGATCTCCTATAAAATGCGTGTTTTTGGATCATAAAGCACTTTGTAAAGGAAGACCAATAAGGTTTCAAGGTAAGGTATAGGAAGGAAGGAAGAGGTATGAGAATTCAAGACATGTGTGATCAAGGTATGTAATGTCAATGAAGAAATTCTTTTGTTTCTTTCCCCACTCTAACTTTCTAGCACATTTTGTTGCCTTTTTAAGGCTTCAACCCTTTTTTTTCTTTTTTTTTTGGTTCTTTCTTTTGAGCTGTTTTCAATTCCCTTTGTCTCTCTTTTTTTTTTATTTCACTTTTATTTGCTATCCCTTTTTGCACCTTCAACATTTTGTCTTTATATTTGCACATCAAAGCTCCTTTTTACTTTTCATAAGCTTTTAATAAAATGAAGGTTTATGTTTCATATTACCAAAACTACTCGTTAGAAAGGCTAACGAGATATGTTTACAAAGTGAATGGAATCAACAATAACTTAGAGGCTCAAATAAAAGAAAGATGGCCTAAAATCATCTCCAAAGCATAGACACGCCAAGTTCATGTGTCAACACATGAGTCGGGCCTATATACTTTAACTAAGTCCACTTTACAAACATTCAAAATTTTCCTCTCTCTCTCTTACTCTCACTCTTTTTCTCTCCTGCTCCCCTGTTCGCACCAAAAACCCAACCGTCACTCCCGAACCATCACAAATCTTTGTTTCAATCCTCTTATAAACCCTAACCGATCTCATTCCAAGCTCTCTCAACTTTCCTTAATCCTACAATGACTCCCAAGACCTCTAAACCGAAAAAGATTTCTAAAGCCCTAGTCAAAGCAACAACCCCTATTTCGAAAGAGCCGAAGTGGAAATCAAAAAAGGAATTCTAGCAAGGACAAAAGGAAGCGAAAGAAGAGTAAGACTAGAGAAACCATATCCTCAACAGTTCTGGAATGCAATGAACTATATTTCAACGAGGGCAAAGCCCAAGAAAGGTACAACTCTAGTTTCTCTCTTGGAAAAGTGTTTAATGGAATATGAGTAGATTACAAATTCTTTGATCATCACCCAAGTTTGAATTTAGAACCAAATTGGGAACCTAAGTTGGAAATCTATGACAACACTCAAAGCTGATGTTTACCCTGACTTGGTTGCTCATTTTTATGTTAATGCTGAAAGGGATCCTAGAGAGGTATCCATCAATAGTTATGTTAAGGGTGTCCCTTTCACTTTGGATAGAAAGGTGACCAAATATATTCTTAAAATCAGAATTGGTGGGGAAGTTTATAGAGATACTATCTCTAAGAAAGATCAACTGAAAATTATCTATATAAGAGATGTAGAGGAAAGTATACAACCTCTTGCAACTGATTTACCTCTTGAATTGAGGCTAGTTCATCACTTCACCTGTACTATCTTTACTCATAAAACTAGAAAGTATGAATACGTTTCGAAGAAGGAGTTGTTTTTCTTGTGGGCATACTTGACTAATTCAAGGCTTAACTTGCCTTTGTTTATTTTGGATCATATATATAAGGCTGTCATCTCTAGAATCAATTTGCTTATGGAATTTTCTTAACAAAAGTCTTCAAGCATTTCGGCATTGATTTGAAAAATGAGAAAAAAAGAACCCCCAAGGCCATTAATGATGAATACAATGAAAAGACACTAAAGAGAATGAGATATATTCTACAGAATAACAAGTGGACTCTAAAGAAAACTGGAGGCGAAAGTACTTCAAAGGGAAAGGCTCCATCTAGAAGCAGCTCTAGCCAGAGAAGCACAAAAAGAAATTTGAGTTCTGAATTTAAGAAAAATTCAGGGGATTTGAATAGTTTTATGACTCAATTTATAGAATCTCTGGACAAATTAAATAACAAGACAGATGTTGCAGCTACAAGGATGATGTTTATCGAACAACAGTAAATCCAAACAATGAGATTGATGGAGGGAGTATCCATGGTGACAGAATTGTTCCTCACCATACATCTCACCGGATTACTTGAATCACGCTAAGCAAGTGTAAGCACCCCATTTTTACCCGCTCGGCAATCTTCGGTCCGAACGGACTCACATTCAAACTGACACAGACACATTCAAGCCCAAACTAGTTTTCTAGAATCAATCCAGTCAATCAATTGCTTTGCGAGCCCACTGAGCCCAATGAAGGCAAAATAACCAAAATGCCCTTGCAGCATTGCTTGGTCTAATTCCAATTTGGCATGTCATCCTAAAGACGGTAAATCCTTATTTCAACCTCAATTCAAATTCAAATTCTAATCTAGACTAATCAAACTAAATTTGGCATGCCTTTCAAGAAAGTTGATCCATTAGACAGTAAGTCCATCTAGTCCAGCACATTTACCGATAAATGTAGAATGTCCATTAATCAGCATATCTTTTGTAAAAGTTCATCCTTCAAACGATAAGACCATCTAGCAACTTCCCGAGATCAAGCAGTCTCTGAAATGAATGCACACCATTAGAGTGATGGAAACACTCACAAACATCGCAACCGTTAGAGTGGCAGAAACATTCGCAAATAAGTCGACATTGGGAATTGCCAACAAAACCCCTATGTCACGAGACTAAGCACGCCTCTTGGCCATGACACATTTACTGAAGGACAGGATACCACTAGTCACACACTATCAAAGTGACGGAAACACTCAAAACCCAAGTCAACACCAATGCCTGCTAGCCCACTTTAATGAAAAATGGCCAAACTGTCCCTTGGGCCCTTCTGACATGCTTCTTAAGAAAGTACCTAAGTCCTCAAAGCAGTAAGTCCACCCTTCCAAGGTTGTCCCAAAGAAAATTCAGCACGTCTAAGTGCCTTCCAGTCGATTCTGGATCAATTTCGAGACCATCCGGTCAAAATGACTATTTTGCCCCTAAGCATTCTATTGCCTCCGAGAACCACATTGGCTCTGGGTATCAAGCCAGTTACCTTCTGACGATACTTCTTATGGTATTCTCCACCTTCCAACACCTTTCCGATTCATTCCAGGTCCATTCCGGAAAGTCCAGTGCAAAATTATCGTCTTGCCCCTGGTGGGCTGGTTGCTTTTTCCAACCACACCGGCTCTAGGTATCAAACTGGTAATCCTTTAGAACATTCTTGAAAGTGTTTCCAACCTTACGGTCTCCTCACGCGTTAGTCCGATCCCATTCTGGTGTTTTCCCAATTCAAATGTCGTTTTGCCCCTAATGGGCTGGTCAGCCTTTTTAAATATTCCGATATTATTTTTTAAGTTTGTTACCTCTGGGACACACTTTCAAGAGTTCCTATCAATTCCCAGCCTTTCGAATCATTCCTAGACCTTCCGAAGTCACTTCTAGTGGAGCCAAGCCAAAAATTGCATGGTAGTTATTGGGACAAGCGGCTAAATCTTTTGTCTTACATCCCAATGGTCAAAAGATACGTTTCTTGCTACCTTAAAACTTTCCTAAGTGGCTGGCCAATAAATAGCCTAGCGCCACTCCTAGTGACGCCAATGAAAAATTTACCCTAGCGCCACTACAATAGGCGTTAAGGTCATTTCAGTTGCCTATAAATATAGACCCTCCCTTGTGTAAACAAGGGTCTGCAAATTCAGTCCAGGAACTCTATCTCTCTAAAAACAGAGCTTGAAGTCTTTCCAAACCCTAATTCTGTCAAGCCTCTTCAAGCTCTAGCTTCCATACACTCAAACCCTAGCCTCTGTACACCTTATAAACTCAAACACAAGCCTCAAAACATCCATTGAAGATCAAGTGCTGCATTTTCAAAACTCCCAAAGTTCAAGTCAAGTAAAGCAAGTCAAGCAATCAAAGCAAGAAGAATACGAGGTTGGTTTTCTATTTACTTTTATATAATTCCCTCTCTCTTCTCTCTCCTCTCTCCTCACCCACTTAGGTTTTCTTCTTTTTTAATTCCCATATTCTACATCCTCTTCTTGCATGCTTGAAACAAAGGATTTCCCAATTCATGCCTAGGAAGGATTGTTGAAAGTTACTGTGTTGGGAGCTTTCCTCAAGTTCAACCTTTGATGGTGTGGGTTTGGCCCACTTGATTTTATGGTGAAGCCTAGCTTTGTATGTTCACAGCCCTATTGCATTATAGTTATCATGTTCATGCCTTGCATTTAAAATTGCATTCAAAGTTGTTTTCAAACTTGCGTCAAAGTTCTTTTTTAAAACTTGCATTTAAAATCTCTTTCTTTCAAACTTGTTTTCAAAATCACACTCCTAGGATGATTCTGGCCATTCCATGGTTAGGGTTGTTTTAGGAAAGTGTTATACTAATGTGACCATCAAAGTCCAAAGCTTGGGTGTAAACTCTAAATTTTTGTCATCAAAATCACAATCTTAAGATAATTCTAGCTATTCCATGGTTAGGGTTGTTTTAGAAAAGTGTTATATTCAATGTGATCATTATGGTCCATATTTCAAATCCTAATTATTGTCAAAATCACAACCCTAGAATGGTTCTAATCTTTTCATGATTAGAATCATTTTAGAAAAGTGAGATATTCATGAGGCTTGCAAAAGTCCATATTCAAATCTCTTCCCAAATAATTTTGCAAATCTACTTCCTAAAAACTCTTTTAAAAGGTTTACTTTTCAAAAACCCTTTGTCTTGAAGTCTAAATAAAGCCCAAGGTCCATGTTTAAAAAACCCTAGTTTTCTCATATAAAATCATGGTTTTCTATTTTGGATCAAATCATAGATTTTCAAAATCCCCTCTTTCCAACAAATCATAGCTTTTGAAATCCAAAATTTTCAAATCTCAACCTTTCCAATTCCATGTCAAATCAAATCTTTCAATTTAGGAAACAAAATCAAATCCTTCAATTTGCGAAACAAACTCAAATCATCTATTTTTGGAAATAAATTCAATCTTCAACTTTAGGAAATAGAAATTAAATATTTCCTAATTCCAATCTTTTCTAATTTCAAACTTTTTCAAATCCCAATTTTCTAAATTTCAAACTATCAAATCTTTCCTAATTCTAATATTTCCTAATTTCAATCTTTCTTAAATTCAAACTTTCAAACCTTTCTTAATTTCAAACTTCCAAATCTTTCTAAATTTCAAACCTTTCTCAATTCAAATCCTTCCAAAATAAATTCTTTCCTGAAATGAAAACTTTCCAAATTCAAATCTTTCCAAAATCAAATATTTCCTAGTATGAAACTTTCCTAAAACTAAATTTTCTAATTTGGCACTTTCCTAAAATGAAACTTTCGTATTTTGAAACCTTTCTAATTCAAAGCTTTTCAAAATTCAATCTTTCGTAATCCCCAAGTTTCTAAATTCATTCAAGTCAAATCTTTTCCAACCATTCTAAGTCAAGTGTTTCTAAATTAAATCAAATAGTTTCCAATCTTTCCTAAATCCTATATTTCCTAAATTGGACCTTTCTAAGATCAAAGCTTCCTATTTCAATTGCATGCTTCAACTCTAGGTTACTTAAGTCCTTAGATGTCAAAACGCAATTCACCCCAAACCTTAAAGTTAGGATGGCTTCAACTCTTTTTCTAAAACTCTTTTCTAAACCAAGATGGTTTTCAAACTTCAATCTAAGTCAAGATGATTTTAAGCTCAATTCAAGCTTTCAAAATAAGTCCAAATTCTACTTCAAACCTCAATTTTAAATCCTTAAGTTCAATTTAAAATCAAAATCAACTTCAAAGTAAATTTCAAATCAAAGTTTAATTTCAAATCTTCCAATTAAAGTTTAACTCAAACTCTTTTCAAATTAAACTTTCTAAAGGTCCCAAAGTGTTTTTTGAAATAAAACAAGACATTAAAGTATCTATTTTCAATTGGAACCCGAGTCTGAACTACGATTGACCTGATTCCTAATAAAGGGATACGTAAGCAACCCTCATGGGTGCGGTCATAACCTTTTCTCAAATTTCTAATTCCATAATTTTTTTCAAGTTTATAATTCCACAACCTTTTTCAAGTTTCTAATTTCTATAACCTTTTACAAGCTTCAAATCTTTTCTTCAAATCTATTTTCAAAATTAAATCTTTCCTTACACTTGCATGACATGCATTTATCAAACTTCTTTCTAAATTTTTTTTCAAAGTGGATATAATTGGGCATTGAATAATCAAATATTCTAAATGAGTGAACGTAAGGTGATAAGACATGTAGGTACCCCAATGGTAGGATAGGATGATAGCCTAGTGCATCTTCCCTATACATAACCAACCTTCGAACTTAGAATCATTGTTTTCGTTAGACCAAAAACGAAGTTATTTTCAAAAAAGGGCTTAAATCTTTCCAAGGGTTACCAAGGAACCTGTTTTCTCTAAACAAACCCTCTCTTGAGGAAGTTTTTCAAAACCTTTTCAAATATTACACTTAGTTTTAGGTGACCTAACTCACCTTAATCAAGTTAGGTAGTGACTCCAAATCTTTTCCAAAAGCCCTTATTCAAATTAATTTCTAGTTTAAACCTAGTCGCACTCGTCCTTCTAGGAGGATGAGTTCTAACGAGAGAGTACCATATTTTTCTCACTTGTAATTTTTCGAGTGCGAAAAATCGGGACACGACAGCAAGCGCCTACCTCTTGTATCGTTCTTCCTGCGTATCACACCGTAATGACTCTAAAGCCAGGAATGATCTAATTGTTGAGTCCATTCCATGGTTTTGATTCTGAAAAACCATATTAACACATAAAAGACTTCGAAGACGTATGTTCTATGTTCTTTGATAACTCTTATCCAATGGAAGTTGTACTTTTGAAGCTATTCCCGTTTTCTCTCAAAGACAAGGCCAAAACATGGTTCAACTCATTGAGGCCTAGGTCTATTTATTCATGGCAACACCTTCAGACGAAATTCTTGAAAAAATTCTTCCTTGAGCATAAAACGGAAGCGATTTGTCACCAAATCTCTCAATTTGCCCCCTGTGTTTGGTGAATTATTCTTCCAATATTAAGAAAGATTCAAAGATTTGTTAAGTGCTTGTCCACATCATGGTTTCACCAATAGGCATATCATAAATACTTTCTATTCATCATTAACTCCACAACTGAAGTAATTCGTTAAGTCTATGTGGGTAGGGACTTTGTATGACAAAGATCCATCTAAAGTGTATGAATTTTTTTATTACTTAGCGAATTTGGCTAGAGATTGAGCCATAATTGGGACCCGAAATCCTGAGTCTAAACATGGCGTAACATTTCAGCTTAATAAAATGGATGATCTTAATGCTAAAATTATTGCACCTACCCAAAAGCTAGAAGCCATAAAGACAAGTAAGATCAATGTTGTTAATAATGAGTCTCCTAGGGAAGATAGGTGTTTAATGTGTGGTACAATGGAACATGAAATTGCTGTATGCCTAATCATAGCAGATTTCAAGGAGGCCTTGCATGGCTAAACCAATGTGGTTGGACAATATTGGGGTACATATAGTGACCAATGAGTTGGGGGAAATCCTTTCTTAAACATATATAACCCTAGATGGCGAAATCACCTAAAATTTAGGTAGAGAAATGACGGTCCTTTGAACCCTTAAGCATTCCAAGGAAGGCCTCAAAACCTTCAACCTTTCCAACCACAACCTGTTTAAGCTCAACAGCTCATACCTTTCCAAGCCCAACCTAATTCATATCAACCCCCTGATAGGAGACCTTTAGAAGACAATCTCTATCAATTGACCAATGATATGAGAGGAGTTAATAATAGGGTTGAACGACAAGACAAGGTGTTAGACCAACACATTAGATTACTAGAGGACATAACAAAACAAGTGTCTACTTTGACACAAGCTTTGAACCAACAAGTGCTAAGGAGATTTCCATCTTAGCCACAACCAAATCCAAATCCCATAAAGCAAGTACATATGACAAAAGCGAGGACAGATCATCAATCCTATCATAAACAAGTCCAATCCATCACAATCTTAAAGAGTGGGAAATCATTAATAAAACCATTCCATCTAGAAAGGAAGTTCTTAAGTATAGTGATGAGGGGAAGGGAGTTGTGAGAGAATAAGAGAGAGAAAAAAATAAGAATGAGAAAGAGAAAAAGAAAGTTAGGTCAGTCCAAGAGCCAATTAATGCATCTAAAGACAACTTCATTGATGTTCTAAACCATGCCCAGTTTCCTCATAGATTGACTAAGTCAAAACACGAGCTTCTGAATTATAAAATTTATGAAGTGTTTATGCAAGTCAAGGTTAACATTTTGATCTTAGATATCATCAAACAAATTCCCTCCTATGCTAAGTTCTTGAAGGACTTATGTATTGTGAAAAGGAGTTTACATGTAAAAAACACAACTTTCATAAATGAGAGCCAGAGTGCACTTTTACAATGTCAGATCTCACCAAGTTATAAGGATCCTAGATGTCCTATTATTTTGTGTACCATAGGGGGAAACAAGATAGATCAAACCCTTCTTGATCTAGGAGCAAGTGTCAATCTACTCCATTATTCTTAACAACTTAAATTAGGTGAGTTGCACCCTACATATGTAACCTTGCAACTAGTTAACAGATTTACTAAGGTTCCTAAGGGTATTGTGGAGGATGTTCTCATTCAAATAGATAAGTTTTACTTCCAATGGATTTCATTGTGCCAGATACACAACTGGTTGAGAGCATTAATGCTCATTTCCAAATTCTTGTTATTTTTGGACGACCATTCCTAGCCATGTTTAATGCCATAATCCATTGTAGGACTGGGCTGCTAAAGTTGTCATTCAAAAATAAGACTGTCAAGATGAATGTCTTTAAAATTGAAAAACAACTAGGAAAGTACGAGGACGTTAGAAAGTAGACTTCATTGAGTCTATTGTGCAAGAGTACTTTGAGAGTGAATTTTTCAAGGATCCTATGGAAAGAGCTCTTGTTTTGAGCAAGTCATATGATTGGTCAGATTGTGACTGCGTCAAGTCCTAGAGGGGGAACAATATATGCAAGTAGGTCACTGGACCCATCATTTGAGCCTCTAATTCCTAGTGTCATAAAGTCTATCGCTTCTTAACAAAAAGCACCCACTCTGAAAAGAATATCTTTACCATCTATATTGAAGTATGCATTTCTCGATGAAGGTGAGTCTTATCTTGTTGTTTTATCCTCTAGCCTGTCTGAAGGTTAAGAGAAAAGCCTTGTGGAAGTGCTAAAGGATCATAAAAAAGCCTTAGGTTGGACCATTGTAGACCTTCACTGTATTAGTTCTCTTGTATGCACACATCGCATATACCTTGAAGAAGAGTTTAAACCGGTGCATCAAATGCAAAGGTGTTTAATCCTAACATAAAAGAAGTTGTGAGAGGAAAAGTACTGAAACTTCACAATATGGGTATCATATACCCTATCTCTGATTCAAAGTGGTTTAGTCCAACCCAAGTTGTTCTTAAGAAGTCTGGAATCACGGTAATTCAAAATGAGAAAAATAAACTAGTGTTCATTAGGATTCAAACTGGGTGGCATATGCGTATTGACTACCGTCGACTGAATGCTGTTATTAGAAAAGACCACTCTCCACCCTCATTCTTGGATTAGGTCTTTAAATTTAGTGACAGGACAGATCTTTTATTATTTTCTAGATGGATACTCTGGGTACAGCCAAATTGAAATTACCCTAGAAGATCAAGATAAAACGACCTTCACAAGTCCTTTTGGTACTTATGCTTACAAAAAAATACCAATTGACTTGTGCAATGCACCGACCACCTTTCAAAGGTGCATGATGAGTATTTTTAGTGATATGGTGGAGAGATTTTTAGAGTTTTCATGGATGATTTCTCTATTTATGGAGATACCTATGAAAGTTGTTTGGAACACCTCAAGAAGGTATTGGAAAGATGTGAGGAGAGTAACCTTGTTTTAAACTAGAAAAAAATGTCATTTTATGGTTACATAAGGTATAGTACTAGGACACATCAGGTCTAGTAAGGGGATTGAGGTAGATAGAGCCAAAGTTAAATTAATCCAAAAATTACCTACCCTTAGAACTATGAAACACATTCGATCTTACCTTGGGCACACTAAAAAGGGTTTAGTGCCATCTTGTAAGCACCCCATTTTTGCTCGCTTGGCAATCTCCGCTCCGTATAGACTTATATTCAAACCAACACATACATATTCAAGTCCAAATCAATTTTCCAGACTCAATCCAATAAATCAATTGCTTCGTGGGCCCATCGAGCCCAATAGAGGTAAAATGACCAAAATACCCTTGTGGCTTTCTCGGTCCTATTCCAGTTGGCACGTCTTCCTAGAGACGGAAAGTCCCCACTTTAATCTCAAATTCAATTTCAAATCCAATTCCAATCCAGATCAAATCTAGCACACCTTTTGGGAATGTTGATCCCTTAGGCGATGAGTCCATCCAGTTCGACACGTTTTTTGAGAAAACTCTTCAAAACAGTAAGTCCCTTCAAGCTTGTCAATTGAGACGAAACCCAAGTCTCCGAGATGGTAGAACAGTTCACCTTTAGCGCCTGTTAGCCCGCCAATGTAGAATGTCTGTTATTCAGCACGTATTTTGAGAAAGTTGATTCTTTAGACGATAAGTCCACCTAGCAACTTCCCAATATCAGACAGTCTCTGGAATGAATGCACACTGTTAAAGTGGCAGAAACAATCGCAAATATCACAACCATCAGAGTAGCAGAAACACTCACAAACAGGTTGATATTGGGAATTGCCAATAAAACCCCTATGTCACGGGACCGAACTCGTCTCTTGGCTGTGACACGTTTACCAAAGGATGAGATACCTTTGGAAACCAAATTATCACAGATCGTCAGAGTGATGAAAACACTCAAAACTTGAGTCAACACCAGTGCCTACTAGCCCACTTAAGTGAAAAATGACTAAACTACCCCTTAGGCCTTTTCTGGCATGCTTTTCGAGAAGTACTTAGGTCCTCAAAGTGGTAATTTCACCATTCCAAGATCCTCCCAAAGATGATTTGGCATTTTAAATGCTTTTAAGTCAGTTTTGGACCAATTCTGGGACCATCTAGTCAAAATGACCATTTTGCCCCTAGGCATCCGAGCGCCACCGGGAATCACGGCAGCTCTGGGTATCAAACCGATTACCTCTCAAGGATACGTCTAATAGTATTCTCAATCTTCTAGCACCTTTCCAGAACATTCCGAGTCTATTTCGACAAACTTGGTACAAAATGATCGTTTTGCCCCCAGTAAGCCTATTGCCTTTTGCCAATCACACCAGCTCTGGATATCAAACCAGAAATGCCCCAAAACATTCTAAATAGTGTTTCCAACCTTTAATTCCTCTCATGAGACATTCCAAGTCCATTCTGGTGGTTTTTCGGTCTAGTTGACCGTTTTGCCCCTAATGGTTCAACCGACCACTTCAACAATCTTGACATCATTTTTCAAGCCCATTACCCCCGAGACGCTATTTAAAGGGTTTCTACCCATTTTTGGCCTTCCGAATGATTCCCAGTCTCTTGGAACATTCTCGGACCTTCCAGAATCACTCCTAGTAAAACCAAGCTAAAAATTACATGGTAGTCACTAGTATAGGCACCCAAACCTTTTGGCTTGCGTATGAAGGGTCGAAAGATACATTTCTTGCCATCCTAAAAAGTTTCCTAAGTGGCTGGCACCACTGCAAGCCAAATATTAGCCTGGCGCCACTAGGAGTGCGCTAGTAGGGAATTTGCCCTAGCGCCACTGCAACAGGCGCCAAGCTATTCTTGTGTCTACAAATACAAGGCCTCCCCCTATGTGAAAAGGGTCTGCAAAATTAGTTCAAAAACTCTATTTTTTGAAATACAAAGCTTGAAGTCTCTCCAAACCCTAGCCCTCTCTAGTCTCCTTAAACCCTAGCCTCTATACACTTTAACCCTAGCTTATACACATTCCGTACACTCATACACAAGCCTCCAAAGCCTCCACTGAAGACTCATGTGCTGTAACTTGGAAGCTCTCAAGGATCAAGCAAAGTAAAGCAAACAAAGCAAGCAAAACAAGAAGAAGACAAGGTAGGCATTCTCTTTATGTTTATGTACTATCCCCTTCTCTCTTCTTCCTCCTAACCCATTTGGATTTTTTTCAATTTTAATTCTCCATCTTCTACCTCTCTTTCTTTCATGCTTGAAACAAGGGACTCCCCGATTCATGCGTAGGAAGGACTGTTGAAATTCTCTGTGCCGGGAGCTTTCTCTAGTTCAACCTTAGACCGTGTGGATTCGGACCCTTGATTATGTGGTGAAGCTTAACCTTGTATGTTCACAACCCTTCTTGCATTATGCATATCATATTCATACATGCATTCAAATTTGTTTTCAAAATTATTTTCAAACATGCATCAAAGTACTCTTTCAAAATTTGCATTCAAAATCTCTTTTTTCAAACTTGTTTTTCAAAATCACAATCCTAAAGTGATTCTAGCTATTCCATGGTTAGAGTCATTTTAGGAAAGTGTTATAGTCATTATGACCAAGGTTCATATTTTGGGTGTAAACCCTAAATTATTTTTTTTATCAAAAATCACAATTTTAAGATAATCCTAGCCTTTCCATGATTAGGGTTGTTTTAGAAAAGCGTGATATTCGATGGGATCATATTGGTCCATATTTTGAATCCATGTTGTTTTCAAAACCACCAACTTAGAATGGTTCTAATCTCTTCATAATTAGAATCATTTTAGGAAAGTGAGACATTCAAAAGATTTCAAAAGTCCATATTCAAGCCCATTTCCAAAATTCTCTTCAAACTCCTTTCAACAGCTCTCTTCAAAAATCCACTTTCTAAAAACTCTTTTCAAGTTTCTTTCCAAAAACTCTCTTCAAAAGATCTCTTTTCTAAAAACCCTTCTTCTTGGAGTCCAAGTCAAGCCCTAGAATTCATGATTAGGAAACCCTAATTCCTTCCTTAGAACCATGACTTCTATTTTGCATCAAATAATAGGTTTCCAAAAACTATATTCTACACCAAATCCTTGATTTCTAAAATCTCTTTTTTCCACGCAAAATCATAGCTTTCCAAATCATAGATTTTCAAAATTTAATCTTTCCAATTCCATGTCAAATCCAATCTTCCAATTTAGAAAACTAGATGAAATCTTTCAATTTTAGAAACCAAATCAAATCATCTCTTTTTGGAAATAAAATCTAATATTCTACTTTAGAAAATAAAAATCAAATCTTTCTTAATTCAAATCTTTCCAAAATCAAAACTTTCCTAAAATGAAACTTTCCTAATTCGAAAGCTTTCTTAATTTGACACATTTCTAAAATGGAACTTTCCTCTTTCAAAGCTTTCCTAAATTCAAAGAGTTCTAAAATTCAATCTTTCCTAAACCTTAACTTTCTAAACTCTTTCAAGTCAAATGTTCAAGACAAGTTTTTCCAAGTCAAGATTTTTTAAATTCAATAAAATCCTTTCCAATCATTTCTAAGTCTCATCTTTCTTAACTATAAGTTTTCTAAACTCAAACTTTCCTTAATCAAACTTTTCAAATTTAAATCAAACCTTCCTAATTCAATTACATACTCCAACCTTAGGTTATCTAAACCCTAGGATACCTAAGCCCTAGTTCAACCCTAATCCTAAGTTAGGAAGCTTTAACTCCTTTCTAAAACTTCTTTATAAACCACGATGGTTTTCAACTTCAATCTAAGTCAAAGATGTTTTCAAATCTCAATCTTTCTAAATCAAGTCTAAGTTCTTCTTTCAAGATCTTTTCAAATCAAAGTCAATTCTAAGGTCAATTTTAAATCCAGGTTTTAATTTCAAATCTTATATTCAAAGTTCAAATCAAACTCTTTTCTTATCAAACTTTTCAAAAACCTAAAAGTGTCTATTTTCAATCGGACTCTTGTTCGAACTACGACTGACTTGATTTCCAATAGAGGGATAAGTAAACAACCCTCATAGGTGTAGTCACAACCATTTTCAAATCTTTTTTTCTAATATATTTTCAAAATCAAATCTTTCCTTCAAATCTTATTTCAAATCTCCATTTTCAATTTCTAAAACTTTCTTTCAAACTTCAAATCTTTTCTTCAAAATCTATTTTCAAAACCCAACCTTTTTATCAAATCTTTTTCTTGCACTTGCACTTCATGCATCATATAGTCCTTTTCAAAGTGGATATAGTTGGACATTTTTTAATCAAAGATTCCGAATGAGTGAGCCTAGGGTGAATAGACATGTAGGTACTATAAGGGCGGGGTAAGGTGATGGCTTAGTATGTTTTCCCTGTACGTAACTAAGCTCCGAACCTAGATCACTATTTTCAAAGACTAAAATAGAGTTATTTTCAGAAATGGCTTAAATATTTTCAAAGGTTTCCAAGCAACCTATTTTCTTAAAAATCCTCTCTTGAGGAAGTTTTCAAAACCTTTTCAAAAACCCTAAGTGTAATCTTTGGATTGTGCTTAATTTTAGGTGACCTAACTCACCTTAATCAAGTTAGGTAAAGACTCCAAACCTTTTTCCAAAAGCCCTTAATCAAATCAATTTCTAATTCAAACCTAGTGGCACTCATCTTTCTAAGAGAATGAGTTCTAATGAGAGAGTACGATGTTTTTTCCACTTGTGCGTATTTTCCTCGAGTGCAAAAAATCGAAATGCGACACATCTCCCATCCAATGTGCCATCTATTGTCAAAAGACGTTTCAGTTGAATGGGAGTCTAAATGCCAAGAAATATTCAACCAGCTCAAAAGGCTATTGGCAACTACACCTATCATTCGGTTACCCGATTGATCTTTACTTTTCGAGTTAATATGCAATGCTAGTGATTATGGTGTAAAAGCAATTTTGGAGCAAAGAGTGGACAAAAAACCCCTATGTTATCTATTATGCAAGCAAAACCTTGAATGAAGCCTAAATAACCTATACCACAATCGAAAAGAAACTCCTTGCTGTCGTATTTTTATTAGATAAATTTTGGTCGTACTTGGTGGAGTCATTAGTCATCATATACACTGACCATTCTATACTAAAGTACTTGCTCACCAAGCCTAATGCAAAGCCACGCGTCATCCATTGGATTCTTTTGTTACAAGAATTTCACATTGAGATTAGAGACAAGAAAGTGTTAGAGAACGTAGTTGCTAACCATTTGTCACGGCTTTCTACTGATGGGAAAGTCAAAGACACTCTCTCTATGAATGAGTATTTTTCAGATGAACATCTTTTGGTAACTATGTTGGCCTAAAGAGCTTTATGCGTGACATTTGTGGTTACTATATTGGCCTAAAGGGCCTATGCATAACCTTTGTGGTTACTATATTTGCCTACAGAGCCCTATGTGTAACCTTTGTGGTTACTATGTTGGCCTAAAGAGCCCTATGCATGACCTTTGTGGTTACTATATTGGCCTAAAGAGCCTTATGGGTGATCGTTTATTTGTGTTTCGCGTTTAAAGCCATGAAAGCGGTTATATGTGTTCAGGGAGTTAGATCCTCGTAGTCTACGACAATTAGCCCAAAGCGGACAGTATTGTCCATGTTTAGACCATGAGTTTAAAGCTCCCACAGGGTAGGCATGACCATGTCTCTACTATGAATGAAGTAGTTTAAACCATGAGGGCGGTTGTGTGTGTGCGGGGAGTTAAATCCTAACAGTCTACAGCAGTTAGCCAAAAAACGGACAATATCTATGTTGGCCTAAAGAGCCCTATGCGTGACCTTCGAGGTTACTATGTTGGCCTAAAGAGCCCTATGTGTAACCTTTAAGGTTACTAATGCGAAGCCTAGCTCTGATGTAAAGACATAACACACTTATGGTCTAGAACGAGAAATATGATTTGTTTAAATGCTTCACGACAAGTTACGTATGTTCCCACAAGTATTAATGTCACGGTGTGTCTCTCCTTTTTACGGTATCATGATATGCCTTACGGTACAATGCCATGGTATGCATATGACAAGCTACGTTATGCCATATGTGATCATGTTACAATTTGCATTTCACTACTAGGGTACTATTTTTGAAATGTTATAACATTTCATTATGAAAGCTTATAATATAATGTTTTAATATGATACTATGCTACCTATGTTTTCAAATCTATACTTTATACGTTTTTTAGGACAACGATATAGATGTATCGAATGCTATACGATGAGCTAAGATGTACTCTTATAAGTTTATGATATGTTATTCTCATAACAAGTTATGTCATATTCTACAGCATCATGCTACGACATGCCTCATATTATATTTTAGAAATGATGAAATAGTTTAAAACAAAAGCCTATACCACATATGTTTTCAAGCTCACACTCATACGTTTCTAAGTTCATGCCATATATGCATAAATGTTCATCTATTGCCATATATACTAAATAGAAATGATAGTCCATGGTATTTTATGCTCATGCATCATTGTTATTCACTAAGCATTCGCTTACGTTTTCTAAAAATATTTTCAAGTAACCAAACTAGGAGGCCCTAGAGGAAGGCCCATTACGTGAACAATTGGACTGCGGCCCACAAGCCTTATGTTATGTACTAATATTAGGTTGGACCCTTAATATTTTGTAAACTTATAATAGTATTCATTTGTGGTAGCCTTGCATTAGGCCCATATATATGTTTTTGTTTTGGGATTAGGCACAGCTCTGCATGTATGACACATATTATTTTAAGTTTATAAGTTTTAAATTCTACAACTATGTATCATTTTAAATGATCATACATAGGTGTTTAACTGGATCATGTAATGCGGTCTTGGGTAGCAAAGCTACTGGTCGGTCATACACCCTAAATCTGTAAATCTATATAGACCGGGTTACGAGGCGTGACAACTTTCATGGACAAATCACATGAAAACCATACCTTCAATAGGGAAGGTATGGTGCATATCCATTCTCATATGTTTCTTCATACCTATATGTAGAACCATTTATCCAAAAAAAAAAAAAGGATGGCAAACATGAAGCAGCAGAAAAAAGGAGAAAAGGGGAAGCATTCCATTCCTTAGTTTAGATAAATTAATTTTGTGGGTTCTTGTTGTAATTCAAATGTTTTAATTCAATTGCTTTCAATACATTTTGTATTTTTTTTTTCATACCATGAGTAGCTAGTTCAATTCTTAGAACTAATAGTGAAGGTCATTCAAGAATCTTGTGATTTAAATGGAGATAATTGGGTTTTCATTATTTTATATTTTACATATTTCAATTCTTGATAATCAAAATCTAGATCTTTGAGAAAATTTAGATTCTTAACTAAGTTTGGTAATTTCTACACACAAACCTTAGTTTAGTATAGATATTGCACAAATCAATGGTATGAATCTATGGCCTTAATTTTATTATAATTCTGAACTTAATTATAATTAAATTTTTGTTTTAATCACTAAATCTTCTAAATCAAAGGCTCAAGATGAAACCAATTACTTGAATTACAAAACCTCTGTTAAAATTTTGGATAAATTGGGTGATTGGATCAATTGGATCCAACACCGTTTTATTAAATTTAATTTAAAGTATAGTTTAGCAATCATCAAATCTCCAAAAAAACAAATTATGTTTCTTTGCTTATCATTTTTTGCAACAATTGTCCAATTCTCATCAGTACTCTTCAAGGTGGAATTCAAACTATTCAGCTTAAGTTCTAACTTAAGCCATTACTACACTACTATGTCTAGCATGACTTAGTCGGTATCTAATATTTTACTAGAAGTGAATTTTAGTATCTAACTTTGTATGTTCTATTAACCGTTCCCTACAGATGGACGCCAGTCTTACTGGATTTTTATTAATACTACACTACACCTGCACTTAGGTGTTAATAGATTGTCATATCCTGGGCATAGTAAAAAAACATGACAAATCAATCAGAGGAGTTCTAGTAGGTGATTAAGATAACTAGGAGGTAGGTTACGTAAATAGTCAATTCTGACTAGATGTTGGTGAATGTCTCTAATGTAATGTGACATACATATGCAATTGATCGTTCCCTGAAGAGTGAAACTTAACCGCAAGTGCATGGCCGCGATGTAGTAATAATTTCTCGTAAGTACGAGGTTGATCCCACAGGGAAGATGGTTTACGTAAATAGGAAAACTTACCGTGGATCAAAAATCTTAGACAAAACACTCCAATAAACAAAAATATGATTTTTGGTTGAGAAAAGATTTGTTATCTAATTTAAACTAAGAAATAAATAAAAAGTCCTGGAATCAATCGATCCAATCAATTGCGTCTCTTGAAATTCTGAAGGGGATAATTTAATAACTCAAATCCTTTGACTACGTCCCGAGTCTCGGATTCGGAAGATTTAGTAATAAAACCAAGAGCTCTTCAAAACTTCAACTTCTAGAATAAATCGGGTTGTTAGAATCAAGGACGAGTACCATCGATTTGTGCAATCCATATACTGAATATAGATTCACGCATAAACGTTATTGAACATAATCAAACGTCCAGGTTTTCGAAGGTTTCTAGAACGAAGAAAAAGAAGAAAGAAAAACTAGAAGATTTAACTTTAAAACCAAAACATACCTCCTTTATTCATCCAAAACATTCAATTGGTCTTCACGATTGATCCCAAGATGAAATCTAACCACTCATCATAGTCATAAATACTCAAAGTTGTATTGAAAATATATTGAAAGACTGAGTAATCTGATTACAGGAATTGAAAACTGAATGAAAACTCTAAATAAAACTACTCTAATCTACTTCTAAAACTACTCCTAAAACCCTAGAAAAACGTCAACCCTAATATTTGCCTCAAAAACATAAAACTCTAAATCTATTCTACTACATACTAATCTCTCCACAATTAAAAAGTGAGTTAATGTATAAATCTCGTTGTCCGTCGTACGGACAATCCCCATTGAGTGCTCCAATGGGCTGGGTCCCTTCACAAAAGTTGTAGGTCTCAAAAGGTTACATGAAATCGACATGTTACAGGCCTAAATAGCCTTTCTAGTTCGCGAGATATGGGCTTCCAAAGTTTTAGCTCTGCGTGCTTCAGCAACTTGTACCACAGCTTCAACAGCTTGTACCTTAACAGCAACCTCTTGAAACCTATGATTAAATTGCATTCAAAATCATTCCATTTAAGCTCAAAACCGTTCGAAAGCCTAAGCCATCGTTCGAATGCCACGGATGACCGTTCGAACGCACTTTGAACGGGAAAACCTACTCTCTGAATCTTTTGAACACACTTCGAACCTGAATTTGACGTGAGACCGTTCGATGTACTGTTCGAATGCTTCTGTATACCGTTCGAATGCACTTCGAATGCCTACTCTGTTTCAATGGGAATTAGCCCCTTTTTAGTTAGGATTCTTGAAAATAAACACAAACCTAAGTTAGTACGAATTAGGATTAGAATTAACACAATTAAACATAATATACAACTAACAATTAGCTAATTAAGACATGTAGATTGCACTTTTAGAGTACAATCAGCAATGCACACATAAGAGATTATTTGCGTTTCAGCAATAAATAATTCACAATCCCTTTCACCATGTCCTTCCGAACCTCCAATCTCCACAATATAGTTTGCTCCACTGATCCTAACAATTCAATATAATCTCGGCCGAACTAGCGATCTCCACATGCAAAGCAATACCACAACTAAGCACGTAGCACAGAAACCTAGTCACCTCTAGCAATCCACCTTCTAACTACAATGAATGCATAGACCCCTAAAAAAATGGAAAACATAAAAATCCTAGTTCTAGCACATACAAGGGATGGAAAGAAGTTACCAGTTAAGCTTAAGCCAACGATTCCTCCGTTGTTATAGATACTGATGAAGCAATCAACTTGTCTTGCGTTGACTTAGGTTCGTGCATTGGCACGCCTTTTGCGGTCAATCTTTATACAAAGTTCCCCAGCAACGGAGCTAAAACTTGACTTGCACCAAACAGTGTCCTTAGATAATCCCAAACGTAGGATGGCGAAGCAGTATAATTTGATGAGTCCGAGGTCGAGCCCACAGGGAATTTGAAAAGAAAGTGAAAAGGCTAATCAGTCACCTTTCAAAAAGCACTAGATTGCTGAATTACTTCTAAAAAGAAACCTAAAATATTTTGTTTTGAAAGAGTTTGATTTGCTAAACTAAGAGTATTGAAAATAGTTTAACTAGATAAAAGAAAGTCTTGAGACAAAGTATTCCAATCAATTTTTTTACCTGGAACCCCAATGGAAGTTTTTGATAACTCAAATAATTAACTACGTCGCAAGTTTTTTATTCAAAAAATTTGGAGATAAAATTGATAACTCTGTAACAATCAACCCTTGATTTGTAATCAAATTAGAGTCATAGATTCATACTATTGATTAGTGTAGTAAATATACAAACTAGGGTTTGTGCATAAATATTACCGAACTTAGTCAAAAATTTAAGTTTTCATAAATATCTAGGGTTTGATCACAAAGAATTAAGAAGAAGAAGATAAAAATATTGAAACTCTAATTACCTCTACTATTCATCCGAGATCTTCAATCTATCTTCATAATTGGTCCTAATATGGAATTTAGCTACTCAACATCATAACAGATACTCAAAGATGTATTGAAATCATATTAAAACTATAGAATTTGATTATAGAATTGAAAAAACTCTCATAAACTATGGAAAACTAGACTACTCTCTAAAGTTGCTAACTGAGAGCTAAAACTCGTAAAGTAGACAACCCTAAAATAGGCTTCAATCTTGGAGTTTATAGATGTGAAAACTACAAAATCCTATAAACCGTTAGAACGGATTGCCACAACGTTCATATGTGCATTTAAACGCCCTTCTAACGTACTTTTGACGCACCAATCAAGCTGCAGAATCTTGAAACGGTCTTTAGACCTTATTCAAACAAGGTTTTCTGCTCTTGATATATTTTGACGCTAGGACTACTGTTCGAACACTAGTCGCTCTGTTCAAACCCACTCGCGTCACGTTCGAATGCACTTTTGAATGCCAACTTAAACTATTCGAACACCATTTTCATTTTTGGTTCGGATTTGTCCTTTTTAAGCCAAGATTCCTCTTGACACAAAATATTCTAAGTTGGAAAAGAAATATAACTAGATTACATAAATAAACCTATTCTAGGTCTAACAAGGAACTAGTCATATGATTGCACTTTTGGAGTACAATCATGATGCATTCTTGTGTGGAGATATAGAAAAGTCATAGGAAAAAACAAGATGATAGTAAAGGAAAACAAGGAAAATTGATAGGCTTTACCAACCAATAATTGTCGTCGCTCTTTGTTTTACTCGATCGTATTTGATGAATTAGAAGTTCTTTCTCATCTTTCTATTCCTGTTCAACCTCCCTCTAAAGCTATTGGATATTTTGAATACTTCAGACTAAGAAGAAAGATGGCATCTAACATTTCTGGACAAAATTTGTGGGTGGAAAACACTTTTGGTATTGCTAATTTCCAGTTTTTTACTTTAACATAAATAAGATTATAAAATCTTACGGTAAAAAAAATTTATGTTCCATGTCATTTTTTTTTTTAAATTTCATTTTTCATGTCTTCAAAAACAAAAACAATTAAAAGTTCAGAAACACAACCATTATCATTTTCCTAAGGAAAATAATTTTCAAAAAACAATTTAATGATACTTTCTAAAAGCGGGGTGCCTTTAGAAACATTTCTAGAAAACAATGTTAGGAAATTTTTTGTATTAGTTCTATTTTTGTTTTTAGGAGCAAAAAGTAGTCTTTGAAAACAACACTAATCACGTAATGGTTTCACTCCAAGCTATGCCTTCTGTGTTTAGGTCCAATATGCACTTATAAATTTGTTCTACGGTTTCATATCAATCTACATTAGCTTCTTGAATTTTTTTTATTGTAGCCCACTACATGATAAAATATTAAACATGTCCTGCTATATGAGAATCCAAAGATTGTAACCCACTACATGATAAATTTCAATATCATTTTATGTAAAAGAATGAAAAATACTAACTAAATTCATTTAGTCATAGCATTTGAACATTAATGCAGATCAAATGATATATAGAAAACTATAGTTATGGATGCAAGTTTATCAATAGTATTGTGCAATCGCTGTTGTTTAATATATTTTTTTTAGTACAAAAAAAAAAAATCATTTTTCTTGTTTTCGAGACTTGTATTAAATTTCAGAGGTTTTGTATTGATCTGGACAGAGTTTCCTCACTGTTTTCATCTCTAAAATACATTGAGGGTGGCCTGATATTTATAGGCCAAAAAAAATCTTACAGGCATATGTGCTACATGCGCCAAGCCTGGTCCACTCGTAGGATGCCACGTGGCATCCTTGTACTACCCCAACTTGGGCTCTGAGGCAAGTTTTGGATGATCTTATCAGAATCTAGGCGCATGTAGCACACGCTCCGTTGCCAAGAACTTTTATGTTGACTTTGCCTCGATATTTGTGCCATCTGAGAAAAATCTGAGAAAATCGGTTGCATCCACGATGCTCCTCTATAGTTTCTCCTCTTGAACCAGGTGCCCTCAAGGAGCTTTGGATGATGAAAATATTACCTTGGGAATTGTGCCAAAAGATAAACTCCATCAGTTTCCTAAAATAGCAATTTTTGCGCCATGTGATTGAGGACTTCGGGAAGCATTAGTCCAAATCAAATCGTTCTAATGTAAAGACCTCTAAAAAGGCTTCAGAGAATTTTTTTATTTACACATTTCTCGAGTCATTTGACAGTGCATTTTAATCAAGAAATTGGGATTTAAACCAACATCGGGAAGGGTACTCTTACTTTTTTTAAGTGTTAGAAAAGTGCCCTTCTTTGGACTTTACGATCACAACCTTCGAGAAGTGAAGAAAAAGTCAAATTTGGCAGAGCATATGTGACATGCTCTACAAAGTTCTTATTGACTTAGAGGGGTTTTGAGTCAAGGGATTCACAAAAAATGAGCAAGGATCTTCTTTGGAGTATTCTAGTGGATGCCGGTTTGATTCTCAAAGCTGGTGTGGTTGGAAAGAGGGCCCAGGCCTGTAAGGGTAAAATGATCATTTTGACCGAAACTTGTTGGAATGAGGCCAAAATGGACTTTATTCGCACACAAAGGTATGGCTACCTATTCGAAGGTAGCTATGTGTAGTCTTATCGCTTCGGGGAATTTGTACTTCCCAATGAGCATGCCGTGGTGCTGGAGGCAAAATGATCATTTTGACGAGAGTTGACCGAAATGAGACCGTAATTGATTAGAATGGCATATTAAACATGTCTTCCCAAAAGGTAGGCTTACCGTTTCAAGGAGTTAGTGCATTCTCAAAGACTATAGGGGCTCCTTGGGGTAAAATGGTCATTTCGACAGTATATCACCGAAATGGATCTGGAGTCGGTTGGAATGGCATATTGAACATGTCGGACTATTCAGGGACAGGCTTAGAAGGGTAGATTTACCATCTTAAGAAATTGATACTTTCTCGAAAGATGTGCTAGATTAGTCATTTTTCACTATGTTAGGCTAGCAGGCGTCGGTGTTGACCTAGATTTACGAGTGTTTCCATCACTCTGACGATTATGAAAATTTGGTTTCCAAATGTATCCTGTCCATTGGTAAACATGCCACGGGCAAGAAGCGTGTTCGGTCCTGTGATACTAAGTTTTTTATGGTGTAACCGTGTTAACCTATTTGTGAGTGTTTTTGTCACTCTGATGGCTTAATAGTTTGTGAGTGCTTCTACCACTCCGACGGTTTGGCATTGGTTTCGAAGATTGCCTGATATCGGGAAGTTGCTTGATGCCCAAGAGCATAATGAACATTCTATATTGGCAGGCTAACAGGAGCTAAAAGTGAACCATTTAAGGTTTGGCGTTGGTTTTAGAGACCACCCAGTCTCGAAAAGCTGCCTGTCTATGGCATTGGTTTCAGAGATCGCTTGGTCTTAGAAAGCTATCTATCTGTGGCGTTGGTTTTGGAAATTGTCCGGTCTCAAAAAGCTTCCTAGAGTGCCTAAGGGTAATCTGGTCTTTTAGCTTCAATTGGCCCCCACAGGCCCAAGAAGCGACGAATCAACTTAACTAGAGTTTTTGAAAGTTGATTTGTGCTTGATAATGTTGTGATGTTTAATTGGAGGTCTGGTCTAGACTGAAGATTGTAGTGCATGCAAAAATGGGGTGCTTATAAGGTTTTTGATAACTCAAATCATTGACTACATCACGAGTCTTTGATTTGGAAGATTTAGTAATAAAAACTTAGACTCTTTAAAATTAATCCTTGATTTATACTCAAATAAGAATAGTAGATTCATACCATCAATATGTCCAATATCTATACCAACCTAGGGTTTGTGATATTACCAAACTTAGTCAAAAATCTAAATTTTGATAAACATCTAGGGTTTGATCACCAAGAGTTAAGAAGAATAAGACGGCAACATTGAAACCCTAATTGCCTCCATTATTCTTCTAAAATCTTTAAGTGATCTTCACAATTGATCCCAATATGGTGTTTATCTACTCATTGCCATAATAGATACGCAAATATATATTGAACATTTATTAAAACTATGGAATTCAATTACAAAGTATTGAAAAACTCTCATAAGTTATGAAGAAACTAAGCTATCTCTCCCTAAAGCTGCTAAAAAAAGACCTAAAACTCGTAAAATAAACAACAACCCTAAAACAAGCTTCAATCTCGGATTAAATAGATGTGAAATCTATAGAATCATGTAAATCGTTTGAACGCCTCGATGCATCGTTTGAACAGGCATCCAAACTCCCTTGTAACGATCTTCTGATGCACTGTTCAAGCTCCAGATCTTCAAACGCTCTTTGAACCTGATTAAAATGGTTTTTCTGTTCTCAGGAATTTCTAATGCTAGTAGGACCGTTTGAACGCCTATCGTACTGTTCAAAATGCACTTCTATCGTGTTTGAATGCCCTTACCACAGTTCGAATGCCTTCATTCTTTTTGGTTTGAATTTGTCCTTTTTTTTCCAGAATTCCTATTTACATAAAACATACTAAGTTAGAAACAAAATAGTACTAAAACTAATAAATAATCCTACTCTAGATCTAATAAGGAACTAGTTAAGGCATACTGTTTGCACTTTTAGAATACAATCATTATACATAAAGTGATATATTTCTAGATTGACTAGTTCAGGGCCTATGTTTTCCTCAAATAGAGACCAAAGTACAAACTATTCCAAAATGGTTGCTTTAGTCATTTGAAGAATCAGTACAATAATCCTATTTTTTAACATATATGTATGTATATATATACCCATTTGCAAGGGAGTATATGAGATTATTGTCCTTTTGTCAGTATGGTCAAATGGAAAAAAATGCATTTAGATTATACTAGAAGAAAGGGAGGAAAAATACGAAGCAAGACAGATTTGAGCAATGACCACTTCCTCTAGATGAATGTGTTGATGTATGCAGAGGAAAAAGAAATGACAAGTGCGTGTAGTAGTTGTTACAGAACGATTCGTTGTTGAACAAATAAAAAAAATCAAACCGTTGAAGACTTGGTATAGGAAGACATAGAGATTAAGTTTAGAACTCTCTATCTATAAATAGACACCTGTCCCATGCGAGATCTCTCACCTCACCCAAGCAATCAAATATCGAAATTCCAATTTGCTTCAGAAAAAAAGTGAATTTTTCTTGAGTGTTTTATCCTTAATCAAGAAATAATGGGCACCCACTTTTTTGTAAGCATAGTCGTCTTGGCCTTTGGCTTCTACAATTGCTTATGCATCTGACCCCAGCCCCATGCAGGACTTCTGTGTTGCTCTTAATGACTCCAAGTCTACTGGTATATATTATCTATCTCTCAATTATCTATCTAAGGTTCTAATGCTTTCGAATGACTATCTGCTAGCTTACTAACCATATAATTTCAGCTATTCATGAAATATAGTATCTATGGATCTCCATTCCAATGTTTTTCATTGCATACTTTGATGATGTAGCTATCTCGTGGGTCTTGCCCCTAGGTCTTCGACGAGCTCTCTCCCATTGGGGTGTGATCTCTTGCTCTAAGCACATCGGTGCAATGCCTGCCAAGGACCCTCCGATGGTGAAGTTAGATTTAGGAGAGCAATGGTTATTCAGTATAGTTTGCTAGGGTTTCTCTTTGATGTGTACTTGGTGAAGAAGGCCTTTGTTTTCCCATTATATTCATGCATAGGGAGTGCTTGACGACCTTTCCACTAGGTGGTGCTTCATTGGAGGGTCAGATCCATGCCAGGGTACTTGAGAGGCTTCTTGCCCCACCCTGCGCATGGCGTGTGTCAGAACTGTGTCAGGGGTGAGGGCAATTGTCCGTCACACACTCTATGTCCTCGCTTCGAGTGCATGCTACTATATCCGATGTCAGTTGTGGGCCCCACCGATGTGATGAGATGGACGGACAGTGCGAGAAGCATGCCCAAGAGGACTGGCTCTGATCGATGACCGATCAGCACGTTCAGCGGTTCCTGGTCTGGTCAGAGCCCGATCAGGGGGTCGGGAAAACGTCACTACTAGATGCCCCTAATTCCTCTAGCCATCTACTCGAGGTTAGGGGAATTCTATCGCTCAATCGACCCTCGAAATCCAGAGCACATTTATGGTAAAGCCTACACAATAATGATTACAGGAGTCGTGTCTCTTCACGTACTGCCACACGGCAACTGGGGCTTGGCGGTTAGCTGGTGACAGGACTTGTCAAATATTAGCCGTTGATGTCCTATCATCGCAGTCCATCTAGGCCCTTAATTTCAAAGACAACAGGGAGCTTTTTTGGGCGGTTTCTCTCTTTGCCGCCTCACTTACCTTAACCAAACTTTTAGCAAAACACAAAGAGAGAGAGAAATAGAGAAAAGAACCTTAATCTCCGCCCTCGTCTTCTTCAACCAATTGACAAGATTCCTGCCTTCTACGATGCTTTGCTGATCGTCTTCCGAACTCACCACTGGCATTTTGTGTTGTGGTAAGGCTTACTTCTTGGTTGTATGTACTGGTTAGCCATGCGTTGGGTTTGAATATTCGAAGGAAGGGACCAGATTCCCAACCTCTCATGGTTTGTCGATAGGCCAAAATTATTAGAGTCTGTGCTTAGAGATGTGTGTACATTGTTTAAGACTGTATTTGATAGGATTAGGGACAACAAGATTTTGGGTACAATGGCAAACCCAAAGCATGTTAGTTCAGCTTCTGAGGGGACCGATTCAAATGAGTTTAGGGTTGTGAGACAAGAGACAGTGGAAGAGGCCTCTATTAGTAACTTTGGGGGCGTCACTGGAGGTTTTAGACCCAGAGGAGGCTGGGCAGCTCACTCCAGTGTCGGGGGAGAGAGGGCCCTGCTTGGAGAGGCTGTCGTCCCATCTGGGGAGGTAGAGGAACAGGAACAGGAAGAGGGGCCTAATTATGAGGCTATGGGGATTCCACTATTCTCACTAAGGAGAGGGTTCTTGGTCTCTGAAAGGACTACCTGATCTCGAAGAGGGTGACGTTTAGGATCCACAATTCCAGGGCTAGGCATGTATTGTAAAGGAGGGTGAGATCACTCTGTACGAGGCTACACTAGCTGGTGGTCTTCGCCTACCCTTCCCTTGACCCGTTAGGGAGATTTTGCAAAGGCTGCACCTTTCGCCCAAACAGATTCAGGCGAATGGTTGGAGGATCATCTTGGGTAGTGTGATTCTCTGGCAGATCGTCCTTGGAAGGGACGTTACGCCAAATGAGTTGTTGTACTGCTACAGACTGGCCACGAGAGGAAAGGGCATAGGATTCTTCTAATTTCTTTTCAAGGTTTTTTTCATAGTATTCACAATTCCTATAATCAGATTTCCTAGTCTTTCAATATATTTTCAATACAACTTTACATATCTATGCTTATGATGAGTAGTTAGATTTTATCTTGGGATCAATTATGAAGATCAATTGAATATCTTGGATGAACGAATGAGGTATATTGTTGGTTTTAAAGTTAAATCTTCTGGTTTTCTTTCTTTGTCTTATTCGTTCTAGAAACCTTCGAAAACCTAGACGTCCTATTATGTTTGGTAACGCTTATGCGTGAATACCACACTCAGTATATACGCTACCTTGTAACGTTTATGCGTGAGTTGGGTTCAGTATATACGCTACATGAATCGATGATGCACGTCCTTGATTCTAACAACCTGATTTATTCTAGAAGTTTAAGTTTTGAAGAATCCTTGGTTTTATTGTTAAATCTTCCGAATCTGAGACTCGTGATGTAGTCGAAAGATTTGAGTTATTAAATTATCTCCTTTGGAATTTCAAGAGACGCAATTGATTGGATCGATTGACCCCATGATTTTTTCTTTATTTCTTAGTTTAAATTAGATAATAAATCTTTTCTCAACCTAAAATCAGTTTTTGTTTGTTGGAGATTTTTTCCTAAGATTTTTGATCCACGGTAAGTTTTTCTATATACGTAAACCATCTTCCTTGTGGGATCGACCTCGTACTTATGAGAAATTATTACTACATCGCGGCCGTGCACTTGCGGTTAAATATCACCCTTTTAGAGAGCGATTAGCAGGGCACTAAGGTTTAATTTGGTTGGTGAGCTGCCTTTATCGCACAAGAACTAGAAGGATCGGTTCTTCTTCGTTAGTAGAGAAGGATGGGAGTTCCCTCCCTTAGAGACCGATTTCTCTGCTCGGGTCCCCAGGCAATGTGGATATTCGAGTAAGAAGGATATGCTCACTTTATTGAACTTTCTTTTATATTTTTTGTTTAAAGTGTTGGTTGTTCTGACTTAGGCGTCTTGCGGGTGTTAGGTCATAGTAAGCCTATTCTGTATGGCGAGCAGAAGGCGAACAAACAGAAGGTTTAGGGGTATGAATTTTAGAGCGACAAGGACTTGGTCTCTATTGACACTCTCGCGAACTACCTTTTGGGACCCGAGTTGACCACGGAGGCATTGGCCGCTAAACGAGAGAGGAGTGAGTGTGAATTGTTCATCTTGTGACCTGAGATTTGTCTGACTCTATTTCATATTTTTTACAAATCGTCCACGCCCTTCGATGACTCAACCACCTCTCGAAGTCAAACAGATGAGTTTCGATTTGAGTTTCCTAGCGAGGAAGAGGGGGAGTGCATCGGTGGCTCCCAAGGTGAAGCGCTAGAGGACAGCCAAGGCTGTTGACTTGGTGAAGGAAGCCCCTCCACCCAAGGAGGCGTCGGCGCTAAAAGAGAAGGCCGTAAAGGAGAAGGCCGCAACTCATGTAAATGCTGCGAGGCCTCCGATTCCCCCCAAGCCAAGAAGAAGTACGGTCGCTCCTGCCAATCCCCAGTCCCGAGTCGAACCCACTACCTCTTTAGCTCGCAATATGATTGACACCATGGATGAGGTGTGGCAAAGATCCGTGGCTGCGGTAACTAACGCGACATCCAGAGATTAAGTAAGTACTCGAATTGCCGGCTGGTGAGGAATGCTAACCATGATCTCATCAAGGTGAGTTTCCTTCTCTTCTATCATCTCGGTCCTCAATTTTTTTATTACAATTGTTCCTTATGCTCTTGTTCTGATGTCTTACTCCTTCTCAGGCTCTGGCAAGGAACATATCGATGGGCCACTGTCTGGACCACTCAGAGAAGGCCTTCTAGATGAGAAGCATACTAGTGTTGCCCTCACCGCCGAGGTCCGGGCCTTGAAGGAGGAGTTAACAGCTACCCAGGACGTCGCCGCTGCCCGGCCTGAGAGGGATGCGGCCATTGAAGACCTGAAGTCTTCTCGGGAGGAGAGCAAGAGGTTGAACACCTAAGCCAACAAGCTCTTACTGGACTATACCATTGAGCAGGCCCTGTGACAAGACATGGAGAGGAAGTTTGCTGTTTTTTTAACGGATCTCGTTAAGGCTCGAGCTGAGGTGATTCAGGAGTTCTAGAAGGGGAACGACTTCCAAGCCTTGCTGGAGCCCACGTTCACACAAGGCTTCGAGCTTGCTAAGTTGAGGGCATCCCAGACATATCCTAGGCTTAACTTCTCCGGCCTCGATCTTCTGGTGGAGGGAGTTCCCCAAATCCTTAAGGAGATTCTGAAAACGACCTTAGGGGAGGCCACTGAGAAGGCTGCTGAGACTGAGGAAGTTGTAGAGGCCAAGAAGCTTACTGAGGATGTTGGAAAAGTGGTAGACGGAGCTGGGGGAGAAGGCCCCTGAGAAAGAACCCCAGGCTTAAAGCCTTTCGTACTTTTCTTTTTTTCTTCTTTTTTTTTTGTTTCTTTTTTTATAAAAAAAACATTCTGCCGTGTGCTCTTTTTATTGTTAATGCAAAATCTCTTTCCTGACTCAGTTTTGCTGAATGCTTTAAATAATTTGTAGAATAACTTGAATTCATACGCTGTTTTTATTGTTTTTGTGTGGTTAAATGCTTTATTAGAATGATCGTGTTGATTACATTTGCTTTACTCGGCCTCCTGAACTAAGTAGATGTTCTTTGCCATTACCTTTTACGCCGTCTGGCTTTGCTTGGTCACGTGAACTAAGCAGATGTTCTTTGCCATTGCCATGTAGGTCGTCTGGCTTTGCTCGGTCATGTGAACCGAGCAAATGTTCTTCGCCATTGCCATATAGGCCATTTGGCTCTGCTCGGTCATGTGAACTGAGTAGATGTTCTTTGCCATTGCCATGTAGACTGTCTAGCTCTGCTTGGTCATGTGAACCGAGCAAATGTTCTTCGCCATTGCCATGTAGGCCGTCTGGCTCTGCTCGGTCATGTGAACTGAGTATATTCTGTAGAGTGCAGTTGGTTAACACGTAGTAGAAAATTGTAGAGTGGTCAGTTTTATTGTTAATCTACCGAATTATACCAATTTCCCTATTACAAGTAGTACTTCCTCAAATGTTCTGCATGCCACGGGTGTGGTAGCTCCGTGCCTCCTAGGTTCTTCAATTTATAGGCCCTTTCCTAGTGCTGCCGATCACCTTATAGGGGCTTTCCTAATTGGGTCTGAGTATGCCATCCCTTGGATCCTTTATAGATTGGTTAACCTTTTTTTAAAACCAGATCCCTCGCTGCGAAGTCTTTCAGTCAGACTTTGGAGTTGTGGTATTGGAGCATCCTCTATTAGTAGGACGCTACCCTTATAGCTGCCTACAGCCTCCGTTCATCTAACAGATCTAGCTCCACATTCAGTGCCTCGTTATTGATCTCGGGGTCATACTACATCATCCTTAGGTTGGGGAGGCCGATCTCCACTAGGATGACTGCTTCAGTACCAAAGGTTAAAGAAAACAGTGTCTACCCCGTAGACACCATCTCCATTATCCTGTAAGCCCATAGGATGTTAGGAAGTTCTTCCGCCCACAAGCCCTTGGCTTTCCCTAACTTGGTCTTGATGATCTTTAAAAGGGACCTGTTCGTGACTTCTACCTAACCACTGGTATGAGGATGCTCAGGGGAAGAAAAGTGATGATTGGTCCTTAGGTCACTGCATAATTGGTTGAATTGCCTCCCTTCAAACTGTTTTTCATTGTCCATGATGACGATCTTCGAAATTCCGAACCTGCAAATAATATTTTACCACAAAAATTTATTCAATTTCTCCTCAGTAATTGTTGGAAGTGCTTCTGCTTCTGCTTCTGCCCACTTAGTGATGCCATTGATGGCCACCACTGTAAATTTCCTCTTGTCCCTTGCCAATAAGCAATGAGCCTACAATGTTGATTCTCCATTAGGCGAAGAGCCATGGGCTCTGGATCTGAGTCAGCTTCTGATCGGGTAGTCTTGGGATGTCCACTAATCGTTGACAGTTGTCGCACTTCCTGATGGATCTTGGGCATCTTTCTCCATGGTGGGCCAATAATAAGTTGTTCACAAGATCTTCTTGGGAAGGGATTGGACACCTGAGTGGTTTCCACACACACCTTCATGAACTCCTCTCATCACATACTCAGCCTCTTTCTCTGTGGCACAACGAAGCTATGGCAGGGTGTGCCCTCTCATGTAAAGGACCCTGTTTTGTATTAGGTACCTACTGGAATGGTACTGTATTCACCTCGCTTCGTTCTTATCCTCCGGTAGGGCCCCATTTTGCAAGAAATCCATGATCGGAATCATCCACAACATTTCTGGTTCTGTTTGGTTTACCTCTAGACTCTGGATGCTCGAAGAATGAAGCAGCTCCATTGCGACGTTCAGGCCGGTCTCATTAGGCGAGGTGATTCTGGCACGCCGGTCTGTTTTTTCGTTCTAGAGTCTTGTGACATGTTCTAGCAAAATTTTTGCAAACCTCCTAGCTAAGCTCTTAGCCATTTGGTAGTACTGCTTCATAATCTCCTCTCTAGCTTCATACTCTCCCTAGACTTGTTCCATCACTAATTGAAAGTCGCTCCGTACAACTATCTATTCGACACCCATTCTCTGAGCCATCCGGAGTTCGGTAATGAGGGCCTCCGTATTCTGCAATGTTGATGGTGCGGGGAACTTGAAGCAGAGAGCGTATTTGAGCTTGTGACCATCAGGAGTGACAAGGACCATGCCTGCACCCCTCGATTCATCAGTAGAGTAACCATTAACATTTAAGACCCAGTAGCTTTCAATGGGTCATCTTCACGTGGGGCGGGGGGAGGGTTTGTGAATTCTACTATAAAATTCGTGGCAACCTGTCCTATGATTGCTAGTCGGGGTCGGTAATGGATATTGAATTGGCTGAGCTCGACCAACCACTTCACTAGGTGTCCCAACATCTTTGGCTTATGGAGAATGTTCTTTAGGGATTGGTCGATAAGGACCACTATCGTGTGGGCTTGGAAGTAAGGTCTCAAGCACCGAGCTGCTGTCACTAGGGCTAGGGCCATGAGCTCCATCTTTGAGTACCTCTCCTATGCCCTTCGCAATGCTCGACTAGTGTAGTATACCGGCTTCTGGATTCCTACTTCTTCGTTGACTAGGGCTGAGCTCACTACTATTTTTGAAATTGCCAAGTATAAATACAGTTCTTCCCCCGGGACGGTTCGACTGAGCAGCGGGACCAAGCTCAGGTATTGCTTGAGTTGGTGGAAAGCCACGTCACATTCTTCGGTCCGCTTAAATGCCTTGCACAAGATCTTAAAGAAGGGCAAGCATTTGTTAGTGGATCTAGAAATGAACCTGTTCAGAGCTGCTAGTTGCCCTGCCAGTCTCTAAATGTCCTTCGTTATCCTAGGCACTTCCATGTTGATAATGGCCTGGATCTTCTCTGGGTTTCCCTCAATTCCCCGGTGTGACATCATAAAACCCAAGAACTTCCTTGAGGCTATGCCGAAAGCACACTTAGCCAGATTGAGCTTCATCTGGTACTTACGCAGTGCTTGGAATGTCTCTTCCAAATCTCGCTGGTGGATAGTGGCCTTCTTACTCTTTACTAACATGTCATCCACGTACACTTCCACATTGCACCCAATCTGAGACTTGAACATGAGGTTGACAAGCCTTTGGTATGTTGCCCCTGTATTCTTTAGTCCGGACAGCATCATATTATAACAATAGAGCCCTCGGTCAGTGATGAAGGCCGTATATCCTTGATCGCGCTCGGCCATCCGGATCTAGTTGTATCCTAAAAAAGCATCCATGAAGGTCAACATTTCATATCCTGCAGTAGAGTATACAAGAAGGTCAATTGTGGGTAGAGGAAAACTGTCCTTCGGGCACGTTTTGTTTAGGTCGGTGAAGTTAATGCACATTCTCCACTTGCCATTGGACTTTTTCACCATAACAACATTGGAGAGCCAGGTGAGGTATTGTACTTCCTGAATGAACTTCACTTTGACCAACTTCTCAGCTTCTTCAGCCACTGCATTGTTCCGTTCTGGCGTGATTAACCGGCCTAGCCTCAGGATCGATGTTCAAGTAGTGAGCTACTACTCTCGTGTCAATGCCGGGCATATCCTTGTGGGACCAGGCGAAGACGTCAATGTTTTCCTTAAGGAAGCTCTACAATTCCATTTTTAGCTCCTCAGGGGTAGCAGTCCCGATTTTGACTATTCAATTTTGCCCTTACATCTTGACAGGAACCTCCTCGAGCTTCTCTGCTGGCCCGCCCCTTCTGACTTCTTCTTCGTCCCTGGGGTCAAGCTCTTCGATAACCAAGATTTTCTTACTAGCTTCCCCCTTTAGGGATGCCATGTAGCATTCTCGAACTTCTTTCTGGTCGCCTCTTATGCATCCCACCCCATTCTTGGTCGGGAACTTAATCCTGGGGTGGTATGTGGATGTCATGGCTTTGAACTGGTTCAGCACTGTTCGTCTGATAATGGCGTTGTAAGCCGATGGGCAGTTCACTACCAAGAAGTGTATCATCTTCGTTGCTTGGTGGGGTTCCTCCCCCAAGGTCACTGCTAAGATAATAGACCCGAGGGGGGTTACCCAGTCCCCATAAAACCCATCAAGGGGGAGTTGAAGGGTTGCAACTTCTCCTTGCCGATCTACATTTTCGTGAAGGCTCCCTATCACGCCTCGGTTTTTTGGGTCCAAGGTCCTTTCGGCTCGGAGACAAAAGCGAGGAACTCTGTTATTATAACTCATCCTCCTAGAAGGACAAGTACGACTAGGTTTGAATTGAAAATTGGTTTAATTAAGGGCTTTTTAAGAAAATAGGAGTCACTACCTAACTTGATTAAGGTGAGTTAGGTCACCTAAAACTAAGTATTAATTCGAAGATTAAACTTAGGGTTTTTGAAAAAGGTTTTTTTTTTCTGAAAATACCTCCTTAGGAGAGGGTTTTTAAGAAAAATAGGTTGTTTGGCAACCTTTGAGAGTATTGAAGCCCTTTTTGAAAAATAACTCCATTTGGTCTTTCAAAAACAGACATCTATGGTCCTGGGGTTGGTTACGTGTAGCGAAGATATCCTAAGATCATCACCCTACCCCGCCCTTTTGGTACCTACATTTCTAATCAGCCTTTATTCACTCACTAGAATAATCGGTTACCATTATCCACTTAATATCCACTCTAGAATTTTAAAAACAGGGTTTAGTCATCACTGTTCGGATGAATAATGTATGATGCAAGTTTTGGAAGAAGTTGAAAGCATGGGAGTTTTGAAGGAGTTTGAAATAGGAACTTTGAATAGATTGGAATTTTTGAAAAGGGGATTGGAGTTAAAGTAGAAGTTACAACCACACCATTTGAGGTTGCCTACATATCTCATTCAGCGAGAATCAGGTCAATCGTAGTTCTAGCAAGAGCTCGATAGAGAATAGGCGCATTAGGGCCTTTGGAATGTTTTGAAGACATATTGAGGTCTTTGGAAAGATGACTTGAGAATTTTGATTTGAAATCGGATGTTGAAGTATTTTGAAATAGAACTTTCAAACTCTTAAAATGGGATTTTGAAGTGCTTTGAAATGTTTTTGGAACAACTCATGGGAGTTTTGGCAGTGCTTTGAAGTAACTCAAGAGAGTTTTGATGCCTTGTTTTGTAAACTTTTGAGGTAGCCTTTTGAGATGTTTTTATGAACTTGTCTTAGAAAAAGCCTTTGAAAGTGGTTTTGGAATACTGATATGGACAACCTTGGGGGTTGATCTTGATGTGTCACGTTTCTTTGGAATCCCTAACCATAAAAGGGGTAGGGACACCTTAAGCTTGTGAGTTTTTGAAAATATTTTTAGAAATACTTTGAAGATGGAATGTGGGAACATTTGAAGATGTTATGGAGTTGGCTTTTGAAATCTCAAAAGAGTAGGAGGTTTTGAAAAAGTTAGTCATGAGAATAGTTTTAAATAGAAAGATCATTTAAAAAGGGTCCATGAGTTAGAACCTTAAAGTATACTAACCTAGGTTGGGTTGACCTATGGTTAGGGGTGACCTAAGATTAACTAACTTGGGTTAGGTTAACCTAGGGTTAACTAACTAGGGTCAAGTTAACCTAGGGTTGGACAACTAGGGTCAAGTTAACCTAGGGTTAGATAACTAGGGTAAAGTTAAACTAGGGTTGGACAATTAGGATCAAGTTAACCTAGGGTTGGAAATCTAGGGTCAAGTTAACCTAGGATTGGACAACTAGGGTCAAGTTAACCTAGGGTTGGGTTGGAGAATGGTTTAAAAGATGGTTTTATGCACTTTTGAAAAAAGTTTTAGAAAACAAATCATATTATGCAAAGGACTTTGGTAGGCAACCTTTTTGAAGATCATTTCCATGAAAATTTGACTCTAGCCAAAAGTACGGTTTATATGGTTAATGTTTGAAAACCATTCCAAGGAAGGCTTTCTTAGGGCTATTATAACCTTTATCTTGACAAGAGTGGGGATTTCAAAAATCAACATAATGATGACAACTCTTGAAAAACCATTTTTGATGCAAAGACCGAGGGAATGAATTTTTGAAAATCATTTTTGAGAAGAAGATCTTGAAAACCATTTTTAGAGGAGACTATTCCAACAAGGTAGAGTTCCTATGGCCAATGTAAAGGGAGACCACCCAAGGGAGGTTTCCGTGGGGCAATTTCAACCACTAAACTTGAGTGAATAGAAACCTTTGGAAATTAAAGAGTTTGAAAATCACTTTTGTACAAAAATCAAAGGAGAAGGGAACCATTCTAACAATTTAGGGCTCCTATGGCCAATATGAAAGGGATACTACTCAAGAGAGGGTTCCATGGGTCATTTCAACCACTAAACTTGAAAGAATAGAACGTTGGGAGTTAGAGAGCTTGAAAACCATTTCATGCAAGTTGGAATGTAATGATGCAAAAGTAAGAGTTAGGGGCGTTAGTGGGAGATTTTCTTAGGCATGACTTCTAAGGTCTCATTTTAAACTTTAAGGAGCCAATTCTTGAAACCATTTTGAGAGGGGTATTGAACTTGAAAGTGGCATGGAAATAAGAATAATGGAAGCTTTGTAGGACATGATTATAAACTTAAAAATGAAGCTAAGCACACAAGACATGATCAAGATAACAAAATGCAAGGGGGTCATGAATACATACAAGGCTTTAAGCTTCACCACATAAATAAGGGGCTCGTAGGCCATACCATCTTAAAGTAGGCTAGTGAGAGATCCCCCTACACTGTGGCTCCCACTAGCTTTTCTCTAGGCATAAACTAAGAGCCCTCTTAGCTCAAGCATGCAAGAAAAGGGCGTTGAAGATGGGGATTAAAATAGAGAATAGCCTAAGTAGGCTAGGAGAGAGAAGAGAAGAGTGGGGGAAGACAAAAATATAAAAGAAAAACCACCTTTAGCCTTCAACCCACTTGTAATCTTCTATGGATGCCTTGACTTGAACTTGGATGGCTTCAAGTAGGCTTGAGGGGATGGAAGGAGGGGTTTAATGGTGTATAGGGCTATGTAGGTGAAGTGTATGGGCTAGAGGGAGGTGGAATCTAGCCTAAGTGTTGGAGGAGTGGAATGTATGTAGAGATTCGAGGTTCTAGAGCAGTTTCAGCAGAGTTTCACATCAATTTTCGGTTCTGGAATATGCAAATGGGGGTGCTGGAATTTATAGGAATTTTGGAACAGGCCTAGCGCATGTACTACATCCGCCTGGCCAAAATTGGCCGTAGCGTATGTAGCACATGTGCCAGTACTATTCCATTGCCATCATGCCATATGGCACCCAGTGTACTGGTTAAATCCTGATGGTTGATCAAACTTTGGTCTACTTGATCAAAATCTAGGCGCATGTAGCATATGCTCCGTCATTGAGAGTGTTCGTTTAAACTTTGTCTCGATAATTGAGCCAATCAGAAAGGTTTCGGGAGAATCAGTTGTATCCACGATGTTCTCCTAGGGTTTCTCATGAACTTTTATGTTCTCAAAAATTTTGAATGGTGCTCAGAAATGTGGGATATTGCCTCGAGGAACGTGCTTAAAATGGCATCTTTGCAGAGCATCTGTGATACACTCTGTGGGGGTTTGAAACTAACTGTTTTTGTGTGCATGATCAAGGCCTTCGGGAAGCGATCTCTTCAATCGGACCATACTGATAGAAAGTACTTTGGAAATACTTTCGGGAGTTCCTTGATTTATGCATTGTTCAAGTCGTTTGACGATGCGTTACAATCAGGGAATTGGGAGAAAAGTCAATCTATGCAGAGCGTCTGCGAGATGCTCTAGGGGTTACTGAAAGTTACAGTTTTCGAGCCATACGATAAAGCGCTTTAGGGAGCGATCTATCCGATCGAGCTGTATCGATGGAAAGACCTATGGACGAGCTTTTGGGAACTCCCTGGTTTACGCATTTCTCAAGTCGTTTGACAATGCATTGTAACCAAGGAATTGGGAGAAACGAAAATTTAAACGGAGCATCTGTGAGACGCTCTCAAGTCATGGGTGTTTAGCATCGTGAGGTCTTCCTTAGGTTAACCAAGGGTATATGACAAGATTCTCCGTTCAGTAACCTAGGACCGGTGTTGTTTTGGAGTGCGTTCGGGTCGTTAGGGGCAAAATGGTCATTTTGGCTAGCTTTGGCAAAAAATGGTCAGGAATGGATCGGAATGTCATGTTAAGCATGTCAGGTCATTCAGGGGTGTTTTCAAGAGAGTCTTTTACCGCTTGGTGGGGTTTATACAGTGCCGAGGTGTTTAGGGACAAAACGATCATTTTGACGGGAGTTAGCCAAAATGGGACCAGAATTAGACTGGATAGGCGTGGACTACGCCTAATAGTTCAGTAACATTTTGGAAGGGTTGACTTATCATTTTAAGGGATTTTGAACTTTCTCAAAATGTGCCTAGAGGCCCAAGGGGCAGGTTTGGTCATTTTTCACTGAGTCGGGCTAGCAGGTGCCCATGTTGACCTAGGTGTTGGTTCCCGAGACCGCCTAGTCTCTGAAAACTACCTAGGCGGTGTTGGTCCCTGAGACCGCCCGGTCTCAGAGAGCTTCCTATAGGATGGTGTTGGTTCTTGAGAACGCTTGGTCTTAGAAAACTACTTGTGAGGGTGGTGTTGGTCTCTGAGAATGCCTGGCCTCGGAGAGCTACTAAATGACAGACATTCTACATTGGCGAGCTAGCAAGCGCCAGAAGTGAACCGTCTAGAATTTGATAAGGTTTTGGTCCCCGAGATCACCCAAACTCGAGAAGCTACCTAGATGGCGTTGGTTTCTAAGACTGCTTGGTCCCGAAAAGCTGCCTGGAATGCCTAAGGGCATGATGGTGCTTAAGGCTCCGGCGGGACCTTGTGGGCCCGAGAAGCGACCAGTTGACTGAATTGGAGTTTGAAAGGCTCGTCTTGAGCTTACATGTATTGTGATGTTTGAAAATTGGATCCGGTTGCACCAGATATTGTCGAGCGGACAAAAATGGGGTGCTTACACTACCCATAATAGAATGTCGGCCGAGCTCTCACTGTCGATCAAAACTTTCTAGATTTTGAAGTTGGAGATGATCAACGAGATGACCAGGGGGTCATCATGGGATTGAGCTTTGCAGCTTCTTCTTCTGTGAATGTGGTTGCGGGGCCTTTTGTCTTCAGTTTCTTACTTGTTGCCCCGACCAGCATTACCTCCATCTCGGTTTGGATCTCCCAAACGTGCTTTTTCTGTGCTGAAGAAGATTCACTTCCTCCAATAAACCCAATGGCTATGACCCTTATTTCTTTGATGGGCTAGTATTGGGTCGTGCTCGGGCTGGACTACACCAAGCCTCCCGCTCTTGGTCTCAACCCGTGACGTACCAGCCCAGCTTACCTTACTTGATCAGATCCTCAATCTGTTGCTTCAAGTCAATACAGTCTTCTGTATCATGGCTATGATCACGATAGAACCTGTAATACCTCTTTCTACTCTACATGCTCGAGGGCATCTTCCGACGTTCTGGCCATTTTAGCCCCAGATCATCCCTTATCTCCATCAGGACGTCTTTTAGCTTCATTGTAAGGGGGGTGAACGTTCGGTTGAGCTCACGATAGCGCTCCTACCTATTTTCCACCTTGTTGCGTGACCGGTTGCTGCTCTAGTTCGTCTTCGCTTCCCTCTCCTCATTCGAGGTACCAGTTGACATCTTCTTATTAGAGTGTGAATTGCTCGCTCCATCATTCTCTTGCATAGTGTTCATTGCATCCTCTGTGTTCATGTGCTTTTGAGCCCGAAGCATCGGATTCGCTAAGTCTGGAAGTAGCTTCTTTGATAAAGAGAATAGGAGTTTCCCGGTTCTTATACTACTCATGAACACAGTGACAGCTACTTTGTTGTCCACGTCGTCCACCGCCCCCCCTATATATTCGCACAGGGTCTCTTCTTTGCTTTGCCCCACGGTCAACAGATGCACAGTTGGCCTTCACTACCTCTATGCTCCAATGTAGTGGCTCACGAAAAGCTTGCTTAGTTGGGTGAAGGAGGCAACCATTGTTGGCTTCATCTTGTTGAACCAGGTCTGTGTAGAGCCTTTCAACATGACAGGGAAAACTCTACACATGATCTCAGTTAGCACCGCTTATAGGTGCATGAGCACTCTAAAAGTTTTCAAATGGTCCACCGGGTCTTTGGTACCATCGAACGTATCCACCGTCGGCATTTTGAATTTTAAGGGAAGGGGGTAGTCCATCATTGCTTGGGTGAATGATGAAATTGTCCTACCAATGAGTGCATCGATCGTATTAGGAGCCTTGGCCTCCACAGTTGCTAAAACTCCTACCATTTAAGCCTACATGGCCCTCATTTGCTTATCCCATGCATGGGTGCTCTCCAGTTTATCTTCTACCATCTCTATTCTTAATTGAACCACATGGCTGGTTTGGGCTTCTTTGACATGTAGCTCATGGCGTAGGAGTGGGTCCTCCACCCGTCCTCTGTTTCTGTTTTCGTTTCCGTTTGGGGGGATGACAAGTTCTCCATTAACCTCCTAATCCTGCCATTCCACCACTGGTGGGATAACTGGCATTGGAACCCCTCTAAATGGAGCTAGAACTCACTGGAGCAACTTTGTGTTTTGGCGAACTAGTTGTTGCATGTTGGCCATCATATCAGCCACCATCTTCGCAAGGGCTGCTATCTTCTTCCCACTTGAATCTGCCATTGCATTTTCTTGGGGCTGAGTGCTAATTCCAAACCTAGTCAAGACCATAAAAAACCATGAGAACAGTCAGTTTCCACAGTTGGCATCAGCTGATGATGTAACTATCTCGTGGGTCTTGCCCCCAGGTCTTCGATGAGCTTTCTCCCGTTGGTGTGTGATCTCCTACTCTAAGCACACTGGTGTAGTGTCTGCCAAGGACCATTCGATGGTAAAGTGAGATTTAGGAGAATAATGGTTAATCAGTGTAGTTTGCTGGGGTTCCCTTTGTATGTATGCACATGGAGTGGTTGACCACCTTTCCACGCAGCGATGCTTCATTGGAGGGTCAGATCTGTGGTAGGGTACTTGAGAGGCTTGTTGCCTCACTCCGCGCATGGTGTGTGTCAGAACGGTATCAGGGGTGAGGGTGGTTGTCTCTCACACACTCTACGTCCTCGTTTTGAGTGCACACTACTATGTCTAGTTTTAGTTATGGCCCCTACTGATGTGATGGGATGGACGGGCGTCATGGGAAGCACGCTCGAGGAAGTGATCTGTTCGGGAGCCAAGGGGACTGGCTTGGATCAGTGCCTGATCAACAAGTTCGAGGGTCCCTAGTTTGGTCGTGGCCCAATCAGGGGATCGAGAAAACATCACTACCATACTTTATTGACATTCTTCAACCTACTGCTACTCGAGGATGACACCTATTTCTCTTTCTGCAGTATTTGTGAATGGAAGTTTTGCAAAGACCCAAAGCTTGCTGCACCCGATGATTTCTTCTATCATGGGCTATTTACTCCCACAAATACATCGAACCCACTTGGCTCAACTGTCACTCTAGTAAATGTCTTAGAATCTCCTTAGCTCGTATAGACCATGCCCCTTATGGCCTCAACCCACCACACACACACCCTCGCACTACCGAGTTCATTGTTATTTTGGAGGGTACCCTATATGTTGGTTTTGTCACGTCTAATCCAAAAAATCGTTTATTCGCCAAGTGCTTATACCCAGGAGATGTTTTTTCGTGTTCCCAGAGGGTCTCATTCACTTCCAATTCAATGTGGGAAAGACTAATGCAGTCGTTATTGTAGGTCTAAGCAGCCAAAATCCTTGGGTCATTACCATTGCAAATGCAATGTACGTTCATGTCAAATCCAAAGATTTCCCTGACGTTCTTACCAAGGCATTCCATGTGGACAAAAAGGTGTTTGACTATCTTTAAGCACAATTTTAGTAAAACAACTACAGATTATGGGTGTTTCTATGCCTATCGAGAACCCATGAATCTATCTATTGTTTATTTACACTTTAAGCAGAAATTAGATGTTGTTGTCAATTGTATTTTAATAAAACATAAGTAAGTGGGTTTATTATGTAAGATGTTCTTATTAAACTGTTTTGCAGTATTTAAAATAAAATTTGTTAAACAAACACACACACACACACACACACACACACACACACACACACACACACTCTCTCTCTCTCTCTCTCTCTCTCTTTCTCTTTCTCTCTCTCTCTCTCTCTTTCTCTCTCTCTCTCTCTCTCTCACACACACACACACACACATATATAATTGTTACATTCTGTGAACACTTTGTTAATCTTAAATGTTATCATGTCACAAAAGTGCTTATGAAAAGAAGATGAAGATATAGTACTAAAGTAACTCCCAATGCTTAATGACATGCAGCAGTAGTGCTGATCATTGGATTTGACTATTCAGGATTATATCATTTCATACAGATGATCCAAATTTAAGCTTTGTGATATTATTAGTGGCAATGAAACGTATTAATATAAATTATATCATAACTGTTCATACTACAATTGTTAAGAAATAATTACTACAAGATATAACAATGAGAGTCTCTTGAGCTTTCTTCAATCTTGCCTACTCTGTAAGGGTAACATAATCATGTCTAAAACACTTATAAAAAGTGCCCATCTACATGAATAAAGATACATTAACCAAAGTGTTTTTTTTTTTTTTTTTGGTATGGTAGAGTGTCAAAGCTCTGGGGAGGAAGAGGGTGAGTTGAATCAATAATCTTTATCACGGATGGGGCACCACTACTAACACGATCTCAAATTTTGTCATTGTTTTCTAGAAGAAAAGTGAATTAGAGATAACATTCAGACAATTGTTTTGAATTTATTTAATTAAAGGATAGAATAGTTACGTGAAGGGAAGAAATTCACATGATTTGGCAACTATCAAACTCGTATGGCAAGCTCCCTTTCTTACCCTTTGGTTTCTTTGCTTGATAGGCTCTATAAGGTTATTTAATTGGCTAAATTTTGTGCCATGTCTTATTTGATGTAATTTGGGGATTCGGGTTATCAATCACAAGTATTTAGAAAGGGTTTGAAGCTTATTTATGCAAAGCTCGTACTAAGAGAGTCTTATATGATACATATTGGCTGATAAAGGAGACTTCAAGGGATATCGATGGATTTCGAGGGATCTTGAAGGCAAACATAGTGCGCTAGTTACAAATTAAGACCTTGTGAAATCCTTGAGGGATGTCGCGGGATGTCGAGGGCAAAAAAAATGCGCATGCAAAGTGGACATGACCTCACGGGATGTCGCGGGCAAAAATAGTAAGTATTTCAAAATCTAGGATTGAGCTCACGGGATCAAGCTCTACCTCGCGGGATCCTCACAGGATCTCATGGGATCGAGGTGCGCAAAATTTAGATTCTCGAGAATCGCACCACTAGGGTTTTTGTGCCCATTTAAAGCCCAGTACACTTCCCCAGATGTTGACTGAGCCGCTGCTATTAAAAATGCCGAGAGAAAAGTATTTTCTATCTTTAAAAGAGCTAAAAAAAAAACATGTCTTAGCAATAATCTTCTTCAAACTCATTGAAGAGATCGAGTCTTGAAGGAGGTCAAGGCACCAAATTCGTTCTAAGGGGATTTGAACAGTGGTCAAGCACGAAAATGGTGAATCGTGGATACGAGCAAGATCCAAACAGTCATTAGATCAATGAGTTGATAGGTTTTGATTGTAAAGAGTCTTGTAACCGTTTGAGCTACAAGTGATAGTGCATGATCTTTGTCTGGCAAAGGGGACACTTGGTTTTTCTCCCATTTAAGGGTTTCCACGGTAAGGGACTGGTGTGTTCTTGATTGAATGGTTTATTTTCCTTTTGTTTTTGGAAGTATACAATATTACTCACTGCCATTACATTTCGACCTAATATTGTAGGGTTTAGTCTCCTGGACAAACCATAGATTAAGACTAGGTTTTTCAATTAGTATTAGAGCGGGACACTCAAAATCGTTTTTGATTTTCTAAAATAGTGAGGTCCTAATTGCCTATGTCTATGGATTAGCCAAAGGAAGGTAGTTCTACCTCTCGACCCTCATTGCTTGACGGGACCCACTATCCTTATTCGAAAGCTAAAATGAGGGCTTTTCTTAAATCTATAGATAAACGTGTCTGGTAGATAGCTGTGAATGGCTGGACTCCACCCACAATCACTACCGGTGAAGTGACTATCACAAAAGCTATTACAGCTTGGGATAGAGTAGATTATGAGAAATGTGGATGGAACAGCAAAGCAATAAATACTATCTATAACGGGGTTATAGTAGAAGAGTTTCATAGAATCTCACACTGTGAACTCGTTAAAAAAACGTGGGATATTTTACAGATCACCCATGGGGGTACTACTAGTGTAAAAATTGCTAAGCTTCAAGGATTCACAACTGCCTTTGAAACTTTGAGAATGGAAGACGATGAAACGTTTGATCAATTTTATTTTAAACTAAGTGACATCGTCAACTCAAGTTTCAATCTTGGTGAACAAATCTCTACTTCAAAAATTGTTCAAAAAATCTTGAGGTCTTTACCTAAGAGATTTCAAGCCAAGGTTACAATCATAAAGGAAAGTAGGAATGTTGATGCCTTGAAAGTATAAGACTTAGTAAAATGCCTTGAAAGTATAAGACTTAGTAAAATCCTTACAAACCTTTGAAGCAAATTTTTATCAACCTAAAAAGAATAAAGGTGTTACTTTAAACTCCATTAAGGAAAGAATTAATGAGGCAGATGATAACGATTCTTATATGGGTGTCGAGGAGATGGCCTTGTTTGTCAAAAAGTTTTAAAAAATTTTCAATAAATGACAACAAGATCAATCTTCCTCATTTGATAAAGCTAAAGGAAAACCTTTTGACAAAATAAAGTTTATAAGGAAACCATCTGATAAGTATGGCCAAAAACAATGCTTCGAATGTCATGGCTTTGGGCATATTGCTATAGATTGTCCAAACAAAAAGAAAAACAAGGGAAGTAGAGTTTTGACAGTCACATAGAGTGATTTTGATAAATAAGAGGACTTGGACAAAGATGATGAGTCTAGGAATTTCACAAATTCATGGCATCTACTTCTGAGTTAACTAAAGCTACATCTAAGATTCTTGAAATGGAAAAATCAGATGAATCATATGGTATAGTGGGATCTCTCAAGGAAGATAATGATGATGAAAATGATGAAGATAAAAGTGAACTGTAGCGAGCGTATGATCAACTGTACAAATAGTCGTACAAACTTACCAATGTGAATGTCAAGCTAGGTAAGAAGTTGTAGAAGGCTCTGGAAGAAGTTGATTCCTTAAAAAAGGTGAATGTTAATGCTCAAGCAGAGATTAGTTAGTTGAAGAAACATCAAACAGCTCTGAATGACAAAGTGAAGTTTCTCGATAAAGATGCATTTGATAGAGATGGTTTTAAAAAGGCTCTTGAAGAAAAAATTCTGAAGCTTGAAGCTGATCTCTCTAAGTCTAATTTGACCTTCAAGAAGTACAAGGCGAGTGCATCCACAGTAGAGAAAGTGTGTTTGAATCAGAAGCATTCTTGGGATATAGGTGGTATTGGGTATGTAGCCAAACCATTCAAGTCAAAGCAACACCAATACAGTAAGCCCATCAAATTT
>CM065382.1:45040000-45422500 GCA_033060915.1 Euryodendron excelsum
AACACTATTTATAAAGAAGGAATTAAAACACATTCTTATTGCTTAAATCTATGTGGATGACATTGTGTTCGGTTCTACTTCTGAAAAGCTTGCTCATAACTTTTCTAAACATATGAAAAGTCAATTTGAAATAAGCATCATGGGTGAACTAAATTACTTCCTAGGTTTTCAAGTGAAACAGATGGATCAAGGGATCTTTATATCTCAATCCAAATATGTTAGAGACCTAGTGAAGAAGTTTAGCTTGAAAAATACTAAGCATGCTAGGACTCCCATGAGTACTAGTCTTAAGCTTAGCAAAGATGCTTCATGCAAAGATGTTGATCAAACCTTATATAGGAGCATGATTGGTAGTCTGCTTTATCTATCTGTTAGTAGACCTGACATTGCATTTAGTGTTGATGTTTGTGCTCGTTTTTAGGCATGTCCCAAAGAGTCACACTTGTTCTCTATTAAAAGAATCATTAAATATGTAAACGGTACTCTTAGGAATGGTATTTGTTTTACCTTGAACACTAATGCGAATATTGCAGGTTATACTCATGTAGATTGAGCAGGGTCTGCCGATGATCGTAAGAACACATTTGGTGGGTGTTTTTATTTAGATAATAACCTTGTTTCTTGGCACAGTAAAAAAAAATAGAATGCCATCTCTTTGTCCACTGCTGAGGCAGAGCACATAGTTGTTGGAAGCTACTGTACTCAGCTCTTGTGGGTGAAACAGATGTTGTGTGATTATGGCTTCGCGCAGAATGTCATAACCTTGTTTTGTGACAACATGAGTGCGATTAGTATTTCTAAGAATCCTATTCAACATTCTCACACTAAACATATTGACATTCGATATCACTTTATCCATTACTTAGTCGAAGAGAAAATCATCTCTGTAGAGCATATTTCCACTGAGAATCAACTTATTGATCTCTTCACTAAAACCCTTAATACTCTTAGGTTTGAATTTCTACGGAAATCCCTAAGAGTGTGCTCTCTCAAGTAGTCTGTTTTTCTTGGGGGTTTTGGCTTGAGTTGTTTTTCTTTTGTTTCATCTTATCTCAAGCCTTGTATAGTGTGTATTACTCTTTTGTTTTTTGTTTCTTCTGTTTAGCTTGCTCTTAGACTATTTGTCTCTTGTTTAAAGCACTTCCCATGATATGCTAGAAGTATGAACATGTTCTAAATTGAATCTTGTATGCTTCTTTGATTGTGGTTTAGTGATTCAAGTGACATTTGATGATTCTTGTCATGCCAATGCTTCATGTGTACGTGGTGCTCACCTCCTGAGATATCTTAGAATATGGAATCTATTTTTGTTTTCTCATTTTGCAGTATTTATCATGGATGATCTCTCGTGTACATGGAATGTCTAAATTGACCTTGTTCACATGTATACCTTTCAAATATATATATATATATATATATATTCTTGTGTTGGGTGGAAAGAGCTACTAGTGAGTGTGTGAGAAGCTACCCTTGTTATCTGTCAAGAAAAGATGACTACCTACTCATGTGTGTGAAAGCTACCATCCATGTGCTTGTATATTGGTTCATTTTGGAGAGATAGGGTTGAAACTTTTAAAGAAGGACAAAAGAGTTGTCCTGCAAGAAAAAGAGGTTACTTGAAAATTTTATGATTTGGATGTCATAGGGTTTGACTTCTGCCATATTCTTGTCTAAGATGTGGTTTCCATGATGAACTCTACCATGATTTTTCTCTAGGGTCTATATTATCATTGATCTAATTGATGAACTTGTATCACTTTATCATGATTGTTTGTAACACTCTTATCATTTTTTGTCCATTGAGTTGATTTTTGATTAATCTTTGAACATGCTTGATGTTGATTTATTCACACTTAAGGCATCTTAAATTTTATTGGTTGATTTTTGCATATGTTTGAGACTTATGGGCTGTGTAAGTTTTTTTTTTTTTTTGGTTCCCACTGTTTTTGATGCGTCTGCTGATTACGCGGGATCTCATGGGTCCTCACGGCCTCAAAGTCCACTTATCTGGCCTCTTTTTAAAAATAAACCCTCGCCTATTTATATTCACTTTATTTTTTTCTCTTCTCTTTCATTCTCGTTGCTCTCGAGCCCTTAACGCTAGGAAATTCTTGGCTGCCTCTTCCTCCTCCTTCCAGTGAGCTTCTCCCCTCCATTCCTCGTCGATTCTTCTAGGTCATCTTCAATGTAACCCTCCCGCTCCTCTTCGGTTCTACGTTTTTTGTTTCAGTTAGGTTTATCGTGCCCTAGCTTTTTGGTGGTTTTAGGGGCTTTTGCCTAGCGTTGGGTGGGTGAGTTTTTAGTTGTCGTGAGCCCCTTTGCGGGTTTATTTGTCTTGGTTGGAGGGCATTTCTATCCTCGCCTTGCTTTGGTTGGGTTGTAGGGCTTTGTGCTCAATTTGTGTGTGCTTCAGTGTGTGTTTCATTATATCTTTTAAGCTTACTTGCCGTTTGAGAGAGAGAGAGAGAGAGAGAGAGAGAGAGAGAGAGAGAGAGAGAGAGAGAGAGAGAAATATTTATATATTTCATTATATGATGATAGAGATAATAGTCAAAAAATTACTGAAGGGAATCAACGGGAAAATATATAAACCTAAATGTAATATATATATTAACACTCCCTATCCCAATTAAGGTTTTTTTGGGGGGGTATTTAACGGCATTTCACTTTATGGACTATAAGTAACATTCAAGTACGTGCTTCAAAGTGTTAAATTGCAAAGGTTAAGCTGTTAGGGAAATGGGTGATTTAAATATATAGTCTCAATGGCCCCCAAGTAGGCCGAATACGGCGAAATATTATAATTATAAAAAAGGCAATGAAGAACATGCCATATTATGTTGTTAAACATTTGGGAACAATTTGAAGAGGGTTATAAGATGGCTAATAGTGCCTAGAAGTTTGGTAATCAAAATATCAAACCTTGTACTTTATAAATCATGGCTATAAGTTTGTATTTCATCCTTAATAGGACGAAACCATTCAAATATATATATACTAGTGTTGACCCGTGCGATACACAAAATTCACAAATTTTGTAGTCATAATACAAATTGAGAGTAACTTAACCATTAGTACAAATTGAAAAAATTTGTGCATTTGCGTTGCGCAAACTATACAAATAAACTTAATTATTATGAGAATGTTGAGTTATTCATGATTCAATTTGGATTTTTATACCTAATCAAAATAAAAATGGAAAGAAAAATAAAAATTTATTTCAATCCCAAATAAAAGTAGAAACGTAAACTCAAAAGGAATGTATTTTTATGCCATTTTTTTTTCTTGGTAATATGTATGCCATATTAATCTTTTCTTTAAGTTAAATTTCAATCCTTAGCCGCAAAGAAAAAAAGAAGAAAAAAAACACCAAACGTAAATTATGTATTGGACATGAATAAAAAATGAAAAAAAAAAGAGGTTAAGGCTGGCTTAAATTAGCTTATGATGTTAAAGTTGCAATAACTTTAGACAAGTAAAGGTTCAACATGTAATGTAATGTTATAGAAAATTGTATGGATTTGTTTGACTATAGTATTTTAATGGTCTAAAATTCCAAAAAATTGAAATTTTATGTAAGACAAGAAAGGTTGATTATTCGATAGATAATAAGGATATTTAGTCTTGGACTAAAATGTTGTATTTTATTTTCTTTTGGAGATAATTATCTATATAAAATTTGTTAAGTAAGATGCATATAGATGACAATGATAAGAGTTGAGATTCTCTGTGTTCCAAAAGTTATTTTCTTATACTAGCACCTAAGTCAAATGCATGAATTGATATTAAGATGAAAGCCCATAACGTTACAAACATGCATGCCCATGTGAAAATTTCATTACATTATAAACATGCATGCCCATACGAAAAACCCATTTTCGGAATTGGTTGATCTAAATAAAATCAAGCAATAGCCCAAAAACATTGATTACAAAGAACAAACATAGTTAATTTAATTAGAAATAACTACTGAAAATTGAATACACACATAGATTCATTTTCTAAGCAATCAAATGAATAGTGGGAAAACTCCTCCCATCCAAAAGTATCAGCACCACACAGATCAAGGCGTATATAGAGGGTTATCTTTGATGATCAGGTTAGCTGACACTCATGTTTAGACCCTGAGTCGGGCTAGCCACAGTCGCGAATGAGCATCAATCGTCAACTGACGGCTAACACCTCAGCTGGAACCCATACAACTGCAGTCGGCCCCAGTTGAGTTGTTAGTCATCAGTCGGCTATTGACCCTCAGTTGCGGCTGTGAATAGCAACTTTTCAAATCCCTTTAACAATCACGTGACAAGTCGTAACACTGCTTTCTCATATTTGACACTGAACAAAAAAAACACACACACACGACAACACAAAATTTCAAAAATAAACAAAAATTTCAAAAAAGCTCTTACATAATAAAATAAAATAAAATAATAATACCAAATACTAAAATACTAAAGGCCGACCGATCTCACCTTGCTTTGGGCCATCCCATAACTATAATAGAGACTTTTCCATCTTTGTAAGACATCGTAAGGATTACCTCGTCTTTTTGCCTTTCATGTCAAATTTCATATTCTGACTGATAACATAGTAAAAGTATTTCAACAAACTAAAAAATTACTTAGACGATAAATACTGAGTCATCAACATTAATCTAATAATTCAAGACCAAATTGCATAGATAAAACTATATAAGTCAGCAATAAGATGAGATGAAAAAACTAATAACCTATATATACACACAGACAACTAGAAGAGTGAGTGACACATTTAATGTAGTGAACTATATACAAACATTGAAAAGATTTTGCGGCCCATTTAATTCAGTGAACTATATAAATTTTCATTATATATGTACCACTTGAAGTTTTGCTTGATCAAACTCGTCGTGCTAAAATCTTTCCCAATGAGATCCTGACCCCTCATCACTTTAGCAACTGTAAAGACCTCCACCCTTCCTACGTTTATCAAAAAAATCATCAAATACCAATTCCTTACTCAGATTCGTAACATTAAACATAAAAGACCCATAATTGAAATGGCTACACATTTTAAAAGAGACATTAAAAGAGGGGTTGATTGATTACCTTATGTTAAAGTGCAGGATCGACCTAAAAAATAAAAAATCCAAAACGAAAATTAAAAATCTGACTAAGCATTAGAAATTCAATTACCTTTTTATTTATACAGTTTTGATACAAATTCATATAAGATAATGGGAAAGAAAAAATAACAGTGTAATTCAATTCTGGAAATACTATGATCAGAATCTGGATTTTCTTACAAATAAATGTCTTATAACTTCCATAAAGGCAGTTAAATAAACATAATAGACTCTGATTGATAAGAAATTTACTAAAAATAAATGTCGTGTGAATTCCGCGAAGGCAGTTAAATAAACATAACAGATACTAATTGATGAGAAATGAGAGGTGGAAAAAAAATCATACATGATGTTTTCATTGGATAAGAGGGCTGTGGGAGGAAAGTAACAAAGAAAAAAAAATGAAATACAAAGTTTGAGAACCTGTCTATACATTTGATAACAAAAAAGAACCTGTCTATACAGAGTTAAATCTATATTATATACATGTCTACATCAATATGGGCTAGGCACATGAGTACGCAGTTGGAGCAATAAAAGGACAATCCGTATTATTGCATGAAATAAAAAGAGTTAATAGATATAACTTTTAGAACATATACACACATTACATATTTCATCTTGGGTTGACGATGGCGCAGACATAGTTGAGGCGATCGGGGAGTAGGTAGAATTTGGTGGTGGATTTAGTAGATGGAGCCTACGCCGTTTCTCATATTATCAACTTTTGAGATCACGCACTCAGCTGCGTTCAACAGCACTATCGGTTACGTCGGCGATCAATGTTGGCAGGTGTCAGAGGGGAAGAAGGTGATTACTCTTAGAAATAGTAATTTTTTGGCTTAAATTGTTAGTTGATTAGTTAAATTTGGTGTTAATTTAGTATTCTAACTCTTAAAACGCGTTAAAATTCTTTTTGTACACTTTTTGCAGGATTTAGAGCTTAAACTAAGGCAAATGGGCAATCTTGAGTATGACCGATCGATCGCCCGATCAATCTCCCGATCGAACGGTCCACGGAACGTTCGATCGGCCGATCGATCGGTGATCCTGCGATCGATCTGTGATGCTCTGTTCAACCTTCTGCAGCAAACTTAAGAGAGGGCGTTTTTCCGATCGATCGGGCGTTCGATCGGTGACGTCGGAATTCTCTCAACAGACTACACAGAAGCAAACTTCAGAGGGGTCGGTTTTGCGATCGATCGGGCGTTCGATCGCCTTGACCGATCGATCGGTCGACGACCGATCGATCGGTGTGTACAGGCTCTATTTTTCTGCAGAGTATAAAAGCTTTTGTTCCAGACAAAAAGGGGGATAGGTCATTTTTTTGCAGATTCTGGACGGGAAAGGAGCTCCAAAAAGGGGTTTTTGTTATCTTGTAAGGTTTTTAAGTTAGATTTACTCTTAATGTTTTGTATTTAATGTCATTTATTACTTTTGGATCATTGTAATGAATGCTTGATATATATATATGAAGTGAATGATTTCTACTTTTTTCTAGCAACTTTCTATCATTTTCTTGGCACTTTCCCTCACTTTCTTGGCAACCAAACACTAGTTCTTTATAATTTAATGGTAGATTTGGCTCCTTTTATGTTATTTAGCATGGATTCTAGTAGCTAAATACCTCTTGGATGTGGTTGTAAAGATCCACCAAGGATCTTCAAAGGGTTGAAAATGGGTTGTATGAACTTCAAAGTCATATCCTCAAAATTATATGGTTTCATTTGATTTAGCATGAGATTCATTAGAAAAACTTAGATTCATAACCCTTTGGCAATATTTATGCACAAATCAATATTTGGTATAGGTATTGCACATGTTTAAGGTTTGATTCTAGGATACCAATTATAGATTCCCTCTTTATGCTCAATCAAATAAAACTCACATTTTTATAGCTGACATTTTCCGAATCAAGAATTCAAGGTGTGATTCTTGATTTGAGTTATAAACCTCTCATTGGAAACCCTTGTTGTGAATTGGTGGATCAAAACAACCATGTCCAAACTTTTCTCCTTAATTACATAAAACTAGCTTTTGTTGTCTTTAATAGTCACTAAATTATTGCATGAAGCATAGAACCATCATCATCTCAAAACCAACATATTTTCGGTCTCTTTTATGTTAAGAATTTTCATTTGCAATCCATTAAGATAAGTACCCGTGCTAGTTGAGCTTTGTTGCTATATTTGCAGAATTCCCTTGGGAGAGAACGACACCGGATCCTCCGGTTTTACTACAAGCGCGACCTCCGTACCCTTGCGGAGTGACTCCAGTTGAAGCACATCTGGAGGCGTGCCAAGTTTTGGCGCCGTTGCCGGGGAGTTCATAGGCAAAAGCTACACCGGACGAAAGCTAAGGATTGCGGAAGAAAATTGAAAAAAAAAAAAAAAGAAGAGCAAGAAAAAAAAAACACACACAAAAAGGGTGGATTTCATCACCACCCCCGAGGGAAGCATCTACGGGCTTCGGGCCCCGGTACACTCTCATTTCCCTTAAGGTGTTTTATTTTTAGGATTATTTTTATTTATTCTTTTCTCTAGTTTCTTTTGTTTGATATAGTATAATTGCATTGCATTTTTGTTAGGAAATTATCCCTTTTCGGGAGTATTTAGTGAAGTTAGGATAGTGTGTGAAAGTTTCAAATTGGTGGTACGCTTATTGTATGTGGAGATTGGAGGTACGGAGTTGAATTGAGAAAAAGCCGTTGTCCGGCCTAGGGAATTGTGTATGATGTGCTGAACGACCCTATCGGTCCAACCTTATGTGTGCATTCATTCTTGCATGTCATATTTCACGCGGGACGAACATCATCGCCTTGTGAGGATTGAGAGCATTGAGAGCACAAGCACATCTTCACCAACACCTAGCTTACCTTTAGTGGTCGACCTAGGTTTCATTCCAATGGCAAATCCCAATGAACTCGGCTTACCTAACATTCAACCCTTGCATCCAAATGTCCAAATCAACCCGGAAGTTCATGAGGAGTTTGAAAGAGGGAGCCATCATGGCGACCTGGTGGCTCCCCCTATACGGACTCTCCGGAACTACCTAAACCCACCAAGGCAAGCACCAACATCGTGCATTGTTTTCCCGTCCCATCACAACACTCTAAACATTAGGTCGGGAATGATGCAAATGTTGCCTCAATTCCACAGGATGGATTCGGAACAACCCTACATTTTTCTTAAGGAATTTGAGGATGCTTGTTCAATTGCTATGGACAACTCATGTCCAAGGGAAGTATTTTTGTTGAAACTCTTCCCATTTTGTTTGAAGGACAAAGCTAAGCTTTGGTTCAATTCCTTGCGACCCATGTCCATCCATTCTTGGGCTACTCTCCAAAGGAAATTTTTGAGCAAATTTTTTCCCGAAAATAGAACCGAGGCCATTCGAAGGCAAATTTCACAGTTTTCTCCTTTGTTGGGGGAAACTTTCTTTCAATGTTGGGAGAGGTTCAAAGACCTCTTAAATTCTTACCCCCATCACGGTTTCGCCGATTGGCACGTCATCAACACATTTTATTCTTCTTTGACACCCCAACTCAAGCAATTTGTCGAGTCCATGTGTGCGGGGACGTTTTTTGATAAGCAACCCCATGAGGCATACGATTATTTTGATAACTTGGAAAATAAGGCTAGAGATTAGGCACTTACCAGGACCCAAAATCCCGAGGGTCGCTCAATCCAACAAGGGGTGGGAAGATATCAACTCAAGGAAGTTGATGATGTCAATGCTAGGGTGGCTACCTTGGCAAGAAAATTAGAGGCTCTTGAGGTGAAAAAAGTTCAATCGGTAGAGAGTGAGGAGTTGAGAGAAGTATGTTGTCTTGTGTGTGAAACCTCGGACCATACCACCGCTTCATGCCCAATCATTCCGGGTGTGAAGGAGGCTTTGCACGGCCAAGTTAACGCAATTGGCCAATATTCAAGAGGAGGGGGTAACCCCTATTCAAAAACATACAACCCGGGGTGGAGAGATCATCCCAACTTTGGGTGGAGGAACAATGAAGGGACTTCAAACTCCCACAACTATCAAGGAGGGTATCAAAACCCTCAATCATACCAAGCACCTCCACCCCCACAAGCACTTCCACCACAACATCCACCTCCACCTTACCAACAAGCACCCGTGCCCCAATTCCAAAATCAACCAAGGCCATACCAACCCCTCCATAGATGACAGTGTTTACCAACTTGCCAATGACATGAGGGGGGTTAGTTCAAGGGTTGATAAACAAGAGAAAGTGCTAGACCAACACTATAGGTTACTTGAGGACATCTAAAAGCAAATGTCTACATTGACACAAGCTTTGACCCAAAATGTCCCGGGAAGATTCCCGGCTCAACCTCAACCTAACCCGGCGGTTAGGCAAGTGCACATAACCGAGGGTAAGAGTGACCCTAGTACGAGTCATGACCAAGTGCAAGCCATAACCACACTTAGAAGTGGCAAGACCATTGATAAAACTATCCCACCTCGGGATGAGACTTCTAGGAAGAGTGTTGGTCAAGAAGAGAGAGAAAAAGAGAAAGAGGAAAAAGAGCCAAGAGAGGGGGGGGGGGGGGGGGGGGAACTTAGCCAATCCCATTGAGATTTTGAGTGAAAGTGAGAGGGATAAGAGAAGGGACATAGTCAAACATGCTCCCTTCCCGCAAAGGTTGACCAAACCAAAGAATGAACTTCTAAATGCGGAAATTTATGAAGTGTTTAAGCAAGTAAAGGTCAACATCCCTATCCTTGACGCAATTAAGCAAATACCTTCTTATGCTAAGTTCTTGAAGGACTTATGCACTTTTAAGAAAAGGTTGCATGTCAAGGAAACCGCCATGATGAATGAAAATCAAAGTGCGATTTTGCAATGTAAGACCGTGCAGAAATTCAAGGACCCCGGATGTCCTACTATTTCGTGTACCATTGGGAACACCAAGATCGATCGTGCCTTGTTAGACTTAGGGTCTAGTGTCAACCTTTTACCCTTTTCAGTGTATAAGGAACTTGGCCTAGGAGAGTTGAGCCCTACTCGTGTTACCTTGCAATTGGCAGATCGTTCTATAAAAGTTCTAAGAGGTATCATTGAGGATGTTCTCATCCAAGTTGATAACTTTTGCTTCCCGGTCGATTTCATTGTCCTAGACACCCAACCTGTTGAGAGTTGCATAGCTCACAACCAAATTCCTGTGATCTTGGGACGCCCTTTCCTAGCTACTTCCAATGCCATCATACATTGTAGGAATGGGTTAGTGAAATTGTCTTTTGGCAACACCACCTTCGAGCTTAACATCTTTTCGGTTGCCAAACAAAAGGGGGAATGTGAGGATATCCGGGAGGTAGATATCATAGAGAGCATAGTTCAAGAACACTTTGAGTGGGAGAGTTTTGAGGACCCTTTGGAGAGGGCATTAGTGAGAAGTGAACCGCATGCTTCACTTGATAGTGAGGGCATGGTGTCAAGTGAATTGTCTCATTTAGAGGGTGAGAGAGAGGAGTGTTTACATGTGGGTCAATGGACCCCTTCTTTTGAACCCCTCCACCCTAGTGCCGAGAAACCGATTTCTTCGGAGGAGAAGCCTCCCATTCTCAAGAGTAAGCCCTTGCCTTCCAATTTAAAGTATGCATTTTTAGGGGATGGGGAGTCATACCCGGTTGTGATTTCCTCTAGCTTGTCTGGGAGCCAAGAGGAAGAGTTGATAGCGTTGCTTAGGAAATATAGAAAAGCCCTAGGATGGACTATCGCCGACCTTCATGGGATTAGTCCTCTTGTGTGCACTCACCGTATTTTTTTAGAAGAGGAGGCTAAATCCATTCGTCAAATGCAAAGGCGATTGAACCCTAATATGAAGGAAGGGGTTAAAGGTGAGGTTTTAAAATTGCTAGATGCAGGTATCATTTACCCCATCTCCGATTCGAAATGGGTTAGTCCGACCCAAGTGGTGCCTAAGAAATCGGGTGTCACGGTGATAAGAAATGGCAACAATGAGTTAGTGCCAACCCGTGTGCAAACCGGGTGGCAAATGTGCATTGATTATCGCCGCCTCAATAATGTGACCCGAAAGGACCACTTCCCTTTACCCTTCCTTGATCAAGTCCTAGAAAGGGTGTCCGGTAAGGCTTTCTATTGTTTTTTAGATGGATATTCGGGGTACAATCAAATCGATGTAGCCCTTGAGGATCAAGCCAAGACAACATTCACTTGTCCGTTTGGCACATATGCTTATAAACGTATGCCCTTCGGGCTATGTAATGCACCGGTGACATTTCAAAGGTGCATGATGAGCATATTTAGCGACATGATTGAGCAAATTGTCGAAGTCTTCATGGATGATTTTTTCGTCTATGGGGATACTTATGAAGGTTGTCTTGGTAATTTAGGAAAAGTTTTGATGAGATGTGAGGAGAGTAACCTTGTGCTCAATTGGGAAAAATGTCATTTTATGGTTACAAGTGGTATAGTTTTGGGGCATATTGTGTCGGCCAAAGGACTTGAAGTTGATAAAGCAAAAATTGAACTTATTCAAAAATTGCCCGCCCCAACGTGTGTGAAGGAGATTAGATCATTTCTTGGGCATGCCGGTTTCTATCGGCGTTTCATTGAGGGTTTTAGTGCAATCTCTAGGCCCATGTGTCATCTTTTGTCCCAAGATGTTCCCTTTGAGTGGACATCTTCTTGTCAACAAGCTTTTGACAAGTTGAAGGGACTTTTGACCACCGCCCCAATCATTCGAGCACCCAATTGGTCTCTTCCATTTGAGCTAATATGTGATGCTAGCGACTATGCCGTGGGGGCCGTTCTAGGACAAAGAGTTGACAAAAAGCCTTATGTCATTTATTATGCTTCTAGAACTCTCAATGAAGCTCAAATCAACTATACCACAACCGAGAAGGAACTCCTTGCGATGGTTTTTGCACTTGATAAATTTAGGTCTTACTTGATTGGGTCATTGGTCATCATCTACACCGACCATGCGGCCCTAAAGTATCTCCTCACAAAACCCGATGCAAAATTGCACCTCATTCGATGGATACTTTTGCTCCAAGAATTTCATATAGAAATGCGTGATAAAAAAGGGGTTGAAAATGTAGTTGCGGACCACTTGTCTCGGCTTCCCTTAAATGGGCGAGCCGTGGACCCAACCCCTATCAAGGAGCACTTCCCGGATGAGCATCTCATGCATGTGAGTGCCGTTGAGCAAGTTTCAACCCTTTGGTTTGCAGACATTGCGAACTTCCTTGTCACCGGTAAGGTTCCTTCCACATGGTCATCCATTGACAAGCGTAAATTCTTCCGGAATGTGCGCTATTTTTCGTGGAATGATCCTCACTTGTTTAAGTATTGTCCGGACCAAATCATTCGCCGGTGTATCCCAAATCACGAATTCCAACAAGTGATAGAATTTTGTCACTCTCATGCTTGTGGAGGACACTTCTCCTCCAAGAAGACCACGGCCAAAATTTTGCAATGTGGGCTTTATTGGCCTACCATGTTCAAAGATGTACATACTTTTTGTCTAGCTTGCGATAGGTGCCAACGGTTAGGAACACTTTCTAAGAGGCACATGATGCCTCTTCACCCCATCACTATTTTGGAAATATTTGATTGTTGGGGGATCGATTTCATGGGACCGTTTCCTAACTCGTTTGGGTACCTTTTTATTCTTGTTGCGGTAGATTATGTCTCTAAGTGGGTGGAAGCAATTGCCACCCGAAGCAATGACCACCAAGTGGTCTTGCGATTTTTGAAAGAGAACATTTTTTGTAGGTATGGCATGCCTCGTGCCATGATAAGTGATGGCGGTTCACATTTTTGTAACAAGCCCTTTGCGTCTTTAATGCGTAAGTATGGTGTGGTCCATAAGGTTGGATTACCATACCATCCTCAAACGCAAGGGCAAGTAGAGTTGGCCAATCGGGAAATTAAGCGCATTCTAGAGAAAACCGTCAATCCAAATAGGAAAGATTGGTCTCTTAGATTGACCGATGGGTTGTGGGCATACCGCAAGGGCTATAAAACCATTCTTGGCGTATCACCCTATAGACTTGTGTACGGGAAGGCATGTCATCTTCCCGTCGAAATTGAGCATAAAGCATATCGGGCGATTCGTCAATGTAATAAGGATATTGATGTTGCGGGTACCCACCGAAAACTCCAACTCAATGAGTTAGATGAACTCCGCAATGATGCATTTGAAAATGCAAAAATTGCTAAGGCCCGAATGAAACACTTTCATGACTAACATATCATTCGAAAAACTTTCAAAGTTGGCCAAAAAGTGTTATTGTATGATTCACGCTTGCATCTATTTCCGGGCAAATTGCGGAGTAAGTGGGCCGGGCCATACATTGTTAAAGAAGTTTTTCCCCATGGAGCCATTGAGGTGCAAAACCTCACGAATGGCTCGGCATTTAAGGTGAATGGCCAGCGGCTAAAGCCGTATTTTGAGACGTTTCAAGGGGAGTTGGACTGTGTGGATCTCATCGATCCACCGTCCTTCGAGTGACATTAGATTGTCGTGTTTTATAATTTAGGAGTAGTTCTTTTGTTTTTCTTTTTATAGGTTTCTTTCTTTTTTCTTTTGGTAGTTAGTTGTGTACATTTGTATTCCCGAGAGTCCCGCCCTCCCTGTTGTTCTTTTTCTATTCCATTTTTCCTCATGCCTTGAGGTCATGGCATAATTCCAGTTTGGGGGGGGGGGGGGGGGGGGGGGGGGGGGGGGCACCATTTGCATGGTTCTGTGAACAATTCTGTGAATTTCTGCAGAACTTCAGAGAGGTTGTATTTGTGATCGATCGGTGGGCCAAACCGATCGATCGGCCTATCAATCGTGTACTTTGCGATCGATCGGTGACGACTGCGATCGATCGGGGTTGTTACTGCACCGATCGAAAGGGAGCGGTATCGATCGATCGGCCGATCGATCGGTGGCGCTCCATTTTGATCGGTCCGCGAGGCGATTGATCGGTTTAAAGGTCCGATCGATCGGTGACCGAGTTGCCTATAAAATCTCATTGTTCACTGTTCATTTTCACTTTCGCTCGCGAGAAATTGAGTGTTTTGAGAGCCTTTTCATTTATCGGAGCAGCGAGGCCCTACCAGTTTACTTTGCTAGACTTGGTCTCGCCTTTTCACGATTTTCTACGCTTCGAGAGGTATTCCTTCCGTCGATCTTTGTCTATTATTTTCATTTCCAGCTGTACTTAGCCTTGTAGAGAGTTATGGTCGAGACTAGGAGTACTGAGGGTACAGCTGGGGCGGGGACTTCTCAGACTCTGGCCCAGTTCCAGCAGCTCCAGCGTGAGCATGCTAGGAGGGAGAGAGAGGGAGAGTATGATTCCACTCGCTTTCGGATGAGGGATCAGGAGCGAGAGTTTGGACGGGTGTGGAGCGCCCGTAAGGTAGTAGTGGAGAGGCATTGGACAGTGAGTCAGTTTGATGCCGAGCCATATGGTTGGCTCCAGCCTTTGACCGACCACCAGTGGTTAGGGTTAGCTTCTTTTAGGGGCCAGTACTCAGCCACCCTCGTGGCAGAGTTCATGGCTAACATTTCATCGGACCCCGTTGGTGGTGACAGACATATTCTTCGCTCTTGGGTTCGGGGTAGGGATGCTGTTATCACCCCGGACTCCTTTGCTGAGCAGTTTGGTATACCGAGGGTTGCTAACCCTCAGTTCTCTTATGATGGGGAGCATCCACCATCTCATGAGGAGATGTGCGCCGAGATTTTAACACCGGGAGAGTCCTGGACCACTTCCCAGATCAGGATTAGGCAGATTGCCCCCAGATACCACCCGCTGTTCCTTTGGACTTGCTATTCGATCTTTCCACTGGGGAGGACGGTGGAGTGCAGTAGGATGCGAGGGCAGTTGATGTGGGCTATTGGCACGGGCAAGACTATTGACTTGCCCCACTTCATGTATATGGCATTGTGGGCCGCAACTCAGGTTGCTACTCCCCAGTCCAGCATCCCTTTTGGTTGTTTTTTGACAGCGAGGATTAGGGCGGCAGGGGTTAGTGTTGCGGATGTTGTACTGCTCTCCTCTTCGACTGACATAGACTAGAAGACGAAGAAGAGGGCGGCAGGGCAGTTGTCGAAGAAGGGGGGGTCAGCTAGTTCGGCTCACTCGTCTTCTCAGCAGCCGGCTTCTCAGACTCAGGAGGAGACCCAGTCAGGGGAGCAACTGTAGGATCAGTCGGGGCAGCCAGCGCAGGCTCAGGCTCAGGCTCAGGAGGAGCCAGCTCAGGGGACGTTACTTCAGACTTTGGCGGCTATTCAGGAGCAGCTGACCGCTCAGCAGGCAGAGCGCCAGCAGTGGCAGGCCGACATTATGGCTAGATTAGATCTTCAAGACATCGCCATTGCTGCACTTCAGGGTCAGCTGATTGACATTCAGCAGCAGCAGCAGACTTAGTCCACTCGACTCCAGGAGATTATCCAGCACCTTGGCCAGCCTCCTCCGGATGATGGAGACCTCTTTTCGGACCTCCAGTTAGATTAGATGCATTGTGCACTTCATAGCATTTCATTTCATATGATGTATCTAAATCTTTTTTATTATAGTGGATGTATTTATTTTTGAGCTGTTTGTATAGTGATCTTTCTTATTGTGGCATACCCTTTTTGTATACATTTATTATATTCTCTTGTCTTTTTCGAGTATATTTTGGCAGTTCAGTTACAGGTGTACTTTTTCATTGATATCCATATCGCATGTATTGTTCCAACCGAGGTAATGGGTATTGTATGGTATTCGTATCACTCTTTTCTATAACTTGACACCTTAGCTATGTCCTTAATTGTTGATATCATTTCTTTTTGGATTTTTGTGATGGAGGTGTCAAGGTTATTTCAAACAAGTACCATACCATGTTTTGATTAAATTTGAGTTGATGATTAACCCACCTTAGAGATTATGATACATTGCAAGTTTTTGGCATAAAATCATTATAAGAGACAATTCACATTATTGTGCACTAACATGTTATGTGATGCCTTGTGTTTCATTCTTATGCATGCATGTCCTTATAAGGTGGAGATTTTTACCGTGTGAGCTTTAGAGCCTATTTATCGCCTTTGAAGAGTGAATCACATTTATTCAAGATTATTTTTGTTGATCCTCATTCATTGAATAGCTTCATTATTTTTTGATGTTGGTTTACATGTTCGAGTGTTAGATAGATTTATTGACCCCTTATACACTTTTGAAGTTTTGATTTATTGTATTCTTCATATTCTAAACACATAGGCCATTTCATTCTATTGAGCCATTCCATGTGTATTTTTCTTCTTTTTAATATTCATATGCATGTGGATAAGTTTAAAGAGTGTCAATGCCAATAGATGCATTGCTCTTATATTTGTAAAGTTGGATGTGTATGGAGTTGAAGAGTAAAGAAAAAAATATATATATATACATACATAGAAAAGGATGAAAAGGTGTGTTCAAAAAAAAAAAAAAATCAAATACAAAAGAAGTGAGGTGAAGGAAGATTGTAAAAGTGAATCAAAAGAGTGGAAATGTGGAAGTGAATATCATTGATCATCATGTGTAATGCGCATGCATATGTTGAACCCTTTTACCATTTTCTATCCTCTTACATAGCTCTTCTCTCATTCATCACCCTTATGGCCTTGATATCCGAAGATACATGAATCTTTAATTCAATTGTGTATGAGGCATTTATGTCAATTTTCTAGATTATGCTTAAGCTGTGAATATTCCTTCATGAAGCTATGCCAAGTCGATACACTTACAATTTATTCGTCTTTGGTTTTGGAATTGCTCTACTTGCATGGTTTATACATTTACTCATTAAAAGAGCTTTCCATTGAGGGACCCTGAGTGTTCATGTTTAAAGTTGAGTGTATGCCTTGTGAGACTTGGATCGAAGCATCGAGGACGTAATTGTACGAGTTTTGAATCATTAGGATCATATGTCGTTGGTAGTACACGTCAATGTGTTTTATTTCTTCCATGCTTTATGCCTTTGCCTTGCTTTAGTTCACAACCTAGGTGGATGGAGATTTGACTTGAATAAAGATTAATGCATGTGTATATTTTTGTTTTCCTCTCATACTTTGATAGGGACTATCAAAGGTTTAGTTGGGGGGTGTTGATTACTCTTAGAAATAGTAATCTTTTGGCTTAAATTGTTAGTTGATTAGTTAAATTTGGTGTTAATTTAGTATTCTAACTCCTAAAATGCGTTAAAACTCTTTTTGTACACTTTTTGCAGGATTTGGAGCTTAAACTAAGGCAAATGGGCAATCTTGAGTATGACCGATCGATCGCCCAATCGATCTCCCGATCAAACGGTCCACGGAACGTTCGATCGACCGATCGATCGGTGATCCTGCGATCGATCGGTGACGCTCTGTTCAACCTTCTGCAGCAAACTTCAGAGAGGGCGTTTTTCCGATCGATCGGGCATTTGATCGGTGACATCGAAATTCTCTCAACAGACTACACAGAAGCAAACTTCAGAGGGGTCGGTTTTGCGATCGATCGGGCGTTCGATCGCCTTGACCGATTGATTGGTCGACAACCGGCCGATCGATCGGTCGACAACCGATCGATCAGTGTGTACAGGCTCTGTTTTTCTGCAGAGTATAAAAGCATTTGTTCGAGACAAAAAGGGGGATAGGTCATTTTTCTGCAGATTCTGGACGGGAAAGGAGCTCCAAAAAGGGGTTTTTGTTATCTTATAAGGTTTTTAAGTTAGATTTACTCTTAATGTTTTGTATTTAATGTCATTTATTACTTTTGGATCATTGTAATGAATGCTTGATATATATATGAAGTGAATGATTTCTACTTTTTTCTAGCAACTTTCTATCATTTTCTTGGCACTTTCCCTCACTTTCTTGGCAACCAAACACTAGTTCTTTATAGTTTAATGGTAGATTTGGCTCCTTTTATGTTATTTAACATGGATTCTAGTAGCTAAATACCTCTTGGATGTGGTTGTGAAGATCCACCAAGGATCTTCAAAGGGTTGAAAATGGGTTGTATGAACTTCAAAGTCATATCCTCAAAATTATATGGTTTCATTTGATTTAGCATGAGATTCATTAGAAAAACTTAGATTCATAACCCTTTGGCAATATTTATGCACAAATCAATATTTGGTATAGGTATTGCACATGTTTAAGGTTTGATTCTAGGATACCAATTATAGATTCCCTCTTTATGCTCAATCAAATAAAACCCACATTTTTATAGCCGACATTTTCCGAATCAAGAATCCAAGGTGTAATTCTTGATTTGAGTTATAAACCTCTCATTGGAAACCCTTGTTGTGAATTGGTGGATCAAAACAACCATGTCCACGCTTTTCTCCTTAATTACATAAAACTAGCTTTTGTTGTCTTTAATAGTCACTAAATTATTGCATGAAGCATAGAACCATCATCATCTCAAAACTAACATATTTTCGATCTCTTTTATGTTAAGAATTTTCATTTGCAATCCATTAAGATAAGTACCCGTGCTAGTTGAGCTTTGTTGCTATATTTGCAGAATTCCCTTGGGAAAGAACGACACCGGATCCTCCGGTTTTACTACAAGCGCGACCTCTGTACCCTTGCGGAGTGACTCCAGTTGAAGCACATCTGGAGGCATGACAGAAGGAGAAGGAGAGATTAAGTGAGCAATCGAGAGGAACCGATTTCTCAATCAATGTAGCGTGAAAATCTGACTGTTAAATGATTTGAGGCTAAAATTGTGGAGTTCATTGTATAATGCATGCATTAGGACTCTTTTTCTTTTAATTTTTTCCGTGGTTCTTATTTAAGAAAAGTAGAAGAAGCCCGTTGGGAGATTTTGTCGTAGATTTTTTTATCAAATAGAGAGATTTTACAGAATTTTCTTTCTTACCGTATCTACCATGGGCCGGTTGGGAGATTTTGTGAAAGATTTTTCAATTAATTAATTAGAGGGATTTTTCTTTCTTACCATATATATTGTAAGCCGGTTGGGAGAGACTTCTATGGACGACTAGCAATCAAGCTTTGAAAAATCAAATTTGTAGATTTTGTTTCCTCCAGTTTATTTTTTTTTTCAAAGATTGGTTTTTTCTTTTTAGTTAATTTTTATGTTCCCTTGTCAAAATTTAACTCATTTAATTATTTGCTATGATTAATTTTTTGTTTCATTATTATTTTGTGTTTTTTGTTTTTTTCTATAAGAAAGAGATAGAGAAGCCTGATTGGTTGGAGGAGCTTGATGTGCCACATGGCATCATAGGTTCTTAGAATTTTTAGAAAAATAAGAATTTATTTTTGAAGGCCCTAGAGCCTCTCACTATATTTGTATATGTATACAGTATATATATATATATATGCAGGCTTTAACATTGAAACCGAGACAGCAATAGTGACTAATTCCAACTACTCCTTAGAGCCTGTTTGGAATTTGAAGGAGAGAAGAGAAAGAAAAGGAAACAAAAAGGAGAGGAAAAAAGGAAGAAAATTTTTAAATCATTCTCTCTTTCTCACTCTTCTTTTTTTTTCACTTTCCTTTCATTTTTTTTTACAAAACCAAACAAACAAAAGAAAATATTTTTCTTTCATTTTCTCTTTCCTTTCCTTTCCTTCCATTTCTCTTCCATCCTTCAAGTTCCAAACAGGCTCTTGTAAAATGCACCTAATGTAACTAAAAATATGTCAAACCAAATTACAGAAACATGAAGCGTAGCTTCATTCAGGCTACTTTTCACAAGACACCTAACATTGCTATGGCAAATGAAACTTAGAAGATTCAAGGAAATTAAGTCTTTTACGCTATTTCTGTTTTATCTGACAGAACTGGTCCATGGGCAGAGAGCAGTTGTAGCATTCCAAATATGTAATGCAATTAAAAATCTAGTAACGTGGAATCACTAGATTATCCGACTTCTCTATGCTAAGTAGATCAAGTTTAACTAGTTATATTATTAGGGGATAAACGCATAAAGGGTATATACTCGTTGAATTTGAGGCACACCGCAGACGAAATCTAAAGTGTAATAGTTACGCTATATATGTATGAATGTATATAAATGTCAGTTGCGTGTTTAATTAATTAAGTATTTTCAATATATGAACAAAGCAAGTGGATCATCCCCTTTTGAAATGAAACATCAATTGATTAAAAGGGAAAAAAAAATAAGCAAACTTATTTTAGAACTAATTGTCTCAACTTTCAAATTTGCTTTTTACTTGGAAAAATTGTCATTGTACAAGTATTGCAATATTAATCACCAAAGAAACTAAGATCAGATAGTAGGTGTACCATATCATTTATTCATATGACAAAATTATATTTATTCGGTATCTGAAGTAACCCTCTTCAACGCATTCATGTATGGAGATGGTGAACAATGAAATAGAAAAATCTAGGGAAGAAAACAAAATGATACAAAGTGAAACAAGGAAAGTGATAGGCTCTAGTGCTTTACCAAGTAATAATGGTCGTCGTTCTTTTTTTTACTAAGTCCTATTTGATGAATTAGAAGTTCTTCAGAATAAGTCACTAAGGAAAAAGATGGCATCTAAAATTTATGGAGAAAAATGATGGGTAGAAAAAACTTTTGGCATTGCTAAATTTCCATTTTTGACTTTTAAGCAAATAAGATTAGAGAATCTTACTTTAAAAAATTTTTTATGTTCGATATCATTTTAAAACATATTGTTTTTGTTTTTTTTTTTATGTTTTCAAAAACAAAAATAATGAAAAGCTCATAAACACAACTATTTTCATTTTTGTGGAAAATAGTTTTCAAAAAACAATCTAATGATATTTTCTAAAAGTGACCTGGATGCCTTTACAAACATTTCTGGAAAATATTTTTAGGAAATTTTTTGTATTAGTTTTTTTTTTTTTTTTTTTTTGCCAAGAGCAGAAAGCAGTCTTTGAAAACTAAACTAAAAAGTTTACAATTTCAAAATTACAATTATGAATCCACTTCTTAATAGGTAAAAGGTGTTTGGCAGTTACTTTCTTTTTTCTTTTTTTTTTTTTTTTTTTTTAGAAGAGATCAAATACAATTATAGGTAGCAAGGAGGAAGTTAGTAGGAGTGGGGAAGATAATAGACTAAATTTTACAGAAAGAAAACAGGAAGAGGATCAAATATTATCTATGTCAAGCACCATGCTCCTACAGCGTCTCAAACCCTTGACCTCGCCTCGCCTAAGTCGAGGTAGGGTCATGACCAACAACCCTCGTCTTTGGCAGTTACCTTATATTACCTTAACCCCAGCCACATTCCCTCCAAGCTATGCCTTCTGTGTTTACGTCCAACATGCACTTTACATTTGTTCTAAGGCTTCATGATAAAATATTAAACATGTCCTGCCACATGAGAATCAATGATGGTAACCCACTGCATGGTAAAATTCAATAATCAGTTTATATGAAAGAATGGGAAAATATTGTGCAAATCAAATGTTACATAAAAAACTGTAACTGTGGGTGCAAGTTTATCAAAACTGTGAAGATCCATATTGTATACTGTTGGGAAGTGCTCTCTTGTCCACCTAAACAAGCTATAAGCAATATTTATAAATACAATGAACAATAGCAAACAACTATTAAATAGAAGCATCAAAACTAAGAAATCAAGAGAGCAAGAACATCAAGCATTTACGTTGAAACCTTTCAAAGAAGGAAAAAAACCACAAGGTACCACCGGAATCCACTAATCAATGAAATGAGAGTACAAGAGGTTCACCACAACAAGATATTACACCAAGAACAAAAGAACCTTTACAAGAAATACATGAAGAAGCTTTCAACTTATAAAGCTAGTAGAACCCACTTTTCAAGAGAGAAACCCCAACTTTATTGAAGCAACAAACACCCTTGTAGATGAAAAAGAACAAACTCTTGTGTCTTGAATTTCAACTCAAGAAATCCTTATGTTCAGAAACCCTTGATGTGTATGTAGAAAATTTCTAGACAACCTCTCACTCTCTTCATTTTTGTCTCTATACCTTGTTGGCCACTACATAACTAATATGTATATATTGCAAGATAAGGCCCATGCCCAACAACTATTAAAATAGTGTGGATCATTCTCATGGGATTAGCCCAACAATCTTCCCCTCTAGACCCGTGAGGAGGACTCCCATTGTTTAGTGAATCTCATGCCCAAGTGCCAATGCTCACCAATCATCAATACCCACCAAGTCCCTACAAAGTTCTTCATTGTCCTTTGTAAGGACCTTGGTCATCATATCCGACGGATTACAATCCATGAGAATCTTCACAAGGTTCACCTATTGCTTCTCCAAGACATCTCGAATCCATGATAACGAACATCTATGTTCTTGGTTCTAGCATGGTAAGTTGCATTCTTACTAAGATTAGGGGCACTTTGACTATCACAATGGATAACATATCCATCCTTCTTCAAGTTTAATTCCTGCAAAAAATCCATCAACCACGACATTTCTTTACAAGCTTTGATAGCGGCTATATATTTCGCTTCGATAGTGGAAAGAGCAACACACTTTTGAAGCTTGGCTTGCCATGACACAGCCCGGCTCCCCCTCCAAAAGTGAATAAGTACCTTGAAATAGACCTCCAAGTATCAACATCACCGGCCATATCAAAATCTGTATAACCCACCAAGTGTGGTTCCACACCTCTAAAGCATAGACATAAATTAGATGTGCCTCTTAAATATCTCATTATGCACTTCACAGCTAGCCCATGCTCTTTACCTAGGTTTGCAAGGAATCAACTCAATACGCTAACCTTATATGCTATATCCGATCTTGTACATACATACCATGGCATACACCAAACTTCCTACAATGGATGAATAAGGAATTTTTTTCATCTCATTCTTTTCTGTCTCATTTAAAGGACTTTGCTTCAAACTCAAATTGAAATGGCCCGCAAATGGTGTTCCAATAGGCTTAGCATTTTTCATATTGAACTTTTCAAGCACCCGTTCAATGTACTTTGTTTGTGATAGCCACAACTTTCTTACTTTCCTATCACGCTTGATTTCCATGTGATGTGGATCGTATAGCTGACGAGTACTTGGAGACACGAAGGCGGCGATATACCCGGGCCGGGGGTCGGCAAACTTCAATCGACCGTAACTTTTGACTCGTAACTCCGTTTCGCCATTATAATATGTCGTTGAAAAGGTATCGACGAGCCGGATGAAATGATTTTCCGGCCTAGGAAATCGCAAAAAAATGCTTCTAAGTGTCGTTTTGGCCTGTTTTGTTTTTTTGGGCTTTTTTTTGCTTTGGGCCTTTGTTTTTTTTAATTAATCCGGTTTGTCCCGGGCCTAGGGTTTCGTGTCGCATATTTATAATCTCGTTAAGACACTTTTTCAGCAGTTTTGGATGTTTAACAAAGCTTGCGTGCGTTTGCACTTTTCCAATCATTCGGTATTTTCTACGAAAATCAACGAGTGTTTGATGCCCTAGAACCTAGTATTCGTGGTGAATCGATAGGTTGCAGGACGACTCTAAACCCGGTATTCGTGGTGAATCAACGGATTCGAGTGTATTATCTTGTTCTTTACTAGCCGCTGCATCACCATGCTCAAGATTTTCTTTGCCGACCCCAAATACTTCATGTGGAAGGACTTGCTTAAATCTTTCTTTGACTTGTTAATTTTTCCCGACATCCTCGCCAACTAGAAGCATGTCATCAATATAGAGCAAAAGAATAATAAAGTCTCCATCCTCAAACCTTTTGATGTAGACACAATGATCCCCATTTGTCTTTTTATACCCATGATTCATCATGAAACCATCAAACTTCTTGTACCATTGTCGAGGCGCTTGTTTCAAACCATATAAGCTCTTCTTAAGTTTACTAACCAAGTGTTCTTTACCCTTGACAACAAAATCTTAAGGTTGCTCCACAACTTTAGTTCTAAGCTTGCAACAAGACCTAGAATAATCTAGATGGAGGACATCTTGACAACCGATGAAAAAATCTCATCAAAGTCATCTCTTTTTTGTTGCTTAAAGCCTTTCATAACTAGCCGAGCTTTGTGCTTGACTTGCTTGTCACCATCATTTTTCAACTGAAACATCCATTTATTTTTCAAAACTTTCCAGCCCTTTGGTAACTTCACAAAATCATGTGTCATTCTTGTGCAAAGAATCAATTTCCACTTACATAGCCCATTGCCACTTGTCCTTTTGTCCGTAAACCTGTTCTACTTGAAAAGTTTCATGTTCTCTGCCGTAAGCATCATATACTCACTAATAGAGTACTTTCTTGATGGTTGAGAAAGCCTTATGGATCTTCTTAATTCCAGCACCAATGGAGGTTGTTCTTGAGGAGATTCATCTTCTTTCTCATCACCAACTTCAAGAGTAAGATTTTTACTAACTACATCATCTTAACCTTCTTGGACATCACGCCCTTCATTATGAATTACCAAATAAAAATAGGCCTTAAATCAACAAATTCACCTCCGCTAGCTTGTGGTTTCTCCATTTTTTTAAAGTCTGCAATGGTTTGGTTTTCAAGAAAATTAACATCTTGATTTCTAACCAACTTCTTTGCTTCCGGATCCCAAAGCTGATAACCAAACTCTTTACCTCCATAGCCCAAGAAAATGCACGGTCTTGACTTGTCATCAAACTTGCTTCTTTGACCTTTTGGTACATGAACAAAAACTTTACACCCAAACACCCTTAAGTATTTAAAAGAATCAACTCTGGTCCACACCTTTTTTGAGTAATCACCATTCAAACATTTTTTAAGAAGATCAATTAATCAAGTAACAAGTGGTACGCATAGCTTCGCCCCAAAATAATCTTGACAACTTGGCATATGACAACATACACCGACTTTTCCAACTGATGGTATCATTCATCCTTTCCTTCGCACCATTGGAGTATCGGATTCCATCTTCTCACATCTAATACCATGCGCTTTGCACTAGTATTCAAATGGACCTCTATATTCTCCACCATTGTCGATGTGGATGTAATTCAATGGCTTTCCGATTTTCATTTCAACTTTAGCATGGAAGTGTTTGAAAATGCCAAGAACCTCGTCTTATGTTTTATAACATAAGCACATACCTTTCTAGAAGTATCATCTACAAAAGTGACAAAATAAGAAGCATCACTCTTGGTTTTTCTTCTCATGGGTCCATAAACATCGGAAAGAACCAATTTCAATAAATCATGCTTTTTACTAGAAGTGTGTGAAAAAGAAGTTCTCCTTTGCTTTCTAATAATACAATGAATGCACCGGTTCAAAGGTGTACCTTTACCATTCAAAATGAGTTCCTTCTTTGCAAGAACTTGGAGGCCTTTCTCGCTCATGTGACCAAGTCGCTTGTGCCATAGATCCATAGTTGCTCCTTTCTCCATGATATTAAGATGGTCCTTGCACACTTTAGCTTGTGTTCGGTAAAGTGTACAACACTTCCTCCCCCTTGCTATGATAAGAGAACCCTTGATAAGCTTCCAACACTGATTCCACTCTAAAAGTGCATTGTTTATTCTCTAATTAGTTGTTTATTAGCCTCTATATGGGTATCAGAACAAGTTTTTAGTAATAAATTGATCTAAAATGGTTTTCTATGTGTATTATCGGTTTTTTGTGATAAAATGACGAAAATGGGCTTAAAGTAAAGAAGTCCGTCCGGACGGTCCATTTGGACAGAGAAAACACAGTTCGAACGGTGCGTTCGGACGGTGAGTTCAGACGGTCCGTTTAGACAGATGAATTAGCATTCAGACACTACGACGGAGATCGGAGTTCCAGAGTCCCTTTTTCTCATTTGAAGCTGTCATAGAGTCGATTTTTCCCTTTCGAAGCTATCACAGAGTCATGTTTTTCCGTTCGAAGAAATACAGAGCCGAGATTCCACGTCTAAAGACCGTCCGAACGGTGAAATAACCGTCCAAACGTTTACTCCACCGTCCGGACAGTGCGTCTAGACGCTAATTGGATGACTGTCAGACGCATTTCGGACGGTGAGCGCAGGTTTACCCTACAACCCAGCAGTCGAAGAGAGAAAGATGTTATATTTTGTTTAGGGTTTCCAGCTGCCGGTAGAGAGATAGAAAAAGGGAAAAACTTGTATTTTGCTTAGATTTATTTTACCTTGTTGTATTTAGGACTTTGGGAAGGGTTTAGTTAGATTTCTAGTGTTGTTTAGTTGTAATCCTTCACATTTTATCTAGTTCAATATATATATATACACTTTTGATTTGAAGTCAAGTATGTTGTTTCGACACTTTGGAAAGCTTTCAACCATGAAATCTTAAAGCTAAGTTCATTGTTTGGGGACAAATGTAAAGATCTGCCAAGGAAAGCATAGGAAATGAAAGGGGAGTCCTCAATCTTGTTGAATATCTATTTTGCATCTTTTTCTCTAATTATATTGAAATTAATTGTTGTAGAAATCTTAGATTTATAATCATAGTTAGTAACATGTGATTTATTTCTAAACAACCCATGAATGATGATAAAATTTAATTCCAAAATAATTAGAGATCTCTAAATTTTCAAATCTAAACTTTCCGAATCAAAGGCCTTTGGACGGTTCTTGATTTGTGTTATCCCAAACTCCCCCTTTCAAATTCCGTGCTAGAGTTGGTAGATTGGAACATTTGCACCCAAACCCCCTTTTTAACCAAGTGAAATCCCTTCTTATTTTCATTGGAATATCGGTTAGATCAAATTAATTTAAGTATAATTATTGTTATTGTAATAGAATCCTCATATTTGTCAAATTGCCTTAGCTAGAGTCAAGTGGGTGGATTTAATTTCAATTTAATTGTTTGCCTAGTTATTAGCAAAAAAACTCTTCAAACACCAAAAGATTTTCAGTCAATTTTAGTTACCATAGCCATCAATTCCGTCCTTGGCTTACGACTGCAATTTGCATAATTTTCTAAATTTTACCCGTTTCTATTGCTAGATTGGCACAAGTCTCATGGGAGAACACGATAGTGGGGATACCCTCACTTAAACTACAAGCACTTCCGAAGCGGTGCGCGAGAAAAGTGGAACCAAACACCTATTAACAAAACGGTTTTCAAAGCCTTCATCGTCCAATTTTTTGGTGGAAAGTAAGTTTAAACTAAGGTTTGGAATGTGCCTCACATCTTTGAGTATTAACCTATTACCTAAACCGATCTCAAGACAAACATCACCAATCCCCACAATTTTTGTAATACCGCTATTACCCATCTTCACTAAACCAAAGTCTCCCGCCATGTAAAAAGTGAAGAAATCCAACCATGAGGTAGCATGGCATGAGGCACCACTATCTATAACCCAATCCAAATCTTGATTTGTAGCAAGACAAGTTTCATCATAAGCTGATAAAATGATCAATTCTCCATTGGAAGAAACCGTAGTGGCGTCCTTATCCTCTTACTTGTTTTCACCTTTTCCTTGCTTCTTCTTCTTCTTATGAAATGTGCATTCCTTCTTTATGTGGCCCGGTTTACCACAATTGTAACAATGTATGTCATTTCTAGACTTGGATCTTCCTTTTAATTTATCGTGTTTATGAGATACCCAATTTTTACTTCTCCCTCTATTTTCGGAGACAAGAACTTGTGGTTGTGAAGAACCAATATTCTTCCTTCTAATTTCATTCTCAAGCAAGCTAGACTTAGCCATGGTCATTGTCACTAACCCATTTGATGCCGAGTTAGTGAGAGTTATCACCAATGTCTCATAACTATCCAGAAGCGAACTCAAGAGTAGTGCCTAAAACTCATCATCCAACACCATTTTCATGGTTGCAATTTCATTCACCAAACTTTCCCTCTCATTCAAGTGGTCTGCTATTGGTGTCCCCTCCTTGTACTTCAAATTGACAAGCTTTCTAAACAAATAAAGTTTGTTGTTAGCGGTTTTTCCCTCATACAAATCTTCAAGCTTTTTCCATAGTACATTAGCCAATGTCTCATTCTCCACATGGTGGTAAATATTGTCGCTCAACCATTGCCGAATGAAGCCACCGCGTTGCTGATTCAAGTGGTTTCACTTCTCATCGGTCATATCCTTAGGCTTGCCATCATCACCCTCTAAGGGAGCATGCAACTTCTTGCAATAAAGCAAGTCCAACATCTTGCCCTTCAGTGCTCTTCAATTGCTACCATTTAGGCTCACCATTCTACTTATATCCACTTAGGAATTTTATCAAATGCCTTGTAGGCACAACCTTGGCTCTTGATACCACTTTTTGCGAAGTGCTCTCTTCTCCACCTAAGCAAGCTATAAGCAATATCCACAAATACAATGAACAATAGCAAACAACTACTAAATGGAAGTATCAAAACTAAGAAATCAAGAGAGAAAGAACATCAAGTATTTACATGGAAACCCTTCAAAAAAGGGTAAAAAAAAATCACAAGGTATCACCGAAATCCACTAATCAAAGAAATGACAGTACAAGAGGTCCACCACGACAAGATATACACCAAGAGCACAAGAACACCTCTACAAGAAATACATGAAGAACAAAGCTAGTACAACCCACTCTTCAAGAGAGAAACCCCAATTTTGTTGAAGCAACAAACACCCTTGTAGATGAAGAAGAACAAATTCTTGTGTCTTGCACTTCAACTCAAGAAACCCTTGTGTTGAGAAACACTTGATGTGTATGAAGGAAATTTCTAGACAACCCCTCTAACTCTCTTCATTTTTGTCTCTGCAGATTGTTAGCCACTACATAACCAATATGTATATATTGCAAGACAAGGACCATGCCAAAAAACTATTAAAATAGTGTGGGTCATTCTCATTGAACTAACCTAACACATATAGTAGGCCCACATATACAAATAATATAGAATCTCTCTCTCTAAGTTAGGGAGGGTAAATGTTGAAGCTTTCTGGAATGGAAGGGTAAGAGGAACAACTTATTAATTGTCATATATATATTGGATATTGACTGTTGTGGCAGCCCCTGACCACTAAATCAAATCGTGTTTTGTTTGGCAATAGTCTTAGATAAATGTCAACTACGGAAAGAGTTTACATCAGAACACAAAATATATCAATGAGCAATATGATATTTTTCCACTTGCAATCACATGGTTCCAGAATGGCAATTCAAAAAAATGAAAACAATTGCATAGATAAATCCATTTTTTCACACAGCAATATTCGCGAAACGATTTATCTCCTTCAAGAGTGGTACATATATTTCTAGATTAATTGAATAGTTCATGATCTATGCTTTTCTCAAAAGAGACTAAAGACAAGGTCACAGACCATTCCGGAAAGGTTGCTTTAAAGTCATTTGAAGAATGAGAACAATAATCCCTTTTTTTGTACTAATCATTGTTAATGGGTTATTTAAATTTAAATACTTTTTAAATCAATATTTTATTTAAATTTTCAATTAATTCATTGATGCTTTTTTACTTTGTTAAATAGTTATTTAATTTGAGATTGTTTTATATGTGGAATAAATAAATTATTTACATTCTACTAACTTCTATTTATCTTGAAAATATTATTCATATATGAAATTAATACATTATTTTTATTTTATTGATTATTTATTTATACTAAAATTATTTTAACCTATAGATTCAATAAATTTTTTTTTTTTTTTATCTTACTACTCCACCTTTTCATTTTGATTTTTTGTTTTGAAAATTTTAGAATTAATCAATCTATCTCTACCAAATTAATGCAATTTAATTTGCAAGTTCATGGGTAGATCATTTAGTTAACTAAATATCAAATAATTTAATTTTAATTAAATAGGTGGTAAATAATTACAATTAAAAAAATGATAATAAATAATTATATTTTGAATAAAATGGGAGTATAATATGTGATTTTTGACTTTTTTTTATATAAAATAATAGTGATTTGAAAGTTGAATAGTGAAAAATGAAAGTTAAGTGAGTTGGAGCAATAATGTGAAATAGTGGGACTTATGAACTTCAAATTTGAACAATATGCCAAAGTGAAGACGGATTTGAATGAACTTCCAATTCGAACAAGATGCCAAAATAAAGATGGGTTTAAAGGTTTTGGGATGGATATGCTCTAAAGTCATTTGAAGAATGAGTACAATAATCCCTTTTTCTGCGTAAGCAGTTAATTCACAATAATCCAATTTCCTAGCTAGTGTGTACATATATGTATACATATACATTATCCCATTTGCAAGAGACTATAAAAGAAAAGGAAAATACGAAGCAAGAAGGATGTAATCAATGACCACTTCCTCAAGATGAATATGTTGATGTAAGCAGAGGAAAAAGAAATGACAAGTGGGTGTAGTAGTTGTTAAAGAACGATTCGTCGACGTTGAAATAAAAAATGAAAAAAAACACCTAACCATTGAAGACTTGGTACAGGAAAACAAAGTGATCATGAATTTAGGAAATCTCTATCTATAAATACACACCTTTCCCATGCTAGGTGTATCACCTCACCCAAACAATTACATAGTGCCTTGAGTGAAAATATTTGGTGGGTGCTTTATCCTCAATCAAAACATGAAGGGCACTCAATTTTTTGTTACGATTGCTGTCTTGGCATTGGCTTCCACAATTGCCTATTCATCTGACCCCAGCCCTCTGCAGGACTTCTGTGTTGCTCTTAATGACTCCAAATCTGCTGGTATATTTATGCATTATTTATCTCTCAACTCTTTGGAATGAATTCAATATGCTAACTTTTTTTTACCTCATAACCTGAACTATTTTATGGAAGTATGTTCGATGTGGATCTTCATTTTCATTCCATACTGTAATGACATTCTTCAAACCTATTCTCTCCGTACAGTGTTCGTGAACGGGAAGTTTTGCAAAGACCCAAAGCTTGCTACACCAGATGATTTCTTCTATTATGGGCTCCTTACCCCTCGAAACACATCGAACCCACTTGGCTCAACTGTCACTCCAGTAAATGTCATGCAATTACCAGGGCTTAATACGCTTGGTATCTCCTTGGCTCGTATAGACTTTGCAACTTACGGCCTCAACCCACCACACACGCATCCTCGTGCTACTGAGTTCATTGTTGTCTTGGAGGGTACCCTATATGTTGGTTTTGTCACATCTAATCCAGATAACCGTTTATTCGCCAAGTACCTATACCCGGGAGATGTTTTCGTGTTTCCAGAGGGTCTCATTCACTTCCAATTCAATGTGGGAAAGACTAATGCAGCTGTAATTGCCGGCCTAAGCAGCCAAAATCCAGGGGTCATTACCATTGCAAATGCAGTGTTCGGCTCGAATCCAAAGATTTCCCCTGACGTTCTTACCAAGGCATTTCAAGTGGACAAGAAGGTGGTTGACTATCTTCAAGCCCAGTTCTGGTATGACAACAACTAGAGGAACGAGGGGCGCTTCTATGGCTATCGAGAACCCCATGAGTCAATTTCTATTTGTTAAACTTTAAGCAGAAATATGTTTTTGCTGCCAATCATAATTTAATAAAGCATAAATAAGTGGGTTTGTTATGTACGATGTTCTTCTTACAAAGGTTTTCCTAATAATAAAGCTTGTTAAACTAACTCTCGCTCTCTGTTTCTGTCTCATATGATATTGATAGGCTAAACATTTTCTTCCATATTATCTTGTTGTTAGACCTTTTTACAAAAACTGCTTGCATCGTGAATATGAAGATACAGAGAAATTACTCCCAATGCGCTAATGACATGCCATATTGGTAGTACATTTTTGTGACGTAAACTTTTGTGATATTATTAGCGGGAGGTTCATGTAAATAAAGATTGGGTCCTGAGAGCTCTAACTAAACTTAGTTAAGGAGAAATTGATAATAGCATATAACGATGATAGTCTCTTGAGCTTTCTTTAATCTCACATACTCGGTATAGGGCAATGGAATCTTGGATATGGCACTTGTGGGAACTGCCCATATTTCAAAGTTACTCCAAGTGCCTATTTGTACCAAATTTTGTAGCATAAATCCAGAAATGTTGTTTAGTGAAGGCAAAACTTACATAGAATCATATACAAATTTAAGAGCTTGCACATAAAATTTAAATTTTTTTATATCACAAATTAAAGACAGAAAATGAAGAACAATTTCATACTCTCTAACTCAAAATTAGTACAACCATAGCGAAACATAGAATACATAATATATTATGAAGAAATAGGGAGACAAAAAGACAACCAAAAGAGACACATCGAGCACAAACTTTCTTAGAAGAGGTACCCGCTTTGGCACCCGACTATACATCGAATGATTAATTCTGAGTCAAGTCTTAAAGTGGTCAGTCTAAGGATACCTTGGGAAACCAAAAAAAAGAGCACAAGAGACCTGGGTTTAAATTACCTAAATGACTAACACAAATAACAATTCATAAGCCTAATAGAATTGCCCCAGGTACCGTCTCTCTCTCTCTCTCTCTCTCTCTCTCTCTCTCTCTCTCTCTCTCTCTCTCTCTCTCTCTCTCTCTCTCTCTCTCTCTCTCTCTCTCTCTCTCTCCACAATGTCAGTAATTCCACCCTTGAAAAGGTCAGTCGACACTGTCATAATATCCTCTATCATCTCTAAACATACTTACGCTGTGTTTCAGTCAAGAATTTGATAAGAGAAAAGGAAAGAGAAAAATATATAAAATTACATTATATGTTTAGTTGAAAAAAGTGAAGAATAAAACAGCATAAAAAGAAATAACTAAGTATTTGAATTTCTCATTTTGTTCTCTTTTCCCTTATCTTTTTCTTTTCTTTCACTTGATAAATCCGGTTCTGAACACATCATTAATATTTGTGTCTGAGCAAAATGCAGTCATTTCCACAAAAATTCTTGCTTTCAGTTTTGTCGAGATTAAAAAATCTCAAGCCAACAGGCTTAACAAGCTAATTAACCTATATTCAACCAAATCTGTGGGCTTTGACTTTGAAAACGAGAAAGCACCACTGACGAATTCCAGCTACTTCTTAAAATGCACCTAATACAAGAGACGTGTTCAGCCAAGATACAGAACCCATAGGGACAGAAAAGGGAAAAAAAATTAATAGAACAGCTTCATTCAGGTTAATTATTAAGCAGTCCAAACATCATTCATGACATTGCGCTCGAACATAAATAAAGAAAACATTGCAAATGAAGACATGGAAGGTTCAAAGCAATCAAAACTTTTACCATATTTATGTTTTATATGAGTAAAAAGGTCTATGATCACAGAGCAGTGTGGCATTCCAATTATTAAATACATACCCATATCAACTCTCCCACCTTTCTATGCTAACCAGGTCAGCTTAGTAGCTATATTATTAGGGGATAAAGGGATAAAGGAAATGAATATACTCTTTGAAGTTGTAGTTCTAATACAATATTATTATATGTCCCTCACATGCTTAATTAAGAATATTTTTGAAACATCACTTGATAAAGCAAAAAAAGAAAGAAGAAAAAAACTACAAGCAACTGAGTTCTAGGTTCGATCAATATACTTGAAGTTGTTTGCTATGCGTTTCTTTGAGGCGGCGGCGTGCATTTCCAAGTTTTATGTTCTAAGCATCCGTCCAATGTGGTGAGGGATTACGATTTTTTTGCCATAAAAAAAAAGAATCAGGTTTTATGTTCTAACCATCCGTCCAATGTGGCGAGGGATTACGGATTCTTTGCCATAAAAAAAAATCATTTAAGTTTTTCTTTTTTTAACCTCTACTAAGAGGTTATACCGATTATAGCCTCTGAGATTCAAGTTTTATAATAAAAGACATACTAAATATGTAGATAATAAAAATTATAATGGATGCTAACAATATGAATGCTACCTACCTGTGTGTACACACATAATCCCATTTGCAACGATTGATTGTACTTCAAAAATATAATTATAACACCATGGTTTATTAGTTTTTACATGTCTTTTTAGTTAGATTTTAATATTAATTAATTTTATTTTGCTTTGTACAGGCTTTGAACCTAACTTGGAGCAATTCGAGGGCAATTCGAACAAAAGTGGTGTTGTGAATAGTGTCATTCAAATGGATAAATAGTATCGTGTGAAGGGGTGAATAGTGTGTGAACCGATGAATAGTGCCGTGCGAGCGGGTGAATAGTGTTCAAACGGGTAAATAGTGGCGTGCGAACGGGTGAATAGTAACCATTCGAACGGTGAATAATGTCGTTCGAACAGATGAATAGTGTTTGAACGGTGAATAGTATTGTTCAAATGATTTCACAAGTCTGCAAAACCGTGAGAAATGATAGAGGCGTGATTTCATTGTTCAAACACCATTAGCTAACCGTGTACACGGTCTAGGACTGTTTGTTAACCATGTGCACGGTCAACCAATTTTGGGGATCTAAGCTTTTTGTACATAGATAGAGATAAACAAAGCTTGGTAGAAGTAGTTTTAGTGGTAGAAACACTTTGATTCTCATTATAATTTCTATTCTCATAATCAAATTCAAGTGGTTTACAAGCTTTCTTCAATTCAATTGTCAATTTCTCTATATATATTTCTTCACCATTGTTTGTAAATGTTGTATCTTGTACAAACAAATTGTATAAATTATATTCTTCTCATTCTTCTCTTTCTCTCTGTTTTTCTACCATTTGTAACATGTTATCAAAGCAAAAGATCTTGTGACATCAATTTTTTGTTCTCTCCCACTACTCTGGTTTCTCAAAGCCGAAGTTTTCCCTTCTCTGCGTTTTCTAAGTTTCGGCCAATAGAAATACTATTCGAAAATTAAATCGAATTCATCTCCACAATTTGAGCCCAGTCAAAGAAAAAACATCACCAAAAACCACCGCACACGCCCCCACGCGCCGTCCAAAGTTTCGCATGTAAGATTCACACATAGCCCTCTTACCATGCGCCTTCACGCGCCCGCCTAAGTGCTGACGTCACCTGACATCAGCCCTAGCCGTCCAGCCGTCGATCCGCGTCTGTCTCTGGTCCACCTAAACCAATTTAGACCGGATTTCTCTTATTTTAGGCCGGTTCAGGTTCTATTTTACTCTTTTTGGACCGGCTCAAACCGATTCCTACCTATTTTGGGCCTCCTGAATCTAATTATGCCCTCGGTTTGACCTAATTCAACTCCGTTACTGCTGTTTCTTCTCATTAGAAGCATTTTCCCTATTGATCTTCTCCGTTTAATCTTGTTATCCCACGTCACAACATTATGGAGCGTCTTGAAATATCTAGACCTATTGTTGTCACTCTGGAAGGTCCTAATCACATTCCCTAGTCTCAAGCCATGTCCAGTTTTCTCAAAGGTAGAATACTTTGGCATTATATCACTGGCGATATTCAAGCACCTATCAAAATTGACACTGAACAGTCTACAGAATACACTAAACGACTTGAGGATTGGGACAATAAGAATCATCAGATCATCACTTGGTTCCGCACCACGTCCATTCCTTCCATAAGCCTCCAGTTAGGACGCTTTGACACTGCTTCCTCCATCTGGGTTTTTCTAGCCCATCGCTACACTACTACAGATCTTGCACATCAGTAACAACTTTTGAGTTCTCTGCATCGTCTGAAACAGGAATCTGGCCAGCCTATCAATGTTTTCCTGTCTCAAATGTATATTTTATGGGACCAATTGACTCCATCTAAAGCTAATTCGATCTATTCTGATGATGTTGCTTAGTTTGCTCTCTACCGAGATGAACAGCGCCTGATTATGTTTCTCATGGCTCTCACTGATGTCTTTGAGCATGTTCGAGCCTCTCTTCTACATCGATCTCCTCTTTCTTCCTTAGAACAGGCTATTTCTAAACTCCTTTTTGAGCAAACCCTAATCACCACATCCAGACACTGTTCTTGCCCCCTCTAGCTCTCGATCTAGAGTTTTTTCAGGAAGTTCTCAAGGTTCGTCCACTTTTGGTGGTTATCGTAACTCTTCTGCTTCACCTACTGGGACATCTTTCAATCCTCTGCATCGAAACGATGAGTGTTCATTCTGCCATGCTACTAATCATCGTCTCCTTACCTATCCCATTCGGATCTGCCAACACTATCATCGGCGGGGCCCTAGTCACTATCGTAATGACTGTCCTAAAAATCCTCACCGCCAAGACCCTCGCCCTAAGTCTGATGTTGCCCTTACTACGAATTCTGGTGTTCCCTCCTCCTCCTCTATAATCCGTGTCAGTGATCTCTCTGCACTTCTTCAACAGTTCATGACTACCTTTAGTAATCCACCATTTGCTGTTCTGTCTGCCACTTTAGGTATTTCTTCAGGGATCTTTGATTTAGGGTGTAGCAATCATATGACTTCTAACTTGTCTACTTTCTCTTCCGAATCCTCTCTATGACTACTCTTCCTATCATTTATACTGCTGATGGATCACCTCTGACTATTGACCACATTGGTCATGTCTCCACTTCCACTCTTGCATTTTCTCATACTTATTATAATGGTGTTCCAACCGGCTTTGCATTTTTCATATTGAACTTTTCAAGCACCCGTTCAATATAATTTGTTTGTGATAGCCACAACTTTCTTGCTTTCCTATCACGCTTGATTTCCATGCTCAAGATTTTCTTTGTCGTCCCCAAATCCTTCATGTCAAAGGACATGCTTAAATCTCTCTTTAATTTTGTTAACTTTTTCAACATCCTTGCCAACTAGAAGCATGTCATCAACGTAAAGCAAAAGAATAATAAAGTCACAATTCTCAAACCTTTTGTTATAGATACAATGATCCCCATTTGTCCTTTTATACCCATGATTCATCATGAAACCATGAAACTTCTTGTACCATTGTCAAGGCACTTGTTTCAAATCATACAAGCGCTTCCTGAGTTTGCTAACCAAGTATTCTTTACCCTTGAAAACAAAACCTTGAGGTTGCTCCATAACTTTAGTTCTAAGCTTGCAACAACACCTAGAATAATCCGGATGGAGAATATCTTGACAACCAGTGAAAAAATCTCATTAAAGTCATCTCTTTTTTGTTGCTTAAAACCTTTCACAACTTGCCAAGCTTTGTACTTGACTTGCTTGTCACCATCATTTTTCAACTGAAACACCCATTTATTTTTCAAAACTTTTCAGCCCTTTGGTAACTTCACCAAATCATATGTGTCATTCTTGTGCAAAGAATCAATTTTCTCTTGCATAACCCATTGCCACTTGTCCTTTTGTTCATAAACCCATGCTTCTTGAAAAGTTTCTTGTTCTCTACTGTAAACATCATATACTCACTAGTAGAGCACTTTCTTGATGGTTGAGAAAACCTTATAGATCTTCTTAATTCCAACACCAGTAGAGCTTGTTCTTGAAGAGATTCTTCTTCTTGCTCATCACCAACTTTAAGAGGAAGATTTTCACTAACTACATCATCTTAACCTTCTTGAACATCTCCCCCTTCATTATGAATTACCGAATGAAAAATAGGCCTTAAATCAACAAATTCACCTCCACTAGCTTGTGCTTTCTCTATATTTTTCAAGTCTAGAATGGTTTGGTTTTCAAGAAAATCAACATCTTGACTTCTAACCAACTTCTTTGCTTTTGGATCCCAAAGCCGATAACCAAACTCTTTGCCTCCATAGCCCAAGAAAATGCACGGTCTTGACTTGTCATCAAGCTTGCTTCTTTGACCTTTGGCACATGAACAAAAAATTTACACCCAAACACCCTCAAGTGTTTAAAAGAATCATCTAAGGTCCACACCTTTTCATGTAATCACCATTAAAACATTTTTTAAGGAGACCGATTAATCAAGTAACAAGCAGTATGCATAGCTTCACTCCAAAATGATCTTGACAACTTGGCATATGATAACATACGCTGAATTTTCTGAAAGATGGTACGATTCATCCTCTCCGCCACACCATTGGAGTATCAAATTCCATCTTCTCACATCTAATACCATGCTCTTTGCAATAGTGTTCAAATGGACCTCTATATTCTTCACCATTGTTGATGCGGATGTAATTCAAAGGCTTGCCGATTTTCCTTTCAACTTTAGTATGACAGTGTTTGAAAATACCAAGAACCTCATCTTTAAGTTTTATAACATAAGCCCACACCTTTCTAGAAACATCATCTACAAAAGTGACAAAATAAGAAGCACCACTCATGGTTTTTCTTCTCATGGGTCCATATACATCGAAAAGAACCAATTCCAAAAAATCATATCTTTTACTAGAAGTGTATGAAAAAGCAGTTCTCTTTTTCTTTTCAATAATACAATGAATGCATCGGTTCAAAGGCATACCTTTACCATCTAAAATGAGTTCATTATTTACAAGAACTTGGAGGCCTTTCTCACTCATGTGACCAAGTCACTTGTGCCATAGATCCAAGTTGCTCCTTTCTCCATGATATTAGGATGGTCCTTGCACTCTATAGCTTATGTCCAATAAAGTGTACAACACTTCCTCCCCCTTGCTATGACAAGAGAACCCTTGATAAGCTTCTAACACCCATTAACAAAACAATTTTCAAAGCCTTCAATGATCGTTGTTAAATAGTACAATTTATATCTGCCAGTGTGCGATTGCGATGTAGTAATAATATCTTGGTAAATCCGAGGTCGATCCACAGGGAACACAAGAGTAAACTTAGTCCGGCAAGGTCTACAATCAGAATAAAAGGATAACGATCTCAGAATCAATTAAAATTGTAGGAAAGCTTCCAAAAAGAAAATAAAAATCAATTGTTAGAGATGGTTGATCTAAATTATCAGACAATAAAATTCAACTAATTCTAGGGATGTATTCAAATAATATAAAAAGGTCTTGGTAGGGTTGGATCTTATAACTAGGCCTACAGGAAGGTTCCCAAGATAGTTTTGATTAAAGAAACTCAAGATTCGACTACCCTCTTAGAGTTGATATTCAATTATTTACTAGTGTTCATACCAGCCATTCATACATGTCCTAGTTTACAAACCTATCTACAAGATATATTTGAAACTTAATCAAGAACAGTAGATTTCTAAAGTACTCTTAATAGGAATGTGCAAACAATTATAATCAGTACCCTTATCAGAAATTCTAGGTATACATATCCCTGCGTCCAAATCAATCTATACGTATATGCTAGATATGATTAAAAATATTGTTTTTGAAGATATTCATGGGCAAGAAAATGAATCTTGATCCGAGATCTTGAAACCTTGGAAAATAAGTAACTATCTTGAATCTCTACCTGTAATCTAGTTACTTTCTCACCCATACCAAGAACGGATTTAGCTACTAAAATGCATTAAAAAGATTACAAGAATGAAAACAAGGATTAAATGAAGAAAATACAGCATTAAAGAAATATAATCTTGAATTCACAATAAGAACAAGAAGGAAAACTAAAGATTAAAAGATTCTCCCTGGAAAGATTAAAAGATTCGTAGCCTCCAAAGGTGGATACTCCAAACCCTCAAGAAAACCCTAGAATTCTTCTCCTCCTCCTAAAACCCCAAACTCCGAAGTCTCTTCTCCTACTTCCTAATCTATCTACAACTAAAAAGTGAGTTAATCTACAAATCTTGTCGTCAAGCATACAGATGGATCACACCAAGTGCTCAGACAAGCTGGGTCATTTCATGAAAGTTGTAGATCTCGAAAAGTTATATAAAAGCGACATATTATAGGCCTTAATTGCCTTTTTGGTTTGAGAGATATGGGCTTCCATAGTTCTAGCTCTACGCTCTTCAATAGCTTAAACCATAGCTTCAGCAGCTTGTACCTTGACAGCAAGCTCTTGAAACCTAATTAAATTGCATTCGAAATCATTCCATTTAAGCTCAAAACCTACATAAAGCATAATAAACTTAATTAATATCAAAATATAACCAAAAAGATATATATAATCATAAACTACTGCTAACAAAGTACTAATTAAGGCCTTATAATTGCACTTTTGAAGTGCAATCACACCCCCCAACTAGGTTTTTACTAGTCCCTAGCAAAATACTAAAACCAAAAACATAATCCTCAATTTCATAGAAGTCACGAATGCATTTAGCTTATGCATCAAGCTTTTAAACCCTCAGGTTACCCTTAGTGGACAAGCGATGTCTCGTAAGGGCTTGCAGTGATGATACCCACAAACATCTAGTCATTTCAAATAATCAATGATAGAGAGAACAATTAAGGCATATGATAACTTACTCAAGGTAATTCTCAACTCAACCTCCATTATGAGTCATTCAAGGTTAAGACATGAAAGTTACAAGAAAGATGCACATTACAAGGCACTAACAATGCAATATAACTCAAGTGTATCAATATCATGCACCAGCATCCTTCATGCTTTGATTCAAATGCCCACAAGGCATACACTCACAAAAATATGAACACATGGGTCTCTCAATGGGAAGCTTATCATAAGAGTAATTGTATGAGTCAGGCAACAAGAGCAATCCAATAACAAAAACCGCAAAAATATAAGTGTATAGGACTTGATATCGCTTCATGAAAAAATATTCATAGTCAAAGTGACAATCAAGAAATTAACAAGGATGACTTATACTCAAAAGAATTTTCAACTCATGTATACTTCAAAAGAAAAATGTATGAAGAAGAAAAATGTATGGAGAGAGAAAGAATTAACTACTTAAAACGTTTATGCTCAAGGCATCTAATGATCACTAAAGCCATACTTTGACTTCTCACTTCATATGATAATGCTTCGTCATTTTTTTCCATTTTTTCACTTTTTTCATATCTCTTTTCTTTTTTCCTTTTCTCTTTTGTTTCTTTTTTTTCCTTTTTTTTTTATCACATCCCAAATACATCATCTCCTTCTTTTCAAGCTTTTCACTAGCACAAAGATCACCTCTTTTTTTCAAGCTTTTCAACAATGATTTGGCTCTACCAAAGATGATATATAAAAGGTCCAAGAGAAAGAATCTTGAAATTTTGGATCCAAGAAGAATAGAATGACCCAAACACATATCCAAAGTATATTATGTTTAAAATTCAAGAAAGTACAAGTGTCAATAACCTTAATCATTACCTAACTTATAAATCAAAATCAAGTATAATGAAGCTATTGAAAGAATGAAAAATGAAGGAAATATCCTTGAGAAAATGTAAATCCACTTCGAAAAGAAGATAAATTGGCCCTAAAGCTCACAAGGTATAATCTTCACTATTTAAGGATGAAAAGTGCCCAAAACTATCAACATAATATGTCATATAACAACACAATGCGTAATAATGTACTCTCTCTCTTATAATGCTTTCATGGAAAAAACTTGTAATATCATCCGCTACAATAGTGATCGCATGCCCCCTTACTTTGGATTGAATGGAGAGCTCGGGTGTCTCAGACACGCTTGAATAAGCATAAAATTCTCTCACCATGTCAACATTCACCGAACCTTCTGTCTTTAACATCCGAAGCCAACCCCGCTGTATGGATATAGATTTTAAAAATCTATCAAAAAAATCTGAGAGTTGCACTCGGCGTTCAATTAACACTTGTCATCCTTGAAATGAATTCATGTACATATCCCTCTCCCGAGAGTTAGTAAACCGTTTGATTTCCTGTTGTGATTTGTTCTTACTCCCTTTGAGTGACATGGTTCTCAAAATTACTTTATTTATCTTATTCTTAAGAGAAACTCACAACAATAAATAAAACAAAATAAAATAAAGAAAATGAATGGCATAACATAAATTAAGATAAACAGTACTCCATTAAACTAACGTAAATAAAAAAAACACAAATAGTTCTAATCAAAACAGAGTTTTAAACTGCCACAGCATGATGCACAATCTAAACTCATCAACATAAACACAGCATCAAAATATGTAAAAACAATAGTTTTAGATCAATTATACAATAATCATGAATGCACATTATCTAAACTTAAACAACTACCATCCACTACATATCAGTGGATGGATCCCAAACTAAACGGGATATCTCTCTCTGTAACTCCTCAATCGCCTGGCCATGCCGCTTCTACTCCTTGTCAATCCTATCGAACCTACCATAGACCTCTATCTGAAAGTCTCAAAAGCATTGGTATGGGCCTCCAAAAGCTGAGTGTGGTGTTGCTGCGTAAGTGCCCGTAACTTCAACATCTTTATCACCTTGTCCAACGAAGGCTACCCAGCACAGCCACTTCCCTCAGCCGATGTTCCTCCTTCCCCCTCTTCTTCGTCTTCCTCAGCCCTTTTCTTCTTGTGGCCTCTATACTATGCTTCTGACTTGTGAATAGAAGTTATATTGATGGCACCCATGGAAGACTTTCTTGAAAAGAACGAAGGTGGGTGACTCCAGACTCAAGGATTAGGGAAGTAAGCATACACACAAATGAAATGCTATCCCTTCGGGTTATGTTGGTGGCATCATGATAAATCTGGAGGAACATATACCTCAGCAAGTCTATGGTCTTTTGGGTTCCAATAGCCCACATTAACTAGGCCTAGGATAGGTTGACCTGGGCATAGCGAGCTTGGGGTAACCGACTATGGCATGAGAAAAGGAACAATGGAAGGTACCTTATTTTCAAAAACTTTTTCTCACACTGGGTCTTCCCCTCAATCCAAGGCTGATCATCTGTTAAAATCTCCAGTGCCATCTCAGTGAAGCTCGGAGTCCCAATCCCATGGCAAAACTTGGCATTAAGCTCATGTCTAAGCCCATAACGATGACAAGAAGTGGTCGGGGTAATCATTATATCTCCCTCTCACCCAAGTCACCAGCCTCTCTTGACCCTCAGTTTTATCGGCCATTAGGATGTTGGTCATAAGTTTAGCACAAAGGGTTAAAATATATTCCCCCCTATAGGTGGCTAGGTCATTCCATCCCAGTCTTTCGAACTCAACTTCTAAGACAAACCCACCCCCAAAATTTCATAATTCTATATTTCTCTCAACAGCTACGGCTTTTGCTTGCCCAAGTTTTTCTAAAGTCTAACTAGGCCTGGTGACTTGTAAAAATTTCAAAGTCATAATCTGAAGAATAATCGGGTTCAAAGAGTTCTATAGCCAAAGACTTTTTAGCCAACTTCTTACTTCCTTTTGGTGCCATCAAAACAACTTCACAAAACAAGTTTATGAAATACAACACAATCACAACACAACAAAATTATGACAACAATTCCAATCCTAGCAAAGCATAAATAGGAACGAAACGATTTGTGAAGGGAAGTGAAAGGTTGCATTTGTTACCTTAGAAGATTAAAAGGCGGGAAGTTGAAGTGTCACAACTCTTCAAACTAGTAGGACTTCGTTGCCTCGTCCGAACACTCCCTCTCTCTCTAGAAAACAAATTTTGTATGTGTGCGAATGAGACAAAACGGAGGGATACGGACTTTTTATAAACACCGAGGGGCGTCTGGACGACCCCTCTAGGGCATCCAGACGACGGTCCAAAACAGTGCCGTTCAACTTAAAAAATGGCATCCGGACTGTCCGAGATGAGCGTCCAGACGGAGAGCATGGGTGTCCAGATGGGGCGTTCAGATTTCCAATTAGCTCATCTAAACCGGCTTAAAAAATTTTCTATGGCACAAAGGGCGTCCAGACGGGGCATCCAAACAACCAGTAGCCTTACAACTCGAATCCAAAATTTTTTCTAATTCAAGGGAGGCGTCTGGACGGCCAGTGGCAATGCAACCACAACTTCGAAAATTTTCTAAGTGTGAAAGGCCATCTAGACGGGCCCCGAAGGGTGTCCGAATGGCTAGTGGCCTGTTTTCCAAACTACTAAAAAAATTTGTAGTGTAGAAAGGCATTTGGACGGCCCCTGGAGGGCGTCCAAACGGCCTTTTTCAATTGTTTTTTATTTTTTTTAAGAAAGAAAATACTAAAATCTCAAGGAATACTCAAGTATGCAAGTCATCACAGGATTGATCTCCCCCCAACATAGTATGCACATTGTCCTCAATGGAAGAAAGAGGAAAGACGAAAAACGCAAACTGAAGTGATGAAGGGCACACTAGGTACTAGAGATCCTAAAAATAAAACAAAACTACTATACACAATTACCCTTTGAATAGTTCTCTAATGGAGGTGGATCTTCGAAACTTAACGTCTCTATTTCTGCCACAAAATTTTTGACATAATGTTTTAGATGATGTCCATTGACTGTGAATTGATTGTCATTCGTGGGGTTTCAAACTTCGATGGCCCCATTCTCGTGGACCGTCTTCACTGTATAAGGTCCCCACCATTTACTACGCAACTTCTTGGGAAATAAATGTAACCAAGTGTTGTACAGAAAGACCTTTTGACCAACGTCAAAAGATTTTCGAGAAATATGTTGGTCGTGAAGAACTTTCATCTTTGCTTTAAAAATTCGAGCATTTTCATACGCATCATTACGTATTTCGTCCAACTCCTAGAGTTGAAGTTTTTGATGGTGTCCAGCATCATCAGTATTTTCATTCATTTGTCTAATGGCCCAGTAAGCTTTGTGTTGAACTCAACAAGTAAATGGCAAGCTTTGCCATAAACGAGCCTATAGGGTGACATGCCTAACTGTGTTTTGTATGCAATCTGGTATGCCCAACGTGCATCCACCAACCTTAAGGACCAATCCTTGTGGTTAGGGTTCATGGTTTTTTCTAAGATATGCTTAATTTCCCTATTGGCAAGTTCAACTTGGCACCTAGTTTGTGGGTGGTAAGGCGTTCTGACTTTGTGGAGCACTCCATATCTACGCATCAAGACCCCAACGGGTCTATTACTGAAGTGGGTGTCACCATCACTTATGATGGCACGTGGCATCCCAAATCTTGAAAAGATGTTTTTTTTTAGAAATTTAATCACTATAGGGTGATCATTTATGCAAGATGCTACTGTCTCTACCCACTTAGATATATAATCAATACACACTAAAATGTATAAATGCTCAAAAGAACTAGGAAAAGGCCCCATAAAGTCGATGCCCCAACAATCAAATATTTCTATGACAGTTATGGGATTCAAGGGTGTCATATTTCTTCTAGTAAGAGTATCTAGTCTTTGACATCTATCACAAGCAGTACAAAATGTATGAACATCTCTAAACATAGTAGGCCAATAAAATCCACATTGAATGACTTTAGCAATGGTTTTCTTGGTGGAGAAAGGCCCACCACAGGCATATAAATGACAAAAACTAATTATGAATTGAAATTCATTGTCTGGTACACAATGACGAATCACCTTATCAGAGCAATACTTGTACAGGTATGGGTCATCCCACATGAAAACTCTAACATTTCAAAAAATTTTCTTTTTATCATTGGATGACCATTGAGATGGAATTTTACCTGAAGCCAAGTAATTGACTATATCCACAAACCAAGGGGTACTAATATGAGTAACAGACTGGATGGAAAAAAGTTGTTCATCAAGCAAATGTTCAGAAATGGGAGATTTGTCTCAGTCTCAGCCATCTATAGGAAGGCGAGACCAGTGATCAGCTACCACGTTTTCTACCCCTTTTTTGTCCCGGATTTCTATATGAAACTCTTGAAGGAGTATAATCCAATGAATTAGTCGTGGCTTAGCATCTGGCTTGGTGAGCAATTACTTAAGTGCACCATGATCAGTATAAACTATGACAAGTGAGCCGACTAAGTAGGATCTAAACTTATCAAGTCCAAAGACCATAGCAAGAAGCTCCTTCTCGGTGGTAGTGTAGTTCATTTGCGCATCATTTAAAGTTTTGCTAGCGTAATAGATGGCATATGGTTTCATGTCCTTTCTTTGACCAAGCACCTCCCCTATAGCAAAGTCACTCGCGTCACACATGAGTTTGAAAGGTAAAGACCAATCGGGGGCTTGCATGATAGGTGCAGTGGTCCAAAGCCCTTTTAGTTTGTCAAAAGCCTATTGGCAAGAGGTTGTCCATTCAAATGGAACTTCCGTGGATAACAAGTTTCACATAGGATGAGAAATCACACTAAAACTTGGAATGAATCGCTGATAAAACCCGGCATGCCCTAAAAATGAACGGACATCTTTAATATTTGTAAGGGGTGGAAGGTTCTGAATAAGGTCAATCTTAGCTTTGTCAACTTTTATCCCCTTATTTGAAATTATATGTTCTAACACTATCCCTTGTGTCACCATAAAATGACACTTCTCCCAATTAAAGGCCAAATTGGTCTCCTTACATCTTTACAAAACTTTTTTCAAATTTTCTAGGCATTGGTCATAAGTATTCCCATAGACAGAAAAATTATCCTTAAAGACCTTCAAGATTCTTTCTACCATGCCACTAAATAAGCTCATCATGCATCTTTAGAAAGTGGTCGGTGCATTGCATAGGTCAAAAGGCATTCTTCTATAAGCATACGTGCCAAAATGACAAGTAAAGGTAGTTTTATCTTGATCTTCTGGAGCTATTTCAATTTAATTGTAGCCCGAGTACCCATCCAAAAAATAATAATAAGCTCTACCTGACACCCTTTCTATGACTTGATCAAGGAATGGTAATGGAAAGTGGTCTTTTGTGGTGTCAGCATTGAGACGTCTATAGTCGATGCACATTCACCATCCTGTATGGATCCTAGTGGGTACTAATTCATCTTTATCATTTTTCACCACTGTTACTCCAGACTTTTAGGGACCACTTGAGTAGGGCACACCCACCTAGAGCCTGTTATTGGGTAAATAAGACCCGCATTGAGAAGTTTTAACACTTCTCCTCGAACTACTTCTTTTCATATTAGGGTTCAGTCGCCTTTGCATTTGGCGAACTGGTTTAGCCTCTTCCTCTAGGTATATGCGATGTGTGCAAACTAATGGGCTAATATCGTGTAAATCAACAATTGACCATCCTATGGCTTTGCAGTGCTTTAAAAGCATTTTCTTCAATCGATCCTCTTGGCCTTCGGATAGGCTAGAAGATATTACTACTGGGTAAGATTCACCATTGCCTAAAAGTATATTTTTAAGAGTAGATGGCAATGGCTTTCGCTCTAAAATAGGAGCTTTCACTTTTGATGGTTCAGGTTTATAAGCACTAGGCCCTAATGACTCAACACATTGGGTCTACTGACTCACAAACATACCAAGAACACACTCTGCTGCTTCCTCATCTATCACGGTTTCTTTTAAACACTCTATTTGCTCATTCAAAATTAAGGCTCTCTCAAGTGGATCTATCAAGAATTCTCTATTAAAATATTCTTGTACTAGAATATCTATCATGCTAATCTCCCTGATGTCTTCACACTCTCTCGGTTTCTTACCCGTGTGGAAGATGTTCATATCTACAATCATGTTTCCGAAAGATAAGTTCAACTCCCTACCCCTACAACGAATAATAGCATTGGATGTTGCTAGGAAGGGATGACCTAGAATGACAGAGATTGGAGAATGATCACATGAGTTCCCCATGGTGTCTAACACTACGAAATCAACGGGGAAGTAAAATTTATCCACTTGGATAAGCACATCTTCCACCATGCCCCTAGGAATCGTAATCAAACGTTCAGCTAACTGTATGGTGATTCTGGTAGGTTTCAACTCTCCTAGCCCTAACTGTTGGTAAACAGAATAAGGTAGCAAGTTCACACTAGATCCTAGATCTAGCAAGGCATTATCAACCCTATGATCTCTAATTATGCATGGAATGGTCGGACTCCCTGGGTCCTTGTATTTTGGTGGAAGATTTACTTGTAGAACCTTTCTAGCTTCTTGGTTCAAAAAAGATGCTTCTCTCACAGTGAGCCGTCTTTTAATGATGCACAAGTCTTTTAAAAACTTTGCGTATAAAGAGATCTACTTAATGGCATCTAGGAATGGAATATTGATATTCACTTGCTTGAATACCTCATAAATTTCATAATTTATTAATTCTTGCTTCGGTTTGGCTAATCTATGAGGGAATGGGACACGTGATAAATCTTCTATGTCAATGTCTGCTAATTTATCCCTAGACTCATCTTCCCTAGGCTTCTTTCCTAACTCCTCCATTACCTCTTAAGGATTTTCTCTATCCTCTTCTAGTGTTTTTTCTACACTTTCACTTGTGTCCTCCCTAGGGGCAGACTCTTTACTAGGAATAGTTTTATCTATAGCTTTTCCGCTCCTTAGGGTGGTTACCGCTTGAACTTGGTCATGATTCAGCGGATTTGGATTTATCTCTACACCATGAGCTTGCTTATTAGGGTTGGGTAATAGTTATGCAGGGAATGTGCCTTTCTCTTTGGTCAGTGATTGAGCAAACAAAGTCTTTAACTCTTCTATAGATTTATCGAGTCTAACATTAGTTGCTTGTTGTACCTGTATGAATTAGGTCAAAGAATCTTCTACAATTCTCAGAGGAGGTGGTCTATACATGTTTGTTATTGGTGTTGGAAATTGTTGACCTTGTGCTTGGTATTAATTAGGGGGACCATTAATGTGGCTATCTTTGAATTATCCTCATCTAAATGCCTTAATGGGTACATAGTACCTATCCTTAGGTTGTTTCTAATCTCGAAATTTTTAGTCCTAGTGGTGTCCCAATCTCTTGCGTTATCAACTATAAAATCAAAGTAGTCATAAGTTTCTTCTGGAGATTTATCATAGAAAGGACCGTTGCGCATTGTCTCCACAAACCTTTTAAGTTCGGGAGTCAAGGCCGAAAAGAAAGTACTAACCAATCTACATGGTTCTTGCCCATAATGTAGACACAAATTCAAAAAAAATTTATATCTCTCCCAACTATGGTAAAATGTTTCATTTTCAAAAGGAGTGAACTGTGAAATTTGGTGACGAATCGCCTCTGTGCGATGCACAGGAAATAACTTTTTTATAAACTCAGCCTGAAGGACATCCCGTGATGAAATAGACCTTGGCCTTAAAGAATTTAACCAAATTTTAGCTTTATCCTTTAACGAGAATGGAAACAATTTGAAACGAACGGTCTCAACAGAGCAGATCTTATCAAAACACATGTTGCAGACCTCTTCAAATGCTTTAAGATGGGTATATGGATTTTCAAAATCCATCCCATGAAAATGTGTGATTAGTTGCATGATACCTGACTTAAGATGGAATGCATTTTGGTCAAGAGCTAATATAATACAAGAGTTTGGAGTCCGTCTTTGTGGGTGTAGATAATCTCTCATAGTTCTCTATGGTGGTGCAGGTACTTGGGGTTGTGGGGGTTGCACATTAGTACCCCCATCCATATTTTTATCATTTCCTAGTAAGTGGGCCATGTCAAAATCTATAGGTATTGGTGTAGTATCGGGAAGAAATCTAGATCTAGTAATGTAAACAGGTGGGGTTGCTCTCAAAAGTCTACCTGAACTGTCCCTCTACCAAATTGACATACAATGCAATGCACGTAAATGCACCAATCTGCCACAATAGTGAGGTAACGATAAACAATATTTAATTTAAATTTCCAACCAAACCAGCAATCTCCACATAAAATATCCACCAATTTGCAATTAAACCCTAAGTCTCCTCTGGAAAAAAAAAAATACAATTTATCTAAAAGAAACTAGTAAAAAAAAAGAAAAGAAAATCTAATATGTTCACAGATAGTAGGGATGGAACGAGATTACCCAATTGAGCGATTGAATTTCCTCGTGGTTGTAGTTTGATAGTGAAGTTGTTTCTACAGGAATCAATTCCGCTCGAGTTCGTTTGCTTTGTTTTTGTTCTTGTATATTTTTATTTTTTTGCCTTGCTTGTTTTTCTTACCTTAGTTTATTTGCTTTGTAAGTTCTCCAGCAACGGCGCCAAAAACTGATCGCTCCTGAATAGTGCAATTTATATCCGCCAATGTACAGTTGTGATGCAGTAATAATATCTTGGTAAGTCTGAGGTCGATCCACAGGGAACACAAGAATAAACTTAGTCTGACAAGGTTTACAATCAAAACAGAAGAATAACGAGCTCAAAATCAATTAAAATTGTAGAAAAGTTTTCAAAAAGAAAATAAAAATCAATTATTAGAGATGGTTGATCTAAATTATCAAATAATAAAATTCAACTATTTCTAGGAATGTATTCAAATAATATAAAAAAAGGTCTTGGTAGGGTTGGATACGGTAACCAGGCCTACAAGTAGGTTCCCAAGATAGTTTTGATTAAAGAAACTCAAGATTTGACTACCCTCTTAGAGTTAATATTCAATTATTTACTAGTGTTTATACCAGGGTCCCATCCATACTTATCCCAGTTTACAAACCTATCTACAAGGTATGTTTGAAACTTAATCAAGAACAATAGATTTCTAAAGTACTTTTAATAGGAAAGTGCAAACAATTATAATCAATACCCTTATCAGAAATTCTAGGTATACATATCCCTACGTCAAAATCAGTCTATACGAATATGCTAGATATGATCAAGAATATTGTTTTTGAAAATATTCATGGGCAAGAAAATGAATCTTGATATGAGATCTTGAAATCTTGGAAAATAAGTAACTATCTTGAATCTCTACTTGTGACCTAGTTACTTTCTCAACCCATACCAAGAACAAATTTAGTTACTAAAATGCATTAGAAAAATTGCAAGAATGAAAACAAGAATTAAAGAAAGAAAATATTACATTAAAGAAATATTACCTTGAATTCACAACAAGAACAAAAAGGAAAACTAAAGATTAAAAGATTCTCCCTCGAAAGATGAAATGATTTGTAGCCTCCAAAGGTGGATACTCCAAACCCTCGAAAAAAAACCCTAGAATTCTTCGCCTCCTCCTAAAACCTCAAACTCCTAAGTCTCTTCTCCTATTTCCTAATATATCTACAACTAAAAAGTGAGTTAATCTACAAATCCCGTCGTTAGGCGTACAGACTAGTCCCACTTAGTGCTTAGACGGGCTAGGTCACTTCACAAAAGTTGTAGATGTCAAAAAGTTATATAAAATTGACATATTATGGGCCTTAATAGCCTTTTTAGTTCGAGAGATATGAACTTCCAAAGTTCCAGCTTTGTGTGCTTCACCAGCTTGTACCACACCTTTAGTAGCTTGTACCTTGACAACAACCTCCAGTAACCTATGATTAAATTACGTTCAAAATTATTCCATTTAAGCTAAAAACCTACATAAAGCATAATAAACTTAATTAATATCAAAACATAACCAAAAAGACATATATAATCATAAATTACTACTAACAAAGTACTAATTAAGGCCTTCTAATTGCACTTTTGAAGCACAATCATTCATCATTCAATTTTCCGATGGATAGTAAGTTTAAACGAAGGTTTGGAATGTGCCTCACATTTTTTAGTATTAACTTATTACCCAAACCAATCTCAAAACAAACATCACCAATCCCCACAATTTTTGTAAAGCTGCTATTACCCATCTTCACTAAACCGAGGTCTCTTGTCTTGTAAGAAGTGAAGAAATCTAACCGTGGGGTAGCATGGCATAAGGCACCACTATCAATAACCCAAACCAAATCTTGATTTGTAGCAAGAAAAGTTTTATCACAAGCCGATAAAATGATCAATTCTTCATCGAAAGAAACTGTAGTGGTGTTCTTACTTGTTCTCACCTTTTCCTTGTTACTTTTTCTTCTTTTGAAACGTGCATTCCTTCTTTATGTGGCCATGTTTACCATAATTGTAACAATGTATGTCATTTCTAGACTTAGATCTTCTTTTGAATTTATGATGTTTATGAGACACCCGATTTTTACTCCTCCAGCTATTTTCAGAGACAAGAACTTATGGTTGTGAAGAATCAATATTCTTCCTTCTAGCTTCATTCTCAAGCAAACTAGACTTAGCCATGTTCATTGTCACTACCCCATTTAAAGCTGAGTTAGTGAGAGTTATCACCAATGTCTCATAACTATCCGGAAGCGAACTCAAGAGGAGTAGTGCCTGAAACTCATCATCCAACACCATTTTCATAGTTGTAAGTTCATTCACCAAACTTTGCCTCTCATTCAACTGGTCTGCTATTGGTGTCCATTCCTTGTACTTCAAATTGACAAGCTTTCTAAACAAATAAAGTTTGTTGTTACCGGTTTTTCTCTCATACAAATCTTCAAGCTTTTTCCATAGTTCATTAACCAATGTCTCATTCTCCACATGGTGGTAAATATTGTCATTCAACAATTGTCGAATGAAGCCAACACGTTGCTAATTCAAGTGGTTTCACTTCTCATCAATCATATCCTTAGGCTTGCCATCATCACCCTCTAAGGGAGCATGTAACTTCTTGCAATAAAGCAAGTCCAACATCTTGCCCTTCAATGTTCTCCAATTGCTACCATTTAGGCTCTCCATTCTACTTATATTCACTTAGGAAGTTTGTCAAACATTGTAGGCATAACCTTGGCTCTTGATACCACTTGTTAGGAAGTGCTCTCTTCCCCACTAAGCAAGCTATAAGCAATATCCACAAATACAATGAACAATAGCAAAAAACTACTAAATGGAAGTATCAAAACTAAGAAATCAAGAGAGCAAGAACATCAAGTATTTACGTGAAAACCCTTCAAAAAGGGAAAAAAAAAACCACAAGGCATCACCGAAATCCACTAATCAATGAAATGACAGTACAAGAGGTCCACCACGACAAGATATACACCAAGAACACGAGAATAGCTCTACAAGAAAAACATGAAGAACAAAGCTAGTACAACCCACTCTTCAAGAGAGAAACCCCAACTTTGTTGAAGCAACAAACATCCTTGTAGATGAAGAAGAACAAATTCTTGTGTCTTGCACTTTAATTCAAGAAACCCTTGTGTTGAGAAACACTTGATGTGTATGTAGGAAATTTCTAGACAACCTCTCTTACTCTCTTCATTTTTGTCTCTGCACATTGTTGGCAACTACAAAACCAATATGTATATATTGCAAGACAAGGACCATGCCAAACAACCATTAAAATAGTGTGGGTCATTCTCATAGAACTAACCTAACACATGTAGTAGGCCTAACATATACAAATAATATAGAATCTCTCTCTCTAAGTTAGGGAGGGTAAATGTTAAAGCTTTCTCGAATGGAAGGGTAGGTGGAACAATTTATTAATTTTCATATATATATATATATATATCGATTATTGACTATTGTGGCAGCCCCTGACCACTCAACCAAATCGTTCAATAGATATGGCAAGTAGACATCATAGTCACTCTCACCAAGATAGACAACAAACTCATCAGATATGGCAGGTCTTCGCTGTCTCACTGATCTCCTCACAGGTACCTCTGGAACAGGCTCAATAAGATCAACAGGATCAAGAGCATTAGCAGCAATGGGTGCGTTAATCCCCAACTGCTCCTAATTAATTCCAGCCACAGGTGTAGGCAAGACAAAAGTCTGAACATTAGGCAAGGGGATAGACACCACCTCGCTTTGCCTATCAACATCAAGCTGCTGTGGGGTCTCCAAATCAGCTGTATCATGCTCTAAGAACTTAGCTGTCTGAGACTCAACAATCCTAGCACCAGGCGTAGGACAGTAGAACCTGTATCCCTTAGAATGATCTGGATACCCAATGAAGAAACAACGAGTGGTTCTAGGGTCGGTTTTTCTCTCAAAAGGGTTATATATCCTAACCTCTGCCGGACAACCCCAGGCACGAAGATGGTTAAGGCTAGGCTTCCTACCAGTCCACAATTCAAAAGGTGTTTTAGGAACAAACTTGCTGGGAACCCTATTGAGAATGTACAAGGCAGACTTAATGGCATCACCCCAGAGATATGTAGGCAAATTACTCCTACTCATCATACTCCTCATCATGTCTTTAAGGGTGCGATTACGCCTTTCGGCCACACCATTCTGTTCAGGACTACCAGGCATGGTATATTAGGCAACAATCCCACATTCTTGCAAGTATTTGGCAAACGGTCTCATATGTTGTCCAGTGACATCATGTCTGCCATAATACTCACCCCCACGGTCAGACCTAACAACCTTAATCCTTTTGGTCAATTGATTCTCCACTTCTGTTTTAAAGATTTTAAACTTTTCAAGTGCATCAGATTTCTCTTTAATTAGGTAAACATAGCCATAACGAGAGAAATCATCAATAAGGTCAAAAAATATTTATTTCCACAAAAGGTAGAGGAATAAGGTCCACTAATATTAGTGTGTATGACTTCTAAAAGGCCACCACTCCGTGTTGCACTTTTCTTCCCAGTCTTGGTCAATTTTCCCCGAATACAGTCAACACAAGTGTCTAGGTCTCCAAAATCAAGTGATATAAGGATATTATCTTTAATTAACCTTTGAATTCTTTCTTTAGAAATGTGACCTAGACGCTTATGCCATAATATGGAAGACTAGTCTTTAATTCTAGGTCTCTTGGATATACTATTTTCAACATGGAAGGAGGCATACTCATTATCCTGTTCTAATTTCACCCTGTATAATCCATCAGATAACAAGCCATGGCCAACAATTTTGGAATTATAAAATAAATCAACAATGCCATTTTGAAATTGAAAACCATATCCAAATTTGTCCAAAGAAGAAATAGAAATCAAATTCCGTCTAAAAGACGGTACGTAAGCAGTGTTTTTCAAAATAAGTTGAAAACCAGTTTCTAAATTCAAAATGGCATCTCCTATGAACTCGACCCTAACTATGCTATCATCTCCAACTCTAAGCTTGGTCTCACTCTCACTTGGCCTCCGTTTGCTTCTGAATCCCTGCAAAGATATGGCAACATGAACAGTTGCACCACTGTCAAACCACCAAGAAATTGATGGGACACTAACGAAATTTGATTCAAAGCAAGTTAAGGCAAGTGAGTTACCTCCTTCTTGTTTCTTCTTCTTTTCTAACCAGGACTTGTACCTATAGCAATTTTTCTTTATGTGGCCCTCTTTCCTACAGAAAAAACACTTGATAACCTTATTGACTGTGGCATTGGGACCTAAAGGATTGTTGGTCTGATCGTGACCTTTACCATGCCCTTTATAATCCTAACCTTTATGAGGGGTATTGGCACTAGGTTTCTTATGGTTCTTTCGGTTCCCATGACCCTGCCCAGGAGTGATTTTAGAATGAGAAACAAGCAAGGTAGACTCGGTTTTCTCTCTCTTAAGCTTATCCTCCTCTAAGACACATTTGGCAATGAGGTCATTCACTGTCCAAGACTCACTCTGGGTGTTATAGGCAGTCTTTATCTGGCTGAACTCTGGTGGAAGGCTATTAAGAGCATGATGGACAATGAAATCATCAGGGAGAGTAACATTCAGACCTCTAAGTTTGGATTGGAGAAAAATAAGTTTCAAGACATATTCCCTTACCCTACTCTGGCTGTCATACCTCAAACTCGTGAGTTCATTCATCAGAGCTCCAGTCTCAGCCTTGCTGGATACTTGATATCTCCGTCCTATAGCCTCAAACAGTACTTTGGCATTGTTAGTCTCAGGCAAGCCAGTCAATAGGTGCTCAGGAATGGATCTTTTAATCGCTATGAGGCTGAGTCGATTAGATCTGTCCCACTTTGCATATAACTCCTTCTCGAAAACAGAACTAGTATCAGTGATTACAGCAGGTTCAGGTTCCCTCAAGGCCAAATCTAGATCAACAATACCCAAGGCAAACTCTATATCCTGCTTCCACTTCTTAAAGTTTGAACCATTCAACAGCACAACGGTAGTATTATTGTTGTTAATTGCAAAGGAAATTGTCATGGCAACAAAAGAGGCACTATATCAGTAGAATGAGGGCAGTAATTATATCAAGTATAAATAATAGGGATGTCTCAGTGCATCATTGCCGTCTCCCCTTTGGGTAAAGAGTGCAACATGCTATGAGGTCCCTCCTAGCTAGCCACCATATGGGATTGCCCAAGCACTTGAAAAAATAGTCCCCGTTGGGCAGACATGTATTTCAAAATTTAGGCACTCTCGGATCAGCTGCTGAATCACATCCCTGTCATTAAAGCACACAATAACCCCCTTTGGGCAGGCAATTGTATGCAATAACACAATAAACACAGTCATATACCATATGCAAGAAAATCAGATTTAATGAGTGTACCCCTTTGGGCAATAGCACCCATTTCAATCCAAAGTTCTTGTCATGACACTACTTGATGTAAAAGTACCATGTATCACATCCAAGCATATCAAAAATGCTTGCAATCACAACTTTATGGGTACATAGCCAAAAGTACCCAGTGATCATATATGTATTGCCTAAGCCATGTAATAAAATCATATTTTGTAATTTTCAACATAAAAATGACGATTTTAGGCACCTAAAAGGACTTACGGGAGAGAGTATAGTTTTTAGGGACCTAACTAGGGAGAGTACACACTACCAATAGATTTAGAAGGTTGAAAACAAGTTATCTATAAAAAATTACCCAAGATGTACACACGGTTTTCAAGAAAACGCAAAAAAATCCCCTAAAATGAGCCAAAAACGAACTCTAAATAGCAATTATTATTTTATGTATCAAACCAGAGAGAGTACAATATTCCATGATGTTTAAAGAGTTGAAAACATGTTACCTATAAAAAAGCTTCAAAAAATTGCGCACGGTTTGTGAGAAAATGCAAAACAATGCACTTTTTTAGCCTCAAAAAATACCAAACAGTCCCTAAAAATTCTGGAAAAATAATATTTAGAATCTTCAATCCAAGAGGAACATTTTTTATTTTTTGACCGACCCCGAAATATATCTCACGCGCCCACACTCTCCATAGGTCGAGAGTGGGCTTTGTTTAGCCTCTCTTGACCCATCTAGGTCATCTTCTTTACCCGCCGGGTCAAACCCAACCCGGATTTTTGCAAAACAGACCCGGTTCGCTGGAAATTGATTTTCAGCCCGATTTTCACCCCAAATTCGACATTTTAAGCAAGATTTTTGCTATTTTACTACACATACAAGGTCTCTAAACATCAATAAACATGTTTATAATAATTTTAAGGTGAAAAACGCATGATTTTAGGGTTTCCAAGAACCCTAGATTCGGCCATGGCGGCTAGGGTTTCAAAACTCGATTTTTCTTGCACAAAACTTATACTAACAGATTCGTATGCCATACAGTAACAAGAATATGTAATATATCACAAGGATATGCATGAAAAACATCATATTCACGAATTTTGCAAGAAATTTCAAGTTTTTCACCTGAAACTTTAAAAAATCATAACTTTCTCTACGAATAGAGTTAAGTTACGATCTTTATATCAAAACGTTCGTTGTTCAGAGAGGAACAAAAGCCCCTTATTAATTTTCTGAAAAGAAGTCATCTATTATTCGGATTAAATCATGCAAAATTCGGGTTTAACAACTAATAATCGAGTTTAACAAGTTCAAATCACACAATAAGTTCCTAATCCACATATATTAGGCTCTGATACCACATGTAAACTTCAAAACAGATCATAATATTGACCTAGATTATATGCGAATATAGGAACTTAACAGGAAACAAAACTGAATGCGGAAACTTACCTGTTTGCTCCATGGTTTCACGAATCTCTTTGGAGCGGCGATTAATCTCGAACAAGGCTTCTTGGAGGTTGGTCTTCCTCTCTGTACCCACTATTGTATGACGAAATTTTATAGAAAACTGTCTGATGATTGTGGGAAGAGAGGGGACCTAGCCTCTATATATATAGAAAACCCTAGCCACATTGGGCCCTTCCATAAAAGGCTCAATTGGCTAATTAGGCCCACACTAATTACCGTCAACCCACATCGAACAATAGATGCACACTAGCCCATGTATAATAGATCACAACCTTATTGGGCTTACCATGTTTGTCTCATCCAGACTTGGGTCCAACCCGTGTTTAGAAAACACCCACAAATAATGTGGGCTCAATCAAGAATAATCTAACATTTAGTAGATGGAGCCTACGCAGTTTCTCATATCATCAACTTTTGAGATCACGTACTCAGCTGCGTTCAACAGCACTGTTGGCAACATTGGCGATCAATGTTGGCAGGTGTCAAAGGGGACGAAGGAGAAGGAGAAGGAGAGATTAAGTGAGCAATCGAGAGGAACCAATTTCTCAATCAATGTAGCGTGAAAATCTAACTGTTAAATGATTTGAGGCTAAAATTGTGGAGTTCATTGTATCATAGAACTAAATCGCGGTCGCGGACGCGGACGCGGGCGTCGTGGGTGTTATGTAACGGGACGCGGTTGTCGCGATCGTGAAATTTTTTTTTCATAAGTAAATTTCTATAAAATTTATTAATATATATATTATTATTTTTTAAAAACTATTTGTAATATAGGTTATATAAAATTGCTCTTATACTTATATAACTATTTTTAAGGGGTTAACTAGTGATAAAAAAAACTCTTAACCATTGAGTTACTCACCTGCCAAGTCAGACTTAACACCAGTTAAGTGTTTACAGCAAGAGGATAGGATCATAACCAAATCAAAAGTTAACAGCTCAGATTCTCACTGAGTCCACCGACACACACGGAGGGAGAGAGAGAGAGAGAAACAATTGAGAAGTGAGTCCTCCAGCCGGCGGCAAAGTAGGAGATGATGATGAGGAAAAGAAGACCCATCATCATTCTCAGATTTGTCAAGCTCTGACGACCACAGGTCCACAACTGTAGATGGCAAGAGGCAAATCACGAATCTCAAATCTATACATCTCCGATGATGACATCGACTTTTTTCCCTCTATTTTTTTCAGCCGGTAGCCTCTCCCCTTCGCCATCTTCAGTTGAATTTTTTGTTTCGTAGCACCGTTACTGTTACTGTAACGAACATAACAGTCGATATTTGACTGTAACGGTGTTGTAACGGCCGCTCCTATGTGAACAAAATTTTTTCGAGATATCGGGTGTGTAACCGGCGCAGCCTCTAGCGATACGGTTACATGACGGCTGTTACACCCGTTACACACCGTTTTTTAGTTCTATGCATTGTATAATGCATGCATTAGGACTCTTTTTCTTTTAATTTTTTCCGTGGTTCTTATTTAAGAAAAATAGAAGAAGCCAGTTGGGAGATTTTGTCGTAGTTTTTTTATCAAATAGTGAGATTTTAGAGAATTTTCTTTCTTACCGTATCTACCATGGGCCGGTTGGGAGATTTTGTGAAAGATTTTTCAATTAATTAATTAGAGGGATTTTTCTTTCTTACCATATATATTGTAAGCCTGTTGGGAGAGACTTCTATGGACGACTAGCAATCAAGCTTTGAAAAATCAAATTTGTAGATTTTGTTTCCTCCAGTTTATTTTTTTTTTCAAAGATTGGTTTTTTCTTTTTAGTTAATTTTTATGTTTCCTTGTCAAAATTTAACTCATTTAATTATTTGCTATGATTAATTTTTTGTTTCATTATTACTTTGTGTTTTTTGTTTTTCTATATAAGAAAGAGATAGAGAAGCCTGATTGGTTGGAGGAGCTTGATGTGCCACATGGCATCATAGGTTTTTAGAATTTTTAGAAAAATAAGAATTTATTTTTGAAGGCCCTAGAGCCTCTCACTATATTTGTATATGTATATAGTATATATATATATATGCAGGCTTTAACATTGAAACCGAGACAGCAACAGTGACTAATTCCAACTACTCCTTAGAGCCTGTTTGGAATTTGAAGGACAGAAGAGAAAGAAAAGGAAACAAAAAGGAGAGGAAAAAAGGAAGAAAATTTTTAAATCATTCTCTCTTTCTCACTCTTCTTTTTTTTTCACTTTCCTTTCATTTTTTTTACAAAACCAAACAAACAAAAGAAAATATTTTTCTTTCATTTTCTCTTTCCTTTCCTTTCCTTCCATTTCTCTTCCATCCTTCAAGTTCCAAACAGGCTCTTGTAAAATGCACCTAATGTAACTAAAAATATGTCAAACCAAGTTACAGAAACATGAAGCGTAGCTTCATTCAGGCTACTTTTCACAAGACACCTAACATTGCTATGGCAAATGAAACTTAGAAGATTCAAGGAAATTAAGTCTTTTACGCTATTTCTGTTTTATCTGACAGAACTGGTCCATGGGCAGAGAGCAGTTGTAGCATTCCAAATATGTAATGCAATTAAAAATCTAGTAAAGTGGAATCACTAGATTATCCGAGTTCTCTATGCTAAGTAGATCAAGTTTAAGTAGTTATATTATTAGGGGATAAACGCATAAAGGGTATATACTCGTTGAATTTGAGGCACACCGCAGACGAAATCTAAAGTGTAATAGTTACGCTATATATGTATGAATGTATATAAATGTCAGTTGCGTGTTTAATTAATTAAGTATTTTCAATATATGAACAAAGCAAGTGGATCATCCCCTTTTGAAATGAAACATCAATTGATTAAAAGGGAAAAAAAAATAAGCAAACTTATTTTAGAACTAATTGTCTCAACTTTCAAATTTGCTTTTTTCTTGGAAAAATTATCATTGTACAAGTATTGCAATATTAATCACCAAAGAAACTAAGATCAGATAGTAGGTGTACCATATCATTTATTCATATAACAAAATTATATTTATTCGGTATCTGAAGTAACCCTCTTCAACGCAGTCATGTATGGAGATGGTGAACAATGAAATAGAAAAATCTAGGGAAGAAAACAAAATGATACAAAGTGAAACAAGGAAAGTGATAGGCTCTAGTGCTTTACCAAGTAATAATGGTCGTCGTTCTTTTTTTTACTAAGTCCTATTTGCTGAATTAGAAGTTCTTCAGAATAAGTCACTAAGGAAAAAGATGGCATCTAAAATTTATGGAGAAAAATGATGGGTAGAAAAAACTTTTGGCATTGCTAAATTTCCATTTTTGACTTTTAAGCAAATAAGATTAGAGAATCTTACTTTAAAAAAATTTTTATGTTCGATATCATTTTAAAACATATTGTTTTTGTTTTTTTTTTTTATGTTTTCAAAAACAAAAATAATGAAAAGCTCATAAACACAACTATTTTCATTTTTGTGGAAAATAGTTTTCAAAAAACAATCTAATGATATTTTCTAAAAGTGACCTGGATGCCTTTACAAACATTTCTGGAAAATAGTTTTAGGAAATTTTTTGTATTAGTTTTTTTTTTTTTTTTTTTTTGCCAAGAGCAGAAAGCAGTCTTTGAAAACTAAACTAAAAAGTTTACAATTTCAAAATTACAATTATGAATCCACTTCTTAATAGGTAAAAGGTGTTTGGCAGTTACTTTCTTTTTTCTTTTCTTTTTTTTTTTTTTAGAAGAGATCAAATACAATTATAGGTAGCAAGGAGGAAGTTAGTAGGAGTGGGGAAGATAATAGACTAAATTTTACAGAAAGAAAACAGGAAGAGGATCAAATATTATCTATGTCAAGCACCATGCTCCTACAGCGTCTCAAACCCTTGACCTCGCCTCGCCTAAGTCGAGGTAGGGTCATGACCAACAACCCTCGTCTTTGGCAGTTACCTTATATTACCTTAACCCCAGCCACATTCCCTCCAAGCTATGCCTTCTGTGTTTACGTCCAACATGCACTTTACATTTGTTCTAAGGCTTCATGATAAAATATTAAACATGTCCTGCCACATGAGAATCAATGATGGTAACCCACTGCATGGTAAAATTCAATAATCAGTTTATATGAAAGAATGGGAAAATATTGTGCAAATCAAATGCAAATCAAATGTTACATAAAAAACTGTAACTGTGGGTGCAAGTTTATCAAAACTGTGAAGATCCATATTGTATACTGTTGGGAAGTGCTCTCTTGTCCACCTAAACAAGCTATAAGCAATATTTATAAATACAATGAACAATAGCAAACAACTATTAAATAGAAGCATCAAAACTAAGAAATCAAGAGAGCAAGAACACCAAGCATTTACGTTGAAACCTTTCAAAGAAGGAAAAAAACCACAAGGTACCACCGGAATCCACTAATCAATGAAATGAGAGTACAAGAGGTTCACCACAACAAGATATTACACCAAGAACAAAAGAATCTTTACAAGAAATACATGAAGAAGCTTTCAACTTACAAAGCTAGTACAACCCACTTTTCAAGAGAGAAACCCCAACTTTATTGAAGCAACGAACACCCTTGTAGATGAAAAAGAACAAACTCTTGTGTCTTGAACTTCAACTCAAGAATCCTTACGTTCAAAAACCCTTGATGTGTAGACAACCTCTCTCACCCTTTTCATTTTTGTCTCTATACCTTGTTGGCCACTACATAACTAATATCTATATATTGCAAGATAAGGCCCATGCCCAACAACTATTAAAATAGTGTGGATCATTCTCATGGGATTAGTCCAACAATCTTCCTCTCTAGACCCATGAGGAGGACTCCCATTGTTTAGTGAATCTGATGCCCAAGTGCCAATGTTCACCAATCATCAATACCCACCAAGTCCCTGCAAAGTTCTTGATTGTCCTTTGTAAGGGCCTTGGTCATCATATCCGACGGATTATAATCCGTGAGAATCTTCACAAGGTTCACCTATTGCTTCTCCAAGACATCTCGAATCCATGATAACGAACATCTATGTTCTTGGTTCAAGCATGGTAAGTTGCATTCTTACTAAGATTAGGGGCACTTTGACAATCACAATGGATAACATATCCATCCTTCTTCAAGTTTAATTCCTACAAAAAATCCATCAACCACAACATTTCTTTACAAGCTTCGATAGCGGCTATATATTTCGCTTCGATAGTGAAAAGAGCAACACACTTTTGAAGCTTAGTTTGCCATGATACGGCTCGGCTCCCCCTCCAAAAGTGAATAAGTACCCTGAAATAGACCTCCAAGTATCAACATCACCAGCCATATCAAAATCCGTATAACCCACCAAGTGTGGTTCCACACCTCCAAAGCATAGACATAAATCAGATGTGCCTCTTAAATATCTCATTATACACTTCATCGCTAGCCAATGCTCTTTACCCAGGTGATTCCACTCTAAAAGTGTAATCTTTATCCCTTAATTAAGTGTTTGTTAGCCTCTATATGGGAATTAGAATAGGTTCTTAGCAATAAATTGGTTTAAGTGTGTTTTTATGTGTAGTGTAGGCTTTTGGTGGCAAAATGGTGGAAAATGGCCCAAAGAGAAGAAGTCCATCCAAACGGACCGTTCGAACAGGTAAATGACCGTTCGAATGCTACAATCCCGTCCAGACGGGCAAATCACCGTTCGAACGCTACGACGGAGATCGGAGTTCCAGAGTCGATTTTTCCCTTTCAAAAGCCATCTAGAGTTGATTTTTCCCGTTCTAAACTATCACAGAGGCCTCGTTTTCCGTTTGAAGAAATACAGAGCCGAGTTTCAACGTTTGAAGACCGTCCGAACGGTGAAGTAACCGTCCGAACGGTTACTCCACTGTCCGGACGGTGCGTCCGGATGCATTTCCGACGTACTTAAGACGCTATTCGGACGATTAGCGCAGTTTTGCCCTACATCACAACAGTCGAACAAAACAGATGAGAATCTTAATTTTCTGTATAGCTGGACGAGAGGAGGAGCTTCAAAGGGGGATCTTTTAATATTTTGCAAGGTTTTTAGCTAGATTCACTTTAATTCTTTGTAATGTTGTCATTTATTGCTTTTGGATCTTTGTAAATGAATGTTTATATATGAAATGAATTTTTCTCTACTCTTTCTAGCATTCTCTCTCATTTTCTTACCATTTTCTCTCACTTTTCTAGCAACCAAACACTAGTTCTATATAGTTTAATGGTAGATTTTTCTTTTTTTATGCTCTTTGACATGGATTTTAATAGCTAAATATCCCTTGGATGTGGTTGTGATGATCCACCAAAGATCTTCAAAGGGTTGAAAATGAGTTGTATGAACTTTAAAGCCATCTTAAAATTCCGTGGTTCCATTTGATTTGGCATGAAATTCATTAGAAATACTTAGATTCATAACCCCTTGGCAATATTTATGCACAAATCAATGTTTGGTATAGGTATTACACATGTCTAAGGTTTGATTCTAAGGTGCCAATCATAGATTTTCTCTTTATGTTCAATCAACCAAAAATCCACATTTTTATAGTCGACATTTTCCGAATCAAGAATCCAAGGTGCAATTCTTGATTTGAATTATAAACCTCTCATTGGAAACCCTTGTTGTGACTTGGTGGATCGAAACAACCATGTCCAAGCTTTTTCCTAATTACATAAAACTAGATTTTATTGCCTTCATCAGTTATTAAGTTATTGCATTAAGCATTGAATCACCATCATCTCAAAACCAACATATTTTCAGTCTCTTTTATGTTAGGAAAAGAAAAGAATTTTCATTTGCAATCCATCAAGATAAGTGCCCGTGCTAGTTGAGCTTTATTACTATATTTGCAGAATTTCTTTGGGAGAGAACGACACCGGATTCTCTGGTTTTTACTACATTCGCGACCTCCGTATTCTTGCGGAGTGACTCCAGTTGTGAAGCACATCTAGAGGCGCACCACCAGGTTTGTAAGGAATCAACTCAATATGCTAACCTTATATGCTATATCTGATCTTGTACATACATACCATGGCATACATCAAACTTCCTACAATGGATGAATAAGGAATTTTTTTCATCTCATTCTTTCCCGTCTCATTTAAAGGACTTTGGTTCAAACTCAACTTGAAATGGCCCGCAAATGGTGTTCCAACAGGCTAAGCATTTTTCATATTGAACTTTTCAAGCACCCGTTCAATATACTTTGTTTGTTATAGCTACAACTTTCTTGCTTTCCTATCACGCTTGATTTCCATGCTCAAGATTTTCTTTGCCGACCCCAAATACTTCATGTGGAAGGACTTGCTTAAATCTTTCTTCGACTTGTTAATTTTTCCAACATCCTTACCAACTAGAAGCATGTCATCAACATAGAGCAAAAGAATAATAAAGTCACCATCCTCAAACCTTTTGATGTAGACACAATGATCCCCATTTGTCTTTTTATACCCATGATTCATCACGAAACCATCAAACTTCTTGTACCATTGTCGAGGCGCTTATTTCAAACCATATAAGCTCTTCTTAAGTTTGCTAACCAACTGTTCTTTACCCTTGAAAACAAAATCTTGAGGTTGCTCCACAACTTTAGTCCTACGCTTGCAACAAGACCTAGAATAATCTGGATGGAGGATATCTTGACAACCAATGAAAAAATCTCATCAAAGTCATCTCCTTTTTGTTGCTTAAAGCCTTTCATAACTAGCCGAGCTTTGTGCTTGACTTGCTTGTCACCATCATTTTTCAACCGAAACATCCATTTATTTTTCAAAACTTTCCAGCCCTTTGGTAACTTCACCAAATCATATGTGTCATTCTTGTGCAAAGAATCAATTTCCACTTACATAGCCCATTGCCACTTGTCCTTTTGTTTGTAAACCCGTTCTACTTGAAAAGTTTCATGTTCTCCGCCTTAAGCATCATATACTCACAAGTAGAGTACTTTCTTCATGGTTGAGAAAGCCTTATAGATCTTCTTAATTCCAGCACCGATGGAGGTTGTTCTTGAGGAGATTCTTCTTCTTGCTCATCACCAACTTCAAGAGTAAGATTTTCACTAACTACATCATCTTAACCTTCTTGGACATCACGCCCTTCATTATGAATTACCGAATAAAAATAGGCCTTAAATCAACAAATTCACGTCCGCTAGCTTATGGTTTCTCCATTTTTTTAAAGTCTATAATGGTTTGGTTTTCAAGAAAATCAACAGCATGATTTCTAACCAACTTCTTTGCTTTTGGATCCCAAAGCTGATAACCAAACTCTTTACCTCCATAGCCTAAGAAAATGCACGGTCTTGACTTGTCATCAAGCTTGCTTCTTTGACCTTTTGGTACATGAACAAAAACTTTAAACCCAACCACCCTCAAGTATTTAAAAGAATCATCTCTGTTCCACACTTTTTTCAAGTAATCACCATTCAAACATTTTTTAAGAAGATCAATTAATCAAGTAACAAGTGGTACGCATAGCTTCGGCCCAAAATGATCTTGACAACTTGGCATATGACAACATAAACGACTTTTCTGACATATGGTACCATTCATCCTCTCCTTCGCACCATTAGAGTATCGGATTCCATCTTCTCACATCTAATACCATGCGCTTTGCAATAGTATTCAAATGGACCTCTATATTCTCCACCATTGTCGATGTGGATGTAATCCAATGGCTTTCCGATTTTCCTTTCAAATTTAGCATGAAAGTGTTTGAAAATACCAAGAACCTCATCTTATGTTTTATAACATAAGCTCATACCTTACTAGAAGTATCATCTATAAAAGTGACAAAATAAGAAGCATCACTCTTGGTTTTTCTTCTCATGGGTCCACAAACATCAGAAAGAACCAATTCCAATAAATCATGCTTTCTACTAGAAGTGTGTGAAAAAGAAGTTCTCCTTTGCTTTCTAATAGTACAATGAATGCACCGATTCAAAGGCATATCTTTACCATTCGAAATGAGTTCCTTCTGTGCAAGAACTTGGAGGCCTTTCTTGCTCATGTGACCAAGTCGCTAATGCCATAGATCCATAGTTGCTCCTTTCTCCATGATATTAAGATGGTCCTTGCCCACTTTAGCTTGTGTTCGGTAAAGTGTACAACACTTCCTCCCCCTTGCTATGATAAGAGAACCCTTGATAAGCTTCCAACACTGAGTCCACTCTAAAAGTGTATTCTTTATTCGCTAATTAGTTATTTGTTAGCCTCTATATGGGTATTAGAATAAGTTTTTAGTAATAAATTGATCTAAAGTGGTTTTCTGTGTGTATTATAGGTTTTTGGTGATAAAATGATGAAAATGGGCTTAAAGTAAAGAAGTCCGTCTAGACGATCCGTTTGGACGGAGAAAATACTGTTCGAACGGTGCGTTCAGATGGTGAGTTCGGACGGTCCGTTAGGACATATGAATTAGCGTTCGGACACTACAACCGAGATCGGAGTTCCAGAGTCCCTTTTTCTCGTTTGAAGCTGTCACATAGTTGATTTTTCCCTTTCGAAGCTATCACAGAGTCATGTTTTTCCATTCGAAGAAATATAGAGCCGAGATTCCACGTTTGAAGACCGTCCAAACGGTGAAATAACCATCCGAACAATTACTCCACCGTCTGAACGGTGCGTCTGGACGCTAATCGGACGACCTTCGAACGCACTTCGGACGGTGAGCATAAGTTTGACCTACAACCCAACAGTCAAAGAGAGAAAGATGTTATATTTTGTTAGGGTTTCCAGCTGCCGGTAGAGAGATAGAAAAAGGGAAAAACTTGTATTTTGCTTAGATTTATTTTACCTTGTTGTATTTAGGACTTTGGGAAGGGTTTAGTTAGATTTCTAGTGTTGTTTAGTTGTAATCCTTCACATTTTATGTAGTTCAACATATGTATACACTTTTGATTTGAAGTCAAGTATATTGTTTCTACACTTTGGAAAGCTTTCAACCATAGAATCTTAAAGCTAAGTTCATTGTTTAGGGACAAATGTGAAGATCTACCAAGGAAAGCATAGGAAATGAAAGGAGAGTCCTCAATCTTGTTGAATATCTATTTTGCATCTTTTTCTCTAATTATATTGGAATTAATTGTTGTAGAAATCTTAGATCTATAATCATAATTAGTAATATGTGATTTATTTCTAAACAACCCATGAATGATGATAAAATTTAATTCCAAAATAATTAGAGATCTCTAAATTTTCAAAGCTAAACTTTCCAAATCAGGGCCTTTGAACGATTCTTGATTTGTGTTATCCCAAACTCCCCCTTTCAAATTCCGTGCTAGAATTGGTAGATTGGAACATTTGCACCCAAACTCCCTTTTTAACCAAGAGAAATCCCTTCTTGTTTTCATTGGAATATCGACTAGATCAAAATTAATTTAAGTATAATTGTTGTTATTGTAATAGAATCCTCATATTTGTCAAATTGCCTTAGCTAGAGTTAAGTTGGTGGATTTAATTTCAATTCAATTGTTTGCCTAGTTATTAGTAAAAAAAACTCTTCAAACACCAAAAGATTTTCGATCAATTTTAGTTACCATAGCCATCAATTCCATCCTTGGCTTACGACTTCAATTTGCATAGTTTTCTAAACTTTACCCGTTTCTATTGCTAGATTGGCACAAGTCTCATGGGAGAACATGATAGTAGGGATACCCTCACTTAAACTACAAGCACTTCCGAAGCGGTGTGCGAGGAAAGTGGAACCAAACACCTATTAACAAAACAGTTTTCAAAGCCTTCATCATCCAATTTTTTGGTGGAAAGTAAGTTTAAACTAGGGTTTGGAATGTGCCTCACATCTTTGAGTATTAACCTATAACTTAAACCAATCTCAAGATAAACATCACCAATCCCCACAATTTTTGTAATACCGCTATTACCCATCTTCACTAAACCGAAGTCTCCCGCCTTGTAAAATGTGAAGAAATCCAACCATGAGGTAGCATGGCATGAGGCACCACTATCTATAACCCAATCCAAATCTTGATTTGTAGCAAGACAAGTTTCATCATAAGCTGATAAAGTGATCAATTCTCCATTGGAAGAAACCGTAGTGGCGTCCTTATCCTCTTACTTGTTTTCACCTTTTCCTTACTTCTTCTTCTTCTTATGAAATGTGCATTCCTTCTTTATGTGGCCCGGTTTACCACAATTGTAACAATGTATGTCATTTCTAGACTTGGATCTTCCTTTTAATTTATCGTGGTTATAAGATACCCGATTTTTACTTCTCCCTCTATTTTCAGAGACAAGAACTTGTGGTTGTGAAAAACCAATATTCTTCCTTGTAATTTCATTCTCAAACAAGCTAGACTTAACCATGTTCATTGTCACTAACCCATTTGATGCCGAGTTAGTGAGAGTTATCACCAATATCTCATAACTATCCGAAAGCGAACTCAAGAGAAGTAGTGCCTAAAACTCATCATCCAACACCATTTTCATGGTTGCAATTTCATTCACCAAACTTTCCCTCTCATTCAAGTGGTCTGCTATTGGTGTCCCCTTCTTGTACTTCAAATTGACAAGCTTTCTAAACAAATAAAGTTTGTTGTTAGCGGTTTTTCTCTTGTACAAATCTTCAAGCTTTTTCCATAGTACATTAGCCAATGTCTCATTCTCCACATGGTGGTAAATATTGTCACTCAACCATTGCCGAATGAAGCCAACACATTGCTGATTCAAGGGGTTTCACTTCTCATCGGTCATATCCTTAGGCTTGCCATCATCACCCTCTAAGGGAGCATGCAACTTCTTGCAATAAAGCAAGTCCAACATCTTGCCCTTCAGTGCTCTCCAATTGCTACCATTTAGGCTCACCATTCTACTTATATCCACTTAGGAATTTTATCAAACACCTTGTAGGCACAACCTTGGCTCTTGATACCACTTTTTGGGAAGTGCTCTCTTCCCCACCTAAGCAAGCTATAAGCAATATCCACAAATACAATGAACAATAGCAAACAACTACTAAATAGAAGTATCAAAACTAAGAAATCAAGAGAGAAAGAACATCAAGTATTTACGTGAAAACCCTTCAAAAAAGGGTTAAAAAAACCACAAGGTATCACCGAAATCCACTAATCAATAAAACGACAGTACAATAGGTCCACCACGACAAGATATACACCAAGAACACAAGAACACCTCTACAAGAAATACATGAAGAACAAAGCTAGTACAACCCACTCTTCAAGAGAGAAACCCCAATTTTGTTGAAGCAACAAACATCCTTGTAGATGAAGAAGAACAAATTCTTGTGTCTTGCACTTCAACTCAAGAAACCCTTGTGTTGAGAAACACTTGATGTGTATGTAGGAAATTTCTAGACAACCTCTCTAACTCTCTTCATTTTTGTCTCTGCAGATTGTTAGCCACAACATAACCAATATGTTTATATTGCAAGCCAAGGACCATGCCAAAAAACTATTAAAATAGTGTGGGTCATTCTCATTGAACTAACCTAACACATATAGTAGGCCCAACATATACAAATAATATAAAATCTCTCTCTCTCTAAGTTAGGGAGAGTAAATGTTGAAGCTTTCTGGAATGGAAGGGTAAGAGGAACAACTTATTAATTGTCATATATATATTGGATATTGACTGTTGTGGCAGCCCCTGACCACTAAATCAAATCGTGTTTTGTTTGGCAATAGTCTTAGATAAATGTCAACTACGGAAAGAGTTTACATCAGAACACAAAATATATCAATGAGCAATATAATATTTTTCCACTTGCAATCACATGGTTCCAGAATAGCAATTCAAAAAAATGAAAACAATTGCATAGATAAATCCATTTTTTCACACAGCGATATTCACGAAACGATTTATCTCCTTCAAAAGTGGTACAAATATTTCTAGATTAATTGAATAGTTCATGATCTATGCTTTTCTCAAAAGAGACTAAAGACAAGGTCACAGACCATTCCGGAAAGGTTGCTTTAAAGTCATTTGAAGAATGAGAACAATAATCCCTTTTTTTTGTACTAATCATTGTTAATGGGTTATTTAAATTTAAATAATTTTTAAATCAATATTTAATTTAAATTTTCAATTAATTCATCGATGCTTTTTTACTTTGTTAAATACTTATTTAATTTGAGATTTTTTATATGTGGAATAAATAAATTATTTATGTTTTACTTGCTTTTATTTATCTTGAAATTATATTTATATATGGAATTAATAAATTATTTTTATTTTACTGATTATTTATTTATACTAAAATTATTTTAATCTATGGAATCAATAAATTCTTTTTTTTTATCTTACTACTCCGCCTTTTCATTTTGAATTTTTTTTTTTCAAAATTTAAGAATTAATCAATCTGTCTCTACCTAATTAATGTAATTTAATTTTAATCAATCTATCACTAGTTTGAAGACTGTTGAAACAAACACTGAAGATCGTCAAGGAAACTCAGTGGCTGCAAAGACATGAAGATTCAATTGTTATATCTGTATTACTCAACACCAAGCAAATAGAGAGGGTTCGATTTCCACATTTTGTTGGCGTTCATGGCATGAATGAAAGCCCAAGCACTGGTTCTTAATCTTGTTTTCATGACCTCATTCATTTTCTTTGTTTTGTTTCCAAACAGTTCTTTAAGCCACATGTCATGCCAAAATGGTGGGTAAGTAAGGATGTTGCCATTGTACTTTAGCATCAAAGTGAAAATGTACCTCTAAGGTGAGTGGACTTGATTTATTTATTGATTTTATTTGATTAATAGAATTGGTGAATGGACATGGAAAGTATTCCTCTGATCAAATTTCACTTGTTCATTGGTCATCACCGTATGCAAAGAATCAAAGAAGGGGGTTTTGGTGGGTGGGGGGTTAAAAAGAAAAGAAAATTGTAAAAGCAATCTCAGATTTAATTGGAGAAATTGACAATTTTGGTTTTGAATAAAAAAATTACTTAATAGAACTCTTAATCAGCTCAAGTGTGTTGTCCCCTGAATTTATGAAAACTGCTTCCGATGCTTCGGTGTTTTGAACAAAAGCATCCCCTTAACCAATAGATATTATACGAGTAGACCAAACCATCATGGAAAATTGAAAAATGAAAAGAAACGATATGGTACAGAGTTGAAAATTTTAAAAAAGAACTTTTACAAATCATTAAAATGATGATTTTGTGATCCTGAGATATCATGGTGCTTGCTAACTTTGCCAATGGTCTCTTTTCTTCATTCTAGAGAGTTCAGCCTTCACAAAGTTAAGTCCTCATTTATATTTGCAGCCCATCTAAATAGTTCCCCATCTCTACTTTACTTAGAATTGCAACTCATACAATTGTTTTTCATGTATCAAGGGATAACTTTATAGTTTCCCCATCATTCTCCCAAAGCACTGTATTAAGCATCTGCATTTTTTAGTTACACAATCTAACTATGCTCTGCTGCTCTTTTTGCTCTTGCTTTGTTTGATTTTTCATGTAAGTCCTCGTCTGTACCAAAAAAAAAAAGAAAAAGAAAAACTCATCTGTTCGTTTCTGCTACAACCTGTATACCACCCTCATAGAATAAGTTAAATAAGATTGGTAGCTTACAATAGCAAGTTCAGTCCTTATTATTGGGTTTTAGGTAAGAGTTAAATAACAGGATTGCTATCCCTTCATTTTGACAACACTTTCAAGTCTGAACAAATAAGAAATCACATTGTCTAGAATCCTAGAAATAAGAATTTGATAGCTTGTGGAGGACAAGAGGACTTATGCTCACAGTCGCTTCCATTTCATCACCAAACCTTAGGGAGGTAAATTGCAATTAGTTCTCATTTCTGTAGAATAAATGTAAATTAGTTATGAGAATGCACTCAATCCAACGGATACGACTTTGAAATATCTTTTTCCTTGAGAAATAAAATTCTCGGAGTGATTTTCCTTCGAAACAAACAGCAGTTTTACTCGGGAAATTATATTATACAGATTTTTGACTTTAACTGAGTCCAGTCACTGCATTTCTTCTGATAAATAGCTGTTTAAACTTCATTGAGTTCAGTTTGTGGAATACAAGAACTTCTAAATCAAGCTTTTCAAATTTGTGGTTTTGTGGGCAGAAAATATTGAATACTATAATGGCAGCAAGGAAGCCTGGATTAATTGCTTTGTTTGATGTTGATGGTACTCTTACGGCTCCACGAAAGGTACCAATTTTTTTTCTGCTATTCTTATTGTTCATTTGCTTGCGCGATTAATTTTGTTCAAGCCAGCCAGCATTTTGTTTGCCTTTTGTCATGCAGTGTGTCGATTTCCTTGTGACCAGTAAATGTAATTAATGTGGGTTTTTAACTGGCTTCATTTCTATTCAAAATGAACAATTTGTCTTGCAATCAATAATGTCTAGTTATTAATTAACGTGTTTTTTTGAGCCATTTGGGTACTAAAAGTCCCAAACGAGCTACAAACTCCGTCAAATTACTGCAAAGTTTTTGTTCAAAATGCTCGAAAAACTAATGCTTTATTAGAACAGCCTCGCAAAGGCATTACGATTGTTGAAGAATCTGTCAGCCAACATGTAGCTTGGTATTCTCGTGATGTAAATTATATTTTTATTTCAATAAGTCCATATATTACATGCATATCTATTAATTTTCTTTATTGTGTTATTATCATATCTAACATTTTTATGTTTTCTTCTTTTCAAGTTATTCATAAAGAATAGGTGGATGGTATTTTTGTGTTGGCTTATTTTGTAATAGACTAAAAACTGTTTTTTGTTGTATGAATTCTAAATTTGGGTCATTCTTTTTAGGAGAGGGTATGTATGTACTTTGGTTTTGTTTTGAATTTTGGTGGAAGACAATGGATTCTTGATTAGGTTACTTTTTTGTGAGAGACTATGTACTTTGTTTTTATTTTGGATTTTGGTGGTTTGTCTGGATATATAGATGTTAAAATGATATATTAATTTTGTTAAGTCTTTTTTTTAAGCGTTTTTGTTTTAATGAATGCATGAATTTTATTTCTTTGATCATATTAAATGTACATTTTATCAGATGAAATAACAAAAATACTTCCGGTATGAATAAAAAAAAATTCCATTTAAAAAAGTATTAGCGACTGCAAAACTGTCGCTAAAAGTGAATTTCTGTCGCTAAAGAAAATTAATTGTCTAGTTGATTATTTGTGTCGACTAAAAAAATGTCGCTAAAAGAATTTTTGGTCGGTAAAAACCCTCAAAAGTAATGGTTGCAATAGTATTCGTGACGGCTCACAACCGTTGCCAATACTATTAGCGACGGCAATGCAGCTGTCGGAAAAAAAACCATGCCGTCGTCACCATTTGCGACGGGTACTTTGCCGTCGCTAAAAGTCTCCCCGCTGTCGCTAAGCCGTCACTAAAAGTATTTGCGACCCCAGCATTTGTGTCCCCTACAATGTCGTCGCTCAACATATTTGCGACCCCAGCATTTGTGTCCCCTACAATGCCGTCGCTCAACCATCGCTAATAAGTATTTGCGACGTCAGTTTGACTATTTGCGATGGCATGGAGCCGTCGCAAAAACCCTTTTTCCTGGTAGTGTGCAATCACATCATTTCAGAATGGCAATCCAAAAAAATGAAAACAATTGCTTAGATAAATCAATTTTTTCACACAGTGATATTCCTGAAAAGATTTATCTCTTTCAAGAGTGGTACATATATTTCTAGATTAATTGAATAGTTCATGACCTATGTTTTTCTCAAAAGAGAATAAAGACAAGGTCACAGACCATTACAGAAAGGTTGCTTTAAAGTTATTTGAAGAATGAGAACAATAATCCCTTTTATTTGTACTAGTCATTGTTAATGGATTATTTAATAATTAAATACTATTTTAATCAATATTTAATTTAAAATTTTAATTAATTCATTAATGCTTTTTTACTTTGTTAAATATTTATTTAATTTGAGATTTTTTTTATATGTAGAATAAATAAATTATTTATGTTTTACTTGCTTTTATTTATCTTGAAATTATATTTATATATGGAATTAATAAATTATTTTTATTTTACTGATTATTTATTTATACTAAAATTATTTTAATCTATGGAATCAATAAATTCTTTTTTTTATCTTACTACTCCGCTTTTTCATCTTGAAATTTTTTTTTTTTCAAAATTTAAGAATTAATCAATATATCTCTACCTAATTAATGTAATTTAATTTGCAAATTCATGGGTAGATCATTTAGTTAACTAAATATAAAATAATTTAATTTTAATTAAATAGGTGGTAAATAATTATAATTAAATAAAATGTAATAAATAATTACATTTTGAATAAAATGGGGGCATAATATGTGATTTTTGACTTTTTTTTATATAAAAGAATAGTGATTTGAATGATGAATAGTGAAAATGAAGGTTGGGTGGATTGGAGTAATAATGTGAAATAGTGGCACCCATGAACTTCAAATTTGAATAAGATGTCAAAATGAAGATGGATTTTAATGAACTTCAAATTTAAAATATGCCAAAATGAAGATGGATTTGAAGATTTTAAATGATATGCTCTAAAGTCGTTTGAAGAAGAGTACAAAATCCCTTTTTTTGGGTAAGCAGTTAATTCACAATAATCCAATTTCCTAGCTAGTGTGTACATATATGTATACATATACATTATCCCATTTGCAAGAGACTATAAAAGAAAAGGAAAATACGAAGCAAGAAGGATGTAATCATTGACCACTTCCTCAAGATGAATATGTTGATGTAAGCAGAGGAAAAAGAAATGACAAGTGGGTGTAGTAGTTGTTAAAGAACGATTCTTCGACGTTGAAATAAAAAATGAAAAAAAACACCTAACCATTGAAGACTTGGTACAGGAAAACATAGTGATCATGAATTTAGGAAATCTCTATCTATAAATACACACCTTTCCCATGCTAGGTGTATCACCTCACCCAAACAATTACATAGTGCCTTGAGTGAAAATATTTGGTGGGTGCTTTATCCTCAATCAAAAAATGGAGGGCACTCAATTTTTTGTTACGATTGCTGTCTTGGCATTGGCTTCCACAATTGCCTATGCATCTGACCCCAGCCCTCTGCAGGACTTCTGTGTTGCTCTTAATGACTCCAAATCTGCTGGTATATTTATGCATTATTTATCTCTCAACTCTTTGGAATGAATTTAATATGCTAACTTTTTTTTACCTTATAACCTGAACTATTTCATGGAAGTTTCACTCCAAAGTTTTTCATTCCATACTGTCATGACATTCTTCAAACCTATTCTCTCTGTACAGTGTTTGTGAACGGGAAGTTTTGCAAAGACCCAAAGCTTGCTACACCAGATGATTTCTTCTATTATGGGCTCCTTACCCCTCGAAACACATCGAACCCACTTGGCTCAACTGTCACTCCAGTAAATGTCATGCAATTACCAGGGCTTAATACGCTTGGTATCTCCTTGGCTCGTATAGACTTTGCACCTTACGGCCTCAACCCACCACACACGCATCCTCGTGCTACTGAGTTCATTGTTGTCTTGGAGGGTACCCTATATGTTGGTTTTGTCACATCTAATCCAGATAACCGTTTATTCGCCAAGTACCTATACCCGGGAGATGTTTTCGTGTTTCCAGAGGGTCTCATTCACTTCCAATTCAATGTGGGAAAGACTAATGCAGCTGTAATTGCCGGCCTAAGCAGCCAAAATCCAGGGGTCATTACCATTGCAAATGCAGTGTTCGGCTCGAATCCAAAGATTTCCCCTGACGTTCTTACCAAGGCATTTCAAGTGGACAAGAAGGTGGTTGACTATCTTCAAGCCCAGTTCTGGTATGACAACAACTAGAGGAACGAGGGGCGCTTCTATGGCTATCGAGAACCCCATGAGTCAATTTCTATTTGTTGAAGTTTAAGCAGAAATATGTTTTTGCTGCCAATCATAATTTGATAAAGCATAAATAAGTGGGTTTGTTATGTACGATTTTCTTCTTACAAAGGTTTTCCTAATAATAAAGCTCGTTAAACTAACTCTCGCTCTCTGTCTCTCTCTCATATGATATTGATAGGCTAAACATTTTCTTCCATATTATCTTGTTGTTAGACCTTTTTACAAAAACTGCTTGTATCGTGAATATGAAGATACAGAGAAATTACTCCCAATGCGCTAATGACATGCCATATTGGTAGTACATTTTTGTGACGTAAACTTTTGTGATATTATTAGCGGGAGGTTCATGTAAATAAAGATTGGGTCCTGAGAGCTCTAACTAAACTTAGTTAAGGAGAAATTAATAATAGCATATAACGATGATAGTCTCTTGAGCTTTCTTTAATCTCACATACTCGGTATAGGGCAATGGAATCTTGGATATGGCACTTGTGGGAACTGCCCATATTTCAAAGTTACTCCAAGTGCCTATTTGTACCAAATTTTGTAGCATAAATCCAGAAATGTTGTTTAGTAAAGGCAAAACTTACATAGAATCATATACAAATTTCAGAGCTTGCACATAAAATTTAAATTTTTTTATATCACAAATTAAAGACAGAAAATGAAAGAACAATTTCATACTTTCTAACTCAAAATTAGTACAACCATAGCGAAACATAGAATACATAATATATTATGAAGAAATAGGGAGACAAAAAGACAACCAGAAGAGACACATAGAGCACAAGAGACCTGGGTTTAAATTATCTAAATGGCTAACACAGATAACTATTTATAAGCCTAATAGAATGGCCCCTGGGACCCTCTCTCTCTCTCTCTCTCTCTCTCTCTCTCTCTCTCTCTCTCTCTCTCTCTCTCTCTCTCTCTCTCTCTCTCTCTCTCTCTCTCTCTCTCTCTCTTGAAGATTGAAAAATCGCTTGTTTAAAGGGTAAGGTGATTTGGACAAGATTCCTAACATGAGTATGGAAGGATCAGGTCAGTAATTCCACCCTTGAAAAGGTCAGTGTACATTCTCATAATACCCTCTATCGATCTCTGAAGATATTTACGCTGTGTTTGGATCAAGAATATGGTAAGAAAAAAATAAAAGAAAAAAGATATGAAATTACATCATATGTGTAATTGTTAGAGAAAGTAAAGAATAAAACAGCATACAAAAGAAATAACTAAGGATTTGAATCTCTCATTTTGATCTCTTTTCCCTCATATTTTTTGAGAAAACCAAGTGTTCTTGGTAATATGGATTTTTACCTTAAGATGGACCTAGAGGGGGGTGAATAGGTCTCTACTCAATTTATAAGCAAGTGTTAGCAATGATTAATCTTAAGCAAACCATAAACAAAAATCAAAACACACAACCATCAACACCCAAGATTTTTAGCGTGGAAAACCCTTGCGGGAGAAAACCATGAAACCTCGTCCAGCTCCAATCAAGCACTATATAAAGAACGAAGTACAAAAATGTCTTACAACCCTTTCACACCGTTGAGTCCACAACTAGGATTGAATCTTGCAGCTTGCACGCTATCCGAATCCATGAACTCGTTCCAGCACTTGATTCTCCACCGAGTCCATGATGAAACTCTTCGATCTAGCAACTTGAATAACCACAAGCTGCTCTCTTTGATCTAGTAACTTGAATCACCATAAGATACTCTCTTCTCATTGATGGTATGTAGGAAAGTATAATAGAAAGTCCTCTTAGAACATTTAGGCTCTTAACATATGAAGTAGAGGACTCTAAATGGGAGAGAACTCACATGCAACACTTGAATCTATTCTCTCTAGATTCTTGCTTAGATTCTTGCCTTCCACCCATTTGAATCACTTCTATATATATATATTATAGCAGCTGCTACAAGTACTTATTGGCTAAAGAAAAAAACTCTAGAACCTCTCTCCCTTTGATCCCCATGTACACAAGTGTATAGGCAAGTTGACCTCCATGTGCACAAGTGTTTGGGCAAGTTAATCCTCATGTGCACAAGAGTATGGGAAAGTTGATCTTCATGTGCACAAGAGTGTGGGCAAGTTGATCTTCATGTGCTCAAAAGCATGGGCAAGTTAAATCTTCATGTGCTTAAGAGCATGGGCAAGTTAAATCTTCATGTACACAAGTGTATGGACAAGTTGAATATATTATTTGCGCTTGTAAATGATGTAAAATAATGTTTTTGATGAGTGAAGACCAGCTAAGATACCTCCCATATGTTCCCACATGTTCCTTGATGGGCTAAAGCTACTTTTTAGCTTTTTAGTGCAAGGCTGGAAAGCAGATTCAGACAAAGATTGACTTGCCCTATGCTGAATCATCAGACCCCGCTCTAGCGGGGTAGAGTTTGCCTGAGAGTAGACTACACAGGAAGTATTTTTTGCTGAAGCAGTTGGACCTCGCTCTAGTGCGGTTGAGTCCCCTAGAGTGGGCTTACACTAGTTGTCTTGGTTATCTTCAGTATTTCAGCCGTAGCATTTTACTCAGATGTCGGATTGATGCGATTCGAAATTCATTGGAAAGAAGACTCAAAGATCTACAATTTTCTTCTAATGAGCCTTTTTGAATTTAAACCATATCATGGCTAAAAACCAGTTACAAAATAACTGATCTACTAAAGTCAGATTCATTTGAATTTTGCAAGTGACCCATCTTCTCAAAATTCATCCAACTATTGTTGATTCTTCCCTTGAGGCTTTATAAAGGCAAATTCCTAACTCTAAGGTCATTACAATGTGATCAATACACTCAAGCCTCACACAAGACATAAAGAGATTTTAGCTCTCAATTTATATGGCACAAAATGAGCCAATATTTCCTAACAGTCTCCCCCCTTGGCCATATTGTGACAAAATCCAAAGATTACATTAAAATCACTCACAATCCCAATGCAAACATTAACAAGGACGAAACTCTAAGCTTCAAAGCAAAAACAATTCTCCTGCACTCAAGACTTTTCAAAAGATCAAGTGTGAAAGAGAATGTGAAAAAGAAAGCAAATAGAGATAAACAATATTACTCCCGCTCAACCAACTCATCAATAATATACTCTCCCTCAACACATGCATAAACACTAAGACAAATTAAGATGAACCATTAATCATTCAAAAACAAACATAATAGTAAACAAAATAGTTCTCCCCCTTTTTGACATCAAATGCAACCACAACATTGACAAGATACTAAAAGAAGAGTTTTGAAAGAAGAGTTAAATGAATTTACATAAAAACATACAAATTACTTGACGATCACAAATTTTAAGAACCCTATAAAAGAGATTCATATGGCAAGAGCTTAAACACACATATCAAGTACTCAAGTTCATAAAGACATGTCCAAGATGAAGATCACATCAAGTGTTCAAGAAGATGATGATGGTCATAACCAAATAACAAAGTAAGTGTGTGAACATCAAGAATAGCAGGATCAAGCCTTAAGAACAAAAGCATATTTTTAGTACTTGAACCAAGAACTCACAAGAGATATCATTTGCATCAAAATCAAACCAATTAAAAACTAATCAAAGTTTAATATTCAAAAATGCAAAGGCTCCCCCACAAATGCATAACATCTTTCAATAACTCACTCTTTTTAAGACACAAGGTGGATTTCACTCTATTGAGCAAGGTAGCCTTCTCTATGACACTTCAAACCATGTTGCACATTTTGACGAACGTCTATAGTAGTTTTCACTCTACACTCATAGGTAGCCTTTTCCTTGGTCATGACTGCACAAAAATTCTTTTGAATTTTTAGTATTTATTTAAACAATCAGCTCACTCTAGATATTCTTTTATATTGTGAAAGCACAAGAGGGAGGCAAGGCATTAACGAATATAAAATCTAGAGAGGATATGCAATCATAGGTCTTTTCAAGCACGATACTCATGGAATTCAAATGAAATAGATATACAACAAAAACATTTTTAGACTCAACATGTTTCTTCTCAATGCAAGTGCACTAAAGTGTCAGTTTAGTTATGAAAATCATCACTCAGACTTACAAGACACTCAATTCATACTTGGCATGAATAAAAAACTCTTCTCCAAAAATATGTAGTTTGATACTATCACATGAAGTCAAATATAGATCGATCAAAAACTATGAACACAAGTCAAGAGCAACAAAATAACCCTTTTTTGTGTTTTAATAAAAACAAATAGAAATATAACAAAAGATAAATAAAATTACAAAAGGAATCATAACACTAGGACCAGAAGAATAAACATGAATCAGATCCTAGTCTATGACACAAATAGTCTTTACTCAATAAGGCTTGCCCCTACAAATTTCTTAGGGGTTCTCAAGGATTTCAAATCAGATTTTCTCACTCACATAACAGCACCTTAGGTTTATTAATAAACTCATGAGGTGTGGGTGCAGTTCTAGATCTTGTCATGACATTGTTATTCCTCCTTTCACCATGATTTTTAATAACTTGCCTTGGCTTTAGTGCAAATCTGTTCACATGATTGGTAAAAACTTTAATCTGATTTTTCAACCTCTTATAGTGACTCATAGGTTGATAATGAGCAAGAGAACTAGGAACCCTATTTAGTTTGCAACAATCAGGTCTAGTATGACCAAACATGCCACAATGATGACAAACAAGGTTAAATTTTGAGGATTGGGCAACCTTTGGATGCTTGGGCTTCACATAAGAGGTAATGAACTTATAAGGCACATACTTAGTCTCCTAATTAGGGCAATGAGGCCGAATATGACCCTTAACACTACAATAATAACAAGTGGGAACAAACCTAGTAGGCTTGGTCTCAACATTTGGTACAACACATGCATATGTGGTGGTATTCTTATTGAAAGTCACAACCTTGGTTTTCAAATTAGGGCAGTGAGGCTTAATGTGCCCTTTAATTCCATAGTGGTGGCATGACGAAACAACCTTAGCATGTTTAGCCTTACTTGGGATAGAAGACTTACCATGAGCCTTCATAAAATTAGGCTTACTTGCTGGTTGGGAAGATTTAGAATCTTTCTCTGTATATCCAATCCCAATCACGTTATGAGAGATCCTTTGTGCATTCCTAATCTCATCAATCTTTGGTGAACCTGTATCAAATTTCTTAACAGACAGATGAGCATTAGCAAGTTCAGTTTCAAGTTTGTTGACCTTATCACTTAGAGTCATCTTCTGAGTATTCAACTAACTTATAAGAGTTTGAGCTTCAATAAGTTCTTGTTTCAATGCATTCTTCTCTTTTTCTAGAGTCCTCACTTTTATAGTTAATTTAATTTTGACTTTTCCCATTTTGTATCTCTCTTAAAACAATTGGTCATAGGCTTGTTGAAGGTCTATGATCTCATCATGATTTGACTCAAGAGTCTCACTATGGTCAAGGCAACAATCATAGTCAACATACATGCCTTTAGATGTAGATGAAGATGTGTGAGTAATCTTATACATAGATGGATTATATGCAACACAAGCAATTTCAGTATACCTTCTTTAGGCTCTTCCATAAAAGGTGATGAACAAACATTCAGTATACCTTCTTTAGACAAATCCATGTCACCAGAAGCAATTTCAGGACCTTGCTTAAGAAAAATAGCTTTGAAAACAATTTTAAGAGTGTTCCGCTCTGATACCAATTGAGAAAACCAAGTGTTCTTGGTAATGTGGATTTTTACCTTAAGATGGACCTAGGAAGGGGTGAATAGGTCTCTACTCAATTTCTAAGCAAGTGTTAGCAATGATTAATCTTAAGCAAACCATAAACAGAAATCAAAACACACAACCATCAACACACAAGATTTTTAGCGTGAAAAACCCCTTGCGGAGAAAACCATGGGACCTCGTCTAACTCTAATCAAGCATTATACAAGGAACAAAGTACAAAAATGCCTTACAACCCTTTCACACCATTGAGTCCACACCTAGGATTGAATCTTACAGCTTGCACACCATCTGAATCCACGAACTCGTTCCAGTACTTGATTCTCCACCGAGTCCACGATAAAGCTCTTCGATCTAGCAACTTGAATCACCACAACCTGCTCTCTTCGATCTAGCAACTTGAATCAGCACAAGCTGCTTTCTTAAATCTAGCAACTTGAATCACCACAAGCTGCTCTCTTTGATCTAGTAACTTGAATTACTACAAGCTACTTTCTTCTTATAAATGATATGTAGGAAAGTGTGATGGAAAGTCCTCTTAGAACATTTAGGCTCTTAACATATGAAGTAGAGGACTCTAAGTGGGAGAGAGCTCACATACAACACTTGAATCTATTCTCTTTAGATTCTTGCTTAGATTCTTGCCTTCCACGCATTTGAATCATTTCTATATATATTTTGGCAGCTACTACAAGCCCTTGTTGGCTGAATAAGAAAACTCTAGAACCTCCCTCCCTTTGATCCCCATGTACACAAGTGTATGGGCAAGTTGATCTCCATGTGCACAAGTGCATGGGCAAGTTGATCCTCATGTGTTCAAGAGTATGGGCTAGTTGATCTTCATGTGCACAATAGTGTGGGCAAGTTGATCTTCATATGCTCAAGAGCATGGGCAAGTTGAATCTTCATGTGCACAAGTGTATGGACAAGTTGAATATATGATTCGTGCTTGTAAATGATGTAAAATAATGTTTTTGTTGAGTGAAGACCAGCTGAGATACCTCCCATATGTTCCCACATGTTCCTTGATATGCTAAAGCTGTTTTTTAGCTTTTTAGTGCAAGGCTGGAAAGCAGATTCAGACAAAAACTGACTTGCCACGTGTTGAATCATCAGACCCCGCTCTAGCAAGGTGGAGTTTGTCTAAAAGCGGACTGCACTGGAAGTATTTTTTGCTGAAGCAGCTGAACTCTGCTCTAGCGCGGTTGAGTCCGCTAGAGCAGGCTTACACTGGTTGTCTTGGTTGTCTTTAGTATTTTAGCCATAACTTTTTATGCAGATGTCGGATTGATGCGATTCAAAGTTCTTTGGAAAGAAAACTTGAAGATCTACAAATTTTCCTGTAATGAGCCTTTTCAAATTCGAACCATATCATGGCTAAAAACCAGTTACAAGAGAACTAATCTGCTAGAGTCAGATTCATTTAAATTTTGTAGGTGACCCATCTTCTCAAAATTTATCCAGGTGTTGTTGATTCTTCTCTTGAGGCTTTATGAAGGCAAATTCCTAGCCTCAAAGGTCATTACAATGTGATCAATACACTCAAGCCTCACATAAAATATAATGAGATTTTAGCTCTTAATTTTTATGGCACAAAATGAGCCAATTTTTTCTAACATTTTTCTTTTCTTTTCTCTTGATTAAATTTGGTTTTGATCACAGCATTAATATTTGTGTCTGAGCAAAATGCGGTCATTTTCACAAAAATTATTGCTTTCAGTTTTGTCGAGATTAAAAAATCTCAAGCCAACAGGCTTAACAAGCTAATTAACCTATATTCAACCAAATCTGTGGGCTTTGACTTTGAAAACGAGAAAGCAGCACTGACGAATTCCAACTACTTAAAATGCACCTAATACAAGAGACGTGTTCAGCCAAGGTACAGAAACCAAAGGGAAAGAAAAGGAAAAAAAAAAATATTCATAGAAAAGCAAATGAAGACTTGGAAGGTTCAAGGCAATGAAAACTTCTACCATATTTATGTTTTATATGACTAAAAACGTCTCTGGTCACAGAGCAGTTGTGGCATTCCAAGTATTAAATGCATACCTATATCAACTCTCCCACCTTTCTATGCTAACCAGGTCAGCTTAGTAGCTATATTATTAGGGGATAAAGGGATAAAGCAAATGAATATACTCTTTGAAGTTGTAGTTCTATTAAAATATTACTATATGCCCCTCACATGCTTAATTAAGAAGATTTTTGAAACATCACTTGATAAAGCAACAAAAGAAAGAGAAAAAAAACCTACAGTATTGCCGTAATAGTATTACTGAGCGATCAACAGTCACTAACCAACCAATTCCAGATGGTAGGTGTAACCCACACTATTTATTCGTATGATTAACAGGAATGCGTACAATCGCTACTTTAATTAACCTTCTTTGATGCAACATTTCATGTATGGAGAGAGTGAAGAACTAAAAAAAAGAAAACTCCTAGCTGCAAGGAAGAAGAAGAATATGATGATAATAAAGTGAAACAAGGAAAATTGATAGGCTTTACCAAGTAAAAATCGTCGTCGCTCTCAATTTTACTCAGTCCTGTTTGATCAATTAGAAGTGCTCTTTTTTTCGTTTTTCTTCATCCGATACACAGAAAACCAGATCCAGTGGAGAGATAGTGGCTTGGGTGGTGGCACAGAAAATGGATGGTAATTATGTAAATTGTTGACTATCAGAACAAAAACTACATAAATGAACATATTATTTTGATCACCACAAAAAACTGTGCTTTTGCGACAGCAAAACACCGTCGTTAAGGAATAGCAACAGTAAAAGCAAGCATCACGAAACGGTTTGGCAACGACAAGGGGTGGGCTTTAGCCACTGTTCAGCTCCCTTTGCAAGAAATATGGTGACAGTGAATATTCGGCGACAGAGCCTTACCTTCGCTAAAGGCTATCTGTGGTGACAGAACGAAACTGTCGCGATGTCATGGGAACCTTACAATGGTACCCCTTAGCGACGGTTCTGTGCCGTGGCAGATACTCATTAATGTTTTAGAAAATAATTGTTATTATTATCTAAAAATTTTAATTCTCTTTTTTAACTAAAAATATTTACATTCATCCCAAAATTTAATAATCCAAATTTGAAATTCATTCAAACACAAATATTTATAATTAAATATCTCAACCAATTTATTTTATAAAACATAAATATAGGTAAATAACATATAAAAAAAAACAAATTGAGTATGTTCTTTCAAACAAATCCATACTACAAAAGCAAAATACACAACTCATTGCCTATGTCCTCCCCAACAATCTATATAACCAAACAAATACATAGAGCCCCTTGCAAAAGACTGGTCCAAATGCGGTCCATCGACCTAATCTTTGTGAATAACCTAAAATGAGAAACAAGAATAACAATTTCTCCTCTAGTCGCAATTTCAGTGCCAGCTGAACTTATTTGACTTCTAAACTTCTAAAAATTCTTCAGCAACCTGTTTTACATCACCTTGGAAAGCTGGATATGGAGTTTTGTTGAGGAATGATCAAGACGTACATTTTAGGGTGTAGGGAAGTGGAGGAATGAAGGCCTTAAGCTCATCAAAATTAACAACTTCAGAGGAATAACCATTAAATTTGACTCCGGTTATACTATTAGCCTGATCATAGAAGCTAATGCAAAAGGTCACTTGCACAATGCTAGAAGATTGGAGATTATTTATTTGGAGATTTGTGTTTAGCCTCGTTGACGCAACGTAATATGAGAAAACTAGATTTCGTTCTAGTATTCGAATGGTCTAAATCCTGTTGTAGAAGACAAAACTCTTGATCATATATGAATAACAAGTCACAAATACTAAAACAAATATTATTAAATCCGAATGAATGCCGAATTAAATCCATATTTATGATACACTAACCCTACCCAATTGGAAAAAGAAATACTAAATAGAATAAAATAATATTAAATAAAAAAATAAATTTGAGTTAGACCAAAATTTGAATACTAAATTTTAAAGAAACTCTCCAAATCAAATCTAGTCCAATTTTAAAACTCCTAAACAAAATTATTTCTAAAACAAATCTTTCTAAAATAGTAAAAATGACAATTTTAGGACCTAACCATTCTACATAGCAACAAAGTAGTTAGTATTGATCTCCAGACAGTTTCCAATCAACCTACCAAATTTGAGGGGATTTTGAGGTATGACAAAGTGGCAATTTTGCCCTTGATCATATTTCCTCACTAGTTGTATGCTTTTTGTTCCTCTCAATAAGATCCTCAAAGAACTCGCTCTCAAAATGCCCTTGAATTATAGATTCAATAAAGTCTATTTCCCTTATGTCCTCAAATTCCCCCATTTGTTTCCCCACTATAAATATGTTCATCTTAAAATTCATATTCCCGAATGACAGTTTTAACAACTCATTCCCACAATGAATTATGTCATTAGATGTTGCTAGGAATGGTTGCCCTAAGATGACGGGAATTTGGTTTTGAGTATTATCACTCTTAACTAGATGGGTATCTAACACAATGAAGTCCACCAGGTAGTAGAAATTATCTACTTAAATGAGAACATCATTGATAATGCCTCTAGGGACCTTAATAAATATATCTACTAGTTGCATAGTCACTCATATAAGGCTCAACTCTCTGTCGCGCCTAATTTTTCACACTTGAGGAAAATACGCACAAATGCAAAAAATATAGTACTCTCTCATTAGAACTTATCCTCCTAGAAGGACGAGGCCGACTAAGTTTGAATTGAAAATTGATTTGATTAAGAGTTTTTGAAAAAAGTTTGGAGTCGCCACCTAACTTGATTAAGGTGAGTTAAGTCACTTAAAACTAAGCGCAATCTAAAAATTTAACTTAGAATTTTTGAAAAAGGTTTTGAAAACCTCCTTAAGAGATGTTTTTTTAAAGAAAACAAGTTGTTTGGTAACCTTTAGAAAGTTTTAAGCCGTTTTTGAAAATAACTCTATTTTGGTTTTTGAAAACAGTGATTCTAGATTCGAAGGTTGGTTATATGTAGGGAAGATATCTTGAGATCATCACCCTACCCCGCCCTTGTAGTACCTACATGTCTATTCACCCTAGGTTCCCTCATTTAAAATCTTTAATTAACAAATGTCCAATTATATCCACTTTGAAAAGAAATATATATGATGCATGATATGTAAGTGTAAGAAAAAAGATTTGATTTTGAAAGTAGACTTGAAAAGAAGATTTGAAGTTTGAAAGAAGGTTTTAGAAATTAGAAATTGAAAATAGATTATGGAATTGAAAATTTAAAAAAAGTTGTGACAGCACCCATGAGGATGGCCTATGTATCCCTTTGTTGGAAATCAGGTTAGTCGTAATTCGGACAAGAGTTCGATTGAAAATAGAAGGTTTGATTTGAAAAAGAGTTTGACTTGAAATTTGAATAGAAGATTGAAAATTGAACTTGGAATTGACTTTGATTTGAAATTAAACTTGAGGATTTTAAAATTGATTTGAAAATATTGAACTTGCAAGAAGAACTTAGACTTGATTTAGGAAGATTGAGATTTCAAAACATTTTTTTTACTTGAATTGGAGTTTGAAAACTACCTTAATTTTAGAAAGGAGTTGAAGATTCCTAACTTAGGGTTAGGGTTGAACTAAAGTTTGGCTTCCTAAGGTTTAGGTAACCTTGGGTCGAAGCATGTACTTAAATTGGAAAGGTTTGATTTAGACTTGAGAGGTTTGATTTGATTTTAGAAAACTTAGAATTAGGAAAGATGAGGTCTAAGAAAGGTTTGAAATGATTTGATTTGATTTAGAAACACTTGACTTGGAATGACTTGAAAAGTTAGGGTTTAAGAAAGCTGGGACTTTGGAAAGCTTTGAATTAATAAAGTTTCAAAATAGAAAAGTTCCATTTTAGGAAAGTGCTAAATTAGGAAAGTTTTTGTTTTAGAAAATTTTTCATTTTAGGAAAGTATCAAATTAGGAAAGTATTGATTTTAGGAAAGATTTGACTTTGGAAGGTTTTTGAATTTGGAAAGATTTGAGAAGTTGAAATTTAGAAAGTTGACATTTGGAAAAGTTTGAAATTAGAGAAGAATGGAATTAGAAAATATTTAATTTCTATTTTCCAAAAGTGATGATTTGATTTTGGTTTCCAAAAAGTGATGATTTGATTATGTTTTCAAAAAGTGATGATTTGATGTAGTTTCTAAAATTGGAGGATTTTATCTAGTTTCCTAAAGTGAAAGATTTGATTTGACATGGAATTGGAAATGTTGAGTTTTAGAAATCTAAGATTTGGAAATGTATGATTTGGTGTAGAAAAAGAAATTTTGAAAATCTAGGATTTGATGTACAAGATAGTTTTTGAAAACATATTATTTGAGGCAAAAGAGGAAGTCATGTTCTAGGAAAGAGAACTAGGGTTTCCTAACAATGGGGTCTAGGGCTTGACTTAGACTCCAAGGAAAAGAATTTTTGGAAAGGAGATCTTTAAAAAGAGTTTTTAGAAAGTAGATTTTTTAAGAGAGTTTTTAGAAAGAAATGTGAAAAGTAATTTGGAAAAGGACTTGAATATAGACTTTTGAAATCTTTTGAATGTCTCACTTTCCTAAAACAATTCTAACCGTGAAAAGATTAGAACCATTCTAAGTTTATGGTTTTGAAAACAACATGGATTTGAAATATGGACCATAATGATCACCTTGAAATCACACTTTCCAAAAACAACACTAACTATGGAATGGCTAGAATTATCATAAGATTGTGGTTTTGATAAAAAAAAAAATTTAGGTTTTACACTTAAAATATGGACCTTGATGGTCACAATGAATATAACACTTTCCTAAAACAACCCTAACTATGGAATGGCTAAAATCGTCTTAGGAGGGTGATTTTGAAAACAAGTTTTGAAAGAATAATATTTTTAATGCAAGCTTTGAAAGATGATTTTGATGCAAGTTTTGAAAATCACTTTGAAAATAAGTTTTGAATAGTTGTATGAATATGACATGCACAATGCAAGTAGAGTCGTGAACATTCAAGGCTAGGCTTCACCACATAATTAAGGAGGCCGAATCCACATGGTCCAAGGTTGAACTAGAAAAAAGCCCCAACACGGTGACTTTCAACAATCCTTCCTACACATGAATCGAGGAGTCTCTTATTTTAAGTATGCAAGAAAGGGAGGTAGAAGATGGGGATTAAAATAGAAGAAAACCCAAATGGATTAGGAGGGAGAAAAGAGAGGGGGAAGTACATAAACATAAAGGGAAAACCATCCTCGAATTCTTTTTGCTTTGTTTGCTTTGCTTTAATTGGACCTCGAGAGCTTTAAACTTGCAGCACTTGAGTCTTCAATGGCTTGCTTTGAGGCTGGTGTGTGAGTGTGTGGGGTGTGTATAAGTTAAGGGTAGAGTGTATGGAGGCTAGGGCTTGAAGAGACTTGAAGGAATTTGGGTTTAGAGAGGATTCGAACTCTGTTTTCAGAGAAGCAGCGTTTTTGGACTGAGATTACAAACCTTTTTCACGTAGGGGGAGAGTTTGTATTTATAAGCAACTTAAACTGACCTGGCGCTTGTTGCAATGGTGCCAAGCTTAATTTTACACAGGCACCACTAAGCGCTAGGCCAATTTTTGACTTGGAGCCACTACTAGTAGTGCCAGCCACTTAATAAAGTTTTTAGGGTGGCAAGAAACATATCTTTGGCCTGTGGTACGTAAGGCAGAAAATTTAGGCGCCTGTCCTAGTGACTACCATGCAATTTTTGGCTTGGCTCCACTAGGAGTGACTTCGAAAGGTCTAAGAATGTTCCGGGAGGCCGATGTAAGCACCCTATTTTTGCCCGCTCAGTAGTCTCTAGTCCATCCAGACTTGAGTTCAAGTCAATACGAACATATTCCAATTTAAATTAGTTTTTCAAATATAAATCAGTTAATCCATCGCTTTGCAAGCCCGCCGGGCCCAAATAGAGGCAAATAACCAAAATGCCCCTAGGGCATTGTTCGGTCCAATTCCATTGGGCATATCATTTCGAAGACGGTAAGTCCCCGTTTTAATCTCAAATCCAATTTCAAGTCCAATTCCAATTCCAATTCCAATTAAATCTGGCACGCCCTTTAAGAAAGTTAATTCTCAATGTGGTAAGACCATCCAATCCGGCACATTTTTGGAGAAAAATTTTCAAAACAGTAAGTCCTTTCAAACCCGTCAACCGGAACGAGACCCCAAGTCCCTAAGATGGTAGAATGGTTCGCCTTTGGCGCCTACTAGCTCGCCAATGAAGAAATGTTCGTTATTCGGCGCACCTTTCGAGAAAGTTGATTTCCTAAGTGATAAGTCCACCTAGCAGCTCCCGAGATCAGGCAATCTTTAGAATGATCACGAACTGTCAGAGTAGTAGAAGTACTCGTAAACATCGCAACAGTTAAAGTGGCGGAAACACTCGTAAACAGGTCAACATAGGGAATTGCCAACAAACCCCTGTGTCGTGGGACAGCCGTCAGAGTGGCGAAAACACTCAAAACCCAAGTTAACACCAGTGTCTGCTAGACCACTCTGGTGAAAAATGACCAAATTGCCCTTAGGACAATTTTCCGGCATGTTTCTTGAAAAAGTACCTAAGTCCTCAGAATGATAAGTCCACCCTTCCAAGATCGTCCCAAAGACAATCCAGCATGATTAGGTGTCTTCCATTCAATTTTGGGCCAATTTTGAGACCCTCTGGCGAAAATGACCGTTTTGTCTCCAGGCATCCGAGCGCCTTGGGAACCACACCGACCCTAGGTATCAAACCGGTAATCTCCCGGAGATGCTTTTGATAGTATTTCCGACCTTTCATTACCTTTTCAAATTATTCCGAGTCAATTTCGACAAACTTGATGCAAAATGACCATTTTGATGGGCCGGTTGCCTTTTATAACCACACCGGCTCTGGTTATCAAACCGGTAATCTCCTAGGACATTCTAAGTGATGTTTCCAAGTCTCTACTCTTCTTCTGGGATATTCCAAGTCTATCCCGATAGTTTTTTGGTCCAATTGACCGTTTGCCCCTAATGGCCCGGTCAACCTTTCCAACACATTCTGTCATCATTTTTCAAGTTTACTAACCCTGGGACACTAAAGGGTTCCTATCCCTTTCCGGCCCTCCGAGCCATTCTCGGCCCTTTAAATCATTCCCGAACTTTTCGGAGTCACTTCTAATGAAGTCAAGCTAAAAATTGCATGGTAGTCACTAGTACAGGCGCCCAAATCTTCTGAAGATACATTGTTTACCGAAAACCAAAAACTGGCCTAGCGCCACTAGGAGTGGCGCCAGTGTAATTTTTGGCCTGGCGCCAATGCAGTCCTCTATCTATAAATACAGAACCTCTTTCAGAGTGAAAAGGATCCGTAAACTCTGCCTAAAAACCCTTCTCTTCAATATACAGAGCTCAAAGCCTCTCCAAACCCTAGTTTCCTTTAGGTTTTCCAAACCCTAACCTCTTTACACCAAACCCTAGCCTCACATACACCCGTATACACTCATATACTAGCCTCCATTGAAGACTTAAAGTGTTGCAACTCCAAAGCTCTCAAAGATCAAAACAAGCTCTCGAAAACCTGCGCAAGGCAAAGTAAGGACCGAAGTAAAGCAAGCAAGCAAAACAAAGCAAAAAAAGATGATTCAAGGTAGGCTCTGTATTACGTTTACGCATCTCCCCCCTCTCTCTTCTTTCTCCTAACCCACTTGAGTTTTCTTCTATTTTAATACCCCATCTTCTACCCCCTCCCCCTTCTTGCATGCTTGAAACAAGGGACTCCCCGGTCCATGTGTAGGATTAGGCTATTGTAGGTCACCATGTCGAGGGCTTTCTTTTAGTCTAACCGAAGACCACGTGTGTTCGACCCCCTTGATTATGTGGTGAAGCTTTTAACCTTGTATGTTCACGACCCCAACTTGCATTGTCCATATCATTATCGTGCATCTTTTCAAACTTGTTTTCAAAAACTTGCATTAAAACTTTTTTCAAAACTTGCATTAAATTTTCTTTTTCAAACTTATTTTCAAAATCACAACCCTAAGGTGGTTCTAGCCTTTCCATTGTTAGGATTGCTTTACGAAAGTGTTATATTTTAAAGGGACTTTCATGGTCCATATTTTCAAATCCTTGTTGTTTTCAAAACCATAATCCTAGAATGGTTCTAATCTTCTTATGGTTACAATCATTATAAGAAAGTGGGATATTTTTATAGGCTTGCAAAAGTCAACATTCAAATCATTTTCAAATCTTTTTTAAAACTTACTTTCTAAAAACCTCTTTTCCTAAAATTTCTTTTCCAATACACTTTTTAAAAATTCTCTCCAATCTCTTTTTCAAAGTTGCTTTCTGAAAATTGCTTTCTAAAAACTCCCTTCAAAAATCTATTTTTCAAAACTTCTTTTTAAACTCCTTCCCAAAAAGCTCTCTTCAAAATTTACTTTCTAAAAACACTTCTTAAGTTTCCTTCCTAAAAACTCTTTCCAAAAACTCTCTCAAAGTTTTACTTTCCAAAATCTCCTTTCTAAAACTCTTTTTAAGTTTACTTTCTAAAAACTCTTTGCTAGGATCTCCTTCCAAAAATCTTCCTTTCCAAAAAGTTCTACTTTCCAAAAACTCTTTACCTTGGAGCCCAAGTCAAGCCCTAGAGCCAATGATTAGGAAACCCTAATTTTCTTTCCTAAAACTTGATTTTCAATCTTGCATTAAAACCTAGGTTTCCAAAACCTCCTTTTTTTACATCAAAAAGATTAATTTTTAAAACCTATTTTCTACATCAAATCATAGACTACCAAATTTAGGATTTCTAAAACTTCACCTTCCAATTTCGTGCCAAATCCAATCTTCCCTTTGAAAAACTAAATCCAATCTCCCACTCAGGAAACTACATCCAATCCTCCGTTTTTGGAAATAAAATCAAATCATCTCCTTTTTATAAACGAAATCCGCTCGTTTATTTTAGGAAATAGAAATCAAACATTTCCTAATTCCATACCTTTCCAAATTTCAACTTTCCAAATTTCAAATTTTTAAATCTTTTCTAAACTCAAATCTTTCCTAACTTCAAGTGTTTCTAAAACTCAAATTCTCAAACCTTTCCAAATTTTGAACTTTCCATTCCAAATCTTTCCAAAATTATAAACTTTCTAAATTCTAAATCTTTCCAAAATCTAAATCTTTCCAAAGTCTAAATCTTTCTTAATCCTAACTCTCCAAATTTGAACATTTCCAAAATCAACTTTTTCTTAAAAGTAAACTTTCCTAAATTTCAAACCTTTCTAAATTTAGAACTTTCCTAAGTTAAAACTTTCTAAATTCAAAACTTTCCAATTTCAAGATCTTTCCTAAGTTCAAATCTTTCCTAATTCATAGCTTTTCTAAAATCAAACTTTTTTAATTCAAAGCTTTCCTAAAATCAAACTTTTTTAATTCAAAACTTTCTTAAAATGAAACTTTCCTAAAAATGGAACTTTCCTATTTTGAAACTTTCCTAATTTCAAGATTTTCTAAATTCAATCTTACTTAAACTCCAACTCTCTATGTTTTTTAAATCCAACTTCTCAATCAAATCCTTCTTAATTTCAAGTCCTTCTTGAATTCTATCTTTCTTAAATCTAGGTTTCCTAAATCCCAATCTTTCCAAAATAAGTCCAAGTTTTTCTCTCAAGTTCTATCTTTTCAATTCTAAATTCCAATTTCAAATCTTCCATTCTAAGTTCAAAACATATCTCTTTTCAAAACAAACTCTTTTCAAATCAAATTTTCTGTCGAACTCTTGTCCGAACTACGGCTGACCTGATTCCACAAAAGGGATACGTAAGCAATCCTCATGGGTGCGGTCATAACCTTCTTCAAATTTTATAACTTTTTTTCAAATCTCCAATTTCATAACCTTTGTCAAACTTCAAATTTCATAACTTTTTCTCAAATCCCTAATTACATAACCTTTTTCAAATTTCCAATTTCTAAAACTCTTTTTCAAATTTCAAGTCCATTTCAAATCAAGTCAAGTCTTCTTTTCAAATCAAGTCAAGTCTTCTTTTCAAATTCAAATCAAGTCTTTTCTCAAATCTGTTTTCAAAGTCAAATCTCTTTTTTCAAATCTATTTTCAAAAATTGAAATCTTACTCTTACATTTGCATATCACGCATCATGTTAACTTCTTTTGAAAAATTCTTTTCTAAAGCAGATAGTATTGGACATTTATTAATCGAAGACTCTCATGAGTGAACCTAGGGTGATTAGACATGTAGGTACTACAAGGGCGGGGTAGGGTGATGGCTTAGTGCATCTTCCCTATACGTAACTAACCTCTGAACCTAGATCACTGTTTTCAAATACCACATGGAGTTATTTTCGAAAAAGGGATAAAATATTTTCAAAGGTTGCCAAACAACTTATTTTCTTAAAAACCCTCTCCTGAGGAAGTGTTTTCCAAGAACCTTTTTTCAAAAACCCTAAGTGTAATCTTTGAATTGTGCTTAGTTTTAGGTGACCTAACTCACCGTAATCAAGTTAGGTGGTGACTCCAAATTGTTTTCTAAGAGCCCTTAATCACAATCAATTTCTAATTCAAACCTAACCACACTCATTCTTTTCAGAAGATGAGTTCTAATAAGAGAGCACTATGTTTTTCTCACTTGTCTTTTTCGAGTGCGAAAAATCGGAGCACAACAGCCAAAAATGATCTGAAAGGCCAAAAATGGGTAGAAACCCTTAAAATAATGTCCCGGGGGTAACGGGCTTGAAAAACAATACCGGGATTGTTAAATGGTCAACCGAGCCATAAGGGGCAAAACAGTCAACTAGATTGGAAAACCACCGAAATTGACTTAGAACGTCCCGTGAGAAGGCTTGAAGGTTGGAACACTATCTAGAATGTTCCAAGGGATTTCTAATTTGATACCCAGAGCTGGCGTGGTTGGAAAAGGCAACTGATCCACTAGGGGCAAAACGGTCACTTTGCACCGAGCTTGCCGGAATAGACTCGAAATGATCCAGAAATATGTTAGAAGGTCAAGAATACTATTACAAGCATCCTCAGGAGGTTACAAGTTTGATGCTTAGAGCCGGTGTGGTTACTAGAGGCAATCGGATGCCTAAGGGCAAAATGGTCATTTAAACCGAATAGTCTCGGAATTTATCCGGAACCAATTGGAAGGCATTTAAACATGCCAGATTATCTTTGAGACAATCTTGAAAAGGTGGACTTATCGCTTTGAAGACTTGGGTATTTTCTCGAAAAGCGTGTCGAAAAGGCCCTAAGGGCAATTTGGTCATTTTTTACCAAAGTGGGCTAGTTAGCCCTGGTGTTGACCTGGGTTTTGAGTGTTTTTGTCACTCTGATGGTGTGTAAAGAGTTGGTTTCTGAAGGTATCTCATCCTTTAGTAAACGTGTCATAGCCAATAGGCCTGTTCGGTCCCGTGACATAGAGGGTTTGTTGGCAATTCCCAATATCGATCTGTTTGCGAGTGTTTTCGCCACTCTGATGGTTGCGATGTTTGTAAGTGTTTTCGTTACTCTAATGGTGTGCGTTCATTCTGGAGACTGCTTGACCTCGGGAAGCTGCTAGGTGGACTTATCGTATAAGTAATCAACTTTCTTGAAAGACGTGCTGAATAACGGACATTCTATATTGGCGGGCTAACAAATGCCAGAAGTGAACCTCTCTACCATCTCAGGGGCTTAGGTTCTGTCCCAGTCAATGGGTTTGAAGGGACTTACCATTTCGAAGAGTTTTCTCGGAGAACATGCCAGACTAAATGGACTTACAGTCTGAGGGATCAACTTTCTCAAAAGATGTGCCAGATTTGATTTGGATTGGAATTAGATTTGAAATTGGATTTAATATTGCAATAGGGACTTACCATCTTCAAGAAAACGTGCCCATTGGAATTGGACTGAGCAAAGCCACAATGGCATTTTGGTCATTTTGCCTCTATTGGGCCTGGCTAGCCCGTGAAGCGATTGATTAATTGAATTAAGTCTAGAAAATTGATTTGGAGTTGAATGTGTTTGTGTCGGTTAGAATATGAGTCCAGACGGACTGAAGATTGCCGAGCAGGCAAAAATGGGGTGCTTACACTCTCATAATCCTAGTTGTTTGTATACTAAATATAGGAGCCAATTGACAGTTGATCCTAGGTCAAGAAGAGCATGATCTACTTTATGTCCCCCAATAGTGCAAGACAGAGTAGAACACTCGGGGTCCTTATATTTCGATATAGTCTTGCATTGCAAGAAGACACTTTGACTTTCATTCATAAGAGTGTTTTTCTTGACATGCAACCTCATCTTTATAGTACACTAGTCCTTCAAGAATTTAGCATAGGAGGGTATTTGTTTGATGACATCTAAGATAGGGATATTGGACTTTACCAGTTTAAATATTTCATAAATTTCAGTGTACAAGCTCATTCTTAGGTTTTGTTAATCTATGGGGAAACGAGGAATGCTTAATGACATCCATGTCCTCATCTTTAGATGGCCCCTTAGGCTCTATGAGTGGTTTAGTAGTGTTCTTATTGATTCCCGACTCGGGTGCTCTCTTTTCACTCTCCTGGCTCTCTTGGTCTTTTCCCAATCCATACCTTCAACACTAGCCTTTAAAAGTTCCTTCCTATGAGGGATGGTTTTGTCTATGATTTTCCTACTCCTAAGGGTTATGATAGCTTGGACCTGTTTATGATTAGTTTCAACTAAGTTGACTAGCCTAGTCGGGTTTGGTTGGGGTTAGACCAAAAATCTCTCCACTACCTGTTAAGTTAAAGCTTGTGTCAAGATAGACATTTGCTTTGATATAACTTCCAACATCCTAGTGTGTTGGTCAAGCACTTTCTCTTGCCTATCCACCCTATTGGTTACCGATCTCACGTCATTAGTAAGTTAGTTGACATTATCATCCACAATTCTTCTATAAGGGGCTTTGTACTAGTTGGGTTGGGGTTGGAAACGCATAGGTAGTTGCATTTGAAAGTTTCTAGTTGCGGTGGCGGTTGGAAAGCTCGAGGGTTTTGAGGCCTTCTCTGATATGCTTAAGGGTTTGGAGGACCCTTGAATCGCTCTAAAATTGGTTGTATTTTAAGCTCCCGCAAGAGAACGAGTGTCACGATTAAAGTATAAATCCGGTGAGTATCATAGTCAATTTCCTAGAGGACCAAGCCACATATAGGCTGCCAACACTTAAATAACACTAACTTAAATTGAATTGAATTGCAACTAAGTAAATTGAATCTAAGTAACAAACGGACCGAAAATCTTTTGGATTTTGAACAATTGGTTTGATTACACTAATTAAAGTGATTTACAATAATTAAACTAAATTTGAGACATAAGGGAAAGGGGGCTTGGGCAAATGTTTTACTTGGCCAATATAATCTCCAAGATTTCAATAGAGGTGTATATATAACTCAAATTAAAAGTCTCTCTGTGGACCTTTGATTCAGAAGATTTTAACTATAGAAATTGGGGCTTATTAGCAATAGAGGTTAGCTATACCACAAATCAATACTCCATAGGTTCAAACCATTGATTTATGCAAACCTTATACCAACCTAAGATTGTGCATAGAAGTTACCAAATATAATATTGAAACCAAGTTTTCTAACCAATCTAGGCTTCTATTGCAATGAACTCAAGTAATAAGAGATGAAATCAATGAAAAGCATCATACCTCCATGAAAGCTTGGAAACCCTTGGCCAATCTTCACATTTACATTCAAGAGAAGCTTAGTTACCAAAATCCATGGACAAAAGCATGAAAATGAAAAGATTTTGCATTGAAATGTAAATCCAAGTGTTTGATTACAAGGAAAGTGAAGAAATACAATGAAATCTATATTATCTACCTCTAAAACTACTCCTACAAACCTTAAAAATCAAAATATGCAAATCTTAAAAACAAAATAATAATCCAAAATCGTCCAACACTACCTTATATAGCTGATACAAAATAGAGGCGTCGTCGACAATTCGAACACCCTGGACTACCATTCGAACGGCCGTTTGCATGCCAACGAACGGCTATCAAATGGGTTTTGCATCTCCCTGAATCTATTTCTTTCTATCAAACACTATCAAACCTAATTCAAACTATAAAATGAGCTCTCTGAATCTCCATGTATGTTCGAATGGCTGGGCTGGACGTTCAAACGCCTGTTCGAACAGTGAACTCCTCCATTCGAACACTCTTTTTCAATTTTGCTCAATTTTATACTTTTAAGCTCCATTTCTTGTGCAAGTTTCAATAAAGCAATTTAGAGGCAATTATAACTAACAAAGCAATAAAACAACTAAACTATAGCTAACAATCCACTAATTATGAGATTGAGATTACACTTTTGGAATGTAATCACACACCCCCCCCCCAACTTGGCTTTTGCTAGTCCCAAGAAAAATCTATGAACTAAAACAAACTATATACAAAAAGAAAATGCTCTCCACTTTCGTAGGAGTCACGGATGCATTTAGCTTATGTACCAAGCCTTTAAACCCCTAGGTTACCCCTAGTGAATGAGTGGTGTCTCGTGAGAGCTTACAGTGATGACACCTACAAACATCAACTCGTGATCATCAATCGAAGATTTAGAATAATATAATAATGATATACAGATATATCAATGCAATCTCAACAATACATCCTTAGCCTCAATGCAAGCAAGAATATATCAATAAGGACGCAAAAATGAGGTTCATGTGTGTATGTGCTTTTATCATGCAATATAGCTCCAAAGCATCTATTCACATATTTATAGCCTGGGAGCCTCGATCCAAGTCTTCACCGTCATGCACTCTCAAACAACTAAGCATAAGGTTCCTCTCGATAGAAAGCTCTAAAAAGAAGTAAATGGTATAATATACAAGAGAGGAATCCAAATATTAAAAAACGCAATAATGAAAGTGTACCAACTTTGCATGACTTCATGAAAAAATGCTCAAAGCTTAAATATCACTAAGCATAATTGACAAGTAATGACTCACATTTAAACAAGATCTCCCATGAAGTGCATGCTTTTGGATCATAAAGGACTTTGTAAAGGAAGGCCAATAGGGTTCCAAGCATGGTTATCAGAATCAAACCGGACATGGAACCAATCAAAGCACCAGTACCCGGTTCATTGGTTCAACCGGTGATTTAACCAGTTCAACTGGTATTATATTTTTATATATAATTTAGTTATTATATAGCCTATTTATATTAAATATGGTAAAATTAATCACCAACCAAGTAATGGTTTGGTGGTAAAGTGGTCAAAATTTTCATGCTAGTTATAAGTTTAAATCTTCATCTCAACATAAACTTAAAATTTTAAAATTATTTGAAAAGTAAAAATTGGTGGCTGGTTTTTTTCAGTAGAACCAGTTGGTTGAACTGGCCAGTTTTTTAAAAAATCAGTCGGTTCATCCAGTTCAACCCGATTCACATACATTTCCAGTAAATTAATTGAATCATACCGGTTAAGGAGTTGGTTCCCTATTGAACCGATTGAACCATCCGGTCCGGTCTAAATCTGATAACTATGGTTTCAAGGTAAGGTATAGGAAGGAAGGAAGAGGTATGAGAGTATAATACATGTGTGATCAAGGCATGTAATGTCAATGAAGCAATTCTTCTCTTTCTTTTCCCACCCTAACTTTCTAACACATTTCCTTGCGTCTTTGTGGATTCAACCCTTTTTTTCTCTTTTCTTTTCTTTCTTTTGAGTTGTTTTCAACTCCCTTTGTCTCTTTCTGTTCTTTCACTCTTATTTGCTACCCTTTTTTGCACCTTCAACATTTTCTCTTTATATTTGCACAAAAAGTCTCCTTTTTACTTTTCATGAGCTTTCAATAAAATGAAGGTCTATATATCTTATTACCAAAACTACACATTAAAAGGGCTAACAAGATATGGTTACAAAGGGAATGGAATCAACAATAACTCGGTGGCTCAAAGATTACTAAAATCATCTCCAAAGCATATATGAAATAGATCTTGAATGAAGGTGAGTGTCAATATGATAGATAATACCAAGCACATAAGCCAAATGCAAATGTAATGAAGCCATTGAAAATTATAAGAATCATGAAAACTCTCCTCGAGTAAATGTAGACTCTCCTCAAAGAAGCAAATAACTCTAAAGCTCATAAGGTAAAGATCTCTACTCAAGCAAGGCTACAAATGCATAAACTAATACAATAAAGCTATATTACATGATTTGTACTCAGTGAATGTAATCCCCTCACTTAAGTGTACTTAAGATAACATCCCACAAAACATCAATGTCAAAGAATAAAATGCTCATCATACTATGAATATAACCCATGCAACACTCTAACCATTCAAAAATCAAAGATTGAGTCTCATGAATATGTTATGGTCCCAAATTTAAGTCATCAACATGTCCACCATGAATAACAAGAGATAATCATGAAGACTATGGAAACGTGCTAAAGATAGAAAACTAAAGCGTCGGAACCACAAGATACTTCAACTTCTATCAAAGATCCCAAGTAGTCAAATGATTATCATTCAATGTAATACCTGAGAATAGTCAACAAACCATAGAGAGATCGAAGTATAACACAAGAGATATAACAATGAAGTTATAAAATGAAATCCATCATGAACAGTAAAGCTTTAGATACAAATGATGGAATAAATACATATGAAGATGGTATCTAAACTCTACCTATAACTAGAGGAAGTCAACATCATTGGTTCAAAATTTTTAAAAAATTTCTACAAAAACAAATAGACAAACAAAACAAACAAATAAATAAACAAACAAAACTACGAAAGCAAGAGAAGAGGTTAAACCTCTAAAACTACTCTCCGCCCCCCAACTTGAATGATGCATTGTCCTCAATGCACAAAGTCAAAGTATGGAATGAAAAGAAATGGGGAAGGAAGAAAAAGTCTAGGCACCCCCTAACTAGAATTTAAAAAAAAAATAATGAAAAGAACAAAACAAAAACTAAAGCTAAACTGACTAACCTACTCCTACGACTACACAAGATTGGAAAGAGGATCACCCAATACCACAAAGTGGAGAATTTGCCATCATTCCACATTTCCACAATGGCAATTTGTGAGGAGGTCAAATGAAGGTAGACAAAATTAATATCAATATCCTTGATGAACTCAAGGATATAACAAGTAGGGGCAAACGGGTCAAAATGATCATAGAATGTAAAGGGAGTCAAAGCATCATACACCAAGGTGCCCCTCAAAGTTATTCTATTAAACTCTGGACCCTCCACTCTATCTAGTTACTTGCCTAGGTGAAAGGTAGTTGATTCTAATAGCAGAGGTTCAAGCTTCAAAGGAGTTGGCATGTTAGGACTAAGTTCTAGAGGCTTAAGGGTAAGGGTCATTTGACCCTCCAACATGGTGGACACTTCCTCTAAACTGACAATATCCTCTTACACTTGAACATCCCCGACATCCAAAGGTTCAAGGCCTTCACCACAAGCAAGAGCTCTCTTTAGAGGGTCCTCAACATGGTCGTCATCAATTTTGACCTCCTTAGACTTCTCTTCTCTCTCACTAGTATCTTTATCACCCTCTTCCTCACTCTTATCATACTAAGGAGCCTCAAGCATGGGCTCCTCTCTATTAAGTTCTTCATCCCTATCATGATCTTCAATAATTGTCTCACTTACCTTAAGATTGTATTCCTGGAACTCAAAATCTTGGAGAAAAATAGTGTATTCTATGATGTCCTCACTCTTAAGGGTAGAGGTGGGATGGACTTGTTCTTGGTTGGGGTTAAAATTTGGGTGGGCTTCACTAAAGCTCTCATGGTCGGTGGTTGTCTCTTAGACATCCAAATCTTCCAATAAGAAGGTCAATTAACCTTTTACTTTGGCTAACATGCTTGATGTCTATTCTAGAGATGCTAGTTAGGGATCATCCCCAAGAGACCCATTGGGTGGAGATGGATCTACGATATGCTCACAGTAAGGATAGATTGGTGGTGAAGCATGATAATGGTCAAGAGATGGAGGGTAAACTAGATAATGATGTGAAAATGTGTCTTTGTGTCTCCTATCAAGGTTGAATTGGTTACACCACCCAAGAGTGAAACGTGGTCGAAGAGGCTCCCTTTGGCTATTAGTATGAATGCACTCCCTAAGAGACATGGAAGATGGGCCTTGGGCTCTAATCTCACTAATGCGAATGTAGTCTCGAAGAGACCTACATGGAGATGTTTCCACAACACCATTCTCATAAATGCTCCCATTGCCACCATTTGCAACCCATTGAGAAGAATAGTCCATTGTGCCTATGTCAATGTGATAAGAGGGTGATGAGTGTGAAAATGAGCTACCAAGCAAAGAGGAATGGCCATTGGGGTTCATGTTAAAATGGCCCATGGTTGAGCCACAAATAAAAAAATGAGATGCAATGCACAAACAAATTGGAAATCTACACCTCAACAAGTAATTTCACAATCCTAACCACCAAATTTCCTTCCAATATCCACATAAAAATCCCACCAATGCAATAATCAAAATTTGGCCAACCAAACTTCCAATCTCCACAAGAGATATACCAACAATTAGTAATTAAACACATTCTCTAACCTCCACTAGCAATCCTCCAATTCAATTATATTAAAAAAATCAAAATCTATACTAATCAAACAAAATAATCCTAAATAAAGAGGAAAATAAAGAATCAAAATCTAACATAGTATCACCCAAAAAGGGCGGAACGAAGTTACCCATGGCCTAAGCCGTAGATTCCTTCCTCATGATGGACAAATGGAGATCCAATCCACCAATTGCTCTCCAATCCAAAGGTTATTAGTGCTCACCTCGTGCCTTTGGTCCCCGACAACGGTGTCAAAACTTGAATCACTCCAAAATTGGCTGTATTTTAAGCTCCCGCCAGAGAACGGGTATCGCGATTGAAGTATAAATTCGGTGAGTACCGGAGTTTATGGTGTTATCTGGGTGTGAGTTGGGGAAAGGCCCTGGACAAGATGGGTTTAACTTTAATTTCATTAAGAAATTCTAGGGTCTTATGAAGAAAGAGTTTATGGCTTTTCTGCTTAAATTCCAAAAGAATGGTAAGATCACAAGTGGTCTTAGTTCTTCATTTATATCTTTAGTTTCTAAATGTGACTGTCCTGAATCTTTTAAGAACTTCAAACCCATTAGCTTGATTGGCTCTATGTACAGATTACTTGCCAAATACCTTGCAAACAGACTCAAACAAGTCCTAAATGAGGTAATAGGTGAGGCTTAAAATGCTTTTATAAAAGGGAGGATTATCACAGATGGGGCTTTGATAGCAAGTGAAATCTTGTATGAATGGCACTCAAAGAAAAACCAGTGGGATTGCTCTCAAACAGTATTTTGAGAAGGCATTTGACTCTGTTAATTAGGACTTTCTGATTCTAATGATGGATAAAAAGGGCTTTGGAAAGGTTTGGTGTGATTGGATAAAGGCATGCATTTCATCAACTCACGTATCAGTGCTTAGCAATGGGTCTCCTACCAATGAGTTCAAGGCTAAAAGAGGTCTTAGGCAAGGGGACCCTCTCTCTCCCTTTCTATTTATCATTACAGTTAAAGGTTTAAATTTGCTCCTGAATAGAACCAACTCTCTTAATCTAGTAAACGGTATTTCAATTAGTAGGGGCAACATTAATATAAAGCAACTTTAGTATGCTGATGACACACTGTGCTTCAATTATACTGATATGGAAGAATTGAAGAATCTAATTTGAAGTGCTATGAGCTAATCTCTGGGCTAAAAATTAACTCTCAAAGTGCTATGTGTATGGTATGGGTGTTGATGGTAGCTTTCTAAGTCCTATGGCTAACCTTTTTGGTTGTATTATGGGAAGCTTGCCTATGTCATACTTAGGACTACACCAATTGGGGTGAATCTAGGTCACTATAAAGACTGGAAAGAGGTTATATCCAAGATTATGTTGAGATTATCCCATTGAAAAACATCTTATCTATCTCTAGGTGGTACAATCACCTTACTTAAGGCTACTCTTTCCAATATGCCCATTTACTTCATTTCCCTTTTCAAGATGCTAGTTAAGGTAATAAAAGACATTGAAAAGCTCTTCAGAAGTTTTCTATAGGGGGGACAAGCATTCTAATAAGAAGATTCACCTGGTAAAATGGAGCTCAGTCACTTTAAATAAAGACCAAGGAGGCCTCGGCGTTAGAACTCTCCAATTGCTGAATGTTGCACTCTTGGTGAAGTGGTGGTGGAGATTTGGGACTAAGAATGATACTATTTGGAGAAGAGTCATTTGCGGCAAATACAATTTGGTTAGTTATGTGTGGATCTCCCATGATTCAACCAGCAAAAATATATCAAGAATCTGGGAAGGTATAGTGCTCTTTGGATCAAGCAAGGACAACCTTAGTGTGATCCTAAAGGAAAACCTATCGATCAATATAGGTTTTGGTTCATTATCAAGATTTTGGTTGGATCCCTAGTCAGTTAAGGTTAATTTTGCTGAGGCATTTCCCAAACTCTTCTATCTCTCAAACAATCAACTCGATCTGGTCTTAAATTGCTATAATAGAGAATCAAATGGTAACAAAAATTGGGAGCTAAAGTTTAAAAGAGAGCTCAAAGCGTGGGAATGTGAAGATCTGCAAAAGTTAATTAGCATGATCTCAGACCAAAGGTCTGTTGGAAATGGGGATGACTATTTATGCTGGGCAGCAGACTCTAGAAATAGTTTCTTAGTAAAATCATTTTCTTCTGCTTACCAAAAAACTTTAGGTCCTTCATTCTCCTCCTCATTCATCTGGAAGAGTGCAGCCCCCCTGAGAGTTCCAGCTTTCTTATGGTTATCCTTACAGAATAAATTATCCACCAAAGACCTCCTTCTTCATAGGAAAATTATAACCTAAAGCTCATGCACAAGTTGTCCATTATGCAAGATTGAGGATGAAAATGTTGATCATTTATTGCTCAACTACAAAATAGCTTAGTTAATCTAGAGTGCACTGGCTAAATGGTGGGGCATATTCTAGGTTGCTCCCTCCACCTCCTCTGGTCTAGCTCATTGGTGGCAGAGATATAAATTTTGTGGTCTAGGAAATACCATCTGGAATGCTCTTTTCTGAGCTACAACATGAAATTTGTGGCTTATGAGGAATGAAGCAATTTTCAATGGTAAGGAAATGGGATGGGAGGAGGCTGTTTTTCTAATCAAGGTCCATTTTGCACATTGGATTAAGGCAAAGATGCGGAGATATGAATTCTCTGTTATGGACTTTATTCACAATATTTCTGTAGTCAAACAGCTCACAAGCAGGAAGCCAAGTTGATTCCTCACCAACTTCTTCCTGTTTTGTTGTTTTGTTCTAGTTTTGTAGTTAGGCTAGTAGGCTTTGGTCTTATTTTGTGTTGGCTGGTCTGGTTTGGTTCCTCCCTCTCCAATGAAGCCTTCTCTGTATCCATCACCTACAATCAATATATTTTTCATTTTGCTGATAAAAAAAAATGACTAATTCCAACTACTCCTTAGAGCCTGTTTGGAACTTGGGGAGAGAAGGGAAGGGAAGGTCCCTTTTCCCATCCTTTATTTGATTCTATCTAAGAGAGAAAGGAAAAAGAGGGGAGAAAAGGGAGAAAAAAATTTTACACCACTCTCTTTCTATATGTTCTTTTCTTTCCTTTCTTTTCCCTTCCCTTGATTTCCCTTCCTTCCCCCAAGTTCCAAACAGCCTCTTATAAAATACACCTAATGTAAGTAAAAATCTGTCAAACCAAGTTACAGAAACATGAAGCGTAGCTTCATTCAGGCTAATTTTCATAAGACACCTAGCATTGCTATGGCAAATGAAACTTAGAAGATTCAAAGAAATGAGGGTAAATTATACTTTGCACATTTGCACTTTCTACCGAATTTCACTTCAAGATCTATACTTTTAATTGTAACAATTAAGCTCCTATAGTTTTAGTTCATTGTAATGTCACCCTTCCGTAAGCTTTTATTTGTGCAATTGATGGCCAAAATCGTTGGGCGTCTCATGTGGCCTTTTTTCAAGGGTAAAAAAGTATTATCACACTATTTTGGTACCCAAACACCCTCATCTCTCATCAATCTCTCTCAAAGCCTCTAAAGTTCAAGTTACTCTATGTAAAAGATGAAATTAGTATTACAAAATACCCTCAATCGTCTCACGTGAAGGAGCGCTGAAGGTGTTTGGGAGCCAAAATGGTGAAAAATTATATTTTTGCCCTTGAAAAAAGGGGGCCACGTGAGACACATAAAGCTTTTGACCGTCAATTGCACATACAAAAGCTTACAGAAGAGTGACATTGTAACGAATTAAAAGTATAGAGGCTTAATTATTATAATTAAAAGTATAAGTTCTGAAGTGAAATTCGATGTAAAGTTTAAAGGTGCAAAATATATTTTACAAAAAAAATTAAGTCTTTTACCTTATTTCCGTTTTATCTGACAGAACTGGTCAGTGGCAGAGAGCAGTTGTAGCATTCCAAATATGAAATGCAAATAAAAATCTAGTATCGTGGAATCACTAGATTATCCGACTTCTGTATGCTAAGTAGGTCAAGTTTCAGTAGTAGTATTGTTAGGGGATAAACTGATAAAGGGTATATACCCGTTGAATTTGAGGCACACCGTAGTTAATATATATATATATATATATATAAATGTCACTTACGTGTTTAATTAATTAAGAAGCATTTTTAATAGATGAACAAAGCAAGTGGATCATCCCCTTTTGAAATGAAACATCAATTGATTAAAAGGAAAAAAAAAAATAAGAAAAGTTATTTTAGAATTAATTGTCTCAATTTTCAATTTTGCTTTTTTCTTGGAAAAAGTATCACTGTATAAGTATTGCAATATTAATCACCAAACTCATTGAGCAACTACGATCAGATAGTAGGTGTACCATATCATTTATTCATATAACAAAATTATATTTAATCGGTATCTGAAGTAACCCTCTTTGACGCATTCATGTATGGAGATGGTGAAGAATGAAAATAGAAAAATCTAGGGAAGAAAAAAAATGATAATAAAGTGAAACAAAGAAAGTTGATAGGCTTTAGTGCTTTACCAAGTAATAATGGTCGCCGTTCTTTGTTTACCAAGTCCTTTTTGATGAATTAGAAGTTCTTCAGACAAAGTCACCAAGGCAAAAGATGGCACCTAAAATTTCTGGAGAAAAATGATGGGTAGAAAAAAACTACGTTGTTTTGTACAAACAAGTAAAATTATTTAATCTTTAATTTTCAAACTTAACGGAGGATTGCTTCGGAACAACTAGGGTTTCTCCTAAATTCCTAACAAAGTCATGGGCAACCCTATTGATCACACAGTTTTATGTAGCTGCCGAAAGGTTGAGAGGTTTGGAGTCCTATGCTGCGGTGCATTGGAGACTCTTGATGTGATGGACATCAAATTAATTCCTGATCAATATACATTGAAGCGAGGGTTGCTTCCGAGATGGACGAGAGATGCAAGAAATGAAATTGTGTTTGAAAATTAAATAATAAATTATACTAAATAATTTTACTCATTTGTACAAACGAGATAGTTTTGTAAAGATTTTAAAACTAAAAGTGAAGTGGCTTCATCCTAGTCATTCATTGTTTATTTTAATGAGGTGTCAATCTAATATTAATTGGAATGGAGATCTCCATTCCATAAATGTAATTAGGAGCACCTTGATCCAAATTGAATTATCATTTTATGTGAAAGAATGAAAAAATACTGTGCAAATCAAATGCAAATCAAATCATATATATATGTTGTTTACCTCTATATTTTGCCTCTCTCTTAGGTAGCGCTTAGGTGGTGCTCTCTATAATCTTATACATTTAAAATGCCATGTCACAAAAGCAATGAAGATGCATATTACTAATTTCATCAAGTTTTCTATTTGTTACATGAGTTCAATTTTAAAAAGAAGTATATGTAATGTATATTCTTATTATTTGTTTTATACATATAGATATATATGAGTTATCTATTTGGGGTTAGACGTATAGATATATAGATATGTGTTAAAGTTCCCTAAGTGAATAAATCAAAACTCTCTAGTTAATTAAAACCATAAGTGAAAACTAATCACAATTCAATGTGACACATGAAGGTCTACTATATACATACAATATACATATTAGAAATCAAATATTCAAACCAATGAGTGCTTGACATTTATGCTTTGTCATCACCGAACATACATACTGTTCTAAATTAAAAATAAATAAATAAACTGTCTATTACACGTATTATGAATAGGAGTTCAAACCAATGCGCACAGTTTAACACCTAGTGTTATATAGAAAACTAATACTGTGGGTTCAAGTTTATCAATACTATCTCTGTTGTATACAAGTAATATAGAATCTCTCTCTCTCTCTCTCTCTCTCTCTCTCTCTCTCTCTCTCTCTCTCTCTCTCTCTCTAAGTTAGGGAGGCTAAATGTTGAAGCTTTCTCGAATGGAAGTGTAGGAGGAACAACTTATTAATTGTCATATATATATATATATATATCGTATATTGACTGTTGTGGCAGTCTCTGACCACTAAACAAAATCGTGTTTAGTTTGGCAATCGTCTTAGATAAAGGTCAACTATGGAAAGAGTTTACATCAAAACACAGAATATATCAACGACCAATATGATATTTTTCCACTTGCAATCACATCATTCTAGAATGGCAATCCAGAAAAATGAAAACAATTGCTTAGAAAAATCCACTTTTTTCACACAGTGATATTCATGAAACCATTTGTCTCCTTCAAGAGTGGTACATATATTTCTAGATTAATTGAATAGCTCAGGGCCTATGTTTTCCTCAAAAGAGACTAAAAACAAGGTCACAGACCATTCCAGAAGGGTTGTTTTGGATAAGAAGTTAATTCACAATAATCCAATTTCCTAGCTAGTGTGTACATATATGTATATATATGCATAATCCCATTTGTAAGAGAGACTATATAAGAAAAGGAAAATGCGAAGCAAGAAGGATTTAAGCAATGACCACTTCCTCAAGCTGAATGCGTTGATGTAAGCAGAGGAAAAAGAAATGACAAATGAGTATAGTAGTTGTTAAAGAACGATTCGTCGACGTTGGGAACAAAAAAAAAAAAAAAAAAACCCCACCAAACCATTGAAGACTTGGTACAGGAAAACATAGTGATCATGAATTTAGGAAATCTTTGTCTATAAATACACACCTTTCCCATGCTAGGACTATCACGTCACCCAAACAATTACATAGTGCCTTGAGTGAAAATTTTTTGTGAGTGCTTTATCCTCAATCAAAAAATGAAGGGCACTCAATTTTTTGTAACGATAGTTGTCTTGGCATTGGCTTCCACAATTGCATATGCATCTGACCCCAGCCCTCTGCAAGACTTCTGTGTTGCTCTTAATGACTCCAAGTCTGCAGGTATATTTATGCTTTATCTCTCTCTCAACTTTATATCTAAGCTCTCTGATGTTTTGGAATGAATTCAATATGCTATCTTTTTTACCATATAACCTAAGCTATTTCATGGAAGTACACTCTGTGGACCTTCATTCTAATGTTTTTCATTACATACTATACTGACGTTCTTCTAACCTACGCTTACTTGTGGATAATTCGTATGTCTCTTTCTGCAGTGTTTGTGAATGGAAAGTTTTGCAAAGACCCAAAGCTTGCTACACCAGATGATTTCTTCTATAATGGACTCCTTACCCCTCGAAACACATCGAACCCACTTGGGTCAACTGTCACTCCGGTGAATGTCATGCAATTACCAGGGCTCAATACACTTGGCATTTCTTTGGCTCGCATAGACTATGCACCTTATGGCCTTAACCCACCACACACGCACCCTCGTGCTACTGAGTTCATTGTTGTCTTGGAGGGTACCCTATATGTTGGTTTTGTCACATCCAATACAGACAACCGTTTATTCACCAAGTACTTGTACCCGGGAGATGTTTTCGTGTTCCCTGTGGGTCTTATTCACTTCCAACTCAATGTGGGAAAGACTAATGCAGCTGTTATTGCTGGTCTAAGCAGCCAAAATCCTGGGGTCATTACCATTGCTAATGCAGTGTTTGGGTCTAACCCAAAGATTTCTCCTGACGTTCTTACCAAGGCATTCCAAGTGGACAAGAAGGTGGTTGAAGTTCTTCAAGCCCAGTTCTGGTATGACAACAACTAGACAAGTTATGGGCGTTTCCGTGCCTATTGAGAACTCATGAATCTATATATCGTCATTATACTTTAAGCAGAAACCAGCTTTTGCTGCCAGTTATAATTTAATAAAGTATAAATAAGTGGATTTGTTTATGTATGATGTCTTTATTACAAACGTTTTCTTATAATTTAATAACAAAGTTTGTTAAACTCTCTCCCTCTCTCTCTCTCACACACACATAATAATGATATATAGTTTGTTAAAATTCTTCCACATTATCTTGTGTTAGATCATTTGGCAAAAAGTGCTTATGACGTGAATATGAAGATACAGTGAAGTAACTCCCTATGCCCAAATGACATGCAGCGTTAGTGCTGAATATCCTAGATTGGACTATTCTGGATTATTTCAGTTCATACATAGAACATGTCAATATAAATTGGGTCCGGAGTGCTCTTATTACACTTTGTTAAGAAATAATTAATGTAGCATATAACAGTTCTAGTATCTTTAGGAAAATAATGTGGCGGTGACGTTTTCGTAAATAAAATTCATTATGGTAAGTGTTTTATTTTAAACTAAAAGACTTTTATTAAATCACATCATTTTATATAAAAATTCTGTATGAATTTTTAGATTGTATAACGTTACCCAATCTAGAATCTTGTGTAAGACATTTATGAAAAATGCTATTTTTCAAAAAAAAATTGTACAAAAAACTTAACCAAAATGATATGGTGATAGCATTTTTATTTTTAAGAGCCATTACCATTATTATTTTGTTTTAAAATAAAAAGGTTAGATTCAACCACATCACTCTGCGAAAAAATTATGTATAAATTTTCTACAAGTATATCATGACCCTAATCCCGCCATTGAGCTTTTAAACTAGCAGAATCCAGAATGACTTGATTCCCCAACAATATCATCCAAATCCCATTTTGGGCCAAACTTGGCCTGGGCCAGCAAATGACCGGTATAAAAAAACTATAGGTTCATCAAATAACTAGGGTTAACTGTTGCAGCCAGGCCTGTAAATTTGATCCGGCTTTCGCAAAAATTCGGGCAAGGCCGGGGCAATTTTCCAACCTTTGGGCCCAAGCCCAACCCCAGCACACGGCTCTAATAGGCTACCTGGCTTGGTGCGGGTCAAGAGGGAGAGGCTTCGGGCTTTTTGAACGGCCTTCAATTTTTTCATTTTTAATAACATTCGGGCTATCGGGTCGGGCTTCTCAACTGACACTTTGCCACGGTGATGTCCAAGTCACTGATGAGGTCTTTAGAGATCATATCATCACATTGATCTCAACTTAGAAAATAACGAACAAAATATGGCACAAGAGAAGAAATTATACTTATTATTCTCTTTAAGAGCTCGATGTTTCTATAATTTCTTGTGCATCAAGCATGCACCTACGTGTAAGGTCTAAGATAACATTATAAGCAGTTGGGATTCAGAAGAAATTTATAATTTTCTATTATTTAAAACGAAAGACGGAATCATGGATATTTAATTACAGTTCCTAGTCCTACCTTTAAATCTGCTTGGGTTTAAACTCTCGATTAATACGGCTTGTAATCAAAGAAATTAACAGTAAATTGCTAGCTCTCGACTTCCCTTTTTTTCCCAACTATTGTAATCTCAAGACGGTATCAAATATACTTTCATTCAAAATAATTTATCTGAAAATCAATTCTTCAAAATTCATTGGCATAGAAGCAATGCAGTAAGAGCGCATTCGATATATACCACCAAAAGGAAATGGATCATGCTTCCTCAAACTATCAATCCCCTCAGCCAAGTCTCTAATCTATTCACAAGACAAACTGTTGTACAAATTGCTACGTCACAATTGCAAAGTACATGAAACAAGTCACACTAGTGTCAAAATCAATACTACATGAAACTAATAGTAATAGTGAAAATCATGGCCAAGACTCCAAGCCAGAATATACTAACAATTGACAAGAAATTAACCACGTAGGGTATGGTTCAGATCTCCCAGTAATAAAACAAGCAGAAATATCACCAACATCCCCTTAGGTTCCATCGGTATCACTGATCCGACCTATCCCTTCCCAAAATCATTGAAACCAACATTATTGATCGCCTTTCCACCACAAGGTTAGCCAGTTCAGTGCAAACTTGAGGAAATATCAGGCAATATGTGAAAAAGGGTTAAAGGGATCGCCTGGGTGTTTAAAGCAATACAGCTTAAATAACAGTGACTTTCACTTAAATGGAGGTCAGCAATATTTTCGGAAAATCAAACGCAGGCCAGTGGTTTCCAGTATTTGGTGAAGGAAAAGATAGGGCCTGCAAAATTGTGTAATGTGCAGAAGGGAGCAGCATTTCCTTCAGTATTGGATTATGAGTCTTCCCCTGAGGTGATAGCACAAAGCTCTTTCGCTGTCCATGTTACTTCTGCAAGGCTTCTCAGAGGAACTGCAATTTCATCTGCAATTGTCATCAATAGGGCCCTGCATTCTAAACTCAACGGAAAAGAAAATATCTCAGACAATTAAGCCCCGTTTGTTTGCGAGATAAGAAAATAGAGAATAAATAATACTGTGGGATTAAGAAACTGGTGATGACTAATAAGTAATACTTGATGTGATAAGAGATTACTCATATTATATTTGCTTAGGATAGAATTATGACGGGATAAGTGATATTATTTCGTTAAAATATCACATTAAAAATAAAAACTAATAGAAAAGTTAATTTTAAATTATAATATAGCTATTTAATACTATATTAACCTATTATAATAATAAAAGAATGGTAAGAATGTCATTTTTTAGCTTATCCCAAGGGAATAAGTAATACCACCTCCCTCATAGTATTACTTATCGCCCATTTTGGGAGATCAATAGTCCAGAGGGATTACATCTCCTCCATCTCTTTTGTTTCTAAACATGGCATTAGATGGGGCCCACAGATAACAAAATCCAATCCTTTACTCTAATCCTCCAAACAAACATGGCCTTAAGACTCAAAACTTCCATACATGCAAACATCTAAAATAGTATTTTGCATACAAGTTTTAGCACGCCAAAAATTGTGACCACATAAAGTATATATCTCAAGTAGATGGCCATTCCTGACAAGTGTTGGGTCCCATCTATAACATCTACATTGTTGCAAACTAAGATGTGAAATGAGGTAAGACCAGTTGAGTTCTAGAAATGTCTAAAAAAGCAATGAGTAAGGTGTCATGCTAGTGTTTAAGAACCCACAATATGGTTTAGCCATTGATATGAATACATATATGTACTTAATAGCCCCACTTAAAGTATAGGAGAACTAGCTGATGTTAAAATGAACTGAATCCATGGAGCAGGATCTTAGAGAGGATTGATCTTTCAAAAGCCCAAGATGGTTGTCAGAGTACATCAAAAAGGGAATTGACAAGAATAGCTTCTCTTTTTTTTTTTTTTTTTGACAAGTAAAGAGTTTGTTTTTGTTTGGGAAGGGGAAGGGGGCTGATGGGGTTAGAACCCCAGACCATGAGCTTGGACTGAGGCAAGCCACTTGCTCACATATCCTAGGAATATATAGGCCACACGAATAATAACCTAAATACATCATAATTAGATAGATGGACTTCTCTTTCAACTTTGATGCAATTAACAACCTCATCAGAAAAAGTTACAAACCTGGAATTTTGCTGAAATTAAACAGAGACATTGAAGCGAGAATCTTATGCTCAACCAGCTCACCATTTTCCAGGACTTCTTTCAGCCGAGGCATGAGAGCTGAGAAGGCTGAAACCTGGAATTCGGCATCAGATGATAATGAAACAAGTGCAGAGCTCAACCATGTCACTGTGGTTAGGCACACCCTCACCAAATCCAAGTTTCCAGAGCCTAAACACTTGTAAATACTCTCTAGAAATGATTTCTTCCCATCACAGATAAGTGATGCTGACAGGCTCCTCAACCACTCCTCCCTCTCCTCCTCTTCATCATCCTATGTTCAGTAACCATATCAGAAAAATACTTGCATGGCTTCAATGTCCAGCAACAGAAATCATACATAAAAATCTCTTGATATTCACAAGTGTGAAAATTACATTGCAATGAGGAATACATTTAATGTTAAAGCTACAGTGGTGAACTGTTGGAAACCACTTAAGGATTCCAGAAGTTTGGAATAAGTGGTAGTAGAGACAGTTCTTTAACCAGTTTTGAGTAAGCAGACACCTTAGCAAGGCCTATCTGACCAGAACATTGGGTAACCAGTCAACAATGTTTCAACCTACTCATAAGGTTGAGACTGAATACTCAGGAGTCAAAAGATTAGTACCAAAGTATGGAGTCCGAAATCTCAAGAGTTAAACAGTTGAAGGATACCACACAAATCTTAAACTTCAATGTTTAAATTTCATGCAAATTATATTTTTTTTGTAATGCAAGAGGATTGGGAAGCTCTCAGAAGAGTACATTAGAATAGATGAATTACTCATGTGAACACTCCATAATGTGCAATCTCATCAGGCAGCCCTTTTTGTACTGTACATTCCTCTCTTGGTAAGATTTGTATTCTTCATTTCAAATACTTCATTCGCTTAACGAGGTGATGGAGTTGGCTAGGTTGTCAATTAACATTAGGATGAATATAGGTGGTCATGATAGAGCGACCATTTTCTCATGTTTGAGTTTATTGTATGGAAGAGTGCTCCTCGGCAGTTGGGCCTCGTCAGGATTTAAACTGTTTCCAGGGATAAAGAAACACACTGCCTTTTTGCAGAAAATAAAATGGTCATGTTGTAACTACATTACACGACTTTTTTGGCTTCTTGGTTCCATTTAGTTGTAACAAGATAATTGCCAATGCCAACAGCTAGTAGTCCTCAATGAAGGAAAATAGCTACCAAAAGAAACATAACTTAAGCACATATTATCTGTTTGTGAAATCAAACTAATTGCAATTAAGTAGAATGGAAAAGAAGTGAGATTTACGATGCAAAGAGGGTAGTTGCAGTTATGCATGGACTTACAACAGAAACCTGGACTATGTGTGTGTGTGTGTTCGGGGAATAGAGAGTCAAAGGCGAAAAGACAAATTGTACCGAGGGAATATTTCCATCAGCTAATACATTGTCATCTTCATTTTTAAGAGAATTGGGATCAGGACCATCAAGAAATCTAGTTTGCTTTAGGATCCAATCCTCTGTCATTATCTTCCCCGACGAAGAGAAACGCCCTCCCAAGATAAGTAGCGCTCTACAACACTTTGCTTGGACCTTCTCATTGGATAAGCTGTCGTCCAGAGCCACTGTAATGGCATCAACAGCCTCCTCTCTATATATACTATATTTCCAAGGTTCAACCTGCAACACAACATTGTCTCAGCAGACTGTATTTGATTATATGGATTTGAGACATCACAAAACCTCTAATTTGCTGGGAAGGTGAGTTCCAAATAACTAACATGTTAGTCTTTAAACATTTCTCATATTTTCAATATATAGACTAGATAATACCAATCAGAAGTTCCTTTTGAAAAATGCATGAAGTACACAACATATGTATGTAAAGAGAGATTAATGATAAAGTTTTCAACAATGCCCCCCACTAAATTCGTAACTTACATTACTTTTACCTTCTTAGCATTCCAGCAATGTCACCCCACCCTTACAAAATCTTGAATGAAAATAGTGTATAACATAATTATAAGAGGAAAATAACATGTTTCTTCAAGTATTCGTGTAGAACAATTATCTTTTGAGTGTTATAAGGTAGCATCCTATTTTCATTATGGATGAACATTCCAAGGTACAACATTACATATCAAATATATCATTGTCACAACATTAAAAAATAACACCACAGAAACCTTTTTCAGCTATCAAACGTTATCGGCAACTTCAATTAACCAGTGTCCACATTTCATTTCTCTACACATCGCTAAAGGTGGCAATTTTCACCAAAACGATACTGCATTCTATCTTACCAGCCTTTTCTTCTGGCTCTCAGCAGTGAATTACAATAGGGTGATTTCAGTTAAGCTATTACAGCCCATTACAATTGTGTTTTTTTTTTTTTTTTTGTCTGTGATACCAAGTCCAATAGACCAATATACCCAACGAAAACATGAAATTTATACACGCTTATGTATCACACACGGTATGATACATTAAACAACTTGTATTTAGTTTAATCATTCTTAACACGTTTCATAAGAAGTTGACTTTAATTTGGGATTTCTTAGTCCATTGGACCATGCACTCTATATTTACGTGTAAATGCATTTTTATGTTTTTAACCTGCAAGGATCACTTTATTGAAAATGGTGCTGAGTGGTCACTGCCCAAGTGCAAAACAAAGCCAAACAAAACTAATCCCCTATACACATACCATCCTCCATTGTATTCAACAAAATTAGAAATCCGGAAAAAAAATTAAAAAAAAAGGTATCTCATTAAGTGTTAATCCTTCATGTGTTCCAACTATAAAGTAAACACCAAAATCGCTAAGTGATTACCATATTTCGGGTACACATTCACACCCATGACCGCCCACAATGGCAGCTCATGGGAAGATTTTCACCATTTATAATCCCATTCGAAAAGGAAAATTATCATAAATTGGTGTTGTGGGTTGCTTATTTATTCACTGTGGTTGTCTAAGGAGTTGTCCATTTGGTTATGCCTGTACTTGGTGTTGGGAGAGAGTTAATGGCAGTTAGAGAGAGAGCAGTAAACCAATAAGTCCATTGGAGAACTTGTTTGGAGGGAAGGGTGACCTCCCTATATAGGCAAAGGGGCATAAGAGGGGGAGCCAACCCTTGAGGGGCCTGACGGCTCGTCCCTCTAAGTCGGGCCAGTTGGAGGTCAACTCTGCAGCTAAGATTCCCAGGAATAGCTGGGCATTTGGCTTCACAATACAGTCTTGACCTGCATTAAATGACATTTTTCTCTTCCTTCACAATGTCTTTGTCTTGTCGTATTTCAATGGAGATGTAGAGCTCTCTCTTATAGAACTAGTCAAGGGGTAGGTCTCTTTGGGGAAGGGACGAGCACCTTGACAACACCACTAACTCTAGCATCCAATTTATAAGTCCCTGACAATCTTGCGTGGTGTAATGGCTGCCTAGAGATACCATGACTGTGTAACACCCAAAGGGTGAGTCCTTGGATTTTGCTCATGACCCAAGGAGCGAATTGTACTCATAGATGGAGATGGGCACTAGAGGGGAGAATGCCAAAGGGTGTGATGGAGAGTCCCTTGTGGAGAGTATATCATGGAGAGTCCCTCGGCCAGGCCGAGGGAGGAGGTCTTGAGTGCCTCTACTTGAGAGGCTCTAGAACTTGCCTTTTATCAGGTCCTACGAATAAGGCACCGCGTGCATTAGTCCGGCCTGCTTTGAAATGTGGCGATGCTTCGCTGGCCTAGGCAATCACAACAGAGGAGCCGACGTGGTGCATTTGGCCACGCAGACCTTGACCCATATACCTACAGCCACCAACCCAAGAAAACAAACCTTGGAAGGAGTTTTAGTCTTCCAAAAACCCTTCTATGGGAAGAACACATCTGAGGTGGTAATCAACTTTCTATAATACGATTTTACCTCGAACCTCCTTGATTCACAAGCATTCCATTAAAGCTGATCCTCATCTCCTCTCAAGAGCTCCATCTAATACAAAGTCTCCACAAACTCCAATAACCTGCCTATCTCCTATACAATCCATTACCCACACCACCCTACCCACTCCACTCTCCTACAGTCAGCCACCAAGACCCATCTATCCACAGAAATCCTTTATAATGAAGGCAATGAGTTCTTCAAAGCGGCTTCTCAACACCAAATGTCATGCCAAAATCCAATGTAGCATCCGCATTCAAAAGCATTAGATATACAACTCAAAATTGAACACAAAACAATTTGTCAGATTGCATGTTCTCTAAATCCCTTTGGTATTCATATAAATCAAAGTTTTGAAGTGGCAAACTATTGCAATTTGCAATAACAAGTCCAAGGAAAATCTGAGCAGGAACAGACTACAGAGACACCATAATCAAAGTGTGAATAACACATCTATACACTATCAGCAAAATAACTTTTACTTCAGAAGGATACCAGAAGATCCAAGTGTAATAGCAGAACAGCAATCAAGGGTCTTTGCTCAGGTGGAGAGCTCTGGAGATAGACAAGCAAAACATGCATTGTATCCAGTATTCCTTCATCCCATAAGCCACTTAAGAATAAATTAATATCTTTCCTCCTGAAGCGACAAAATAAAAAAGACAATAGAACCAATTTATAGTTAAAAATATCAGTCAATAGCAATAACCTATGCAAATTGCACATAGTACGAAAATTACTGAGATACGTATATCTCACTGATGCAACCCATTTAGTTTGGCATGTTTATGTATATAACAATATATGTCAAGTACCCATTTTGTCCCTAAACTACACTCAACACCTTATAGCTTAACTTTCCTGGTTCTTATATAATCCTCCACTATACACTGCCACATGTTTGTAATGACTAGTTGAAGAGGCCTGTGCCTTGCACGGGTGGTTTTAATTTTCGTGGATTATTTTGTTTTCCTTCTTAGGTTGATTTATAGCATTAACCATGTACGCTTTCCCCCCAATATTTTTGAGGATATCTCCAAAAAACACAATCCATCAAATATGCCCTACTTTGTGTTTGTTTCCTGATTCACTGAATAAGCCCAAAGCTAGCAAAATATTTGGTTCACACACTAGAGTTTTTTCAACAAATCAGTTAGTTTTAAAACATTATAAACAATAATTCAACGTGTGTGAACTACTGTGTCTCTGGTTGAATATCCCCTGCTCTCATGAGTCAACGGTTAGGAGCAAGAGTTGGCCATTGAATTTTATAGCTCTTATCTATAGTTCCTGCTCCCTTCTAGTCCTTAATGGTTGGAATTCTCCATACTTCTTATTTCATTACGCCACATAAGAGTATTTCATTTTTAACGAAAACACCCCGCTCTTATTTTCAAAAATACTATTACCACATCATTTTGGTATGATTTTTTGTAAAATTTTCTGAAAGAATTACATTTTCCTTTTACTTGAGATTAAGAGATTGTCCCTAATTAAAACGCACCGTCAAATGACTTAAGTAATGTCTAAATCAGGGAATTCCCCAAAGCTTTTCTGAAGGGCTTTCCATCGGTAAGGTTCGCTTGAGAAGATCGCTTCCCAAAAGCCTTGATCATGTGACACGAAAACTACTACTTTGGGAAACCGACGGAGCGTCTGTTAAACGCTCCCAAAAGCGCCACTGCAGAGTGCCTAAGGTAACTCGAACTCTCTTTGAAGTAGCTTTTTTTTTTATTTATTGGACTGTGATTTCTCAAAAAACAAAAAAGAAAGAAAAAACAAGAGATGAAATCTTCTATGTAGTTAAAATTTGTGAGTCTCATGTATTGTCTGCTGTGTATGGAGCATGTTATGGTGATAGGGGTAAATGAGGGTATCAATTTGAGAGATGAGATCTGTCTTCACAATGATCTACGTGTGCGGATGAAAGTTGGAAGCAGACAACAAAGATTAAAAAAGGCAAGCAGGAGGCGAAAAGCGGTGGTGAAGCAGCAGTGGCGTAGCAAGCATGTAATTTTAGTTTTTTTAAGGGCTAATAGCGACCAAAATTGGGCAAAATTGGGTAGACGAAAACAAAGAGTGAAACTGGCTCTTTCTATAGTTAGAAGTTCGAGCACACCATGTTTTTTCTTCATTTTTATTTTTTTTGGATTTTTGACTGATAGCTTCCTGTGTTAACATCTCAAACAAAAAACCCATCCATGCATCCTACTTCATTTTCAATACAGACAATATTGCCAAAGAAGAAAGAACAAAAATACAATTCCAAAATCCCCTAGGAATCATGGAAAAAACCACTTAGGGCATCATCATTGAAGTATTAATGGCGCAAATGATAGACAAGATTTTGTCGTTAAAAGCATAATAGCAAAGAGACTGTTCAGGCACCCGAAATCAAATATAAGCAAATCAATGTATACTTCCAAAGAACTAAACCATCTTGAAGCACTTATGGAAAACTACAGATTTTTTAAAAGCTATCTCCATTTAACTGAGTGCATAGAAGAGAGAGAGAGAGAGAGAGAGAGAGAGAGAGAGAGCTCCAAATATTCTGGCTGAAGAAAAGAGACAAAAATTTATTTATAAATATAGAAAGGAGAGAAAGAGGGGGGAAATTTAGAAGTAATGCTCAATTCAAAAATAATTTAGTCCAGGGGACAAGTAGAATCTATGACTCGATAAAATATCTTGAATCTATGTCGAATTGGTAGGTGTATATGTGGATGATGCTCAAAATTTATGTCGATACAGATAGCCTACAATGGCACAAGGTCAATACGTGATACTGTTTCATCATTGCTTCAACACAATTTCGTTTCTCCCATGGAGTACTGTCAAAATTTTAAGAAATTTGCAAAAGTTTCTAATATCATTAATCACCGAAACTGAAAGGAAGATTCTGAAAGCAAAACCACTACACTAAAGTTTTGTTAAACAGCATTCTCTTGTCAATGTTATCCATGCTCAATACCTTAACCGTGTCCCACATAATTTGTTTACAGCAAGTGTCCACAACTTTGCTTATGGGAAGGAATCCATGATTATTCCCAAGTGACATTTCTGGGTGGCTATAATTTAGTACAAATCCAAGGGATGCTCCTCAGCATGCCACAGGAAGTTGATTCACAAAAAATAAAGATGAAAAACAAAGAGTAAACATCATACCTGCTCAGGCATATTAGTTCTACCAGCAGCAATACCACATTTGCTCTTGATTTAACCTGCTTGCTGTGGATTAGCTCTAGAAGACATGATTTCTTGATGTTCCTAGCTATGTAATTTCTGCAACTATTGTCCACTTCAATGCAAGAGGAAAATAATGCTGCCACACGTGTCTTCTCCTCCAAGTTTCCAAATTCAAACCTCCCAATAAGAAACTGCAAGCCTCCGAGAGATATAAGGTGCCTGGCATTTGTTATTCGTTCCTCTTTACTGAAAGCCGTAAGAAGCTGATGTAATATGAAAACAGCTGTTTCATTCTTAAGTCTAGATCTGTGTACCCCTGCTGCTTGGGAGGCAAAAGCCAACAAATTCTTACAGTGTTCTGATTTCCAGCTGTCAATAACACGTTTCAAAATAAAGTTGGTAAGTGGCACAGATTGACATTCCAGTAGCTTCCGTGTCACGGGACATGTTCTATTTCCTTGGTCAAACCATGCTGTGATAGCTGCTCGCTCAAAGGTTTGGCCAGTCTCTATGGTCACTGGGTCTTCAAATAGGAGTCCAGTGAGAGGGCATATAAAATCCACAGGGATAATTGAGAAAGAGGATTCTTCATCAAAGTTTTTATAATTACTATGTAACTCTGCACCAGAGAGATGTTAGTATGAGCAAAGCATCCACATAATGTCAGAGGTAAAGCTGTAATCTAAAATAATAATAAAAGGGGTTTTCCAAAGTGTTCCCATTCACCTACCTTCATCAGAGGACCTCATTTTGACTGACTGCATTTCAAAAAGTTAAACAAGATTAGTTAAAACCAATAATAATTCATTATACATAAAGAGTCGTCAAGAATTCAGTACATTTGCAAAAGAATCAGGATATGGCGCATCGTCTGTAGGCAACAAAAAAGAGGAAACTGTGAGATTGAGAGGTCCCTCAGTTTGTTGCAGTTCAAAAACGGATTTTGCTAGTCTCTTGAGCATGAGCTCATTTGATTTTACATGTGGAAGGGCATGTAATATTTGGGTGTTTTCTGGATTTGCTGGGCACCGAGAGTCGACAAATTTGTCTCCTTCACCTGGAGCACTAGCTTCATGCAATATCCACGCTTCCTCAGCCATTAAACCTTCTTCCTACAGAGATCATCGAAAATCCTTGAGAGACAATATATATATATATCAATACCAGAATCCTGTTAGGGAATATTTCAGTTTGATATCCAATTTCAAGAACCATCTGTTGAGAGACTAACTTTTCATCTTCCATTTGAGATCATGATGACTTAGATACTGGTATGGACAGATTTTGATATTCAACAGAAAATATTTACACAATGGATGAATGCAAACATATTGCACAAGCATGCCAAAAATCTACCTTATGTCCAATTTCAGTCAAAATGGTTTGGAAGCAAAGCGAAAAAAATTTGGACAGAAAATCTGGAAGATGGATTAATGGCTATCGCATAATTATTGAACCACATGAATTAGATAAAAAATGAATAAAAAAAAATTTTACATAAAATTTAAGCCCATTTCATCAAAATGGTAGAATCCACTCAACTAGACAAAGTCTTAATCCCAAAAAAAACCTCTGTAATCTGCAGACTTTACACCAAACAAACTATTGCCTAACAAAAGGAGAAACTACATATTTAGAAAATGGTGTAATCTATTCACAGCAAATGAGGGCTTCCCAAAGAATTGATTCTTGTAGAAGTGAATAATTGATAAGAGAAAAGCGGCAAAAAAAGCCTAATCTGTAAATGCATGAGGCTTACAGCTTAAACATAAGGTACACGTCAAAGCCATGGTTTGAAAAAAGCTTTGAAGCATAAAACTGAAAGTGTGTTATAATAACCATTGTAAAACTTACCCTATCAACCAAACTAGGAAAGCTAACATGTCAAACAATCTGTAGCGAAAACGTTCAGCAAGATGATGGGGCAAAAAAGCCGAATTGGTGGGGCAGCAGGCAAGAGTCTTCACAAAATAAAATAGAAAGTAGCACTCAACTCCATGCGTAGACAAACAGAAGTGTAAAAAATATAGCCCATCCTAAAATTAATAGGTCAAACTTGTGGGCTGATCCCCATTAGGTCGTAACTCCCAACTGAAATGACAGTACACCTATAGGATTGTATGAATGGCCAATAAACAGCATATGGCCCTTATATAAGGAATGTAATACCCTAGAATCCTCACACTCACTAAGTTACACTCGCTCCATAATTCTCTTCTATGCATATATTGATTTCATGCTTATACTTCTTTATTTATACACAACTAAAGAGGAGCAAATGGTGACAACACTTAGCAAAGTAATCATAAAAGTATTACTCCACTAGATAAGTGGAGAATAAAGTTTCTCCACTTAATAAGTGGAATGATTATCTTCACCTAAAGAGGAGCAAATGGTGATAGCACTTAACAAAGTAATCATTAAAGTATTACTCTACTTAGATGAGTGGAGAATAAAGTTTCTCCACTTGATAAGTGGAATGATTATCTTCACCTAAATGATAATGAAAGTTAGCCCACTAAATTAGTGTAGAATAAAGAATAGTAAAGTACTATACCTACTTCCTTTACTTCATCCTATAAATAGTACATATAGATGAGAGAGTTTGAATGCAAGTAAGCCTAAGCATAATAAAGAGAAATGAATGGAAATTAGGAGGTTGCTCTTGAATATCAAGTTCCAATATTTAGAAGAGGAATTCCAAGCATTAAGCACTTGAGCTGAGTAATGGTGTATTTGGAGTAAAACCTACATACTTCCAATGCAAATGTTCTTTTTCTACAAATTATATTTGAACAATACGTTTTCAAAGCAAATGATAATATGTTTATGTTACTCTTCAAAAATAGTTATCATATTTTGATAGTAAGCCTTGTATTATTCTATCAAGAAAATCCATGGATTAAATTTTGTATACAATGAATAAGATTTGAGAGCTATATGTGCCATACTCGGAGGTGCTATATCGGGAGGACTTAAAATAAGCCAAAAGCTTAATATGATTAGGAAGACGTTCCTCACGACTTTTTCTCAATCTGTTACGCATCACTAGTGTATACATTTTGTTATGAATTTTCTGTTTAGCCAAGATCATGAGTACATTATGAATTATTTATATAATGTTGATATTTAGATGTTTTTGCAAGTATAAAACTAAATTAACATCTTTTGAAAGATATACTTATGTTTAGTATATGGATATCTCTTTTACTTGTTTCAAGATCTTATGCAAATAGTATTTATGTCATATGCAAATCCCCATGGTATATTTTGATGCTTCAATTATTCTATTATTCGCTGGGCTTGTAACTCATGTTTTTTTAAACATTTTTAGATAATCAAGATTGAGAGCTTAAATTTGGAAAGTTGTTGGCTAAGCTACCTATGTGTGAATATCATGAGGACTCGAGTTATATTTTGATTTATAATAAGTTTGAACTAGTAGATTTTCCTAGATTTGTGTCCAGACTATGGTTGTGTAATAAAACTATTTTACAATGGTGACATACGTATTTGTTTTATGTTTACTAATAAATAAACAAGTGAATTATGCTTCCGCATTATATCAAATGTAAGTGATCAATCTTTTGATTTAGTTCGGCCTTGGGTAGCTAAGTTACTGACCGGTTATGATTCTCAATCCGCACAAGGTGGGTTTGGGATTGTGACAAGGAAGGCTTCTAGATCTGTTAGGTGAAATAAACTAAAATTGTAGACTGGGAATAAGAGTAATACCAAGTTGCCAACGCAGCGGAAAGTGGCAAAGAATTAACATTTGAAGAGAACAACTCACAGGATGGTATGCATCATCTTGTTCAAAATCTTGATCCATATGCTTAATTGTTGCAGAAGAGTATGTTAATGCTTGTTTGTCTTCAATGGCAGAACCATCTGAGCTTCCTACACTATTTTCAAATTTCTCTGCCCCCTTATAATTTTCCACCTTATCAACTCCTGCTTTAGGTGAATGGCCAAATACTGCATCATATAATCTTTTGCTGACCATAGGCTGAGGTGAAAAGGAACTAATAGGATTACCCATGTCCAGAGAAGAGCTACACAAACCTTCCTGGTGAACTTCCTGAACAGAGTAGCTCTGCAGATCTCCCTGCTGAACTCCTTGAACCAATGTAGAAGGGATGTGAATGAAGGGAATGGAAGGAGCTTCAACCCCCTCAGTAAGCCAATCCCTGTAATAAACTGCAAATTGGTAAGTTCCAGAATCCATAATTTCGTTATACACCTTTTCAAGAAGCTTTAGTTTCCTTGCTTTGCTTGGTGTATCTGCTAGACAATCAGCTTCCTGATTGTACCACACCTCCAAATGGGAAAGATGTGGAAGTAATATAGCGTCCCACAACTCAGGCAATAATGTTGTTCGAGCCTGGAAAGGTGAATCACAAAAAACTTGCAGAAGACGCTTTGCTGCTATCCTGTCCTTTTTCTGTAGTTTGTATATCACACTCAGGTAGAGATGAGCACAAGCTGACAACTTAGAATTGGGAATCCCAGATGTGAAACCATCTTTCAAATCATTCGAATTCAACCCTGTTATCACACTAAGCTGCAGTGAAGCTTTTTTCAACTCTTTTGCACTTGCACACTCCTCGGCAGCTCTTTGTACTGTTTCTATGGCTTGTTCAAGATTGGCTATGACTTTTCTCTCAGTCATAGTGCCTTCTCCTAATTCAACGAAATTAAGCGAAGCGAAACAATTGTGACGAAGGGATGTCCGAAAATCCTGATCTTTGAGAAAACGTTTGATATACCCGCTCAAGATAGATATGACAGCCTGGACAGCGACTTCATCAAGAGCTGGTTCAGAATCGTTCAGCTCAATCTCAGTATGCCTTCGAGTCCTGCTGTCATCAAAGCTTTTGCTGTTTTGTGAACTTTTATATGAGGTCTCAGGTTGTTTCATGCTTTTCCTATAATTATCACTAGAACTGGTACGCCCAAGCTGTTGGTTTTTAGAATTGTTGGCATTCCTCTTATCTACCTCTATATCCTTCACTGACCTCCTTTTGGGCCTCTCCCTGTGCCCCAGTCCATCTGGATATTTACCCTTACGTCTCTGAGGGCTATAGGTTTCATTTGAGTATAAATCTTTATATCTCTCAACATATTCCAATCCAACCTCAACAATCTCATTACCTATATAATTTTCTGATGAATCAACACTAAAGTGCTTAACATCACGTAAATCACCAGAAGCTCTTTCAAATTTCTCTCTAGCTTCTTTCTTTAATCCTTTATCCATTTTCTCCCTTCTAATAATATTATCCCTTGAGCTTGTCCCCTTAATCCTATTGCTTTTTGGTAGCTCATCTCCCAAACCATACCGAGGTATATCAGACTTTGTCCTCTCGGTCTTTTTGACAACAGATGAAGAGCCTGGTTTATGTTGGTCTCGATATGGGTACAGTGACATGCTCATGGCTTTTGATCCAAAGGAAGCTCTCCCCATCGACCTCCTCCCTCTAAACCCTTCCTCAGCAAGAAGCTCCTCCAATGACATTGCCATTTCCACTAGGACCAATATCTTTCTCAGCAAGAAGACTTGTTCTGGAATGATAAAACAAACTTTTTACCTTTCTGTGCTAAAATTTCCAGTCAAGCTCATTTTCACAATCCATTACAGAAATCAAAAAATTTTACACACGATCCTATTATTCAAAACTAATAAAAGAATCTTGATTGGAAATTGACACTATTTTCCAATTCAAACTTAGTTTCAGTCAAATTTAGAATACAATCTTTATAAAGAAAACAAGTGTAAGCTACATTCTAAGTTGAAACACCATCTTCCCTACATTCAAAGTCCTTTCCACAATCAAAAACAACATTTGTGGGTATTTCATTCAGTTTCCTATTGTCATAAAGTTAAATAAAACATTGACAATACAGCTAATTAAAGAATAGATCTACTCTGTGTCTATCTCAGTATTAACAACTTCTTTGCTATTTGTTAAATTCCTTTTACTATCAACAAAATTCATTCGGGATCCTCAACATCAATGTTTGAAAATTTTAACTGAATAGTTAATTACAAAAGCCTTGTTCTTCGTATTCATTCAATTTTGATCAAAACTAGAATGAAAAAGAAACAAAATATGAATCTAACCTTAAAATTAATACCACTTTTTTCTGCTTTCTTGAACTTATTATGGAATATATAAAAAAATCCACAAAAAAAAAAAAATTTGCTGGCACCAAATAATTTCAACAAGAAAGAAAAACACAAACAACAAAATATAAAAGAATAACAAATTTTGAAATTACCTGTACATCTGCAATTTTATGCAAATAATATGTATGTAATACAAGACAACCTGTATACTAGAAACATAACACGTCCATACATAACTGTCTACACATTATATGTAACCCCAAAACCAAAAACATAAGAAAACAGAGAAAACATATAAAGAGCTAATACCTGTGAGATTCTTTTTCAAGAAATTCCGAGTGACTGAACCATTTATACAGAAACAACCATAATCTCCGATTCTATCTTTGCTTTAGTCAGGAAACAACAGAATTGCAAGATGAAGAAAGAGCACAGTGATTTAGGGTTTGATCTTGGACGAAAGATACAGTATCTTGGGAGGAGCAGAAAAGGGAATAATTGAGATGCTGCTGAGTGGAGAAAAGCCATTGGCTTGTGGGTTGCTATTAAAAGAATGGATACAAAAGAAAAACCGAGAGAGAGAGAGAGAGAGAGAGAGAGAGAAGCGTTGAAGATGGAGGAATGTAACAAATGGGCAACAGAGGGCAAAGAGAAAGAGCTAAGAGAGACAAATGAAAAATGACAAACGAGGCTTTGTTTGCCGATACTGTGTTTGTTTTGTGTACCCGTTTGCAGGCCAACAGTCTTTTTCAGTGTTCAAACCCTTTTCATCTGCCGCCTTCTTTCCCCTCTTAAAGAAAATAACACTAACGTAATATCTATTTATCATGTGAAACTCTCTCACTCGCACCAGTTACATAGAGACGTGAACGATGAAAAAATTAACATTTGTTAACATGCAGCTTTTATATGTTAGAACAGATACTGTTATGAAGCCAACAACCCAACATCTGCGATTGATCAGGACCGGTGGAATGTTTTACATACCTAAACTCCTTCCCTCTGAACCATAACCGCTTTAATTTATTTTTAGTAGGTGAGTGAAAAAAATTATGCATGTTGTAACATGCACACTCATAGCGTGTATCATCTTCTAATGAGAATAACTCTAGTGGTTACTATCAAGTAGCTAGTTCAATGGATAAGAATTTCGATTTTTTTACTTAATGTTTGGATTTGAGTCTTCATCGCGGGTTGATAGTACTAAATATAATCTTCAACACCCAGAGCACGCGCTAGTACCTAAGTTTCAATCATGATATAAACACGATCAGGTTTCTCACAGATGACTTTAGGGCTAACTCAACACTGTTTGGGATCTAATGCGAGAAATTTTGATGAGACTTTTTTGTATTTTTAATAGTATTATAGAATTTGTACATACAATTATATTATTTTGCTTTTTGATAAGACTTTTTACAATATTGAAATTTAGATAATATTAGAAGTCTGAAATTATACAACAATAAAATCTCATTTATCACCGTTGATAATAAGATTGCAAATATGAATGAGAACTTGAATTTGATACAACTTCTACAATAGACCAATTAGAAAATTATATCCAAATTAGCAATATTTTTACTAACAACGACAAAACAAATTATGAAATAAAATAAACTACAAACAAAGTTATTCAACAACATAGATAAAATATTAATTTTAATAGTGTCAAATTTTAATCGTGCCAAATAAAATGAAGAGTAGTGTTGTACTAACACAAAATGAAAAAAAAAAACAAATTATATAAGATGATGAATTATTTGAAATTGATGGCATTTGACAATTTATAGGTTTAGACTATTGACTTTTTCTAAATTTATTTACTTTGTAGGGAGAGGGAGTTGTTTATAAGACTTTTAACCTCTATTATCTTGAAAAAAGTGATAATCATGACTTTACTTTTTTATTAAATTAATTAGTGTAGTTAATTTTAGCCTTTTCTTTAAGATGAGGACCTTTTACAAAGAAAATATGCAAAAATTATTTTAGACTAAAACTGTAATAAACTATTGTTAAAAAACTAGAGCCCTAAAAAATTGAGGGCCTTACGCGATTGCCATAATTGCTTAAGGCTTGAGCCAGCCCTAGATGACTTTGTGGTACTGATGGGCAATACCTACAAGTAGATGTGTGAAGTAACCTATCTACAAGTTCATTTTGTATACTAAAAAAAAAAGTCTAATAATTAGTAGTCATTTCTATAAAATTGTAACACAATATTTTATTACATCAACAACCTGAATTTGTGAAAAATGTTAAGATTTTTTTAAGAAAACCATGTCATATAACAAAATCTTATAAGAATGACTACCGCATAACTTATATGCTAGCTCACCACTAAACTTTTTTCCTCTAACATGGTTTAAGTGTTTCACTTAATAAGTTTAGTGATTAAGTAGTACTGAGTTTTCAATACTCACTCCTACTAAAAATTATTATATGCAGTATTTTGTTAGATCAGCAACTGAATTTTTGATAAAATAGAGGGAAAAAAAAAAGCCCAATAATTAAGTAGTATTGATTGTTGAGTGCTCATCCTTGATGTGTAGTGATTTATTACATCAGTAATGTGAATTTATTATTAATTGAAAGATTTTTAATGAAATAAATAACATATAACAAAATTTGTTAGGTATGAAAACCGAAAAAATTCTATACTACTTGACTACTGAACTTTATTTCAAAATGCAGAAACTTTTAAAGAACAAATGCCACATGACAAAATCTAATTGAAATAATTACTGAAAAACTCATACTGCTTGATGACTGAACTTTTTCCTAATGGAAGACCCACGAGTATTTGAGAGGTAGTGCTTCAAAAGTATTAAATAATTTTTCCTCTCCACCCCTCCCGCTCCCCTCTCTCGCTCCATTTTTTTTTTTTTTTTTTTTGTTTTGACAGAAAAGTAAACAACGCATACACATAGGGAGAGAAATACACATATGATACCAACTCCAAACTAACTCCTCAAATGGAGAAGAGTTGGGTAGTGACTACATAGTACATACTCAAAGAGGTAATCCTCTCTCTCGTTTCATATGAAAATTCTCTAAGTATCTCTTGGACCATGAGTGATTATTCATATGGTCTTAAGGTAGGTCCGCTGCATGTGTTCAGAATCCACTTAGGGTGTATAGCTTCTTTTGTCAAAAAGTTAGCTTAAAAAAAGTAAAAAAGTAATTTTTTTGGCTTATTTTAGTTTAAAAAAAGTCAAAAAAAATAAAAAATTAAAAGCTTGTATAGCAAATGACCCTAAATTTTTTGGCTTAAAAAAAGTAAAAAGTAAAACAACAAAAAAAAAAACTTAACCAAACACACTCTTAACAAAGACAGAAAGTGCAAAATTGTTTTAGTGCTCTAAGAACATTCAATAATTCCTCCAAAACTTGTCCTAGGGCTCCAACATGTCACCCTTGTTGCAAAGTCCATGAAAAACTTTCTTGTTGCAAAGTCCAATCACCAGTCTTTGAATTGCAGAAATATTAATAATAATTATAAAAAAAATTAGCTGTTGAAATTAGATGCGAAAACGTCAAAAGCTAGTAGCTGAAACTTCCTTTCCTAAAAACTCAGTCTTTTTTTATTTTGTTACTGTAATAAGTGTTCGATACGATGTTGTTTTCTGTTAGCTTTTCTTACGATGGACTTTTTGACTTTTATTTATTGGCAACCGTATACCCTAATGAGAAAAATAGCTTGTGCAAAACTTTTGTGAAAATACAAATATATCCCCTTCAACATTTTAAAATTACACTAATTCACCCTTCGGGTAACAAAGATATGTTGTCTGAAATTGAATAGACAGCTGTTCATAAAAAAATAAAATATAATATTGTGCCTATTACACCCTTGTCAACATGCAAGGTGACGAAAAAGCTCTTAATCATACATTTTGAGTGACTAATTTAGCCTACCTACTCACCTAGGTCATTTACTCTTCTCCCTTCACTAAACACACAATATACATCGACGTCATGCAGAGCAACTACTCTTCTCTCTTTTTTTTCTTATCTTCTTCTCCATTTTTCCTCACTGCACTACTACTATTGTCTGAAACAGAAATTACAGATCATGTTCTTTTCTTACTCTTGTAAAGTAGTGATTAGCTCACTAGATGACGCATGAACCCAATTTGTAGTACACTTAGTATGCAAATAATATGAACTTGACCACTACCGCATTTAGGATTTTTAGCAAGCATAATAGATAAGAGAAGAATAAATGGAAGCAACCACCCCACAACTCCTCTCCCACCCGATCCTAGCCGGCTGCCCCTTATCTCTCCTCTAACCCTGCCCCTTATAGATCTGTAAATTCTTCACATACCTTGTCTAGAGCAAGAGTTGGAATGAAAAAACTCTTCTATGTACAAAAATCTTTCCATAAAAATCTCTGTGAGACATACTCCTAAATCCTAATGCTTTTGTTCTCTTATGTTCACTTGTTGGATTTTGATCAGTGTAACATTGCTTCTCCTTCAAAGATGTATCCACTTTATTAGCCTCTCCGTTTGAATCTTCACTAGTAGAACGATTCAACCTTCTAAAGGGGCTAACAATTAACTTTGGAAACATAGATTTATAGTTAGACTGAGTACTTTGAAAGGAAAAATAAATTAAAGGAAGAAATGAGAGTTTTAGAAAGAGAAAGCAAGGCAAAAATTGAATTATTTTCTTTTTGAGACATCACAAAACTTTATTGTCTATTTACATTTTTTGTTAACGCCATACTATCCTAACAAAGGAAGTTAATGTAATTTTGATATGTTATGGGTCTCATTGCAGTTTTGAAAATTTAGTACCAAGAGTTCACTAGGTAATCCTAGTTGGATTCAACTCATCTGATTAGTATGGATTTTAAGTGGCCAAAGATAATTGGGGAAAATATTTATTTTATCTTCTACGGGTTTCGTGCTATAAGTGACTAAATTTGAAATCTATGGCGGCATATAGTTCGTCAATTACATAATCTTAATTGATACTTATAAAACATATTACAATATTTGATTTTTCATAAAATTTCTTTCTTTATGACTTCATATGACACGTGACAATTTACTATTGACAAAAATTGTACGTCTACAAATGTCATATCAAGAGTTGTTAATTACGCATAGCAGGTGTCAAAAGTGAGCTGATTTCAAAATTATAATTGTTTGATTTTACCCATTCACTGAAGTGCGATTTCAACCATTTTTCACTGACCTTTTTTTTTCATATATAGACATTTGACTCAAATCCACATTTCAAACTTCTTAACTGTTACATAAAGTTGGAATCACTGCAGTTCCAATATCAGTAAGTAATTGAAATGCTTAATTTTAATTGTTTTATAACCAAGATTGTTCATAATTCCAAAATTGATAAAGAATTGGAACTTATCTTTAAACAACTTAAACTAGATTCATCTCTATGTGTAAAAGGACCGTATGCCATGGTTTGTAGCATAATTTACAGTAGTCAAGACCTAGGAAGTTTTGTACGGTAACAATGTTGATGCAAAGTGGAATTAATTCATAACAGAATCCACTAAAGGGATGTTTGAATGTGCCTTTTTTTTTAGCAATTTATAATTTAAGTTTATAGCTTTTTTAACCAATGTATAAGACTGGGATATATTTTATTTGGCAACTAGGGCATGCCAGACTATTTAAAGATAGTGTTGTGGGTGGTCTTACCATCTTGAGGAATTAGTGTTTTTTTTAAAAACGTGTCAATCTGTTTAGGAGCAAAATGGTCAATTTGACCGCAACTCTCATGAATAAGAACAAAGTTGGTTTGAATAGCATATTAAATATGCCAGACTATCTAAAAGCAGTGTTGAGAGTAGTTTTACCGTTTTGAGAGATTTGTGCTTTCTCAAAAGACATATTGGTTTGCCTATAGACAAAATAGCCATTTTCCCAAGTACTTTCTAGAATAGGATCAGAGTAGGTTTGAATGGTATGTTAAACATGTTAAACTGTCTAGAAGCGGTATCGAAGATGGTCTTACCGTCTTGAGAGATTAGTCTTACCTTTCGGTTATTTTTCACCGATCGAGGCTACTGGGCACTAGTGTTAACCTAGAATTACAAGTATTTTCATTACTATGACTGTTGTGACAAGTTAGCTTCTGAAGACATCTTATCCTTGATAAATGTGTCATGTCCAAGAGGCGTAGTCTTTCTTTTGATATTGGGTTGCTTGCGGCAATGATCGATAGAGGGGGAAGGGGCGAGCCAGGCCCCTCACAAAAAAAAAAAAATCAAATTTCTCTTTAATTCTCATAGATTTTTGTATATTTAGAAAATATATATATATATATATAATGTAATGGCCCCCCAAAATTCAAAATCTTTTACCTTACCCTCCTTTGAACAAAATTTTTTTTACCTTGGTTTCTGCTCATGTAAAATTTTGGGTTCGCCACTAGCTTGTGGTGTGTCTATGTTGACTTGTTTGTCAATGTTTCTGTCACTCTGATGGTTCATAGTTTGTGAGCGGTTTTGACAATTGGCTCCAAGAATCTTTTAGTTTCAGGAAGAGCTATATGTAGGGCTATCAATGGACCGAATCTAGTTTGGATCCGACTTGACTCAGATCCGATTTGATCCAATAAATTTCAACTCCTATCCAAACTCAAGCTTTCACGAATAGGTATGACGTGTGGATTTGATTTGATAATAACTGGGACTCGTTCGAATAACCGAACCGACTTGATATTAATTTTTTTTCTTTTGGGGTGGGATGTTTCTTTTGTGTTTGTTTAGTCAGTAGGAAAATCCGCAATCAAGAAAGGAAAATTTTGTACCACAAGCTTAATTCGGCTAAAGAGAGAAGAACCAAAGTGGATATTGAAGTAGCATTTTACAAAAGGAGAGGAGAAGGAACAAAAATAAATAAATAAATAAATACAAGGAGGAGACTCACTTGGTTTGAAGTTTATAACTAGGAATAGCAAAATAATCCAATATCTCGGGTTTCTGCCCTGCCCCGCTTCTATTGGTATGGGTATAAAGTGATACTAATCGGAGTGGGACGGGTTTGAAAACAAGGTGCAAAAACCCATCTCAACCCGAACCTGCCCCATTTATAAATATATATTTATTTTTATATGTATATATATTATTAAAATATGATTATTGTGCTTTTTTTTTCTTATTTTTTGTAATTTTATTTCTTACTTTATTCATGATGTCTTACAAAAAAAAAAAAAAAAAACCACTAAGATAAAGAAAGCGAGTGAGTTTAGAAAAATGAGTTATCATGGTAGGACAAGAATGGGGTAGAAGTACCCCAACTCAGACCTGCCCCATTGACATCCTTATTTATAGCCATTGGATAAACATCCATAATCGTTCTTAGTTTCTCCTAACCAAACCATAAATATCCCATAAATGCTTCACTTTTTATCCAAATCTCACCAAAAGGTCTCAAAATTAGTGTAACCATCACTGGCCATCTCTGCCTTTCAACAAATCCACCAATCAGTTCGCTGAATCAAATTTCAAAGCCTTCAATCATGGTCGCTTACTTGGGTTTTCTTCAAAAGCCACTTCGGAGGTCTCGCATCCAAGCACAAATGTCAATCGAATCACTGATAACCTTCTCTCTTCTCTCAAACCTCTATTCTTCTCTGTCAAATTGTAAATAATGGTAGCATTAAATACACAACTTTCATAAAGGCAAACAAAGGGGCTGAACTATTGGCTCCACCATCTGACCTAGACCAAAAACTCTAATAAAAAGAAAAAAAAATGCTAGCGATCATCCCAGCTGCTCGTCAAGAGCCAACGGATGGTCATTACATCAGCTGAGTCTCACCTTGTTTGGCGGGACTCAACTGATGTGGTGACCCATCTTGTTTGGTAGGACCCAACTAATATGACGATCATTCACTAGCATCTAACGGGCAACTGCGATGAGCCGTCCTCTAAAAAGAATAAAGTGTCTTTTGAGTTTGTATAACTTACTTTCTTTTTCAAAATCTGATTGATGTACCATCTACCATAATAGATAACTAAATTTTATTTATTTTTTATTTCAATACTTGATATAAAAATAGGTTAATTTATTATTTTTAATTTTTAATTTAATATTTATAGTATTAATAAGAAGTCATAAAAAAAAGTATGTTTAATATGAAGTATTAAAAAAATATCTCACAAATATATATAACATGATACTAGTAAACATGTCAAATCATAAGCTATAGAAACTTTTTCTATAACTGATAAAGTCAATAAGTTCAATGGTCAAGAATTGTACTATTATAATTGTTTATTAAGTATGGTATTAAGGGCAAATTACACTAAACGCTTTTGAGATTTATTGAAATGGAAGACACTACCCTCCATGTTTTGGTAATTACACTAACCTCTCTTGTCAGTGTTTGCCAAAAAACGGTTTCAGTTGTTCAATTATATTTTTGTCCTAATTTTTCTCATGTAATTTAAATGCTATAAAAATAAATTTCTTTGAGACAACGAGTCAAAAATGAAACCCAATTTGTCAAATACTCTCTTGACATATATACATATATATATATATATTTATATAATTGTATATTCATTTTGAAAACCCTCCATAGCCGATCTTGCCACTATCCACCACCATGGCAGCCACCACAAATCACTCATCCACAACCGAAATCATCACTGCTTCCGTCATCACTGAAGTGAAACCCACCTCCATTATTCCTTCCTCAACAAAAACAACAATATAAATACACAATTGAGTTCTTGACTGCAAAGGTGTTAATGGTGGTTGCTGGCCATTGTAGGTGTTGATTGTTGGGTTTGCTTGTTAGTAGCGAGGGTTGGGTTTTAGATTGTAATGGTTTGAAGCAGTAATGGTGGTGGGTGCTGTGTGGCATTGATGATGAGTTGGATGGCAGACGATGCTGAATTCGTGATGAAGGGTTGTAGCAATCGACGGTGATGGGTCGAATCAGGGCCGGCTCAAGATAATTTGTAGCCTAAGGCATTTTTAATAAGGTCTTTTATAAATATATATATATATATATATATATTTTTTTTTTATTGTTTTAAAAAATTTTGAGTTAAATCTGTTACTATTAAAATTAACTAGTGAGTTGATTTGGAGCTTTTTTTTATTGTAAAAAAAATGGAGACACTATATAATATTTAACTATAACATATAAGGTTTTAAAAAGTCTATAATTTTTTTAAATTATTTTGTACAATTGATTTTATTGGATGAAATCAATTTTTTTTTAAAAGTTAACTAAGGTAGTTGATTTTCGATCTTCTTTTTGTAGTTCTTTTTTTATTTATTTATCTGGACTTGGCTTTTTGTTTCTAAAAATTATAGAACAATTTAATTATACCATGTAAAAGTTCAAAAAAAAATTAGAGCCTTTAAAAAAATTTTTATTTTTTAGTTAAACTTGTATTTTCTTCTTAGTGAAATTTGATTTTTAGCTTCTTTTCTTACTAACTTTTTTTTTCTTATCTACATTGTGGCTTTTTTTTTTTATTTAAATGTTGAGAAACTATAAAAAGTTTTTAAAAATTTGAGGCCTTCAAAATTGGGGGCCTAAGGCGGCCGCCTTACCTGCCTATAAAATGTTGATGGATCAATAAACTTGTAAGGTCAGTCCCAGGTACCAGTGAACTGCTTCGGTTGGCTGTGAAGAGAAGCCGGGTTAAAGAACACTGGTGTGGTGTTCAAGGACTTTTCGATGCAAAAGTTAGGTTTTGAGAGCATAATCACTAAGAGTTTTAGCTAGGGTTTTGTACGCATACCTTAGGAAGAAAGGCTTAGGTTGCCTTTTACACTGGCATGGTTTTGGAGTGGTCCTAAGAGAATCGACAGGTAGATAGTAGAAATGGTAATCTTTTCATGTGGCGGCACATCGTTGGGTGATCAAGTCCTTGGCAGGTAGTGGAGGACGTGGTTGTCCCCTCACGTGTGTCGTCCCCTTAAGGGTTTGTCAGACTAATGGCAGCCTGGTGGGGAAGGTGGTTGTCCTCCCCACGCGTCGTCCTTTCGAAGTCGTGTTACCAACCTTAGTGTCAATTATCAGTAGGTTACCTGTAGCCATGGTCCCCATAGGTTGGATAGGTAGGACGGTCAGCATCTTTCCATCTAGCATCTCCCGCTCGGTATCAAACTAATTGGCATTGATCTACTCGGCATTCTTTCGCTCAGTGATGCCTGAGTGCCACGTCATTTGTGTCTTTCTTGGTCTGGTTTTTTGGAGAGGCACACTCTGCTTTTCGCTGGGGCCCTAGTCAGTTATTGTCAGATCGGTCCCCATCAGTTGCCCCTAATTCCTCTGAGTACCCTAGTTGTGGTCAAGGGAATTCAATAGCAGGTGGCTCCTCGTAAAGGAGGCGCATTTATGGCACCGCAAATGCAATGATGGCCATAGTTGGCAATGATTAAGAGCGTCGCTTGATGCCTCCATGCCGTGTACCTTTCTTATTGGTTTTGAACTTGTGACATGACTTATTGACTGTTAGCTGTTGGATCCATGGTTAATGAGTTAATTTGAGTCATTGATTTCAAAAAGGAGGGTTTTAGACTCAGCAATTTCAGTCTTTGGCTTTCACTTTGCATTTCCAGCACCTAGACAATTTGTGGCCTTTGAAATCTCTTAGCCCTCCTTCTAGCGCCTCTTCTTGTTCTTCATGTTCCTGCTTTTGGAGGTTTTCTGCTTCAAGTTTCTCTTTACTTTGTTAAGATTTTGAGCTATGTTTCTTCCCCTTCCCTTTGCTTCATGCATTTCTTCCTTAGGTGTTGTCTTTGGTATCAGGCTAAGGTAGGGATTCTCCCTTCTCTCTAAGGGTTTGTTGGGAACCCCGAGTTATTTGGGTCTGTTTAAGAGTCGATTAGGACCAATTTTAAATTAGCTAGGAGGTTACATTTGGTAGGCACCATGATGAGCCCTGAAGATATGCATTCCTCAGATTCTGAGAATACTGCTTCTCAGGATTTGGTTAGGGTGAGGCTGGAGGTCCCTAATAGTGCTTCAATGGGGTTCTCTAGGGCTTCTAATGAGAGGCTAGCTCTTGGGAGTATGGTACTGGGTATGGTTGTCCCCGGGGTCAGAGACTTTAATTTTGCTACTAAGGGGGTGTCCTCAGTTATAACGGAGAGGAGGATTAAGAAACTGTGGAAGAATTACCAGATTCCTTCCATGTTCTCATATAGGGTCCCTGATAAGGAAGATAAGGCTTGCTCTGCTCGTCTTGGGGAAGTTTACGTCTATGAGGCTGCCCTAACTGGTGGCCTTAGATTTCCTATTCCAGCTCCCATTAGGGAGATTTTGAGTGTTCTAGGGTTGGCCCCTAGTCAGCTTATTCCCAACTCGTGGAGGATCCTACTGGCTTGTGCCGTGGTGTGGCAAGCATCCAGTGCTGGCAAGGACCACCTCACTGCTGATGAGTTCTTGCACTACTACAAATTGACTGAGACAGAAAGGGGTTGGTGATACTTCTTGGCTAGGAGCAGTGACATAAATTTGGTGATGGGGTCGCCTTCTTCCAATAAGGGTGGAAGGACAGATTCTTCTTCATGGCTGAAAACATCAACCCTGAGAGGTTGTAAATGATGATTTTGCACAAGTTCCTCATTCGTGGAACGTTTTGGAGGGGTATCTCCCTTAGTTCCTCTAGTTTTTTATTTCCCTTAGCCATAGTTTTCAAATTTCTAGAATTCTGACTTAGGTTCCTTGTGTTTGTCTAGCTTGTGTTGCTCCCACTCTAGATAAGGCCCAGTGAGCTAGGGTGAAAAGGGCCATGGATTATGGCATTACTAATGCCAACATTTTGTTGAACTTAGAAAATTTGGCTACGTACTTATTGGGTCCTAATCCTATAAGTGAAGCTCTGAGGACAGCATGTGAGAGGAGTAAGTACAGTTTGCTCTCTTCCTTATCTTTATTGGTTGCTTGTTAATGTGTCTGTCTTTGTTGCTTCTATACAAATCAAGGCAAGGACAATTCTGATGAAAAAGGAGACATGGCCCTTAATAAAAACATCGTTTCAAAGGTAAGGCTCTCTTCAAAGCCCCCTGTGGCAGCCAAGCGTTACAAATTTCATGTTGGCTATAAGGTAAAGGGTAGTAGGAGTAAGGACAAAGGGATTGACCTTGAAGAACTCCTACCACCAAAGTTTGCCACTCCCCCGCCTGCGCCTTTGGTCACTTAGGAGTCTTCCACAGGCCTTCTTTCTGAGCCTGCTACAATGCTTCCCCCACTAACACCTCCTGCTGACCCTCCAGCAAAACCTGTCCTTGCTCCCATAATTTTTGACAATGTAGACTTGGCTTGGAGGAGATTGCAGAATGTGATCTCCCCAGAAGATGGGAGCCAATTGGCGAATAATTCTACCTACAGGCTGTCAAGAGACCTCACTTAGGATCTGCTTAATGTAGACTTTGTAAAATTGTGGGTAGTTGCTCTGTCCATTCCCTCTGGGTTCTGATTCTTTCTATTTTTTGTTTGTTCAGGCTGCTACCAGGCTTTTATGTCCTGAGTGCTAGGTCAACAAGTTTTGAGAAGGCCTTGCTAGAGTAGAGGTGCATAGCTGACCAAGCTTTGGCTGAAGTGGCTTTTCTGAAGAAAGGACTGAAAGAGGTCTCTTCAGAGAAGGATAAGTTTCAGGGGAGCGCACTGGCCTTATAAGAAGAGAAGACCAAGTTGACAGGTGACTTGGCCAACAAGAGGGCTGCGAAGGACGCTGTCCAAGAGAAACTCGCTGTTGAGAAGGGGTCCAAGAAGGCTACCCAGGCTAAGGTAGCTACCTTCCCTACCCAGGTGAAGGCAGCCATCAAAAAGGCCTTTGAGAAGTATCATCAAGGGGGGGCTTATCCATTGGCCCTTTGTGAGGTCTACATATAAGGCTTTACTGAGGCCAATGTGATGGTTGCTCGAGCTCATTCTGGCCTGGACCTCTCTTTTATTGAGCCCATCCCTAAGGATGATACTGTCTCTATGGTAGTTGAAAAGAGCAAGGTAGTAAAGAATCAAGTGGAAGCAGAGAAAGATGACGCCCAATCAAAGATGATGCCCTCAGCAAATAAGTAGTTTGTTTTGTACATTTTTACTTTCTGTTTTTTTGAATTTTGCCTTCACAGTGATTTTGATGTAACATTGCCCTAGCTCTTTTTGTAATCTGTCAGTTTGATCAATGAATAGATTTGTCATTTCTTTCTGATTTTGTCAATGAGCGAAACTTCTATCTTTTTGTCAATGAATAGATGCTCTAGTCATACTCTTGTATAGACGTTAATGCTGGACCATTGTTTTGTTTGCTTTAAGGCACCGCTTTTTGGCAAAGTTTGCCTCTGTACCAAATTTGGCAAGTATATATTGCCTCTTTGTCGTCTTGAGTCAATTTTCACTCAAGTGTAAATACTTGGCCAAGCGTTCTCGCCTTCTCTTACTTTGTCCGCTCGTCTTTCTAGATTAGCACAAGGTTCTGTTTAGCCATCTATTAATTCGGTCTTGTCAATCGAACAGGATTTTTGCAGCCGACGTTGAGCCTTAGGGCACTTGGCTTTTACCTGTTCGGTCTCATGACTAGGGAGGGCCTTTGTAAGGGGCATTGAGCCTTGGGCACTTGGCCTTTGCCTGTTTGGTCTGGTGACCAAACAGGACTTTCATAGTGGGCATTAAGCCTTAGGCGCTTGGCCCCTACCTATTCGGTCTTGCGACTGAATATGACTTTTGTATTGGGCATTAAGCCTTGGGTGTTTGGCCTCTGCTTGTTCGCTTTTGCGACTGAACATGACTTTTGTAGTGGGTATTAAGCCTTGGTAGCTTGGCCTCTACCTGTTCGGTTTGGTGACTAAATAGGTCTTTTGTATTGGGCATTAAGCCTCGGGCGCTTGGTGATTACTCTTAGAAATAGTAATCTTTTGACTTAAATTGTTAGTTGATTAGTTGAATTTAGTGTTAATTTAGTATTCTAACTCCTAAAATGCATTAAAACTCTTTTTGTGCACTCCTTACAGGAATTGGAGCTTAAACTTAGGCAAATGGGCAAATGTGGGGATGACCGATCGATCGCCCGATCGAACGGTCCACGAAACGTTCGATCGCCCGATCGATCAGTGATCTTGCGATCGATTGGTGATCCTCTGTTCGACCTTCTGCAGCAAACTTCAGAGAGGGCGTTTTTTCTATCGATCGATCGTTCGATCGGTGACGTCGGAATTTCCTCAATAGACTACACAGAAGCAAACTTCAGAGGGGTCAGTTTTGCGATCGGGCGTTCGATCGCCTCGACCGTTTGATCGGGCGATCGATCGGCCGATCGATCGGTCGTCTACCGATCGATCGGTGTGTACAGACTCTGTTTTTCTACAGAGTATAAAAGCTGTATGTTCGAGACAAAAAGCATTCTAGGTCATTTTCTGCAAAAGCTGGACAGAGAAGAAACTCCAAAAAGGGGATTTTTTTTTATCTTGTAAGGTTTTTAGTTAGATTTACTTTTAATGCTTTGTATTTAATGTCATTTATGGCTTTTGGATCATTGTAAATGAATGCTTGATATATATATATATATATATATGAAGTGAATGATTTTATACTCTTTCTAGGCACTTTCCCTCACTTTCTTAGTAGCCAAACACTAGTTCTATATAGTTTAATGGTAGATTTGTCTTCTTTTATGCTCTTTGACATGGATCCTAGTAGCTAAATACCCCTTGGATGTGGTTGTGAAGATCTACCAAAGATCTTCAAATGGTGAAAAATGAGTTGTATGAACTTCAATGGCATATCCTTAAAATTTCATGGTTTCATTTGATTTAGTATGAGATTCATTAGAAAAACTTAGATTCATAACCCCTTGGCAATATTTATGCACAAACCAATGTTTGGTATAGGTATTGCACATGCCTAAGGTTTGATTCTAGGGTGCCAATCATAGATTCCCTCTTTGTGCTCAATCAAACAAAAACCTACACTTTTATAGTCGACATTTTCCGAATCAAGAATCCAAGGTGTGATTCTTGATTTGAGTTATAAACCTCTCACTGGAAACCTTTGTTGTGAATTGGTGGATCGAAACAACCATGTCCAAGCTTTTCTTCTAAATTACATAAAACTAGATTTTATTGTCTTCATTAGTCCTTAAATTATTGCATTAAGCATTGAACCACCATCATCTCAAAACCAACATATTTTCGGTCTCTTTTATGTTAGGAAAAGACAAGAATTTTCATTTGTAATCCATTAAGATAAGTGTCCGTGCTAGTTGAGCTTTGTTGCTATATTTGTAGAATTCCCTTGGGAGAGAACGACACTGGATCCTCCGGTTTTACTACAAGCGCGACCTCCGTACTCTTGCGGAGTGGCTCCAGTTGAAGCACATCTGGAGGCGTGTCAAGTTTTGGCGCCGTTGTCGGGGAATTCATAGGCAAAAGCTACACCGGACGAAAGCTAAGGATTGCGGAAGAAAATTGAAAAAAAAAAAAAAGAAGAGCAAGCAAAAGAAAAAAAAACACACAAAAAAGGGTGGATTTCATCACCACCCCAGAGGGAAGCATCTACGGGCTTCGGGCCCCAGTACACTCTCATTTCCCTTAAGGTGTTTTATTTTTTAGGATTATTTTATTTCTTCTTTTCTCTAGTTTCTTTTGTTTGATATAGTGTAATTGCATTGCATTTTTGTTAGGAAATTATCCCTCTTCGGGAGTATTTAGTGGAGCTAGGCTAGTGTATTCAAGTTTCGAATTGGTGGTACGCTTATTGTATGTGGAGATTGGAGGTATAGAGTTGAATTGAGAAAAAGCCGTTGTCGGGCCTAGAATTGAAAAAAAAACCGTTGTCCAGCCTAGGGATTGTGTATGATGTGCTGAACGACCCTATCGGTCCAACCTTATGTGTGCATTCATTCTTGCATGTCATATTTCACGAGGGACGAACATCATCGCCTTGTGAGGATTGAGAGCATTGAGAGCACAAGCACATCTTCACCAACACCTAGCTTACCATTAGTGGTCGACTTAGGTTTCATTCCAATGGCAAATCCCAATGAACCCAGCTTACCTAACATTCAACCCTTGCATCCAAATGTCCAAATCAACCCGGAAGGTCATGAGGAGTTTGAAAGAGGGAGCCACCATAGCGACATGGCGGCCCCCCCTATATGGACTCTCCGGGACTACCTAAACCCACCAAGGCAAGCGCCAACATCGTGCATTGTTTTCCCGCCCCATCACAACACTTTAAAGATTTGGTTGGGAATGATGCAAATGTTGCCTCAATTCCACGGGATGGATTCGGAACAACCCTACATTTTTCTTAAGGAATTTGAGGATGCTTATTCAATTGTTATGGACAACTCATGTCCAAGGGAAGTATTTTTGTTGAAACTCTTCCCATTTTGTTTGAAGGACAAAGCTAAGCTTTAGTTCAATTCCTTGCAACCTATGTCCATCCATTCTTGGGCTACTCTCCAAGGAGAATTTTTGAGCAAATTTTTTCCCGAAAATTGAACCAAGGCCATTTGGAGGCAAATTTCACAGTTTTCTTCTTTGTTGGGGGAAACTTTCTTTTAATGTTGGGAGAGGTTCAAAGACCTTTTAAATTCTTGCCCCCATCACGGTTTTGCCGATTGGCATGTCATCAACACATTTTATTCTTCCTTGACACCCCAACTCAAGCAATTTGTCGAGTCTATGTGCGTGGGGACATTTTTTGATAAGCAACCCTATGAGGCATATGATTATTTTGATAACTTGACAAATAAGGCTAGAGATTGGGCACTTACCGGGACCCAAAATCCCGAGGGTCGCTCAATCCAACAAGGGGTGGGAAGATATCAACTCAAGGAAGTTGATGATGTCAATGCTAGGGTGGCTACCTTGGCAAGAAAATTAGAGGCTCTTGAGGTGAAAAAAGTTCAATTGGTAGAGAGTGAGGAGATGAGAGAAATATGTTGTCTTGTGTGTGAAACCTCGGATCATACCACCTCTTCGTGCCCAATCATTCCGAGTGTGAAGGAGGCTTTGCATGACGAAGTTAATGCAATTGGCTAATATTCAAGAGGAGGGGGTAACCCCTATTCAAGCACATACAACCCGGGATGGAGAGATCATCCCAACTTTAGGTGGAGGAACAATGAAGGGATTTCAAACTCCCACAACTACCAAGGAGGGTATTAAAACCGTCAATCATACCAAACACCTCCACCCCCACAAGCATTCCCACCACAACATCCACCTCCACCTTACCAACAAGTACCCGTGACCCAATTCCAAAATTAACCAAGGCCATACCAACCCCCCCATAGGAAGCCCATAGAGGACAATGTTTACCAACTTGCTAATGACATGAGGGGGGTTAGTTCAAGGGTTGATAAATAAGAGAAGGTGCTAGACCAACACTTTAGGTTACTTGAGGACATCCAAAAGCAAATGTCTATATTGACACAAGCTTTGACCCAAAATGTCCCAGGAAGATTCCCGGCTCAACCTCAACCTAACCCGACGGTTAGGCAAGTGCACATAACCGAGGGTAAGAGTGACCCTAATACGAGTCATGACCAAGTGCAAGCCATAACCACCCTTATAAGTGGCAAGACCATTGACAAAACTATCCCATCTCGAGATGAGACTTCTAGGAAGAGTGTTGGCCAAGGAGAGAAAGAGAAAGAGGAAAAAGAGCCGAGAGAGGGGGGTGAGAACTTAGCCAATCCCATTGAGATTTTGAGCGAAAGTGAGAGGGATAGGAGAAGGGACATAGTCAAACATGCTCCCTTCCCGCAAAGGTTGACCAAACAAAAAAATGAACTTCTAAATGCGAAAATTTATGAAGCGTTCAAACAAGTAAAGGTCAACATCCCTATCCTTGACGCAATCAAGCAAATACCTTCTTATGCTAAGTTCTTAAAGGACTTATGCACTTTTAAGCGAAGGTTGCATGTCAAGAAAACCGTCATGATGAACGAAAATCAAAGTGCAATTTTGCAATGTAAAACTGTGCCAAAATTCAAGGACCCCGGATGTCCTACTATTTCTTGTACCATTGGGAATACCAAGATCGATCGTGCCTTGTTAGACTTAGGGTCTAGTGTCAACCTTTTACCCTTTTCAGTGTATAAGGAACTTGGCCTAGGAGAGTTGAGCCCTACTCATATTACCTTGCAATTGGCAGATCGTTCTATAAAGGTTCCAAGAGGTATCATCGAGGATGTTCTCATCCAAGTTGATAACTTTTGCTTCCCGGTCGATTTCATTGTCCTAGACACCCAACCTGTTGAGAGTTGTATAGCTTACAACCAAATTCCTGTGATCTTGGGATGCCCTTTCCTAGCTACTTCTAATGCCATCATACATTGTAGGAATGGGTTAGTGAAATTGTCTTTTGGCGACACCACCTTCGAGCTTAACATCTTTTCGGTTGCTAAACAAAAGGGGGAATGTGAGGATATCCGGGAGGTAGACATCATAGAGAGCATAGTTTAAGAACACTTTGAGCGGGAGATTTTTGAGGACCCTTTGGAGAGGGCATTAGTGAGAGGTGAACCACATGCTTCACTTGATAGTGAGGGCATGGTGTCAAGTGAATTGTCTCATTTAGAGGGTGAGAGAGAGGAGTGTTTACATGTGGGTCAATGGACCCCTTCTTTTAAACCCCTCCACCCTAGTTCCGAGCAACCAATTCTGTCAGAGGAGAAGCCTCCCATTCCCGAGAGGAAGCCTTTGCCTTCCAATTTAAAATATGCATTTTTAGGGGATGGGGAGTCGTACCCGGTTGTGATTTCCTCTAGCTTGTTTGGGAGCCAAGAGGAATGGTTGATAACATTGCTAAGGAAACATAGAAAAGCCCTAGGATGGACTATCGCCGACCTTCATGGGATTAGTTCTCTCGTGTGCACTCACTGAATTTTTTTAGAAGAGGGGGCTAAATCCATTCGTCATATGCAAAGGCAATTGAATCCCAATATGAAAGAAGTGGTTAAAGGAGAGGTTTTAAAATTGCTAGATGCGGGTATCATTTACCCCATCTTCGATTCGAAATGGGTTAGTCCGACCCAAGTGGTGCCTAAGAAATCGGGTGTCACGGTGATAAGAAATGACAAGAATAAGTTAGTGCCAACCCGTGTGCAAACCGGGTGGCGAATGTGCATTGATTATCGCCGCCTCAATAATGTGACCCGAAAGGACCATTTCCCTTTACCCTTCCTTGATCAAGTCCTAGAAAGGGTGTCCAGTAAGGCTTTCTATTGTTTCCTAGATGGATATTCGGGGTACAATCAAATTGATGTAGCCCTTGATGATCAAGCTAAGACAACATTCACTTTGTCCCTTTGGCACTTATGCTTATAAACGTATGCCCTTCAGGCTATGTAATGCACCAGGGACATTTCAAAGATGCATGATGAGCATATTTAGCGACATGGTTGAGCAAATTGTCGAAGTCTTCATGGATGATTTTTCCGTCTATGGGGACACTTATGAAGGTTGTCTTGGTAATTTAGGAAAAGTTTTAATGAGATGTGAGGAGAGTAACCTTGTGCTCAATTGGGAAAAATGACATTTTATGGTTACTAGTGGTATAGTTTTGGGGCATATAGTGTCGGCCGAAGGGCTTAAAGTTGATAAGGCAAAGATTGAACTCATTCAAAAATTGCCCGCCCCAACGTGTGTGAAGGAGGTTAAATCATTTCTTGGGCATGCTGGTTTCTATCGGCGTTTCATTGAGGGTTTTAGTGCAATCTCTAGGTGCATGTGTCATCTTTTGTCCCAAGATGTTCCCTTTGAGTGGACATCTTCTTGCCAATAAGCTTTTGATAAGTTGAAGGGACTTTTGACCACAGCCCCAATCATTCGAGCACCCAATTGGTCTCTTCCATTTGAGCTAATGTGCGATGCTAGTGACTATGCCGTGGGGGTTGTCCTAGGACAAAGAGTTGATAAGAAGCCATATGTCATTTATTATGCTTCTAGAACTCTCAATGAAGCTCAAATCAACCATACCACAACCGAGAAGAAACTTCTTGCGGTGGTTTTTGCACTAGACAAATTTAGGTCTTACTTGATTGGGTCATTAGTCATCATCTACATCGACCATGCGGCCCTAAAGTATCTCCTCACAAAACCCGATGCAAAACCGCGCCTCATTCGATGGATACTTTTGCTCCAAGAATTTCATATAGAAATGTGCAATAAAAAAAGGGTTGAAAATGTAATTGCGGACCACTTGTCTCAGCTTCCCTTAAATGGGCGAGCCATGGACCCAACCCCCATCAAGGAGCACTTCCCGGATGAGCATCTCATGCATGTGAGTGCCGTTGAGTAAGTTTCAACCCCTTGGTTTGCGGACATTGCAAACTTCCTTGTCACCGGTGAGGTTCCTTCCACATGGTCATCCATTGACAAGCGTAAATTCTTCCGGAATGTGCGCTATTTTTTGTGGGATGATCCTCACTTGTTTAAGTATTGTCCGGACCAAATCATTCGCCGGTGTGTCCCAAATCATGAATTTCAACAAGTAATAGAGTTTTGTCACTCTCATGCTTGTGGAGGACACTTCTCCTCCAAGAAAACCACGGCCAAAATTTTGCAATGTGGGCTTTATTGGCCCACCATGTTCAAGGATGTACATACTTTTTGTCTAGCTTGCGATAGGTGCCAACGGTTAGGAACACTTTCTAAGAGGCACATGATGCCTCTTCACCCCATCACTATTTTGGAAATATTTGATTGTTGGGGGATCAATTTCATGGGACCGTTTCTTAACTCGTGTGGGTACCTTTTTATTCTTGTTGTGGTAGATTATGTCTCTAACTGGGTGGAAGCAATTGCCACCCGAAGCAATGACCACCAAGTGGTCTTGCGATTTTTGAAAGAGAACATTTTTTGTAGGTATGGCATGCCTCGTGCCATGATAGGTGATGCCGGTTCACATTTTTGTAACAAGCCCTTTGCGTCTTTAATGCGTAAGTATGGAGTGGTCTATAAGGTTGGATTTCCATACCATCCTCAAACGCAAGGGCAAGTAGAGTTGGCTAATCGGGAAATCAAGCACATTCTTGAGAAAACCGTCAATCCTAATAGGAAAGATTGGTCTCTTAGATTGACCGATGGGTTGTGGGCATACCACACGGGTTATAAAACCATTCTTGGCGCATCACCCTATAGACTTGTGTACGGGAAGGCCTGTCATCTTCCTGTCGAAATTGAGCATAAAGCACATTGGGCGATTCGTCAATGTAATGAGGATATTGATATTGTGGGTACCCAACGAAAACTCCAACTCAATGAGTTAGATGAACTCCGCAATGATGCATTTGAAAATGCAAAAATTGCTAAGGCCCGGATGAAACACTTTTATGACCAACATATCATTCGAAAAACTTTCAAAGTTGGCCAAAAAGTGTTAGTGTATGATTCACACTTGCATCTATTTCCAGGCAAGTTGCAGAGTAAGTGGACCGGGCCATACCTAGTGAAAGAAGTTTTTTTCCATGGAGCCATTGAGGTGCAAAATCTCACGAATGGCTCGGCATTTAAGGTGAATGGTCAGCGGCTAAAGCCGTATTTTGAGTCATTCCAAGGGGAGATGGATTGCATGGATCTCATTGATCCACCGTCCTTTGAGTGACATTAGATTGTCGTTTTTTATAGTTTAGGAGTAGTTCTTTTGTTTTCCTTTTTATAGGTTTCTTTCTCTTTTCTTTTTGGTAGTTAGTGAGTACATTTTTATTCCCGAGCGTCCTACCCACCTCGTTATTCTTTTTCTCATCCATTTTCCCCATGCCTTGAGGTCATGGCATGCTTCCAGTTGGGGGGGGGGGGGGGCACCATTGTTATGTTGCTGTGGAAATTTTTGAGAATTTTTGCAGAACTTCAGAGAGGCTGCATTTGTGATCGATCGGTGGGCTAAACCAATCAATTGGTCGTTCGATCGTGTACATTGCAATCTATCGGTGAAGACCAGCGATCGATCGGGCTTATTACCGCACCGATCGAAAGGGAGCGGTATCGATCGATCGGCCGTTCGATCGGTAGCGCTCCATTTCGATTGGTCCACGAGGCGATCGATCGGTTCAGAGAGTCGATTGATCGGTGACCAAGTTGTCTATAAAAACCCACTGTTCACTGTTCATTCTCATTTTGCTCGCGAGAAATTAAGAGTTTTGAGAGCCTTTTTGTATATCGAAGTAGCGAGGCCCTGCCAGCTCACTTTGGTGGACTTTGTCTCGCCTGTTCACGATTTTCTGCGCTTTGAGAGGTATTCCTTCCGCCGATCTTTGTCCATTCTGTTCATTTCCAGCTGTACTTAGCTTAGTTAGAGTGCTATGGTCGAGACTAGGAGTATTGAGGGTACAGTTGGGGCGAGTACTTCTCAGACTCTAGCCCAGTTTCAGTAGCTCCAGCCTGAGCATACTAGGAGGGAGAGAGAGGGAGAGTTTGATACTACTCGTTTCCGGGGGAGAGATTAGGAGCGAGAGTTTGGACGAGTGTGGAGCACCCGTAAGGTAGTAGTGGAGAGGCCTTGGACCGTGAGTCAGTTTGATGCTGAGCCATATGGTTGGCTTCAGCCTTTGACCGATCGGCAGTGGTTTGGGTTAGCTTCCTTTAGAGGCCAATACTCAGCCACCCTTATGGCAGAGTTCATGGCTAACATTTCATCGGACTCCGTCGGTGGCGACAGACATATTATTCGCTCTTGGGTTCGGGGTAAGGATGTTGTTATCACCCCGGATTCCTTTACTGAGCAGTTTGGTATACCGAGAGTTGTTAACCCTCAGTTCTCTTATGATGGGGAGCATCCACCATCTCATGAGGAGATATGCGCCGAGATTTTAGCACCGGGAGAGTCTTGGACCGCTTCCCAGATTAGGATTAGGTAGCTTGCCCCCAGATACCACCCACTGTTCCTGTGGATATGCTATTCTATCTTTCCACTGGGGAGGACAGTGGAGTGCAGTAGGATGCGGGGGCAGTTGATGTGGGCTATTGGTACGGGCAGGACTATTGACTTGCCCCACTTCATGTATATGGCATTGTGGGCCGCGACTCAGGTTGCTACTCCCTAGTCCAGCATCCCCTTTGGTTGCTTTCTGACAGCGAGGATTAGGGCGGCAGAGGTTAGTGTTGCAGATGTTGTGCTGCTTTCCTCCTCGACTGCCATAGACTGGAAGACAAAGAAGAGGGCGGCAGGGCAGTTGACGAAGAAGGGGGGGTCAGCTAGTTCGGCTCACTCGTCGTCGCAGCAGCCGCTTTCTCAGACTCAGGAGGAGACCCAGTCAGGGGAGCATCGGTAGGATCAGATAGGGTAGCCAGCTCAGCCCCAGGCTCAGGCTCAGGAGGAGCCAGCTCAGGGGACGTTACTTCAGACTTTGGCAGCCATTCAGGAGCAACTAACCACTTAGCAGGCAGAGCGCCAGCAGTGGCAGGCCGACATTATGGCTAGATTAGATCTCTAAGAAACTGCCATTGCTGCACTTTAGGGTCAGCTGACTGACATTCAGCAGTAGCAACAGACACAGTCCACTCGACTCCAGGAGATTATTCAGCACCTTGGCCAGCCTCCTCCGGATGATGATAGAGACTTCTTTTCGGATCTCCAGTTAGATTAGATGTATTGTGCACTTCACAGCATTTCATTTCATATGATGTATCTAAATCTTTTTTATTATAGTGGATGTATTTATTTTTGAGCTGTTTTGTATAGTGATCTTTCCTATTGTGGCATACCCTTTTTGTATACATTTATTATATTCTTTTGTCTATTCCGGGTATATTTTGGCATTTCAGTTACAGATATCCTTTTTGATTGATATCCATATCGTATATATTGTTCCGACCGAGGTAATGGGTATTGTATGGTATTCGTATCACTTTTTTCTATAACTTGACACTTAGCTATGTCCTTAATTGTTGCTATCATTTCTTTTTAGATTTTTTGTGATGGAGGTGTCAAGGTTATTTCAAACAAGTACCATACCATGTTTTTTGTTAAATTTGAGTTGATGATTAACCCACCTTAGAGATTATGATACATTGCAAGTTTTTGGCATAAAATCATTATAAGAGACAATTCACATTGTTGCGCACTAACATGTTATGTGATGCCTTGTGTTTCATTCTTATGCATGCATGTCTTTATAAGGTGGAGATTTTTACCGTGTAAGCTTTAGAGCTTATTTATCGCCTTTGAAGAATGAATCACATTTATTCAAGATTATTTTTTTTGTTGATCCTCATTTATTGAATAGTTTCATTATATTTTGATGTTGGTTTACATGTTCGAGTGTTAGATAGATTTATTGACCTCTTATACACTTTTGAAGTTTTGATTTGTTGTATTCTTTAGATTCTAAACACAGGCCATTTCATTCCATTGAGCCATTCCATGTGTATTCTTCTTCTTTTTAATGTTCATATGCATGTGTATAAGTTTAAAAAGTGTCAATGCCAATAGATGCATTGCTCTTATATTTGTAAAGTTGGAGGTGTATGGAGTTGAAGAGTAAAGAAAAAAAAATATATACATAGAAAGGGATGAAAAGGTGTTCCAAAAAAAAAAAAAATTAAATACAAAAGAAGTGAGGTGAAGGAAAATTGCAAAAGTGATTCAAAAGATTGGAAATGTGGAAGTGAATATCATTGATCATCATGTGTAATGCGCATGCATATGTTGAAACCTTTTTCCACTTTCTATCCTCTTACATGGCTCTTCTTTCATTCATCACCCTTATAGCCTTGATATCCGAAGATGCATGAATCTTTAATTCAATTGTGTATAAGGCATTAATGTCAATTTTCTAGATTATACTTAAGCTGTGAATATTGCTTCATGAAGCTATGCCAAGTCGATACACTTACAATTTATTCATTTTTGGTTTCGGAATTGCTCTATTTGCATGGTTTATACATTTACTCGTTAAAAGAGCTTTCCATTGAGGGACCATGAGTGTTCATGTTCAAAGTTGAGTGTATGCCTTGTGAGACTTGGATCGAAGCATCGAGGACGTAATTGTACGAGTTTTGAATCATTCGGGTCACATGTCATTGGTAGTACGCGTCAATGTGTTTTATTTCTTCCATGCTTTATGCCTTTGCCTTGCTTTGGTTCACAACCTAGGTGGATGGAGATTTGACTTGAATAAGATTAATACATGTGTATATTTTTGTTTTCCTCTCATACTTTGATATGGACTATCAAAGGTTTAGTTGGGGGGTATTGATTACTCTTAGAAATAGTAATCTTTTGGCTTCAATTGTTAGTTGATTAGTTGAATTTAATGTTAATTTAGTATTCTAACTCCTAAAATGCATTAAAACTCTTTTTGTGCACTCCTTACAGGAATTGGAACTTAAACTTAGGCAAATGGGCAAATATGGGGATGACCGATCGATCGCCCGATCGAACGGTTCACAGAACGTTCGATCGCCCGATCGATCGGTGATCTTGCGATCAATCGGTGATCCTCTGTTCGACCTTCTGCAGCAAACTTCAGAGAGGGCATTTTTTCGATCGATCGGTCGTTTGATCGGTGACATCCGAATTTCCTCAATAGACTACACAGAAGCAAACTTCAAAGGGGTCGGTTTTGCGATCGATCGGGCGTTCGATCGCCTCGACCGTTCGATCAGGCGATTGATCGGTCGTCTACCAATCGATCGGTGTGTACAGACTTTGTTTTTTTGCAGAGTATAAAAGCTGTATGTTCGAGACAAAAAGCATTCTAGGTCATTTTCTGCAAAAGCTGGACAGAGAAGAAACTCCAAAAAGGGGATTTTTTTTTATCTTGTAAGGTTTTTAGTTAGATTTACTTTTAATGCTTTGTATTTAATGTCATTTATGGCTTTTGGATCATTGTAAATGAATGCTTGATATATATATATATATATGAAGTGAATGATTTTATACTCTTTCTAGCAATTTTCCATCATTTTCTTGGCACTTTCCCTCACTTTCTTAGTAGCCAAACACTAGTTCTATATAGTTTAATGATAGATTTGTCTTCTTTTATGCTCTTTGACATGGATCCTAGTAGCTAAATACCCCTTGGATGTGGTTGTGAAGATCTACCAAAGATCTTCAAATGGTGAAAAATGAGTTGTATGAACTTCAATGGCATATCCTTAAAATTTCATGGTTTCATTTGATTTAGTATGAGATTCATTAGAAAAACTTAGATTCATAACCCCTTGGCAATATTTATGCACAAACCAATGTTTGGTATAGGTATTGCACATGCCTAAGGTTTGATTCTAGGGTGCCAATCATAGATTCCCTCTTTATGCTCAATCAAACAAAAACCCACACTTTTATAGTCGACATTTTCCGAATCAAGAATCCAAGGTGTAATTCTTGATTTGAGTTATAAACCTCTCATTGGAAACCTTTGTTGTGAATTGGTGGATCGAAACAACCATGCCCAAGCTTTTCTTCTAAATTACATAAAACTAAATTTTATTGTCTTCATTAGTCCTTAAATTACTGCATTAAGCATTGAACCACCATCATCTCAAAACCAACATATTTTCGGTCTCTTTTATGTTAGGAAAAGACAAGAATTTTCATTTGCAATCCATTAAGATAAGTGCCCGTGCTAGTTGAGCTTTGTTGCTATATTTGTAGAATTCCCTTGGGAGAGAACGACACCGGATCCTCCGGTTTTACTACAAGCGCGACCTCCGTACTCTTGCAAAGTGGCTCCAGTTGAAACACAACTGGAGGCGTGTCACTTGGCCTCTACCTGTTCGGTCTTGTGACTGACCAGGACTTATTGTAGTGGGCATTAAGCCTTGGGCGCTTGGCCTTTGCCTGTTTGGTTTGGTAACTGAACAGGATTTTTGTATTGGGCATTAAGCCTCAGGTTTTGTGCTACATCCCTTACAAGAAAAAGTTGAATGCATTCATAAAGATAAATTAAAAGATTTGTAGACAAAGTTTTTATAGGATACCAGTTTCTCATAAATCTTTGCATTTGCTATTATATCTGGGGGAGAAAAGAGTTGCTCACACATAGTATTCGCTCTAATGCTCTGCATTCTAAAGATGTGGCAATTCTTTGCCATTTAAACCCTTCAGTCTGTAGGTGCCCTCCCTTGTAAAGCCAATCACCTCGTAAGGTCCCTCCCAATTTGGGCCAAGCTTTCCATCTTGGGCAATTCTGGTGGATTGGTTAACTTTCTTTAAGACTCATTCCCCTGACTTGAAATTCCTCAAGCGTACTTGGCTATTGGGGTATCGATGCATCTACTACTGCTATAAAGCCACTCTGATTGTTGATTGTAACCTTTTTTCTTCTAATAAATCCAAGTCAATTACCAAGGCCTCTTCGCTTGTCTCCGGGTTATAGTTCTAAGCCCTTGGGCTTGGAGCCGATCTCAACCGGTATAATTGCTTCTGTTCTGAAAGTAAAAGAGAAAGGGGTTTACCTGGTAGAGACTCTTTTGGTGGTTCTGTAGGCCCATAGGATGCTGGGAAGCTCTTCCACCCATAGTCTCTTAGCTTTTTCCAGCTTGGTCTTTATGATCTTGAAGAGGGATCTGTTGGTCACCTCTATTAGTTCATTTGCTAGGGGATGCTCTGGTGAGGAGAAATGGTGGTTGATCTGCAAGTTTGAACACAAACTGCTGAATTGTTTCCCTTCAAACTGCTTCCCATTGTCAGTGATGACCACCTTGTTGACTTAAAGTTGACCCTTGTTGACTTAAGGTTAATTCCCATGATGATTTTGATGATAACTAAACCTTGTGTTATTTTACTAATAAATCTACTTAGTGTGCAGATTAACAAAGTTCATAATTTAGACTTAAAGCTCAATCTTAAGTCTAATGCATGTCAAAGAGAATGCACAATAAATTCAAGATCAAGCAATGAATTCCAAGAGCTATGCCATGGACCAAACAGAGGATTGTCGCCTATCTCTACTTCAAACAAATGTCTTACATTCGAAGAGATTGAAGGTGTTCAAATAAAACTTCTATCAAGTATGCATAGATTCAATGAGGATTGATTTGCACTAGATTGAAGTCTTCATTAGAATATGCAAAGATCAATTGAGGAGGTGCAATGCTCAGTTGAAGATGAATTGTTTGTTGAAGAGTTTGAAAATACTCAAAAGATGATTTCATCTAGTATGCAAAGATCAATTTCAAATTATGTAATTGAAGTTGCTGAGAAGATGGCTCACAATGAATATCTGATCCCTACCTAGAATCCAAGTGAATAATTCTTCTATAATATAAAGGATCCATGAAGACTAGATGTATGAAGAGATTTCATCAGGTCTGCAATGGTCTTACTGAAGTGATCTGTAAAGAATAAAGAAGAATTGCTATCAAAGAGAAGAAATCAAAATTAAAGCATTGTAAAGCTCTACCCAATTGAGGAAGCTTGGCATTGAAGAAGATATTATACAATGAAAGAAGAAGCTTTAAAGATGAAGAAGAAAAGATCAACATTGATCAAATGAAGCTTTGACAGTTTGAGATTCAAGAAGAAGATCAATATCCAATGATTGATTCAATCCAAATAGAATAGAAGTTAACTCTGATGAGTTAAGAAGATTTGATTGATCATCATACCCCAAAGACATACTCCTTGAAGATCTTATACCTATGCTAAGATAATCTGAATCATTGGAAGATAGAATACAGAATTTTAGGCAATGAGGGGACTCATAGAAATAAGGATTCGCCTCTTGATCACAGAAGTAAAAAGGCTTGGAGACAAATCGGACAATGAGGGGACTCATGGAAATAAGGAGTCGCCTCTTGATCACAGAAGCAAAAAGGCCTGAAGACAAGTTGGACAATGAAAGGACTCATGGAAATGAAGTGTCGCCTCTTGAACACAGAAGCAAAAAGCCTAGAAACCATATAAACAAAGAGTGGACTCAGTGTAATGAAGAGTCACCTCATGGAGACAGATGCAAAGGCTTGAAGATAATATGATCAATGAGTGGACACATGAAGACGAAGAGTCGCCTCTTGGCAGCAGAAGTAAAAGGCTTGAAGATAATATGATCAATGAGCGGACACCTGAAGATAAAGTGTCTCCTCATGACAACAGAAGCCAAAGATGTGAAGACAGAATAAACAAGGAGTCGCCTCTTGGTAGCAGAAGTGAAAGGCTTGAAGATAAATATGAACAAAGAGCGGACTCCTGAAGATGAAGTGTCGTCTTATGACAGCAGAAGCCAAAGATGTGAAGATAGAATGAACAAAGATTCGTCTCATCGATATGAAGAGCGGACTCATGAAGTCAGTGAACTATATCTGGTAAATGCAAAAGCAGAAAGTGTCGACTCCATAGACCTGAAGCCGACTCCTCTGATATAACGACTATTTTTCTTAATGTTATAACAGACTGGACGTGCATTAATGATACCCAACCACCTCTAACGGATGGAATCAATACAAGGGTATATATACAACCTTCTAACTGCATTTATACAAGAGATTGAAGACAAAAACAAGATCAACTAACTGAATCATTGATATACTCTGAATATTCTTCCTGTCTTCTTTAGTGAGCTTTGAATGTAAAATTTACTCTTGCTACAGAGTGTTAGTTAATTGTATAGTTTTATACACTTGTATTTGAGAGTTTGAGAGTTTTCTTGTGCAAGCAAAACTCTTGTAAGTTTGAGTGGAGTTTGGACAAAACCACTTGAAGATTGAAGAGCTCGGTGATGAGTTCTTTGTATAGTGAGTTAAGCACTTTGTCAATCAGTGTCCCATCTTGTAATAGGTGATTACATAGTGGAAGAAGACTTCAAGGAGGTCTTGGGATGAGGACGTAGACCACGGTTTGTGGTTGAACATCGGTAAATCTGTGTGCCCTTTCTATTGTTCTATTTTCTTTACTTCTTCTGATTACATTGCATTGCATATAGATTGACTTTTGTTACATTGCTTAGATTAATTTTAATTAATCTTTATTTGCTTTTCATCTTTGAAAACCCAATTCACCACTCTCTTGGGTTGCCTATTGGACCAACACACCTTTGGAATCTTGAAGCGGCACACGAAGTTTTTTTTAGAGGAAGGTGGCCATTTTCTGGTCTGTGATGGTGGTGAGGGCTTTTGCATCAATCCACTTGGTAAAGTGATCAATGGCCACTATTGCAAACTTGTTCTGTCCTCTAACCAGGGGTAACAGACCCATAATGTCAATTCCACATTGGGCGAAGGGCCATGGGTTTTGGATGGGAGCCAGTTCTTGGGCAGGCTGCCTAGGAATGTTGGAAAATCGTTAGCACTTGTCACACTTCTTTACAAACTCCTTGGAGTTCCTGCTCATGGTTGGCCAGTAGTATGCTGCTCTGAGGATCTTATTGGCTAGGGAACATCCTCTAGAATGTTTCCCATAGATTCTTTTGTCGATCTCCCTTATGATGCAGATAACCTCTTCTTCTATAGTGCACCTAAGGAGGGGGAGGGTGTGCCCCTTTTTTGTATAGGATGCCATCAAGTATTACATAGTGGCTAGCTTTGAACTTGACTCTTCTTGCCTCCAACTTGTCTTCTGGGAGGGTGTTCAGTTCTAATTAATCTTTGATTGGTTTGGCTCATAAGGCTTTTGTTTCCACAACATTGACTTCTGGGATTTGGATGCTCGGTGAATCAAGGATCTCCATGGGTACTTCAGGCTCAAGCTGCTCTAATGATTCAATTCTTGCCAATTGGTCAGCCTCTCCGTTCTCTAATCTGGGGATTCTCTGCAGCAATATCTTGGAGAATTTTTTGGCTAAGCTTCTAACCATTTGGTAATATTCCTTTATCTTTTCTTACCTTGCTTCATATTCTCCTTGGATCTACTCGATCGCATTCTGCGAGTCCCCTTTGATTGTTACCTGCTCTACCCCCATTCTTCGATCAATCCAAAGTCCAACTGTAAGGGCCTCATATTCTCTTCTTCGTTATTGGTTCCTGGGAAGCTGAACCTGAGAGCATACTCTACTTTGTGGCCACCTAGGGTGACAAGAACAACACTTGCCCCGCTCAACATTTAATATCTAGTTGTTCTCTGTATGGTTTACTTTGGGTGGGTTGTCAGGGAGGATTGTAAATTTGGCAATGAAATCTACTGTTGCCTGTCCTTTAATAGCCACTCGTGGTCTATACTGAATATTAAATTGACTAAGCTCTACTGACCACTTCGTGAGGCGCCCTAAAGTTTTAGGCTTGTGCAGCACTTTCTTAAGGGGTTGGTCGATCATGACCATGATTGAGTGCACTTGGAAGTAAGGCCTAAGCCTCCGTGCTGATGTTACCAGAGCAAAGGCTAGCAACTCCATCTTTGGGTACCTCTCATCTGCTCCTCTTAGGGCCCTGTTGGTGTAGTAGACTGGTTTCTGGACCCCTTGGTCTTCTCGGATGAGGGCTGAGCTCACTACTATTATCAAAACTGCCAAGTAAAGATAAAGTTCCTTCCCAGTGGCCGTTCGGCTGAGCAAAGGAACTGAGCCTAAGTACTACTTTAACTACTGGAAGGCTTCCTCATATTTGCTAGTCCACTGGAATGCTTTTCTTAGTGTCTTAAAGAAAGGGAGGCATTTGTTAGTGGACCTGAAAATGAATCTGTTCAAGGCTGCTACCCTGCCTGTCAACTTCTGAACATCTTTAAATTTCTTCGGTGCTTCCATTCCCAATTTCGCCTTGACTTTCTCCAGGTTGGCATCTATCCCCCTTTGTAAGACCATGAACCCTAGGAACTTTCCATATGCTACCCCAAACGCACATTTAGCAGGATTCAGCTTAATGTTGTAGGCCCTAAGGGTTTGAAAAGTTTTCTTTAGATCCTTTAGGTGGTTAGCTGTCTACTTGCTTTTGACCAAAATGTCATCTATGTAGACCTTCACATTTCTCCTAATCTGAGACTAGAACATTCTATTTACCAACCGTTGGTAAGTTGCCCCGGCATTCTTCAGGCCAAATGACATAACTTTGTAACAATACAACCCACTGTCGGTGATGAAGGACGTATGTTCTTGGTCTCTCTCAACCATCCTAATCTTGTTGTACCTTGAAAATACGTCTATGAATATCATCATCTCATATCCTACAGTAGAATCTAGTAGTAGGTCAATGGTAGGCAGAGGGAAGCTATCTTTGAGGCAAGCCTTGTTGAGGTCTGTAAAGTCAACACACATTCTTCATTTCCCGTGTGCCTTCTTCACCATCACCACATTTGAGAGCTAGGTTGGATATTAGGCTTCTTTTGTGAACTTAGCCTGGATAAGTTTATCCATCTCGTCAGCTATGGCTTCATTGCACTCTAGGGCGAAGCTCCTTCTCTTGTGTTTAACTGGCCTGACTTCAGTTGAGATGTTGACGTCTTTAGGCAAATACGTCAGCATTACTCATGAGGAAGCTTCTTAGTTCTTCCTTGAGCGACTCTGGGGCTGCGAACCCAATCATGACCACTATGGACTGTTCTGGGCTGTCAGTTTGGTCTGGCCAGCTTATGTTAACTTCCTCCAGGACTTCCACTCCTTTCTTCACCTCTTCTTTGTCTCGTACCTCCAGCTCCTCTATCATTAGAGTCTCTTTGACACCATCCCCCTTAAGAGAGGCCATGTAACATTCTCTTGTCGTTACCTGGTCGCCCTTGACTATTCCTACCCTTTGCTCGGTCGAGAATTTTAGCCTTAAGTGGTAGGTGGAGGTTACGGCCTTGAATTGATTCAGGGTTGTTCACCCTAAAATCACGTTGTAGGCTAAAGGGCAGTTCACCACCAGAAAATGAACCAACTTAATGGCTTGTTGGGGTTCATCCCCTAAGGTGATTGGAAGCTCTATGGACCCTAAGGGGTGACCCTATCTCCTGTGAATCCCACCAGAAGAGAGGTTACAGGCTTTAGGGCTTCTTTCTATATTTGAAGCTGCTCAAATGCTTCCCAAAAGAAAATGTTCACCGAGTTGCCATTATCAATCAGGATCTACTGGGTTTGGAAATTTAAAATAATGGTGCTGGTAAGCAGGGAATCATCATGAGGTTGGCACAGTTCTATAGTCTCTTCCTCAGTGAACACGATGTTAGGGGATTTTTCCATGGGTTTCTTGTTTGGTCTCTCAATCGCGAACACCTCCTTCGTCTGTCTTGCCCTCCGAATATAATTCTTCTTGGCTGATGAGGATTCTCCTCCTCTAGCAAATCCTCCTACAATGACTCAGATCTCTCTAATCGAGCGCTAATGTGGTGGGGCTCTATCCGAGGTTCTTCGTTCTGCATCACGAGGCCTATCTTGCCCCTGGCTAGCCACATATCTCCCCAAATGACCCTGCCTTATTAGATTTTTGATCTACTGCTTGAGATCGATGCAGTCATCAGTGTTATGGCTGTGATCCTTGTGGAACCAGCAGTATTTCCTCTGATTTCTCTTCTCTGGAGGGCTTCTCAGTCTCTCAGGCCATTTCAGGTCCGGATCGTTCCTAATTAGGATTAGGACATGTTCCAATGGCGCTATTAGAGGAGTGAAGTTACGGTCAAAACCAGCAAATCGGCTTTTTATTCCTTTTATTCGGGTTGTTGGTCTGTCATTTCTTGGGGTGTTCTTTTCTTTGTCTTCCTTCTTGTCATTAGCTGGCCTCTTCTTTTTCTCGAGCCAAGAGCTGGTGTCCCCATCTTGGTCACGTCTCACGTTCATGGCATCCTCTGGGTTCATCTGCTTCTAGGTTCTGAGCATAAGGTTAGCCATGTTTTTTGGGGGTTCCTTGGCTAATAAGAACAAGAATTTGTGGGTTCTTAAACCACTCATGAAGGCCGTAACTGCAACCTTGTCGTCAACATCATCCACCTCTAGGGTCTTCAGGTTGAACTTGGTGACATACTCCCTAAGTGTCTCTTTCTTCTTCTGCTTCACGTTGAGTAGGCAGGTAGCTGGTTTCCTTTGCCTCTAGCCTTCAATATAGTGTCCTATGAATAGCTTACTGGACGATGGAACCGATAGTGGAGGGCTAGATCCGATTAAGCCACACTCTGGCGGCTCCTTTTAGAGTGATTGAGAAGGCTCTGCAAATGATCTCATCTGGAATGGCTTGTAGCTGCATCAAAGCCTTCAAGGTCTCCAGATGCTCTAATGGGTCATTAGTCCCATCGAACATCTCCAAGGTTGGCATTTTGAACTTCGGTGGTAGAGGGACTCCCATCACGACCTAGGTGAAAGGGGAGTCAGTTCTGTTTACCAACTCCTCTACGATCTTGGGAGTCTTTGTCTTGATAGCCTCCAGGACCCTTGTCAGCTGGGCCTAGAGGGCTCTGATACACTCATCCTAAGCAAGGATATTCTCTATTCCCTCCCTTACAACCTCTGTATGCTAGGGGTATTGTTGTAGGTGTGAACCTGGGGCATGGTTGCGGGCTTCCTCCAGCTTGGCTCCTCCGTGTGGGGGTAGCACGTCGTTTGGTGGCAACGCACCCTCGCTTGAAAGGATGAGGTCTTCATTTATGGGGCCAGCATCGTCGTTTCTCCCTCTATCTCTTGGTTGGTCCCCAGGTTGTTGGCCTCCTTCTGATGCGGTGAGCAGTCACTGAAGCAACTCTTGATTCTGGGTTATCAACATCAGCATGTTGGCTAGTACGTTAGCCATTTGGGTTTCAAGGGCTGTAACTCAGTTTGAACTTTGATCCTCCATCCTCTGTGGCAAATGTGAAGCACTGGACTTGGTTAAGACCATGGAAATGATGAAAAATTGATTTTCTATAGACGATGCCAACTGGTGGATCAGTAAACTTGTAAGGTCTACCCCCAGGTACTAGTGAACTACTCTGGTTGGCTATGGAGAGAAGTCAGGTTAAAGAACATCGATGTGGTGCCTATCAAGGACTCTTTGATACTGAAGTTAAGTTTTGGGAGGATAAGCACACAGAGTTTCAGCTAGGGTTTTGTGCGCGTACTTTAAGGAGGAAGGTTTAGGTTGCCTTTTATACTGGCATAGTTTTGGAGTGGTCCTAGGAGTATCTGCAGGTAGGTAGTGAAAATGGTAACCTTTGCACGTGGTGGCACATCGTTGGGTGATCAAGTCCTTGGCAGGTAGTGGAAGACGTGGTTGATCCCCCACACGTGTCGGCCCCTTAGGGGTTTGTCAGACCGATGACAGCCTGGTGGGGAAGGTGGTTATCCCCCTCACGTGTCGTCTTTTCATAATCGTGTTACCAGCTTTAGTGACAGTTATCAGTGGGTTACTTGCAACCGTGATCCCCACAAGTTAGAAAGGTAAGACGATCAACATCTTTCTGCCCACCATTACCCGCTCGATATTAGATTGATTGGCATTGATCTGCTTAGTGATGCCTGAGTGCCACATCATCTGTTTAGCATCCTTTCGCTTAATGATGCCTAGTGCTAAGTCATCTGTGTCTTTCCTGGTCTAGTTTCTTAGAGAGGCACGCTCTGCCTTTCGCTGGAACCTTAGTCAGCTATCGTTAGATCAGTCCCCATTAGTATATATGCAATTGTAATTTTTTCACAGTGCTTTGGTTTAATAGAGGTTGGTGGAGGTTGATGGAAATATGGTGGCGACAGTGGCTGGATGTGGTTTTCTATGCTCCTTGCTTGCAAATTATTATTATTTTTTTTTTGTGGAAATTGTAATTTCGGATCATTCGCTATGGGTTTGATGTGGTGGTTTAATTTAAGAGAATCTCAAAGTGGGTTTAGTGTAGCAGTGCAATGGTGATTGGAGTTCGATGCTATTAGCCTGTGGTGGTGATAATGGTGGGGTGGAGTTGGGTTTGGCAGTCAATGGTGTTCCAGGTTATGGACATGAAGATGGGGTGCTATGGTGATGGAGATAAGGGTGATGGGTGTTGTGACCATGGAAGTGGGCATTTGGCCATGGAGAGAGAGAGAGAAGAGAGAGAGAGAGAGAGAGAGAGAGAGAGAGAGAGAGAGAGAGAGAGAGAGAGAGTAACATATGAGATTGGGTGGGTTCCTGAGGAGGAGAGATGGAGGGAGAGAGAGACATGTGGAAAGATCCTAATGAGGGTATCTTAGTAATTTTATTTATAGTTTAAAGGTTGTTACGGTCTTTTTGTCACATTCAAGGGTATTCTTTTTATTTTATTAATTTAATGAATGATGTCAACATTTAATGTTAGACCCTTTAACAACTGTCTAATGGGAGAGCAAAAATTGTTATGAAGTTTTAAAAGCTAGGGAACCCAGTGTAATTACCAAGAAATAGAGGGTAGTATCTTATTTTTTAATAAACCTCAAGGGAGGTCAGTATAATTTGCTCTAGTACTAATAATAGACTAAAATCATATTAGATTATATCTGATTTCTAATCGAATTCTTTTCAAAAGTATAATACATAAAATATTTAATACGTGTATTATATGGTTTAACTAAAAAAATAAGTATTTTTTACTAGATTTTAGATAAAAGAATTTTTTTTTATTTACACGTAAGTATTGATATTATACATGAATAATACGAATATTTATTAGCTAGGCCACTTACTACACTTAATAACTAATCATTTAATATCTTTATAGACTCATCATATACCTTTTTACACTCCCAACGTGAAAGTTGTGTTCTGAAAAAACCGATACCAAAGGTTTCAATTGGACCTCTTCTACGTTCCTTATTTTCAGATCTAGAGCTTGGTTCTTCAATTATCGTGCTCTTCGGATGCCTAAACCCTGCTTCTTTTTTCTCTTTTTGCGATTGATGATTTGTGTTCTAGGTGACTTGGACTGAAAGATCTTCGTTGAATTTGGAGAGACAGATGAGGCTCGACGTCGGGAGTATTTACTAAAATAAAGTATTTTTAGATTTTATTCCCAATTTAAGAAGTTTCGGAAATTAATTCTCGATCTAAAGTGAAGCACTAGTGCAAAGGCCGTCTCCAACTTTTACACGTGTCCTTTAGAAAACTTAAATTGATATTTATAACCCTTGTGAAATGTGAGTATATTATTTAGAATTCCTATAAAATCTGTGGTTTCGTTACAATACTTCTTGTGTTTTAACCTTGCAAGAAATTTGGTATCAGACAGCTTGAGATCCATATAATAAATTATATGAATATTATTTTAGAATATTATAAGTGTGTATGTAGTAATCAAGGAAAAGATTTCAGTCACTATATCCATCGGCCAGCTGATGAAAACCCAATTAGTACAACAGGGCAAAGTAATTATATTATTGATATATTACTAGAAATAAGAAATAATCTAATAGAAATAACTAGATTAGAAGAAAGAGTAATAAAATTACAGGAACAAAATAACTTTTTATTACAAAAAAATAGAAAGATTAGAAAAAAAGACAAAACGAAACTCTTAATAACGAAATGCTGGAATTAGAAACGACTATAACTAGACTATAACTAATCTAGTAGATATCTATACTCCTATATTAGAAAATATAAAGAAAGTACTAGAAGAACAATTTGGTAATAAGTAAATGGATACTACAGTTAAAATAATAGCAAAAATAGAAAAAGCCAATGGTGATATAGAGGAATATGAAAATATAATGAATACTAATCATATAAATACAATAGATGATATAAAAATTATTGTAAAACAAAATAATAATATTATTACTCTATTAAAAACAGTCTTAAATAATAATAAAATACAAATAATAAACGATGTACGACATTTAGGAACCGTAATTGAAAACTATAAAATAGATATGACCAAAGAATATAACAATAAACAAATAATAGTTCACAAAGATGAAAATAGTAATACTGGAACTTATCGATATGAGTGCGAAAGGACTTTAATGATAGAAGAAATAGAATTAGAATATAATGAGTTTGAAGAAATAGATATGGAATTAATAAAATAAATAACATAACATAAAAATAGAATTTAATGAAGAATTCAAATTCTTAGATAATTTAATTATCGATGAAGAGCCCAACTTCTTTAAATTATTAGAAGAAGATAAATTACAAATAGAAAATGAAGAATATCATATTAAAAAAAATTATAATTTGGAAATATATAAGGAAATGACAACACAAGAACTATATGACAGATGGGAGAAAGAAAGAGATGGAGAATAGTTAAATAAAATAGTAAAAACAATAGGATAATTAAATACTTTAGAAAATGCAAAGATGAAGGTAGTTCCAAAAGAAGAAGGAACTAGTCAATCTAGACCTCGACCTATGGAAGAAGATCAAAATAGAAGATAACAAGAAAGTAACAGAAAGTACCTAAATGGGAAGGAAAATATGAAGACGATAATCATAAGAAAATATATTATGAAATGCAACAATCAAATAAGATTGAAAATAAAAAGTATGTACCACATAATTTTGGGCATAAACCAACATATGACGCAGAAATATGTTTAAACTTAGATTGTATTTTATATAGACACGAAGCAATTAATGTATGAGCAACTAGTATGATTCTTGTAGCGAACTTAAAAGATCACTGGAAACACGAAGAAATATATAATTATATAGTCAATACATTTGAACAAACTGTAGTAAATTGGTGGACAAAACTAAAACAAGAATATAAAGATAAAATAATAGAAGAGATTATTGTAAAAAGTGTTATTAAAAAGTTCAAAGATAGTATAAGAACAAAATTTTCTAGAGACATATTTTGGGTACAAGGAGAATAACAGAGACATAGACTAAACAGAATAAAATTAGAACAATTAGAATTATGTGATTTATGCTATCATGATAATTTCAATTGTGAATTTGAAGAATTATACTATAAGTTAGGACATCAATCAATATTAGTAAATATTTTAGAAAATTTTCTTATAAAATAGGCGAGCAAATTGAAGAATCATATGAAAAATGGAATGGAGACAAACACTTGAAGGCAGTCAAGATAGTGACACACTGGGAAATAAAATATCATTTGCAAAGCAATAGATTAGAAAACAATGTGATAAACAGAAGATGCAAAAGATAGCTAAATTAGCATCTAAAATAATAAGTAATTGTTGTGAAAAATTAGAAGACTCCTACTAAATGGGGTTGTAGGACAAAAAGAAAAACGAATAAAAAATAAACTAAGCCATATAAAAAATATATAATAAATATAGATTTAAAAAATCTAAAACATACAAAATAAAAAATTCAAAAAGAAGATATTTTAAAAGAAAAATAAATAATACGGAAGATAAAAACAAATATTGTCCAAAGAAAAAGGAAGATTGTAAATATTGGTTATGTAAAGATAGAGACATTATGCTAATGAATGTCCAAAAAGAAATAATAAATAAAATAATAAATATACTGAATTATGTGAAGAAATAGAAGAGAATTTCGAACCTATATTCCTTGAAGAAGAACAAAGCAATATTGAAAGTGTATGATCAATAGAAACGATAGAATCAAACATATAATCTGAAGATAGTATGTATGAAGAAGAATATTCTACGATGAATATAGAAGAAATTGATGAATTAGTAAATATGGGAGATGTAATGGGAAAAAGAGAAACAAGTAACAATCAGGAAATGATTACCCCTAATTTATTAAAACATTTAAACTGGAAAATTCCTAAAATAGATACAAAGGATATTTTCAGAACATCAATATTCGAAAATCAAATAAAGTATATAGTGTATCAATTTGAAGGAACATGTACTGCAGAAAAATGTGAGTATGTAACTGTATAAATACCATTATTACAACTAAGGATATTAAAAGAAAATAGTAAGTATGAATATATATATATATATATATACTTTGGAATGATTCAGTTAGAAATAAACCCATTAATTAGAAAAGGTTTAAATATTGGAATAATTTCAATCGTAACAGTTGATAGATTCAAAAAATTGAAAGATATAATAATCGGTGGAATACAAAGTAATCTAGTAAATGGTCTAATATATTTTAAAATTCAATCACAATATACAATAACTATTCATGATATACATGCTCTAAAAGTATTAACATTAAAAATAAAAACAAGTAGTTTAAACATGTTAGAAGAGTCTAATGCCCTAAGCATACAATGGATAATAATATATAAGCTTCAGAATAACATTTTTAAAATCAAATTTAAAAGAAATATTACCAGATATAGAATTACTCGAAAGGAATAATATTAATGAAGTACAATTAAGACCTCGAAGATTATCTGTATGAGATCTTCAAATACCGAAAAGTTGGTTATTAGAGAAAGCATCATTGTCTGTTATAAAGAAACAAACAAAAAAAAAGAGTTAGAAGTAAATGATGATACAATCATAATGACTCATAATATAGAAAAACAAAAACAACCATCTCTAGCAAAATGTCAAAGTGCTAGACAAATAATGGGATATAAAACTATAAGTCAACCTATTTATAAAGAAGAGAATAATTTTATGGTAAATAAAACTTTTAATATAGATTATGATTCTGATTATGAAGAACGTGGCTTTGCCGCATCCTTTAAAAATGATATACACGCGAATTTACAAACAAAATTAATAGAAGAAAATATGTTGAAAACAAGTGAAAATAGTACATATATTAGTGTCAAAATAAACTTGGCAGAATATAAACCATATACCCTCCATGGGTCTAAAGATAGTGGTGCAGGATTCTGTCAAGCTAAGCCTGGGGTAATACCACAAAGATATTGGAAAAAACAGGATGTAGGTATAATATGATTTAATGTTGCAAGATCTACGATAAGATATGTAAGAGCAACAGAAAAATATACCTCTTGAAATGAATGGCGAAATATTTACAGTACCAAAAATTTGAGAAACAACATATGGAGAAAATTATAATGATCCTGATATACTATTAGCTAATAATTTTCTTAGGTTATATAATCCATTTATACAATATTTAGATGACATCATACTTACAAATACTGAACCTCATAAAATAATACAATATAAAATACTTATTCTTAAACAAGCATTTCAATTTGTTAGTCACACTAAATCACCAATTAAATGACTGCCGTCATCCAGTGAAAAACGTGGTGAGAATAGTCTAGTTATTCATAAACAAAAATCAATTCTACAAAGTTTACTAAATCAAGACGAAGTAAAACAAATATTAAATGAAAATATTAGTGAAGATCCTTTAAAATTATGGGAAAAAGATAAAAGTGGAATGTCAATTATAAATGATTGATAAAAAATTAGTAATAAGAGTTCCTTCAATGAAATATACAATAGAAGATAGAAAAGAGTTTGATATTTAGATAAAAGACTGTTAGATAAAAAAATTAATTAGAGAAAATACAAGTCCACATAGTAGTCCAGCATTTATGGTAAGAAATCATGCTAAAATAAAAAGAAATAATGGTAGAATGGTAATAAACTATCAAAAACTAAACGACAATACGATATCTGAAGGATATTTTTTATCTAATAAAGAAGAATTAATAAATAGTGTACAAGATGCTAAAATGTTTAGTAAATTTGATGCAAAAAGTGGATATTGGCAAATAAAAATGCATCCTGATAGTATTAAGAATACTACCTTTAGTACACCACCAGGACAATATGAATGGTTAGTCGTGCCATGTGAATTAAAAATGCTCCACAAATATTCCAAAGATGAATCGATAATATATTAGAAAACATTCACAATATTGTGTAGTATACGTAGATGATATATTAGTATTTAGTGAAACTAGATAGAAACATAAAAAAGCATTTATTAACTATTTTAGAAGAAATAAAGAATCATGGAATAGTTATGGGAGAAAAGAAAATAGAAACTTTTAAAGAAAAAATAAAATTTTTAGGAATAACTATGGACAAAGGAAAAGTAGTGTTACAATCATATATATTAGAAAAGTTATAAAATTTTCTTGATAAAATTAAATATTCAAAACAGATACAATCACTTTTAGGATGTTTGAATTATGTCACAGACTTTATACATGACTTGGCCAATTTAAGATTAACACTACAGAAAAAACTTAGAAAATGTTATCAATAGAAGTTTGAAAAAGAATATATCAAACTAGTAAAATTAGAAAATTTACCAAAATTAACATTGCCAAAAGAAGATGAATTCTCTATCATAGAAAATGATGCTTTGGATGAATGTTGGGGAGGAATGTTAAAATGTAAAGATAAAGAAGGAAAAGAAAGAATATGCAAATATACTTCAGGAATTTTTATAAATGAAGAATTAAATTACCATCTCAAGAAAATGATTTGAAATCAAGAAGATTTGAAATCATCTTAATTCATAAAGAATTTCTAATTAGAACTGATAATAAAAATTTTACATATTTCATGAAAGCTAAACTAAATAGAACTTTGATTAGATGGAAAATGTGGTTATTTAATTATAGATTTATTGTTGAATATATTAAAGGAAATACCAATCATTTTTTTGATGCACCAACTTGATATATTTCAGTTGATTCAGTACAAATTAATCAAGAAGACAGACTGTTTGGTGCAGCGAATTTAGGAAGAAAAACATTTGGGTCTAAAACTATTTGTTGTAGTATCCTGTAACTACCACAGGACCTGAGGGCTCAAAACCGACCTAAAAGTAGGTTTTATGTGGGATTGAGCTCAGCCCCTGATTGTACTGTAATAGTGCAATCAACGGCCTTTAACCGATCCTTTGTGAGCTTTAGAATATGTTTATTTGCCTTCTTTTAGTAAGATATTGTAAATAATTGTGAGTTGGTTGATTTATTAGGTTTTGGAAGTTAAAGAGTCGAAAAGAAGCAAGTATGATTAAAGCGGGTTTAAAGTGATCAAATTAGATAATGGAAGTGGACACTGTCTCGGTATTTTTCCCATAACTTTTCACTCCAACATTTGATTAAGCTGATATTTGTGGTATTGAAAATAAGACTTCAAGATCTACAATTTTGCCTCTTGCATGTTGGCTAATTCGGACTCTAAAGTAGTCAAAACTGAGTGACAAAAATTTGATTTGCTGTAGACCGTTCCAACAACTGGTTTGGCAGTTCCAACGATCAGAGGAGTTGGTCCAGCCATTCCAACGAATAGGGAATGATTACATTGTAAAAATATAATTACAAGTTCCTAATTTGTGTTTGTTAGCAGTAAAATAATTATAAATAGTTTTAATTAATTTACTTTTAATCCTAATAAATTTTGTTAAGCATTTTGTAGATTTTTAGATAAAAGAGGGAGCAAACTCACACGGAAATAAATGAGTTTTCATTGATTGGAGCCCACCCACATGGGCAAACATTCATTTTTCAACAATTCCACCAAAACAAGCAAGACATGTTTTTGCTTTTAGATAAAAGAGGGAGCAAACTCACATAGAAATTGATATAAAAAGATGGAAATTGACATGAAAAGATAACAATTGACATAGAAAGAAGATAACTCACATGAAAATTCAAATAAAAAGATGGCAATTGACATGGAAAGAAGACAAAAGAAGAAATTAATAATTAAAAAAAAAGAATAATACATCATTGTAGGAAATGGATGGCTTCATCTTGTAAGTCTATAAACAACAATACCAAGAGAGGCAAGAGGAGAGAGCTTGAGAGGAGGCAAGAGAGAGATATAAATAGGAGCTTCCAATTATTTATGAAATCATTTGAGCTTCCAAATATTTATGAAATCATTTGTTTTAAAGTCAAGTCTCTTCAATATTATGAGCAATTAATTTTATTCTTGAAGTCAATTGTGAAGATCATATGAGGATTTTGGAATTTCAATAGAGGTAATTGGTATTTCTTGGTAACTAAATTTTAGATTTTTGAAAAAACTTAAATTCTTGACTGTGTTTGTAATACCTTCTGCCTTGACAAAGTAGCTGGTATATACAAATTGATAGTATGAATCTATGGCGTTAATTTTGCTATTCTAGATTTAATTATTATTGGAATTATATTTTTATCACTAAATCTTCCAAATCAAATGCTCAAAACGAAACCAATGATTTGAGTTACAAACCTCTGTTGATATTTCGAGTGAATCGGGTGGTCTAATCAATTAGATCAAAGACTACTTTTGTTATTTAAAGTCTAGTTTCATAATTATCAAACCTTCCAAAGCAAATCATTTTTCTCTTGGTTACTATTTTTTTGCACCAATTGTCTAGAGCTCAGCGGTACTATTCTTGATGGAAATTAAATAGGTTGACTTAGGTTCCAATTGAAGCCATTACAATACTACGATATTTAGCACGACTTAGTCAGTATCTAATCTTTTACCATGGGTGAATTTTCAGCTCCAACTTTGCATGTTTTGTTAACCGTTCCCTATGGATTCAATCTCGACTTACCGAGTTATTACTATATCACAATTGCGCACTGGCGGATTTCAATCACATTATTTACAAGTGATGAGGGAGGCGTTTCAACGGCCTGGGCCCGTGAATTTTGACTCTTTCTTTAGTTTTCTAACCTATTTAAAGGCCTATGTAATCCTAATTCAGGAGGATCCATTCTAAACATTATTTTTGAGTTCTAGGAGTAGATTTAGAGGTAGATTAGCTAGGTTTTTAAATATATATAATTAGATTCAATTGATTTCAATTCAATTCAAGTTTTTGTGATTCAAAGTTCAAGATTTCAAGTTCTTCATATTCAAATTTCAAGATTCTTCAAGTTCTTCATATTTATTCATGATTTCCAGCTTTCTTCAATGTTTTCAAGTAGCTAAGCATCTCTTGGCATGAGAGAGCAAAGATTGAAAGGTTTTTGGGCGATTTGATCCCGACAAACACGAACTTCAATGTTTTAATCCTTCTCAATTCTTCTTGTGTTCTTGAGACCAACTTTCAAAATCAAGTCTTTTTGATCGAACTCTTGAGTCTATATACACAAGTTAAGTCTTGGGATATTGGTTGCTTGAATCCTTGATAAAAACTCTTTGAAAACAAAATTGATTACGAATTCTAATGAACCTAAGAAGAATTGTAAATTTTTTTCACTGCGAAATCCTCCGTTTCACCAACACTCTCTTAGTTGATGAATTGAGTTATCAAATAGAGATCAATAGCACAAATTCTCGGCATTCGGAATAATCCTTGCCAAGATCCTTTTTCTATTGCTTTAAAATCAAGTTTTCTAGTTTAGTTAGTTAATCAAATCTTTTCTCAAACCCAAATCAAATTTTTATTTCCTTTTTCTTGAGTGGGCTTTTTCGTGAGTTCTCGAGTGAAGTGATCTCTTACAAATTTTCAAAATAGTTTCTTGTGAGTTCGACCTTGTACTTATCTAGAAAATTATTACTACATCATGGTCGTATACTTTGCGGTTTATATCGCATGTTTTTGGAGTGATCAGCTCCCTTAACTCCTTATGGAGAGAATTCTGGAATAGGAATTTGCTAGATAAAAGAAATTCTGTGACTCACATGCACGACAACAACTATGACGTGGAATACACCCACCAAAAAATAGAGTTAAACCAGGAAATCCTTAATTCAATGCCTTTAATGGGTGAAGAAAGGATTCAAAAATCTTTGTTTAAATGTTTACAAGGAGTCAATGCCAAGCAACAGACCAATGCAATAAAAGGAGTTAAAGAACTACAACATATATTTGTTGATCATAGCTTATTGTTGCAGCAAACTGAAAATACGTTAGACTTGGGTTTACAAATTATGTCCAAATGGATTATTTTAGGGGATGAAGACTCAATGCTTACGCAAGAATGAAAAAAAAAGTCTATTTACACCTTGAAGACCTTTGGGATTTATTTAATCCATGAAGTACAAAAAGTCTAGAAGAAGTATTTTGATATCTATGTAATAATCTTCCAGACGAGATAAAGGAAAATCCCAGATTGAAGCTAGTCATACTAAAAAAAATACAGGACGTAGATTGGGTGGCAGATTGTTTCAACAATCATGATAGCATCTGCAACATGCCAATTGATTAGTCTTATAACATACCCTCTATACTATAGAAATATGATAAACTTGTCTGGAATTTAACTCAGCTATTCTACTTGGGGTATATTGGAGAAATAGTTACTACTAAATCTATTTCACGATTACCTAATATGGTAAGTTATTATATTGAGCTATTTACTCATATATATATATATATATATATAGAACTATCCAGTTAAATGTTATAGCCACTGGAGTAAATGTTCAACCAAATGGAAAAATCAAATTAGGATTTCAAGTGATTGAGTTTCATTCAACCTCGTTCCTTCAAATTTGTAGGAGAAAATATTGCCAATGTCTTACAAAAGAAAAATGAGAACGAGCACATTCTATCTAGATTATGATCATTATGGATAGTGCCAGGAGAAAAAACTGACTTTCAACAAAAATATTGCTACTAGTGCTTATGATCCTTTAGCCATCTTTTCAAGAGTAAAAGATTGCACCAATGATGTTAACACTTTTCGTAAAGCTTTTGACAGTACAAAGGTAACATTCGATATGGAACAAGAGTTTTATGAAAGTGTATATGCAACTGATGAAAGGTATGATACAAGTTAGTGGAATAACCTATCAAAAGAAGAATGGCACAACGTAAAAAATATGAGGGAAGGATAAGTTCTGAAAGTTAGTTGAGAAAGTGGACAAACAAATGCAGCCTTATTTAGCACACGCCCCATTACTCTGCTCAATAATGTGGCCATGTGATTTCTGAATCTTATCTTATCTTCTTGAACAACCAACTAGTATGGGTCATAAAGATAAGGTTATGGGTTGTTGTTAAAATCTAACTAAAGGAATTTGAAGTCTGAAACCTCTACTATAAATAGAGGTCTTGCTTCAATCTATGGGCATTAGTCTTCAGAGAGAGTCTTGTGTAGGGTGAGCTTGTGTAAGTTTCTAAGTGTTCTTTGAGTGTTTTGTGAGCTTTGTAATAACTTTGTAAGTGTGTTAGTTATCTATGGCCTTTTAATGTTTTTAGAAGCCAAAGATATTGTGTGTTGTATTGTAATCTTTCTTCAAAAGTGATAATAAAAGTTTTTTCATTTAAGTGTTCAAACCCTTCTATCCTTTTACTCAAAATTCCTTGAAGCAAACGAACTTTTGATTGTTGTTACTTGTATTGTTGCTCTAAGTTTCAGTAACCTGAGAGTGGTGTAAGAACATTTGAGCAGATCTCATTTTGAGATTGTCCAGGAAGTGGTGGCTGCTAGCTCTGGAGTAAGACAATTCAACTAATCAAGGTTTATCCACATAAAGATTAGTATGAGTGAAAATTATTTGCATGTAGAAATGTAGTGGACCCTATAATATCTTACGTATTATTATCATAATTTAAGAAGATTATAATATAAATATAATATCTGAGACTAATTAATAAATCATAAATATGTATAGATAAGTGTTTATTTCTAAATAAATTAAAATTTTTTTAAAAATAGACTTTATATAAATAGAACTTTACTTTGAGGTTTTAATATAATTATATAAATTATTTGTGGTTAAAAGTGAAATATCAAAAAAAAGAGTTGCTTTGGGTAAAACCAAGGCTCAAGTACGTTTTACCTTAGTGTAGGAATAAATTTGCCAAAAGTTATATTTGAGGAATAACTTCAAAAAATTACATTAGTTTGGTAAAAAAGCCTCGCCATCGACGGTGATGTTGTTGCATCAAGTAATTGGGTCCGAATCTATAATCAGATCTGTCATGTCTATCATATTTGATTGAAAAATAAATGGATCTATCAGATCCGAATTTTATGGGACTACCGGACCGGGTCTAATTAACTAAATCCTGATTTATTGGATCAAGTCCAGTAAGATCCGGCCCGTTGATAGGCCTAGCTACCTGATGCCTAGGGACACAATGAAGATTTTATGTTGGCTAACAGATGCTGAAAGTGAACTATGCAAGGTTTTGAGTGTTTCTGTCACTCCGACAGTGATGAAAATTGGTTTCAAAGACCGCCTGATCTCGAAAAGTTACCTAAAATGCCTAAGGGTGTGAGTTGACTCTAGAACGACCATCTGGGCCCGAAAGCGATCATCTTTATCTTGAAAGGCTACCTTGGGCTTGATAGCATTTTGAAGTTCTATTGGAGTATTATTTTGGATCGAAAATTACTGAGTGGGTAAAAATGGGATGCTTACAAGCACTGAAGCTAAGGGTCCACTGCATGCTTTGGGCACTAAAGAATATGTTTAGTCTCACTGAGCAACTATAGTGACTTGAGCCCGAGCATTTAGTGAGGAAATATGAGTTTTTAACCTATTTGGGAATAACTTATTTGATTAAATAAGCTGGTTAAAAAAAAAGCATAAATACTAAGGTAGCTTAAAAAAGCTTGGCTGTAGTCTTTGGTATTAGCTTAAAGTTTTTTTGACTTTTTTTTTTTTTATAATAAAAATGATCAAATGATCCTCAAAGTAGACTAGATTGCATATTGTAATGTTTTGTTAAGTTAAACAAAATTTCACTTTAATAATGTTTTGTATTTATTTTTAGAATTTTCAGAGTTAGTTATTGTTCAAAATTTTCACTATGGTAGAATAAGCAAAAAAGCTTCAAAATTTTTGTTTTTTGTTTTTTGGTTTATTTTAGACTAAAAAAGAAAAAAAAAACTAGCTTGTTATAAGTTAAAAAAGATTGCTATCAAACACCCAAGTACTTGTTTGAAGCAAAAAAATAACAAAAAAAACACTCAATATAAGCTGTTTCCAAACGAGAAAGCGCTTGGCAGTAATCCTAACTTCAATCTATTTGATTTCACTTGTTAGAACTTTTTGAGGCTGAAACGGCCTAATACATGAGTGACCAATAATGATATAGGGTCATAAACCATAAATAAAAATATTTAACAACCTGTATATATTAAAACTATAGAAAATTTGAAATAATAAAATTAAAGTTCTAAATTTTTTATAAAATAAACTAGTCCAACACGGAGAAAAAAAATTAGTAGATTTTTTTTTTAGACTTTTATCCAAGGTGCATTTTGGATGGGCCAAAGCACATTACCGTGAAATAGAATTTCATTTTATTTTTCAAATTGCAACAAGAGGGAAATAAATTTCTCCGTTCTTCCTAATTATTGCCTCCAAATTGTAGATAATTTCTGTGATGTAAATATAGACTAGGGCCTTTGGCCCAATGATCATGATACCATCTCGATTTAGGCGAAGTTAAAGGTTCGAGCCACAGCAGCAGCGTGGTACCTGATACAAATAATATCTATTGCTCCTGTCGTTCTCTCTCTAGCATAGCTTAACTTCCTCGCCTCCACCAATTCTCCCTCCTTACTAACTGATTGCATTTTTTCTTTGAGTTCTGGAAGACATTAAGAGAAAAACAATAGTATGTATTTATTTTTCTTATGTTGTCGGGACTCAGATGTTTGGATAAATTCAAATGAAAATTTGTTTGTTAAAAAAAAGTCAAATGTCTACATTAAAGTCCAATAAAAAAAGCTCAAAAGATAAAATTCGGATCAAAGATAGAAAAAGAATTTTAAAAGCCGATAAATAGCTAAACCAAATGGACTGAATGATATACCCTTATGTTTGCCATTGCTGAACGTTTTGAAAAGCAACTTAAAAGAACCAAGTCAAAAATAACTTAATTATAAAAGTTGAATAGGGCGTTTATAAAAGGTTACTTTTTACTAGCTTTTTGTAATAGGCTATTGTTAAGTAACATAATCTGTTATAAAACTAGAAAAAAAGATAAAGTAAGATTAAATAACTTAACACAAAGTATAGTGAATAGTTCTTCAAGAACTGTCAAATATTTATCATATTAGTTCTTTTAAAACTATTAGGGTTTAATCTTGTAGATCACCCAATACTTCATTATATTATAGAAAGAAAATGAATATAACCATATCTCTCATTTTTTGTCAAGAGCTTCTGCCCTCTCCTCTCTTTCTTTTCTCTCTCCTCTCTTTCTCCTCTCTTTCTTTTCTCTCTCTATTTCTTGTCTCTCTTCTTCTTGTTCTTGCGCCCCTTCTTTTGCTGAAGCTATGCCTATTTACAGAGCGAAAGTCGAGTGTGAAGATTTCACACACAATGAGCTGCTACACTTCCGATAGTGAAGTTTGTGGAAAAAAGCCATCCATTGCGTCATGCATAATTATTCACAATACTCTCCTTTGGATGACCATCACATAACAAATATGTATTATTAAAACCTTGCTAGGAAAAACCCTATGAGAAAAAGCTTTAGCGAATAAAAAAGAGTACAATATTCTTGTGTAGCATTAAATGATGTGAGTGCATTAAAACCTTGCCAAGAAAAATCTAGTGAGAAAAACAGTTGGCGAAAGAAAAAGAGTACAGTACATTACTCTCTCTCATTCATACTTCTGGAATGAATTTGATAGCTTCTCGAACTTCGCAGTTGTTACTATTTTAGTAAATAAGTTCGCCAAATTGTTACTTGAAAATGTCTACTGGACACTGATATTATCACTCTTCTGGAGCTTATGCATATAAAAATTTTTTGACGAAATATGCTTAGTTCCATCACCTTTGATATAGCTTTTCTTAATCTGTATAATCATTATCTTTATATAATATCATTGAGGTATCTTTGATCAACGATAATCAGCAACTTTCTTGAGTATGTTAGATCATAGAACTCAGCCTAATGCACTGTCAACCATGAGTATTTCGAAGAAGTGATTTGAAGAAGTTGTTATTTAATATTTGCTTTACAGATCACCAAGATATAATAGTCTTGTTATTAGCAAACAAACACACCATGTGATAGAGCTTTGTGTGGATAAAAAAGATGGCCAGCATATGTATAGTCAACTAACTCTGGTAATGACTCCTCTACATAGAATAAGCCCATGTTTGTTGTTCTTCAAAGATAACATAATGTGTGCTTTACTCCATTCCACTATCTTAGAGTTGGTGCAGAATTATATCTTGTCAGTGAGTTGACAGAAAAATATAATATCAGGTCTTGAGTATTTTGTAAAATGCATAAGAACCCCAATAGCACTCGGATATGATACCTTAGGACCAATAATTTCTTTATCATCTTCTTGTTGATGAAAATGACATTTTTGTATATCAAGTAATCAGACAATCATTGGAGAATTCCATGGATGAACTTTATCAATATAAAATTTTTTCTGTATATGTCAACTGATGAATAAAAATTATTTTTGATAAATGCTCAATATGCAAAACAAAACAATAATTTGTTCTCCCAAGTTAGTTAATTTCAAAGTTATTCTTTAAATAATTAATAACTTTGTAATCTCTTTAGGAGTACCAATAATATTCAAAAGTATCAAAATATATTACAATAATAATAAATTTAAATTCTAATAAAAATGCATGAACAAATTATATTGTTCACAAATCTTTCTTTCAATAGATATTTATTAGGATAATTGTACCATCTACGTCCAAATTTGTTTAACCCATAAAAATATCTTTAAAGCTTGATAGAATATAACTTCTGAAGTATCTGCTTCAATCATTTTTAAATTCTTCAAGAATTTTCATATATATATCATTATCTAATCCACCATATGAATAGGTTGTCATATATTCATTAGGTGCATATTCAGTCTTTCTAAGACTGACAAACTAATCAATAATATGAACATAATTGCATCTTTATAGGATAGAATTTCTCATCCTTGTTAATACTAGGTCTCTGCGAGAAACCTTATGGTATAAGTCATGCTTTATATTGTACTATTCCATTTTCTCATTACGCAAATACCCATTTGTATTAAACCGGTTTTATATTTTCAGGTTGGTGGACTACTGGTTCGAATACTTTGCATCTTCTAGTGTTTATACTACAGGTCTGACATCTGCTGGTGTTTGGACTACATGTTTGATATTTTCATTTTCTGGTGTTTGAACTACAAGTTCGAATACTTTACATTAATTTCTTTGTATTTTGATCGATCATATCATTGACAGTTGTCGACTATCTATGGTTCAGTCTCTTCATTACTTTTGGTAATTGCAATAGTCACTTTAAATAAAAATATGCTATCGACAACAATATCATTTCTATTCCATCATTCTTCTGTATTCACATTATTATTTATTGAGATCTCATTATATTTAGGTACCATTTCATCTGTAGGGGATATCTCTTCCAGAGATTCATCTTCTCAAGGTTCTGTTACAGGAGTTTTTTCGAAAATTTTAGATGATAGAGATTTCTCTTCTTTAGGTTCATTTTCTTATTCAGGAATTATAGAAATAATGTCCTATCTTTTTAGGAAATTGCTCTTCAAGAGTTTATTCTTCTGAAAGTTTAGATATTAAGGTTCCTTCAGGAATACTAATTTGCTCATTTTGTTGTGTTTTTTGCTTTCTGAGAGTTGTGACGTTTGCACCGACAGGCCTCCCACGCTTCAAATGCTTTGAAATCATATGCTACTATATTAACATAGTGTTCTATAAGAATATCAATATGTGCTAAAATATTAGCAACTGGTATCGATATGATTTGATTATCGTTTTTGTGTCGGTTAATACTTTAGGAAATTTTGTAATCGTTTATAAGTATCGTCTACAAGTAAAGAATTTTGTAAATTCAAGAATCAAAATGAGACAGTTTCACAACATGCCAATTGATCTCACATTACGTCTCATCTCTGCCTAATTTTAAAAAAACTGACTCATCAAAATGACTATCCGCAAAATATGAGAGTTAACAATAAATAAAGATGTAACCGTTATATATATGCATAAATGAGAGATATATTAGTCTCACAGAGTAAACAAATAATGGTTTGAAAAAATGAATCTTCTGATTTTTTAGCGGATATGTATGAGAGTTTTCAATGATTGGATGTATTATTATTGATTCTGAATGACCAAAACTATCATGCCAAAGTATAAAATTCTTTTGGAGTAAAAGCACTTCTAGTGCAACACTTCAGGTGTTTCACGTTAGGTACATCACTTCAGGTAATTTTATAATATAAAAATCTTTTAGGTTAAAAATATTTTTGATGTATCACTTCAGGTGATCCCATAACTTGTATAGTCGTATAATATATAACTCAAAAGAAAAGTAGCAGATTTATCCATTATATGCTTCTAGCATGAAAAATAGAAATAAAGTAAAAATATCAGTAAGCTTTCAACAAATTTCTTGTAGTTTTAGTAGAATAGAATGCATCATCAATATAAAGTTTTGTTTCTCTTGACCACATTTTGTTAGCTCTTTTAGAACATAACTCTTCTAGAACTTAGCTCGTTTGGAGCCTTCAATTAATTTTGTTTTGTCTGATATTTTTTTAACATTAATTTCAGCTAATGTTAAGTTTACGATATATCAAAGAATTGCGTGTATTCTAGCAATGTCTGCTAAACATATATCTTTTTTCAGTCATATTTGTAATAATTGAAGCATTGGTATGATCCATGCTTTTATGTGCAAAATATATATAATGTTTCATTGTCAAAATATTTCTACCATAGAAATCTATTGAATATTTAATCATCGTACTACAGGTATGTGACCAATGAAACATATTCGTAATTCTTGGGAGGTTTATTCAGCAAACCTTTTTTTTATTTTATTTTGTTCATATTATTTCACTTATGGTGGCATGTACAACCTTCATGGTATCTTCATAATTTTAAAGATTATTACATTGCAATCACATCTGCGACAATGTCCATGACTATCAAATAAAATTACATTCACTTTAGAGAATGATATAAAATTGGTCAAATGTATCAATTAATTATAACACTCGATTTCGTAAGCTGGACCACGCTAGATCCATACCGATCACTTATCACTTTAAGGATTGATACATATTATAAAATTGCATTATTATTTTTTCTTGCTTAAAATGCGAGTAAAATTCAAAAGAATAAATAAAGAAAACCAATCAAGCTACCGTGCATCGACTGTACATGTCAAGTCGAGTGATGATTTATTTCAAAATATTTTTCTTGAATTAATACTATGATATTGCTACTGCAGGAGCACGTTCAAGGCATAAATTGTGAAATATGTTTTTATAATATATCTTCGTCAGGAAGATTTTCTCCAAATAATTGTAGACAGATTTGAATAGTAAAAACTATACTCATTACCACTTGTAAAATATTGTAACTCCAGGTGAATTAAATTGCAACCTTGCAACTTCAGGTGTATTAAATCATTCCCTTGCAACTTTAGGTGCATTCAACCATAATTTTGCAATTCCAAGTGTATTTATTAATAATCTTACAAATTTAGATGTATTTAATCATAATAAACTTTTGAAAAAGTACGGTCTTTTAGCACTCGTATTTTTCTTTATAGAAAAATTTAATGATAATACTATGCTAAAAAAATAAGCAGTGATCATAATAAACATAGTTAAATAATAGCAGTAACATAAATTAAAATAACAGAAATTAAAAGAGTGGTAAATGACAAGTCAACCTTATAAAATAACAATAATTAAATAAACGACGTGCATGCCTTAATAAGTATTCTACCGGGATTAATTGTATTTTCAAAATCCATTATTTTTGGATGGCTTTTGACATAAAAATGTAAAGGAATATATTTAATAAAAGACAATTACAATAATATGATCTGATAACCATAAGTTAATGATCATGTAAAACCTCTACCGAACAAATTAATGTTAGGTGAGTATTATGATAAAAGACAACAAACTCATGAGAAGAGAACCGATAGAATTTTAAAAAGTATTGTGCAACACACTATTCATTCAATATTGTATATTATATAATTACGGTGCAATCACTATTCATTAATAGTAAAATCACTATTTATGAATAGTAGTTATATTATTCATCTCAATATTGATCAATTATAAATAGTAAGAGTACTCTTGATGAATAGTATTAATTACTATATCATTCATCCGGTATATATATATTATCACTGATCATTTTTGTTCGAATTTAAATTGTCTATAACTTTTAATTCAAATATCAAAATATAATCAAGTTACATGTCTGTGGAAAACTATTGAAATAAGGATTCTAGATCTATAAATAACGTAGGCTAAAATTCAATATCTGTGAGAAATAAACCAACAAAGTTTTAAATTGTCAAATTTCTTTTTCAAATCTACGTCAAATGGGAATGAGTTTTCTTATGAAACTTTATAGATTGAATCGTGTTATTATAGGCTATAACATACTAAAAACACAGACCAATCAAAGAATGTTTGGCTAAACCACTATTAAAACTCAATCAAAAGTTCATGAAGAAAATAGTGTACGCAAGCACGAAAACACTCTTTGTGGCTCTGATACTAAGATTAAAAATATAGCACGCAATGAAATTAAACTGACAATAAACATACCTCAAATCCGGTGTAAACTCAGATGAAGTTTTACGTGCTATCTCCACAGATCATTTGACATGGTGAAAAATACAAAAGAAATAAATTTTGCAAGCACTTCTAGCTTCGTGCTGATAACATGTTATAAAACTAAAGAAAAGATAAAGCAGATAAAATAACTCAATTCAAAGTATAGTGAATAGTTCTTCAGGAACTATCAAATATTTATCATATTAGTTCTTCTGAAATTATTAGGTTTTGATCTTCTAGATCACCCAATACTTCATTATATTATAAAAGGACAATGAATACAACTATATCTCTTATTATTTGCCCAGAGCTTCTGCTCTCTCCTTTATTTCTTTTCTCTCTTCTTCTTGTTTCTGCACCCCTTTTCTACTGAAGCTATGCCTCTTTATAGAGCAAAAGTCGAGTGTGAAAATTTCACACACAATGGGCCGCTATACTTCCCATGGTGAAGTTTGTGGGAAAAAGTCATCCATTGCGTCATTCATAATTATTCACAACATAATAAACTTTTGAACATTTTACAGAAAAATGATAACTGCTCTTAAAATAAACTATTTTCCGTTTGGTCTTTGATAAATAATAATGCTAAAAAGTAGCTTGTATAACATTATATTAACATCTTACTGAAAATAAAATACTAAAATATAATTAAAATTTTTGTTAGTAAATGTTATTTGGTTAATATACTATTAACACACATTATTAACAGTTATAGTATTATCGCATTTTTATTATTAGCATATTAGTAACAAACATATTTTACAAGTTTTTTTAAATGGTTTAATATTCGTAAAATATGAAGATATATCACTACAACAATACTATTTCAAAATATTAACTATACTTGGGAAAAATACTATTAAGATATAGAATATTAAAATTTAGTTTTGTTATATATTATGATTGCAAAATACTAAAATTGTAATACATTATGAAAATAAATAAAATACAACTAGAGAGTCTCCAAATCATAGCATTATCATCTAAGCTATAGGAACTCTAATTATCCTCACCCACCAACTCTTTCTCAACATTTTCATTTATATCATAAGATTCATTCGCAAATACATCCTTCTCATTGGCCTAGTGGTTAAGGTTACGGGTTTGGGTGTCTTCTCCTTCTCAGATTTCGAGTTCGAAACATCTTAGAAACTATCAACTCTTTGGAACCACATCTAGAGACTCTGATCTGATAATTACTCGATTTGTGCGGGATGTAAGAAATGCATAGCCCCCGAAATTAGTATAAGTATGAGTAAATTATCCAGGACACCCGGTTATCAAAGAAAACAAAAAAAAAAAAAAAAATCATTCTCATTATCTTGAATGCGTTTAAAGACCTCATTGCATTATGTATTTCTCCTAATAAACTTATGTGAGGCCATTGACTAATAAGCTACTATGACAACTTGCACATTGATTTCATATGCGGGCATATTCTTCAAGATGGTTCATCTAACCTTACACTCCACGTTGGTTGGTTAGGATGAGGTAAAATATTATATTATTATATTATCACATTATTTATTATAAAATTAATATTAATAGTATATATATAATATCACATTAACCTGTTATAATAGCAATAGAAGGGTAAAAATATAATTTCCATCTTGGAGGGGATGTGTAGGGCTCGTTTAGGAACAACTTAATTTTGGAGCTTATTGGGCTTTTTGCTTAACAAAAGTATGAAGTGTTTGGTTGAGTACTTTTTTAGCTTTAAAAATGTTAATTTTTTATACCTTTTTTTAGCCTAATAAGCTTATAAGCAAAAAGTTAAAAATTTGATGCTTTTTGTGTTTAAATCACTATAATGAAAATTAATAAAATTTATCAAGTTTTTAAAAAATCCTCTATCAACACCGACCGCCATTGCCACCCACCACCTCCACCAACCAACAATACCCTATCTATCACCACTGTCGCCGCCACCCACTACCACAGTTGTCTCGACTCACCACCACCACCCACCAAAAAAACCCAAAAAAAATTAAACACAGCGTAATTAAAAAATAACAAAAACAAAAACAATGGTATTTTTAAAATAAAAAAAACCAAACAAAGTGTCAAACAATATAATTAAAAACTAATTTTTTTTTCACCAGGTTGCCAAAGATCCCAACCAAGTTTTTTTTTTAAACTAGCTTATTCTTTATTTATTTATTTTTTTTAAACAACTTATTCAAATAGAAAATCTCTTTCCAAACGAGCCTGTTATAATAACACCTTCTTATGGTATTACGTATTTCCTATTTTTTTTATAATTATATAAATTTCAGAGAGAGATACAATCACACAATTTTTTTGGGGGCTACAAATAAGTGTTGTGGGTCCCATATAAGACCATCTCCCAATCCCCCACCCCTTATTCCTCAAACAATCTTGGCATCGAGAAAGAACTACTTTACCGCTTACCAGTACTTGGTTTTTATGATAAATAAATTTTGAAAATTTATATAATAATACATTATATATACTTGGTTCTAAAGTTTTGATCGTACATTAACAGTATGTTTCGAAGTAAAGGTACCTATACGGTTATACCTATACATTTTTTTTTTTTATAAAATTAGATTTTCTCATAAACACCTATTCATCTTTGTCATTTTCTTGGCCCAACAAAATGAAAGTGAGAAGTTTATTCCCTTCTATCAATTCATTTTTATTTTATTTTACTTTTTTTTTCTTTTTGCTTTATGCTAATTCATTCATGTAGTTTAAAATGTTATATCTTGATTATGAGCTACAAATGCCTAATTCAGACTAAGTGTCTGAATCGAATCTCTCTCCAAAAGCAAATTTTTCAGTCTGCACGTCTTTACCTAACCTAACTTCACATATTGGGTTCCCAATGAGGATTAATCTTATTTTTTTTATTATTTTTATTATTTTTATTTATTCATGTAAATTGCTTAATGGTTCTATCTTATTCTTTTACTTAAAAATTCAGGATACCAAATCAAACATTATCTGACGTTGCAATACAAAGTAAGAGATTCCCATAAAAACAAAGTAAGAGATAAGTCTTTGAAATGATTAACTCAAAAGGATGATGCTTTACACAAATTAAGAAAAATGTCAGACTCACTTTAAAACAAAGTTCCATTGTCATTATTTTTCAAGAGTTGCTTTTAATTGTAGACCTGGGCAAGTAATTAAGTCCATGTTCACAGAAAAAGTAATAATACTTACATATATCTGTTTGGATCTTAAATTGCTTAAGAGAAAGAATAATGAAAAGAAAGTAAAAATACTTACACATTTCACTTTTTACAAAAAACCAAACAAAAAATAATTTTTTTTGATAAATACATATTCATTTTGCTTTTATTTTTCAAATTCAACCAAAAACAAAATGTAATTTAACTTATTTAATTCTTTTTTCTTTCTCCCGTAAATTTAAGATTCTTTGATTAATAAACATTGGTGCACTGTGAATTGTGACACTCCTTTCTTAAGTTTCTTTTTAAACTGAAAGTGGCTGTTTATATAAAGGTCAAAAGGTTTTTTCATCTTTCGAAGTTCTTTTCGTTTGTTAGTGCATTGTGACACACTCTTCTTATGAGATTTTCTTAAAATAAAATGTAACTTCTGATTTTTATGTCAGAAGGCCTTAAAGCATATCCAAATGACGTGTTGTGTACATGAATCACCTCCTTTTCACTTTTTATTTTCCCTTTATCTTTTGGTGCATTGTGGTTTGGAAAATTTGGCGATGTTTTATAACGGCTAGCTTATTTGCCTTTTCCAGCCTTCGAATTTTTAACGGACGTGCTTTTTGAATTCCAACTGCGGAGGCTCAGAACGCCCATGCTATTTCCTAGTTTTTACATGACCAGCCCCTCATAGCTCTCCTTGTGGTGTTTTGACAAAATCCCCCTTCCCAAGTCCCTCAAGTTAGATGTCCTAATTGACCAGATGTCACACTAATGTTTCCAGGGGTTACTGGGAATAATGGGCACACCTCCACTTCTAGTATATGTTATAGTTGCAAAAGAACCATAATTTTTTTGTATAAGAAACTCCACCAGAATTGATGTCTCAGTGTTTTTGAAAAGCAAATGTTAACATGTGGCATTTAAGCATATGTTAAGAAGAAAGTTATGTTGGGGACTGCAAAATTTTTCATGACATAGCTATAGTGCATGTGCATTATATTAACAATTCTAATATAATTAGCAAAGACTAATCTACATGATTAAAATCATACTTTTGAAATCTTTCTGATTTGATCCCGAATAACAATAAGTATGAATTTCGAAATCTTTCTGCTTTGATCATGAACAACAAGCAACTGTAACAAGTACAAATCAATTGTTCGAACTCAACTTTCGAACTTCTGTTGTATCCCTTATATACTGGTCTTAGAGTGCGTATATATAGAGATTATAGTAGGAACCATAAGATTAATATGATTAGAATTTCTTACACAAACAAGGATTCCTAATCCAATCAAGATTAATTTCTATTTATGTAAATTATAATTTATACTACTAACGAATTATAATTGCACTTTTTGTCATACTGGGAATTATATTTCGAGTTTCATATTATTAAATAGTTATTTATCTCCCCACGTTAAGATCACTGATGCCTGTCCATTAAATTAAATTACTGACAATTAAATTTAATAGACTTATTTAATTCCTTGAGACCTTTTACTTAATTTATTTGATATATTAAATTGATAATCCACCTGTAGCGTTTGACATAATCAAAAGCTTCCTCAATGGGGTATTATCAATCCCTAAACCGGAATGTGGATTCCATCAATAATTATTATTTACCATACATGTAATGACATTGTCCAACACATTGAGTTTATTGGCTCACAAATAATCTCACTCTTCTGTGAATCAAAACAATAAACATTAAATGCACGTGTCTATTGATTATATTAGAATTAAGAGTATAAGCACTCATAATAATTTTTTTATATAATTAATATAAAAATAATTACCTTAACACAGTCATGTTCAATACACATAAAGTGTACTAGTGCAAGAAGTTGGAATTATACCGTTCTCCATAGTCAATACAGACCTATTAAAACTTTGTGCTATAGTCTTACTGATGGTGTGTCTAATTCTATCTAAAACTGTAAATGATAAACTTATATTTCATAAGAATCGATAATCAGATCTTCCGTATGTAAGTCGTACTCTACATAACAAATTATTTACTATATAAAATAAGAGACACATATGCACAATCTTTAAATAAATAATGAAAGACAAATATTGCTCACACAGATTCTCGTTAAAATAGAATAACTAATTTATTAATAAAATACTAAAACCATTACACAAAGTATGTCTTTTAGTATAAATCTCTAACAAGTTAATGTATTAGTCTTCCTTTGAGAAACAAAGTAATAACTCTCTAGCTTTTAGCACTTTTTTTTTTTTAAAACATAGTTAATGAAATTGTTGGTATTGCATTTATATTGTCTTGTGTTATAAATTAAATTTTAAACACAAAATGTCCCCCTAATAAAGTTTACATATTTTGAATAGAAGTAAACTCATTTAACAAAATAAAGATTAAGATAAAAAAATAAATTAATTTCATTTCATAGGAATCAAACACAAAAAAATAAATTTAAATTAAAAAATAAATAGGTGATTTTGAAAATAAAATCCATCCATTTAAATACAAATATGCATGTAATTATATATTTTTAGGATACAGACTACAAGAATTGTGTTATGATCATATGAATTTGAATTTAAACTAATTGTGTAACACAAGTATGAGTTCAAAATTTTTTATTCATTAATATTTGTTATGTCCGGTAATTTTGACAAATTATAAGAGTTTGAATTTCAAACTTTTTTCATTAGTTTGATAGTTATATAGAAAATGAAAGTATTTTGTACTATTTTATCTAATTAATAACTCTTTTTTTGTTTTTTGATAGAAGACACCCAAAAAAAAAAAAAATAGCTACATCAGAAAAAATAAGAGACATAGCCCATTAAGGGACATCCTCCATCTATGCTACAAAAGTAGTAACATCAAGAGCATGTTTTGCAAAAGGGTAATGCTACACAAATAAAAAAATTCATACAGAATTTATCACCAGAATAATATAGTTGGATAATAGCCATTTATTTTAAAACAAAATATCAATTATAATGACTCTTAATTATAATAATGTCTTTACCACATCATTCTGATAATATTTTTGTACATATTTTTTTAAAAGAATAGCATTTTCTTTGCAAAAATGTGAGCAATAGAATTACGATCCCCATAAACATGAGTCACACTAGCAGAGCCAAATTTATTGTGCACAAAATTGGCCTCATTAATAACTCTTGAATAAACGTCTTCCTTTTAAATTGTAATGCGTATGAAATTACTCGCATTAATTATGGTTTTGGGCCTCAAAACACCATCCAATTTTGCTGTAAAAACCAGAAGAGGAAACTCCGGTGGCAACTTAGTAATAATTTTGGGAAGTTGTGGGCTCTTCTATGATTATACTCTTAAAATCGAGGACCGAACTCACAACTCAACAGTAAAATCGAAATTTCCAAAATCGAATTACTTTCTTTTGCTGCATGTTCTTCTTCCTACCCAACCCCACAATTGCTTCCTTCGCTGCCAAGCTTCCTTCGCTACTAAAAGCAGCTTAAAATTTCAGTCTCTCCTCTCAAACCTCCCTCCTTTCTCTCTCTGTAATCTATTCCTTTCTCTCTCTACCTGCTTTTCCCCTTTATTCATTCACTGAAACCACCCTTCTTTTCTACAGGCGCTTAAGTTCCTACATCCTCAAATGTGATTCGATCTTTCTTTTTTATGCTTCGCATTGCATTGGTCTCTGAACTTGATCTCTTCTTCATGACTCTCTCTCTCTCTTTGCTTCTTGCAGATGTTAGATTCAAATGCACACTAGCTTTCTGCATCGTCTGTTACTCTTTGTTTACTCTCTCTAATTTTCTTTCTCCACATTTTCACTCGTTTTTCGTGTTTTAGTTCACTTCTGTCTGGTATGGTCTCGGTGAATGTGGAGGATAGGGTTTTCGACTGGGTTTTGATTTTTACCGGGAAAAGAGGGTGTTTTTGAGATCTTGGTTAGGCTGTTGTAAAACTGTCGTCGAGACGGGGGTCTGATCAGCTGCCAAAGAGGCAGCTCATGCGGACTCAGAAGGTGGGGAATCTTGGAGAGTTGATATTTGACAGTGAAGTAGTGCCATCGTCGCTTGTAGAGATCGACATATGCGTCAAAGTTCTCGTCATCGCCTAGTGCTGAGTACTCAGATCCTTGGTCATACGCAATAGGGGAGCTAATGTGGCAGGAGCCAGTGCGACGCGGTCTCACCTTGAGACTAGTCGCACGGGATGAAGAGGGTGCATCTCATGACTCACTGTGATATGTGTACGCTGGCATTGTCGGAGTCACATGCGATGAGTATGACCCAGTAGCACCGAACGATTGTGGCATCTGATGTGATGATGATCCTGGGGGGTGTGGTCACACAGGAGGGGAGCAGCTGGACCTGTTGACCATGCAATCCGCTTCTACTCTAGTAATACATAAAGTGACATGGTACACAGGTCTCGTGCCCTATACATATCCTACAATGCCTCTGTCAAGCCATACTCATAAATGGCACGATCCACAAGCTAAAATATGGATGTGATATGACTAGTCCACAAAATGAAGGGATGTATTTATGACTATCTAATGTTAAGAATTCAGGTGAAATAAAATAAATTTTTAAGGCAGTGCTAACCATAATCTCTACGGTGGAGCCCACCTCCAAGTATCCAGTAGCAGGGTGGTGAGCTAAATTATCCACGAATGGGCATGTAATACTATGGTACCACACTATATATGAATCGTCATATTGCATAATTGCAACCCTTGAATCGTCGTACCATATATGAATCGTCATACCAGATGCTCATGCCTGTGCTCCCATAGCAACATGTACTCTCCGTGTCTGTCGGTCTAATCAGTCTGGCCTTTCCCTCGCATGTCGATAGCATGAAACCTGACCGAGGTAAAACACTCATTTGGTACATCTTGGCTGAACCCAAACTGCCGGCAGGATACGATTAGGTAGATGCAACTCAACGACCTCGAAACACAGTAAAGGAGACTGAGTCACCTATACATCGCTCCTTGCTCGGCAATAAGTAGGAAGTGTATGAATGATAGCATCGTACGACCTTCAGGTGAACTGCATGTGTTTACATTGTCAGCACTAATTTTGTGAGCAATGATAGTACAATTAAGTAATATAAAATACAAATGGAAGATATTGTATACATATCTCATCAAACCTCAATCGGTCTAGCTAATCTTGGTATATGCAGATCACATGGGTGGAAGTAGTGTCTGTGCTATATTTATATCTCCACCTGACATAAATGTTAAACATAATATGAAAATTATTAGTAACGCATATATATTTATAGGTAAGAATCATAAGTCAATCGTTCATACCTGGCTTCCCATGGTCCGACAAGGAACTGCACCCCTTCTACAAGTAATGGCTGCTGGTGATTAGTAGTGTCATTCATGTGACGCGGGGCCATGCGTGGAAAGCGCTCACACGCCCATATCTGTACAAAATTAGTGACTCTCGAACAATAAATAACTCGTAGTAAAAATGATAACTCGTAAAAAATATGCATTATTATAAAGCACTGTCAACTATACCAAAGTAAATACCTATAACAACACTAGTACCCCTGCAATCTGCCTCGTGTCGAACTTCGACGCCTGGCACATAGCCTTACTTTGCAAGGCTAAGACTGCCATCCCCCAACTATATCTCCCTGCTTGGGTAAAGTGCTCTAAAAAAGGAAGATATGCCAGTTGGACGTGGGTTTGAGAGTAATCTGTAAGTAGTATGCCCCCATAATGTAGGCATGTGCATGCCATTGGACTGTAACCTTATCAGCATCCTTTGGAAGTGCCTGAAATGTGTCACGGAGCCATGAAAGCCTAAGGTGACCCTTATCCAAATGCTCTGCGGGTGGGGCAACCCCGAATAACTGTACACAGAGTTGCTGGTACTCCCAAACTGTAGTAGGCACCATTCGTCGTATGTTGTGGTCCCCGTCGACAGGTAGTCCGAACAGTACGACAACATCCTGTAACGTGATGCCGGCCTCCCCGATAGGTAGATGGAACATGCGTGTCTCCTCTTACTAACGCTCAACCAAGGCCGTGATCAGGTGGTGGTCCAAATGGATAGGCCCAAGTCGGTATACACCATAAAATCCTACCTATAATACGTACTACAACACACGGGGGTATAACTCTACATCATACAGATGTGCACCGCCACGTCTGCACTGGAGAGCCTCCGTACCCTATGTGAAAAAATGTAGTGTATATAAAAATCACATAGAAAATAGAAAAAGTTAACTTATGCATACCCCATGCTCCCATATGTAGGTGGATCGATGATGGGCCTGTAACCTCAGCACCGAGCCATTGACTGGCCTTGGCAAAGTTGTATCCATAAGCCCTACATTGGGACACGTATTAGTACATGTATAGAATAATATGACTGTCCATAATAAAGCAAATAAATAATACAAAACATTTGTAAATGTATGAGTATTTAGACGTAGTCCATCTATAAATATGAGTCAGTGGGAGGCCCATTCGTTCATGAAAATTTTAAACTTTAAGAGACAATAGCAAACAAAGGACCCTACAGTTTGGCAAGTTGCCAACACCCTCACATGTGGTTGTTGCCTCCATTCGGCAACCAATACTGAAGTGAAAAGTACTCGAACCCTAAAGACTATTATGCTGGTCTACGGCAAAAGTGGGTGGTTAAGGTTGAGGAACAAAGGTGACTAGCCGTAGATTTGCAGAACTTGGGGCCAATATCCCTCGACGCAGGTCTCAAACAATGCGGAAGCGGAACATGAAGGAGTATGAAGAAGCAGTAGCAAGGATAAAAAGGGAGAGCAACAAAATGCTTATGCGACGATGTCGATACTTTATGCTTGAACTTACCACTAAAATGGCAAAGGCAAGCGGGAGACAACTCACAATCGAAGAGCGCACCAAGGCTCTAAACAATGAAAAGTACCTATCGAACTACGAGATGTCAAATGAGGATTGAGAGTTTAGTTGGCCCTTACTACTTATTAACCATGCCCTTGTTCTCGTTTTGTATGTTTACTTAGTGAGTAATTTGTCTATCTACTACGACTATAGTAGTCGCACGTGTCTACTATTTTCCATTTGCAACGATGAATTTAGTAATGAGAAATTGATTGTCATAGCATTATCACTTATTGTATCAAACTACAATACGAAGTACACGAATGCACTTGGAAACATAGGCAATTTCTTAGATGGTTACAAAAAAACTAACAATTACAAAGTACAACTACAAACATGTCCACATTTAAACATTCTCTTCGTCAAATATCTCAATGTCTGATTGATATTTCTCTTCATTACTGGCTTGCATATATATTTCCCATTCACCCATAAATCCATCTTCCTTTTTCTCATTTGCGAATTGAATAAATAACCATCGTTGATGATGCTGTGTCATTCTATTAACTTCTTCACGGAAATGGTGCAACGCCATTTGTAACAATTGAGGACTATTAATCAGTATATTCATGGCTCTACAATGGGGGATTGGAATATTTACACCTCGACAAAATTCTACCAAGACTTCGACCTCCTTAATACGATATTGGTACTCATTGTACATTATGTTGATATTATTACATGAGTAACGTTTATTAGGGTTCAAAGGATACTCCCACTTGTCATACTCAACCCAATGTCGACCTGTTGCCTAAAAATATCGCTCACTGTGCAATTTATGTTTGAGTTACATAATTGTGACCCACTCATTATATAGGGCCGAGTAATATAATTGTTACCTGTGAACCACGTCATGTCGTGAGTGCGAAATGACTTTGATTTCAACTTCGCCTTGGATGTCAACTGGTGGTACCATTTACATGTGAAGGATGATGTTATTCACATGTGAAGGACTTCGCATTGAATGTCAATTGGTAGTACCATTCACATGTCAAGGCTGTGAAGGGTGTGACTACTCTACGTAGGGTGCAAGATTTGACCAAAGGCTGTGAAGGCTGACAAAAGGCTGTGAACTCTACAGGATGTGACTAAAGGCTATGAACGACGTGACTACTCTCTACAAGCTATGTGAAAAATGTGAGTAAAGGCTGTGAAGTATGTGCATGCTGATGAATAAAGACTGTGAAGGGTGTGACTACCCTACGCAGGGTGCAGGCTTTTACCAAAGGTTGTGAACGTTGAAAAAAGTCTGTGAACTCTTTAGGCCATATGAATGATGTGACTAAAGGCTGTAAAGTATGTGAAAGCAGATGAATAAAAGCTATGAAGGGTGTGACTACCCTATGCAAAGTGTAAGCTTTTGACTAAAGGTTGTGAAGGCTAACAAAAGGTTGTGAAGGATGTGACTACTCTCTGCAGGCCATGTGAAGGATATGACTACTCCATGAATGCGAAGGATGATGTTATTACTCTCTGCAAAGTGGTAATGACTGTGGACAAAAGACTGTGACGGATGTTACTAATACGCTGTTCTTCAATTCAAATAATGCAGTGCATAAATAAGATTAAGTTTAAATACAAGTATAACTAAGTAATATATTCAATACAACTACAAATAAACCATAACACATGACTAACTATCCTCTAATACACAACTTAGGCAGTCCGATTTGGACATTTGCGCTTATCATCCCTTGTTCCTTACAAATACTGTAATGATTGGTTTGTTGTTTCCTAGAGACATTCATCTCATTCTGGATTTGTTTTGTATTTGGGCGCTCGGATGTGACTTTTCACCTACGGCTCAAATTGAGTATGACCTTAGGACTATCATATGTTGCCCAATAATACTCGTGCACTATCGGTTGAAAACTTGTTTCATACATGTGAGGTTAAATGTCCATGCTATACTAAGGAGCAATTAAGTGCCATGGTTGTCGGCCCGATTTCGCTCACACTGCTAGCATGTGCAAGCAAGGATAATGATAGATCATCCATTTTCTGCGATCACATGACGGAGGATTCAGAGACACCGCATGTTTCTTATTCCCTTTCGTGCCTGCTAGATTTGTAATAACCTCAGCGGAACCCTGACCCCTGTAATTGAAATATAATAACATGGTCATTGTATTACGCATTTAGAAGTATAGAATTCTAGCAATAGGCGAGACAACTATATACACTTTTCAAAATTTATGACATTACCAATTGAAGACAGTTACACGATGACCCACTAATCGAGCTTGATACTCTTCTATCTTGTCTTGAACTTTGCGTACCTCAACCCCTTAGCTGAATCATGCTTAATTTCCCTTTGTTTGTTATTAAAAGTGTTAACCAGGCGGTAAAAGCTAACCTAAACACATGCAGTTATGGGTTAGTCTCGTGCACCTCTTAATACATTGTTATAGCACTCTGAATTGTTGGTGGTTGTAACTCCCCAACGATAACCTCCATATTGTGCCAATGTCTACTTTATAGGGTCCTTCCTACATAACTCATTGTACGCCGGCTCACATAATTTTTTAATTGCTTCTATTACCTTGTCAAACTTGCGCACTTTATAGGGATTTCCAGCTTTCCATATAAGATCCTTAACTTTAGTGTTACTAAACTTTGTTTGGTAATTACTTCGAAAGTGCCTAAGGCAATATCTATAGAATCCAGGTGGTTGTCCTAGTTATGGTATTTCCCATTCAAGTTTGACGGCGCTCAATATGGTGGCATGTCGATCAGAACTCAAAGTGATACCCTTCTGCCCTGGCACAATAACATTCTTGACATTGTAGATAAACCATGCTCAACCATGATAGCTTTCTAATTCAACTAGGGCAAAAGCTAATGGGAAAATGTTTTTCCTCACTGTTCTAGCCATAGCAATGAGCATAACTCCTCTGTATTTTTTGTAAAGATGGGTACTGTCGATACCTATCATTGGAGAGCAGTGCTTAAAGCCTTTAATGCATGGCTGAAATGTCCAAAATATTCTGTCTAAAGCAATTTTGCCCATTTGTCCAATGTCATGTGTTTGTGAAGTCACAGCTGTGCCTGGGTTCCTAAACTCTAACGTTCTCATGTACCTTGGAAGCTTTTCGTATGACTCATCCCAATCACCAAATACCATTACAATGGCCTTTGTTCTTCCAAGCCATGTTTTCTTATAGGATACTGTGAAACCAACATTATTTGTTACATTTTTCACTATGGATGCTATCTTCTAACCAGGATCTTCCTGTGCACCACAAGTTTCAAACAAATACTTAAACTTTACAAAGGAAGAACGTGAATACATAAATTTATATGTCTCAATTTAAATTGAAAACTCATAACACCACTTAGGACATAATCATACATACAATAAATGTTGAATTTAGATTGCAGTGATCCAAACTGTCCATTCCATGTAAACTGATATGCGGCTCGGGGTATTACTTGATCTCAAAGAAAATATGATTCTTATTCAAACACGCACGCAGTTTTCATGGGCAATTGTGAGTGCACCTGGTACTCCATACTTTTTTGTTTGTTTCTACAACATAATAATATTTGGTTTTCTTCACAAGATACTAGTTACATGCACTAATCAATGCATTACTCCAGATTTGTATCTGACCATGTCGGACCACGATAATATAAATTTTGACCAATTATGCTATCATCTACCACATCTAGGTTTGTAAAAAAGGGCATGGGAGTGTCATTCAAGTCGGTAACGTTCACTTGTTCGTGTCCATCGTCATTAGAGTTAATGTTTCCTTCATTTCTCATCAAAACATCAACATCTTCGTCTAATTCAATGGACTGAACATCGCCATCTTCATTTACCCGTCTCCCTATCTCATCTAAGTCATCGAGCTGTTCCATGGGATCCATACTTGCACTGGGATCTCCCACCTCTGCGCACCCCCGTTAGCTTGAAGCATATTCTGGGTGAGGTGTAGCTAGAATGTGAAAATCTTGAAATTATTGAAAATTACTCTGGCATTTCGAGTAATCTTCATTTGGGCTGAAAATATTAGACATTCGTTGCCCGAAGCATCCATACCCTGTGCGCTTTGACTACTTTGCTCAAGTGTAAGCATTCCAGTAAATGTCCCCAACGCTGATACATCACCTCCCCCCCCCCCCCCCTATGACAAGAGTTCACTGTAGGATTGGACATCTCTCCAATTCACATCTGCACGACTAACACTGGTGGTTATTGTGCTGCCCTCATTGACAATGTATATTTCAACACAATGCAGGTCACAATATCTTGACGGGAGATTCAAGACAGTTTGTAATGTCATGTCGTCATTGATTGGCAACTTCTTATATACCAGGACTTCTCTAATTCGTCGATAAGGATATCTACATACGAACTTTATATTCACATGTTCTTCACACCCAGCCATCATAGGCATGATCATTTCCTGTAACCCAGCAAGTGAGATTTTCAGTTCTACATCATAGCAGCCATTAGCCTCTATATCATAAGCTATACCTTCTTGGACGATCTTTTACTATCTTCTCCCCTAATAAAATATTACCATTGTCGTCATTACTTAGCTGTGCCTACTATCAAACACATATATTACAAACAAATAATTTAGATAAAAGAAAAGATCTATACTAACACCATTTTTCCTTTATTGATACTTTATATAGAATAATTGCTAATTTAATTCTTGCAATTAAAAGTTAGGCCTTCTTAGCAATACAAGAAAGGAAATATCAATGTATCACTCATGTATTCAGAAAACGGCATTTTCAGAGAGAGAGAGAGTTAAGATTCCAATATTCTGTAGCAACCTTGTCTAGGACCTAGTTCATTAGGCTTAACATTTAAAGCCAAACCGCAATCTCACAATTACATAAATTCCAGTAAGCGAAGTCAAAGGGTCAATTAATCTTATCAAACTAACTCAACATAGTTAGATAACTTCCTGTGATAAAGAAATCTCAAAACATATGTGAATGTATATGCTAACTTGGCTAAGGTTAATACAGAGTGGTCAGAATCTAAGGGTTAGCATTAATAGAGAGTTAGTTTAGAATCGGAATGAGGCAAATTTGAAACAATGCAGGCTGACTTCATTATAATCCATACCAAACATTGTCCATGTTTGTACTTATCAAAAAAAAAAAAAAACAAAAAAAAAAAATTTGTCCCATGTTTGCGTCATCCTTCAACAATATTAAAGTTCCTACACTTAATCATAACAGATGGATGGTAGGTTAGACCTGCTATGTAGTCATATCAAGTAATATGTCATCCACCCAATTTTGTACATGTCAAATGCATAGTACTTCGTAAAACATAAAGGATAATTATTCTTATTAGAAAAAAAATAAAGAAATAACAAAAGTATAAAAATAGTATTTTTATCTCTCTGTTTCTTCCTTCCCCTCTGTGCCCTATCATCAATTATGTATGAAAGCATATTTACCAAAATCACACAATACCATTTTGAAAACCAGTTCACTACACAACCAGCTTTATTGTAGCATTCATTGACCCAAACTGAGTTGCTAATTTTCAAATACAGGTCCCATGGTTTTGTAGTTCATCTTTGATTGGTTATTTCTTCTTGCTAATAATTAGGGTATATAGGTTTTTGATCATTGGTATTGCTTAGGTATGTAGTGATGTCAAGGGTCAGTTCCTTATTTATGTTTTGCTTTTTTTTCCCCTTTCAATAAGTTTTACTATTTATATTAACCTCTATCCCATCCTGCCATATTATCCTACTTTTAACAGCAAATGGCAATGACAAACAGCAAATAACAAACAAAACCTACTTTTCATTCACAAAATTTGAACTCAATGCCAAAGCCATTTTCATTATAAACTACAATAAATTGAAGAAGAAAAACAAAGAAATGTACTGGGATACGGTGGGTTCTTAAGAAACAATGAAACATACCAGGAAAATACATGCTTAACCAAAAAAGACAATGAAATGGTACCTCAGGTAGCTCTTCTAGACGAGTCTAGACTCTATTAGCTTGCGGTGAGACAAGTTGATGACATTGAGTGACAAAGTGCGAGAGACAGAAGGTAGAGTGAGCAACTCCTGAAAGAGACCCACGAGTGAGAGAGTGAGAGTGAGATCAGAAGGGAGAGGGATGCTGAGTCAATGCCTTGATTTTGATGATAACAAAACATGGTTCAATGATCTAATAATTCTACTTAGTGTGCAGATAAATTATTAATTAGATCTTGACTTGAAGCTTATCATAATAGAGGATTTGTGATGCAAAGATTTGAATAAAGAATGAAAAGCATGATGAGGTGATGTATTCCACAAAGCTGATATTATAAGAAGATAAAGGAATCTCAAGTTGATGAAAATATTAGATTGAAGATTGATACTCATGAAGGCATGGCATATTCAACAATGGTGAACTTATAAGAGAATGAAGATAATGGATATCAAGGAAGAAGAATGAAAATGTTAAAAGTCTTGATTGAAAAGATTGAAGACTTTGAGGACTTGAAGATATCTTGCAAGAATGGAAGAAGAAAAGACCAACTCAAAAACATAAAAGCTTTCCTGAAAGATTTGAAGATGTCTTGGAGACATGGAAGAAATCACAAGACTAGAAAAGCTTTCTTGGAAGAGTTGTTGAAGTATATGGAGAAGCTATATTGATTGAAGAATTCTAGAAGAAATCTAGAAATGAAGATGTTCAAAGAAGATTAGAAAATCAGTTGAAGAAATGAAGTTCTTGAGTCTCGGAAACTCTCTTGAAGATCATGAAGAAGACTTGGATCAATAGTTGAAACTTTGATGATGGAAGAGCTCTACAAGTGATTAAAATGAAGATAATTCATCTAGAATGGATTGAAGATGTTCTTGGAGTCATCTAACCTTGAAGAAGTGTTTGCAAGCTTTAGAAAGCCTATTTAGATGATCCTTGAAAAGATTGGAGACTTTGGAGAAGAGTGAAGAAAAATTGCAAAAACATGTTTTCTCCTAAAAAGAGTCGACCCCTCAAGTAAAAAGAGTCGCCTCTTTTGAACAGAGCCTTGGAATTCTGCTGGAAGCTTAAAAGAGTCGACTCATTTCAACAGATAATAAATATTCTGCAGACTGCTTAAAAGAGTCGACTCCTGGAGCAAAAGAGTCGACTCATTTGGACAGTGACTTGAAAAATCTGCTGAAATGCAAAAAGAGTCGACTCATTGTAAAAAGAGTCGACCCCCAGACAGTAACGGATAGTTTTCTGATAGACAGTATAGGCAAATATGCAATCAAATCTTCTCCCATACTTCTCCAATAGCTAGAATCGATCCATATATTTATATACAAGATACATACAGCTTCAAAGAAGATGAGAAGAGCAATTATACCATTCATATCAAGTACTTGAAGTGAAAATCACCTGTACCTCACTGCCACATACTTTTGCTGAGTGTTTAAGGTTATCCATTGAGTTGTATTTGTTCATATACTCACTAGGAGAGTTACCCTTTGTATAACCTTTATTCATTTTCACTTGGGTGGGTTTGTAAACTTGTAAGTTTGAGTGTTCTTGGGTAAAATCACTTGTAAGTTTGAGAGAAGCTTTGACAAAATCTCTTGGGTTTTGAAAGCTTGGGAAGAAGCTTTTGTAAGAGTGAGCTGGGCACTCATGGCAACACCAGCAGCTGTGTAAAGAGTGTTACATAGTGGAATTCCTTTGAAAGGATTGAAGAAGAGAGGACGTAGGCAAGGTTGGCCAAACCTCTATAAATCTGGTGCTCTTCTCTCCTGTCTCTGTTTTGCTTATTTGCTCTCTATACATGCTTGCATAGATACATACTTTGATATATACTTTACTTGCTTGATCTACACTTTGATTAATCATTGCAAAAAATTCATAAACTGTTTTTAGTTGCAATTCTTGATAAAAATTCTATAAAACCCAATTCACTCCCCCTCTTGGGTTGCCTACTTGGGCCAACAAGGGAAGGAGAGAGAGAGAGTGAAAGACCCATGAGTGAGATCAGAAGGGAGAGGATCAAAAGGGAGAAGGAGGGAGGGAGAGAGACCCATGACTGAGATCAGAAGGGAGAGAAACAACGACTGAGAGACTAAGAGATATAGAGATAAACGACACGATCTTGGGTTTTTTCCCTAGTTAAAAACTCTATTTCAAATGGCGTTTTTAACTGGAAAAAAACGCTAATCAAATTAGCTTTTTTTTCTCTTAAAAACGCCATTTGAAATAACATTTTTAGGTGGTGAATATCGTATTCTATACACTTCGCATATTTCCCTTTTATTTTTTCCCTTATTTACTTAGAAGAAATACAATATAAAAACGCCATTTTTAATAAAAACACCTTTTGAAATGGCGCTTAACCTAGGATGCTAAATTAAATTGGATCAGCACCCAGGTTTGCAATAAAGTTCAAAAAAGCTTTGCGTCAGGTGAATTAGCCTCGATTCTTCGTGTTGCCAATGGAGTTGAAAAAGCTAACCCAAGGGTTGCTTATCTTTGTAAGTTTTTTTCTTTTCACTGTGTTTTTTTATACACATGCATACATGTATGTTTATTTAGTGTTTTAATTTTTTACATTGTGTAAGAATTGGAGAATGGCGATTAATTAGTGTTTTTGAAATTATTTTTCTTGCTTTTATGAGAAAAAACACAGTGCCTTTTGGCTTTTAAAAGAACTAATTGCACTCCCAAGAAGCCAAGTGAACTGTAAGGAGATTTTGGTGTGTGTTTGAGTGTGCCCGTTGCTTGCGCATTTGTGTGTGCATTGTACAAGTCCTGGAGCATGTGGATAGTGGCAATGAAGAGATGTTCATTCCACTATTTTTTAGCATTAATTGCAATTTCTGAGGAGTACTAACAAATTTGGCTCAATGCATTAAGCTCTAGGAGGGTTGATTAATAGTTGCCTTGAAGTGGGGATGAATGACCTAATCTAAAAATATTAGGGACTTGAAAACCTTGTTTTGCTAATTTCTTATTCAATTTGAACACATCAAAGACATAAAATAATAGCTAGTTTTTGCTAAATGATAGATATAATGGCCAAAGTAGCACTAGCTCCTCCAAGGATTTTCACAGAGACATGCGCCATCAGGCGCAGCCCTAGTGTGCCCTGGCACGACCAATGTGCTTCATGACCATTTGCTCAGACCGGAGACATGCGCCATCAGGCGCAACCCCAGTGCGCCCTAGTGTGCCCAACTTAGTTCAATCCATATGCCTAGTCTAGTAGCATACGCCATCAGGCGCACTTGATAGCGCCTTGGCGCAGTGTTGGCCCAGCTCAGACCTGTCTTGTCATAACTTTTCTGCTTCGAATAAGATGTGCCATAAAGTGACTTTTAGGCTCTCTTGGAACTTAACAACATCGCTTGTGTCTTGTTAATTACTTGTGATGTTGTGTGTGAGTTGTTTTAGATTCTCTATTGCTTGCACGTGCATGAAAATGAGTACAGACCTATTCACCCCCCACCCGTCTCTAGGTCCATATATGATACTTTAAGAACTTCCTCAGGAATACTTGTTTTCTCATCTCCTTCCACTTAGGGGAATCACATTCTATGTCTTAGAATCTCCCAAATGAAGGAATGAAGGAGACTTGGAATGAGGTTCCCATTTAAACATATTGTAATTGTTTGATTAATTGGTTTTCTATAGGATATCTCATGTCTATTGAACTTGCATATCTTGGAAAAAGTAAATGCTGCTTTTCTATAAGATGGGTTTTTTGTAATGTCATTATGCCTTCTTAGCGTAAATATTGAGTACAGTGTTGTAAATATAATTTTATTCTACCGTCAGTTCCAAGTGAATGAAGCAATCCTTAAAAAACGGAATCATTGTTTTTTTTTTTGGTTGACTATACGTGTCAATATTGCTTTTATGGCCACGTCCATATTTGCTTTGAATTTTTTTCCCCTTTTTCCATCAGACTGTTTCTGTCAGACGGCAAAAGTTCAACGCAGATTTTCCACCCGTGTTTTGGCTTGTAGGAAAAATATATATGGGAGTACATAATACCTTTTGCGGATAACAATACGATGTACGAATTGTCTTGCTTATTTTACGAGTCATCACACAACACATGCAATAGACCAAGAATCAATCCAAGATCTCCTTTGTGTCTTCCTCGTTGTACAATAGAGGGGTACTAGAGTCCACTATTTACACACGTTTCAAATCCTAAGGCACTAAGATGGTAACCCTGGAGAGAGCTAGAGAGAGAAATTAATTGAGAGAGAGAATTTGTATCTTATAATACATTAGTTATTCTCCTCATACAATCTGTGTTTAACATATATACACCATGATAAAGATAAGATCTATTTATCTTTATCTTTTAGGAGTTTAAATTTAATAAGGATAGCTTACTATCTCCTTATCAATAGGAGGTGATATATATTGAATATATACATGTACCCATGTGGACATACCGTGGGCCCCATGCAACATCTTCCACTTGGACACAAGGGGCATCCATAATCTCATCTCATAAATCTCTCATCCTGTTTAGCTCCTCATACAAGAAAATGGAACGTGTGACAGACGAGAAAGGTATTGGTGAGGAATTCTATATTAAGTTACCATCTAACTAATATAACAATACAACTCAATCATCTCGTGTATACCCCAAATTACCAAACCATACCAGATCTTATACCTCTAACCCCTCCTATAACTAATACAGAGTCATGCAAGACCTCTCAATGCATTTATGTTCGTGATCATATCAAAAACTAATATTAACACAATCACCCGGGTTATGAGCAACAAATTATGAGTGTGATGTCAAATGATCTTTCCTTAGCTACTTATATCAATCCATCTAAACTCAACTACTTTCCTAGACATACTCTGCTGGATCGTATTCCTTATAACCCTTGGATAACATGCTAAAGTAGCAATATCAACTTTCAAATTCATGACATAATTCTAAGTCTCAAGGGGTATAGACTTGGACTTAAAGTCCATAGGGCTCACACTATGACAAAGCAAGGATCTATTCTATCACTCCCACAATAGTAGTCTTACAACACATACAGTATAATATGTATGCTATAATGGAGCTCCCACTAAGGGTCTATCACACTCTAACAACATACAGATCTTAGTCTAGTCATTCTCACCAACGCCTAACTTAAGCTTATTGAAAATCTTGTCGCGCCCCGATTTTAGGTCCAAGGCCCTTTCGATTCAGAGACAAATGCACGGAACTCTGTCACTAGAACTCTTCCTCCTAGAAGGACAAGTGCGACTAGGTTTGAATTGATTTGATTAAGGGCTTCTTAGAAAAATAGGAGTTGCCACCTAACTTGATTAAGGTGAGTTAGGGTAACTAAAACTAAGTGTTAATTCGAAGATTAAACTTGGGGTTTGTGGAAAAGATTTTAAAAACTCCCTCAAGAGAGGGTTTTTAAGAAAATAGGTTGTTTGGCAATCTTTGGAAAGATTTAAGCCCTTTTTTGAAAAATAACTCCATTTTGGCCTTTCGAAAACAAAAATCCATGGTCCGAGGATTGGTTACGTGTAGGGAAGATATCCTAAGATCATCACCCTACCCTGCCCTTTCAGTACCTACATGTCTATTCACCCTTTTATTCGTTCACTAGAATAATCGGTTACCATTGTCCACTTAAAATTCACTTTTAGAATTTTAAAAACAGGGTTTAGTCATCACTTTTTGGATGAATGATGCATGATGCAAGCTTTTGGAGAAGTTAGGGAGACGTGGGAGTTTTGAAGGATTTTGAAATGAAAACTTTGAATTGATTAGAATTTTTGAAAAGGGGATTGGAGTTGAAATAGAAGTTATGATCACACCATTTTAGGTTGCCTACGTATCTCATTTGGCGAGAATCAGGTCATTCGTAGTTCGGGCAAGGGCCTGATGGAAAATAGGCGTATTAAGGCCTTTGGAAAGTTTGAAGACACTTTGAGGTCTTTGGAAACATGTCTTGAAAATTTTGGTTTGAAACTGGATGTTGGAATGTTCTTGGAATGGAACTTGAAATTTTTTGAAAACATTTTTGAAGTGTTTTGAAGGCTTTTTGGAGCAACTCAAGGGAGTTTTGGAAGATGCTTTGAAGTAACTCAAGAGAGTTTTGAAAATATTTTGTGGTCATGTTTTGAAAACCTTAGAGGTATGATTTTGGAGTGTTAAAAAGTTTTTAAAAATGGTTTTTGGGAACACCTAGGGCTTTGGAACTCTAATATGGACAACCTTGGAGGTTGTTTTTGATATATCACCGTCCTTTGGAATTCTTAACCATGGAAAGGGTGGGGACACCTTAGGGTTGTGAGTTCTTGAAAACATTTTTGGGAATGCTTTGAAGATAGAGTGTGGGGGGGATTTGAAATGGTTATGGAGTTGATTTTTGAAATCTCAAGAATGTAGCAGGTTTTGGAAGGATGGGTAATGAGAATAATTTTAAATAGGGAGAACCTTAAAAAGAGGTCCATGAGTTGGAACCTTCAAATACACTAACCTAAGTTGGGTTGGTCTAAGGTTATGGGTGACCTAAAGTTAACTAACTCAGGTTAGGTTAACCTAGGGTTAAAGTGGCCTTGGGTTAATTAACTTGGATTTGGTTAACCTAGGGTTGGAAAACTAGGGTCAAGTTAACCTAGGGTTGAGTAACTAGGGGTCAAGTTAACCTAGGGTTGGACAACTAGGTTCAAATTAACCTAGGGTTGGATAACTAGGGTCAAGTTAACCTAGGGTTGGATTGGAGGGTGGTTTTGAAAGGTGATTTTATGCATTTGGAAAAGAATTTTGGAAAACAAATCATGTCATGAAAAAGACTTTGGTAAACAACCTTTTTGAAGATCATTTCCATGAAAATTTGACTCTAGTCAAGAGTATGATTTATATGGTTGATGTTTGGAGACCATTCAAAAGAAGGTTTCCTTGTGACCATTATAACCATTATCTTGATAAGAGTATGGGGTTTAAGAGTCAATATGGTGATGGCAACCTTTGAAAAAACCATTGTTAATATAAAGATGGAGATAATGAATTTTTTAAAAACCATTTTGGGAAAAAAGAATTTGAAAGCCATTTTTAAAGGAAACCATTCCAATAAGGTGGGATTCATATGGCCAAGTAAAAGGGAGACCACTTAAGAGAGGGTTCCATGGGGCCATCCCAACCACTAACTTAAGAGAATGGAAGCCTTGGAAATTGGAGAGTTTGAAGGCAACTCTTATGCAAGTTGAAATGCAATAATGTGCAAGTATGAGCTAGGGGTTAGTGGGAGATTTTTTAAGGCATGATTTCTAAGGTCTCACCCTAAACTTCAAGGAACCAACTCTTGGAACCATTTTGAGAGGAATATTAAACTTGAAAATGGCATGGAAATAAGAGCAATGCAAGCTTTGTAGCACATGGTTAGAAATATAAAAATGAAGCCAAGTACATAAGACATGATCAAGTTAGCAAAATGCAAGGGGGTCATGAATACATACAAGGCTTTTAGGCTACACCACATAATCAATGGGCTCTTAGGTCATACCATCTTAAAATAGGCTAGTGAGAGATCCCCCTACACGGTGGCTCCCACTAGCTTTCCTCTAAGCATAAACTAAGAGCCTTCTTGGCTCAAGCATGCAAGAAAGGGGGGTTGAAGACGGGGATTAAAATAGAGAATAACCTAAGTAGGCTAGGAGGGAGAAGAGAAGAGTGGGGGAACACAAAAATATAAAAGAGATACCACATTTTACCTTCAACACACTTGTAATCTTCAATGGATGCCTTGACTTGAATTTAAATGGCTTCAAATAGGCCTGAGAGGCTGGAAGGTGATGTTTAATGGTGTATAGGGCTATGTAAGTGAAGTGTATGGGTTAGAGGGAGGTAGTATCTAGCCTAAGTGTTGGAAGAGTGGAATGTATGTAAAGATTCGAGGTTCTGGAGCAGTTTCAGCAGAGCTTCGCATCAATTTTCGGTTCTGGAATATGCAAAGGGCGAGGCTGGTATTTATTGGCAAAATCTTTGGACACTGGCGCAAATAGGACATGTGTCGATACTATTCCATTGGCAAAATGCCATGTGGCACCCATTGTACTGGCTAAATCTTGACGGTTGATCGAAATTTGGTCGATCTGATCAAAATCTGGGCGCATGTAGCATATGCTCTGTCACCAAGAGTGTTTGTTTAAATTTTACCTTGATAATTAAGCCAACTAGGAAGGTTTCGGGGGAATCGATTGCATCCATGGTGTTCGCCTAGGGTTTCTCATGAACTTTAGCGTTTTCGAGAAGTTGGAATGATGTTCGAAAGTGTGGGATATTGTCTCAGGAAACGTGCATAAAATGACATCTTTGCGAAGCGTTTGTGATACACTTTATGGGGATTTGAAAGTAGCTGTTTTCGTATTACATGATCGAGGCCTTTGAGAAGCGATCTCTCCTATCAGACCATACCGGTGGAAAGTACTCTGGCAATACTTTCAGGAATTTCCTAATTTACACATTTCTCAAGTCGTTTGATGGTGCATTATGATCTAGGAATTGACAAAAAAGTCAACCTTGGCAGAGCGTTTGCGAGACGCTCCAAGAGTTGCCGAAAATTATACTTTTCGAGCTATACGATGAGGAGCTTTGGGAAGCAACCTATCTGATTGAGCCGTATCGATGGAAACATCTACGAATGAGCTTTTAGGAATTCTTTGGTTTACGCATTTCTCGAGTCATTTGACAGTGCGTTATAACCGACGAATCAGGAGAAAAGGTAATTTAGGCGAAGCGTCTGTGAGACGCTCCAGGGAACTTTTATCGAGTCATGGGTGTTTAGTGTCATGAGGTCTTCCTTAGGTTAAATAGGAGTATATGACGAGATCTGCCATTCAGTAACCTAGGACCAGTGTTGTTTTGGGGCGCGTTCGGGTCGTCAGGGGTGAAATGGTTATTTTGGCTGGTTTAGGCCGAAAATGGTCACGAATGGATCAAAATGTCATGTTAAGTGTGCCGGGTCTTTCAGGGATGTTTTCAAGAGATTCTTTTACCGTTCAGTGGAGTTTGTGTAGTGTCGGGGCGTTTAGGGGTAAAACGGTCATTTTGACCGGGGTCAACCGGAATAGGACCAGAATTGGACCGAATGGCGTGTGGGGTATGCCTGATTGCTTAGTAGCACTTTGGAAGGGTGGAGTTACCGTTTTGAGAGATTTTAAACTTTCCCAAAACGTGCCTGGAGGCCCAAGGGGCAAGTTTGGTCATTTTTCACCGAGTTGGGCTAGCAGGCGCCGGTGTTGACCTAGGTGTTGGTTCCCGAGGCCGCATGGTCTCAAAAAACTACCTATGCGGTGTTGGTCCCTAAGAACACTTGGTCTTAGAGAGTTACATATAGTGTGGTGTTGGTTCCTAAGAACGCCCGGTCTCAAAAAGCTATCTGTGAGGGTGGTGTTGGTCTCTGAGAACGCCTAGTCCCGGAGAACTACCGAATGACGGACATTCTACATTGGTAGGTTAGCAGATGCTAGAAGTGAACCATCTAGAATTTGATAGGGAGTTAGTCCTCGAGATTGCCCGATCTCGGGAAGCTACCCAGATGGCGTTGGTTTTCGAGACCCCTCGGTCCTAGAAAGCTGCCTGAAATGATGCTTATGGCTTCATTTGGGCTTTGTGGGCCTGGAAAGTGACTAGTTGACTGGATTTTACATTGAAAGACTCGTCTTGAGCTTGCATGTGTTGTGATGTTTGAGAATTGGGTCTGATCGGGCCGAAGATTACCAAGCGGGCAAAAATGGGGTGCTTACAAATCTCACATCCAGCTTTTTATAGGCTTCATGAAGATGTGGATAACTCCATGTTCGACTCATACAGTCTCATCTTAGCTCTTACTAAGGTGACATTTAAATAAATAAACATTAACTCTTGCTCACTTTCTAAGCGCCAAGGAGATCATATTATCATGGTACCTATGTGATCATTTAGTGTCTTATCTTGCTCATTATCTCAGCGCTGGGGCGATCGCCCGTGTGAGAAGGTCGTTCGTAAATGCTAGTGACATCTACTTATAATACAAGATATGTGCACTAGCTAAATCAAGTATCAATTATGCCCATTAAATGAAAACTCATCTCATAATGCATAAAATACAATCCCAAGCATCCAATAAAATAAGCATGTCAAACCCTATGTAATCCCAGACCCCTAACATGCCTATGAAAAACATCTCTGGCAATAGGTTTGGTCAATGGGTTAGCAATCATATCGCTAGTGAAGACATGCCTGAGGAACACTTGCCCTTGTGCAATGATGTCTCAAATAAAGTAATATCGAGTATCAATGTGCTTAGTCTTACCATGGTACTTGGGATCCCCTGCATAAGTTATAGCAGCCGTGCTATCATAATAAATCACAACTACCTCGTCAAGATATCCTGTGATACTGAAGCTCTGTAAGAATCTCCTCAACCATATAGCCTCCTAAACAGCAGTAGTACATGCCATATACTCTGACTCCATGGTGGATAGGGAGACACACTGTTTTTTCTTACTACACCAAGAAATAGCACCACCTCTGAGTATAAAGGCATAATCTATAACAGAATTATGCTCATCTCTATCAGCGAATCCATCTGCATCACTATATCCAACCAATCTGAGACTACCACCTTGGTAGCATAAAACGAGGTCTACAGTCCCTTGCAAATACCGGAATATCCTCTTAAATGTAGCCCAATGCGTAGCTCCTGGATTACCAGATATCGACTAACCATATCAATTACAAAACATATGTCAAGTTGAGTACACATCATAACATACATTAGATTGCAGACTGCATTGGCATATGGAACATTGGCCATTTGATTCTTCTCTTCCTCTGTCCAAGACACTGCTCAATGCTAAAAATTTGATCCTTGTCCATTGGAATGTCTATTGGTCTCGAATATTGCATACGAAATCGTTCTAAAATCTTCGTTATGTAAGTCTCTTGAGATAAACTAAGAAGCCTCTTAGACCAATCTCTTGAGATCTTAACCCCAAGCACATAATCCACCTAACCTATGTCTTTTATCTCAAGTGTGGAGGACAGCCACTCTTGAGTGGTGACAATCATCTCCATGTCATTTTCAGCTAACAAAATGTTGTCCTCATAAAGCGAGAGAATAAGAAACTTATTCTTACTCTTTTTAACATACACACGATGGTCCTCTTCAATCATCGTGAAGCCCGTAGAGATAATGGCTTAATGAAACTGAAAATACTGCCTAGACGATTGTTTTAGGCCATAGATGGAGTGTTTCAAGCGACAAACCTTATGCTCTTGTCCCTTTGCTTGAAAACTAATGGGCTAATCCATATAGATCTCCTCGTCTAGGTCTCCATTGAGAAATGTTGTCTTCACATCCATTTAGAACAATTCCAAATCTAAATGTGCAACGATAGCTAGAATTAGGCAAATGGAGGCAAATCTCACCACAGGGGAGAATGTCTCCTCATAGTCTATACCTTCTTGTTGGGTATAACCTTTCACCACAAGACGTGCCTTATATCTTTCAATTGACCGATTAGCCTTACGCTTGTTCTTTAAAACCCATTTGTTGCCAATGGTCTTGCGCCTAGGCGAAGATCAACCAACTCCCATACATTATTCTTAGTCATTAAGCTCATCTTTTCCTGTGTAGTAACTAGTCATTTCTCAGAAACAGGTGAAGTTATAGTTTCAGTATAAGAAGCTGGCTCATCCGCATCCATAAATATACTTATAAAGGACTCTCCTTCAATATCAAAGCGGCGGTGAGGAACTATTCCTCGAGGGCTCCTAGATAACTGTGAATCATGAGAGTCATCTAATGGTATACTCCCACTAGGTAAAGGATCAATCCCATTGTGTTTGGCAACTACAGGATGAGGTTGGGATTTCTCACCATGCCAATGACATAAAGGTGCGTCTCCTTGGCGTTCCTCTAACTCATAGAGTTCAAGATCCTTTTTAACTTCACCAATGCTTGGGAAATCCTCCTATAGAAAATCAACATCGCATGACTCAATCTCAGTCATTGCCCTATCTAGGTGTTTATCGTAAATAACATAGCCCTTAGAATGTTCTGAATATATAATAAAAACACATGTATTAGCTCTAGGGCCCAATTTCTCATACTTATGGGAGGAATTGTGAACATACCTAGCAAATCCCCATGGGTGCAAGCCATCCAAGTTAGGTTTCTCGCATTTCCATAACTAATATGAAGTGGTAGGAATTGACTTTGAAGGCACTCGGTTATGGATATAGGCGGCAGTCAAAAGAGCATCCCCCCATAAACTTATCGGGAGGTTTGCTTATGCCATCATTAACCTAACCATATCTAGAAGAGTATGATTTCTTCTCTCTGTAACACCATTTTGTTGTGAAGTACCAGGAATCGTTAACTACTTAGGTATCCCCTTTTTTTTACATATATCTTTGAACTGATCAGACAAATATTCTTAATCTCTATTAGTTCAAAGAACTTTTAAACTCTTCTATTTCTAATTCTCAACCTTTGCTACAAAGCATTTGAAACAATCCAAAGTTTCGTAGTTGTGAGACAACAGAAACAATGAACCAAATCAAGACAAGTCATCTATAGATATAATAAAGTAGGACACGCCATGTCGTGCCTTGACATTCAATGGTCCGCATATGTCAAAATGGACTAGCTCCAACGGATGAGAAGCCCTAATTACCTTACCAAAAGGCTTTTTGCATAACTTTCCAGCTAAATAAGGCTCACAAATAGGTAGGCTTACTTTGGCAAGAGAGCCCAAAGACCCTTCTCTAGCTAGTCTAGCCATTCTTCCTTGACCTACGTGAGCAAGTCTAGCATAATTGAATCAGACATCACATAAGAAGAAGAAGATGCAACACAAATAACATAAATATTTGAATCCAAATCCAACATAAAAAAATCATCATGTACCATGACCATAAAGCTCACTACCAAGATAAATAGACAAAATACTATTCTCGAATTGGAAAGAAAATCCTAACTGCAATAATAAAATGATTGAAAGTAGATTATATTAGACAGTGGGTGCATGAAGCACATCATGAAGGAGTAGATTGTGCCCAGTACGCATCTTGAGCTAACAAGTTCCAACTCCCAGGAGATCTTCTTATGCTCCATTTCCCATAATCACATGATGTCTACCGTTGGGATTCAATGGTAATCTACATATCTAACTCTATCTCTTGCTATATATTTGGTTGCTCGTGTGTCTACAATCCAACCAAGGAGACAATGAGTCACAAAGACATGTGAGCAAACAAAAATATTAAGAGAGCTAGAATCAGGGTTTACCTTCTTCGGCTCAGTACAATCTTGAGCAAAGTTGTCACGTCCCGAAACCTAGCTTATGCGGATTTAGGGTGCATGACCGGCCAGTAGCTTAACTACCCAAGGCCGCATTTCATTACCCGGTTGAACACCTGTGCATTTATCATTTAAAAGATACATAATTGCAGGATTTGAAACTTTATAAACGTAAATTAAAACGTGTGTCATACATAACAGAGCTGTGCCTAATCTCCAAAACATAATCATTTTGTAAGGTGGGCCTATTGAAGGCCACTACAGTTATACCATTATAACATTACAAAACATTAGGGTCCAACCCCTAAATTAGTACATAACATAACGCTCGTGGGCCGCAATCCGAATGTCCATGTAATGGGCCTCCTTCAAGGCCTCCCAGTTTGTTCACCTGAAAACATTTTTAGAAAAACATAAGCTAATGCTTAGTGAGTAACAATAATGCGTGAGCATAAAATACCATATGCTACATTTATATTTAATGTATATGACAATAAAGATACATTTATGCATAAGTGGCATGAGCTTAGAATCGCATGAGTATAATCTTAAGGACACTTGAAGCATAGGCTTTTATATTATAACATTTCATCATTTCTAAAACGTAATGTGGAAGAAGAGAGGCAAGTGTGTTATAGCATGAACTATTTAAGCGTAACATAACTTATCATGAGTATAACATACCGTATCTTGTAAGCGTACATCTTGGGTGACCGGATAATATATAACACATCAAATATTACCATTCTTAGTAACTCATCAAGCATAGTCTTGGAAACGTAGGCAAGATAAGTATCACATTCGAATACTAATCATAGCATCATAAGAGTGAGACATAACACATAACATGACTTCGTAAGGCATAACACGACTACCATAAGCATACCGTGACTTTATACTGTAAGGCATTTCATAATATTGTAGAAAGGAGAGATATATCGTGGCATTAGATCTTATGGAAACATACGTAACTTGTTGTGAAGCATTAGGACAAATCATATTTCTCATTCTAGAGCATAAGTATATTACATCTCTATATCCGAGCTAGGCTCCACATAAATAACCTTAAGGGTCATGTATTGGGCTCTTTAGGCTAAGAACTTAACCATGTACAATATTGCCCGCTTTGGTGCTTCATGTCACGCATGTGCCTACCTCACGGTTTTAAACGCATTGCGATGGTAACACTTCGCCCTGCCTACTCCCTCGGGAGCGCTTGAGCTATCTAAGTACTCAGTACAATACTGTCCATTATGGCTCGCACCTGCCTACCCCCTTTCAGGCGCTTGGTCTCAACCACACGGTACATATAAGGCTCTTTAGGCCAACATTAGATTATCCATTCTGGCTCGCACCTGCCTACCACTTTTCTGGGCGCTTGGTCTCAGCCGTACGGTACACATGAGACTCTTTAGGCCAACATTAGATTGTCCGTTCTAGCTCGCACCTGCCTACCACTTTTCTGGGTGCTTGGTTTCAACCGCACGGTACACATAAGGCTCTTTAGGCCAACATTAGATTGTCCGTTCTGGCTCGCACCTGCCTACCACTTTTCTGGGTGCTTGGTCTCAGCTGCATGGTACACATAAGGCTCTTTAGGCCAACATTGTAACCATGAAGGTCACGCATAGGCTCTTTAGGAAAATCATAAGAGATATGCTCAGTTATGGTAACCATAAAGGTCCCATCTAGACTTTTAAGCCAAGGGATGTCTCCCAACATGGCGATAGATTATTTCGTGTCCCCTATCGCAGGACCATTGTTGCTAGTTTAAGGTCTTGCCACGAAAGACCTTACATGTTGATGATTTATTTCACGTTCCCCATCCTAGCACTATCGGGCTAGATTAAAGTCTTGCCACGAGAAGACCTTGGGTTAGAGTTGTACGTTAGAAGTCTTACATCTACTTTATGTAAACATTCTAGCCCATGGGTTCTAATTCATAACATAAGTATGGCTTGCATGCATTTCAAGGTATGCCATTTATACTTAAACATGAACATTGATGCATTGAAAACATATGAAAATCATTGCATGATATGTAATTGAACTTAAAACATTTTGTAAGTAATAGGGTTTTACTCATGGCATATCGTTACTCACCTCTCTCCGATAGAATGGATGTTAAACAAGGTGTTCCTACACAAAATGCACATAGAAGTATGGAAACATCAATATAAGACTCCAAGGTAAAGCAACAACGTAAAACGAGAACATAAGGTTGAGGTTTAAACATGAAAGCCGGGACATTGACTCCTTAATTGCATCTCAACCACTTCTCAAGGAAGATTTTGCACTCTAGGTTAGTTTCATTTGAAAATAAGCTTAAAGGGCTTTAATTTGATAGGTCATGGGCTAAGAACACATTTCGGATGAAGAAGTCATGCCCTATAGAAAATGGACTAAAGTTTTGGAAGAAGAATATTACTGGCAGAATTTTGGGTCAATTTCAAAATTCAATATCTCACAATCTGTAAGGAATTAGAGTGCAAACTTTATATGGATACAAAGGTCTATGAGTCTACTTTCCAAAACTTCAAACAGTGCGTCAATCTGAGTTTTCTAGAGAAAGTTATACCTGTTTTACAAAATAGTATTTGAGCTGAAAAATGAAACCAGGGGCTGGGCAAAGGTGTCGGCTCCAGAAGCAAAAGAGTCACCTTCTAAGCTGAAGAAATGAATTTGGGAGTTCTCTGGGCAAAAGTGTCGCCTCCGGAGATTAAAGAGTCGCCTCCTGAGCTGAAGAAACAAATCTGAGAGTTCACTGGGACAAAAGTGTTGGCTTAAAAAATAAAGAGTCGCCTCCCAAGCTAAACGAATAAATCTGGGAGTTCACTGGGACAATGAGTTGCCTCCAAAAACCAAGGAGTCCACTCCAAAGCTAAATGAATAAATCTGAGAGTTCACTGGGACAAGGAGTCGCCTCCAAAAAACCAAGGGGTCCACTCCAAAGCTAAAAACCCAGATTTTAACCCGAAAATCTCCAAACCTCACTCAAATCAAAACCAAACTCCATCAAAATTCTCACAAACTCTTCCAATGCTTCTAGGGTCCAAAGATTGACCTAAGAAGACCACAATAACTCAAAATTAAACACTTTAAACAAGAAAATCGAAGGCATCTAGGATTTTAGGAATCCAAGCCCTAACTTGCATAAGCTGGGGGTTTCAATCCCAAACTCTCAAATCTTTCAATAGGGTTTACAATACTCTATATTTAGCCACTTTGGGACTCAAAAGAGTCACCCACAACAATCTGATAATACAACTCACAAAGATAGATACATACACATATATAATTACAGGAGGAGGTGAAACCCTACCTTTCTTCAAGCTTGCCTAAGTCTTCTAATGGCTTCAATCTCTTCCTTTACCTTCCTTCAAGCTCTTCTTCCTTCAATCTCCCCTGCCCTCTTTCTCTTCTCTTTTCTCCCTCTCTCAACCGATCGGGTGTCTGTGTGTGTGATTTTGTTTTATGTGTATATAAGAGTGTATAAAATGACACACATGGGAATAATCCCATGCGTCTCACCCTATAGGCTTAAGCTACAACACCAGCTCCCATTGGTCATTCTTGACTCAAATAAGGCAATAATTAATATTAAACAATGCAAATACTAGAAATTCTCATTAATATAAATAAATAGAGGTTCGGGATATTACAGAAGTGATCCAATTGTCCACAGTTATAGCATTTCAACTTGGACTTATCTTTCTTCCCACCACACCTGCCTCTGTGGCATTTGGATACTCTACCATCCATTGGCGCTAGATTCTTTGATTTTGCTTGTTTAACTCTACCTCGCTGTCCATTATGTTGGGTTTGTAGCCCATACGATGTCCAGCTTGGGCGACAAGTGTAGTGTTACAGATCGCATCAATGTGCTTTGCCCCAAGCTCCAAATGACGAGATATGTCATCAAGGTTCTTGATCCACTCATTGTGCCTGAGCATAAGTTTCACCTGTCCCCATATAGGTTCAGGTAAGGACTAGATGACAACTAGAATTTACTGCTCGTTTGTGAGATTGTTGTCAGCTGCTTTCATCTCTCTGATCATAGCAAACATCACCCTAAGGTGCTCAGTCATAGTATGCTTTAGGTCCATCACATATTGATTAAATCTCAGAGTCAAGGCACGCAGCCAAGTGGCAGTGGTGCCATCATACTTAAGACGCAACTGTTCTCACATTTCTGTGGCAATGAGAAATTTCTCAAATTTTCCCATGAGGTCATCATGCATGCAACTTAGCATAGCAAAATGCGTAGTTCTGTCCCTCTTAAACTAAGTGTTATAAGCCTGCTCATTACTGTAATGATGGGCCGTGCTGCCTGAGTCAGGCAGAGTCATGCTGTTGGTCAGATGGTCGAGCAACTTTTGCTTGTTGAGAAGGTACTGAACCTTCCTCTACCAGATATCATAGTTCTTGCCATCAAGTTTCTCTCTCTTATTAAGGTCAGCAATTACGTTCTTTGAGGCCATTGCACTACATACATTGTGCAAGGAATTAATTAGGCACATATCTGTAATATTTTTATCCTAAATCCAATTAGACCACAAAATTCTTTCTTACATCAAAAGATCAAAATTTTCTCATTTTTAGGTGCTAGGAATTATCTCCTATGATGTAAGAATAAATTAAGTGTATAATTAATTTAGAATAAAATATAAGGACCAATTTTCACTTTCCACAATGTCTAATTACATGCATACAGGAAAAATGAGCCCAAATAAAGATTCCATTGGCAATTTGGTGCATCATGCTAAAATAATTTAATATTTACAAATTTGATGTGAAACACATCTCCTTACAAAGCTTCTCATAAATAATTAAAAAATTACATCCCTTTTAACAAATGAGAAAAACCTACTACATCATATCTAATAAACAATGAGCAAATTGGGATGCCACACCTCCTTTGTATCTAATGAATTATTTTGTAATATCAATATTTAAATGACATACATTCAGCACATGAGCACCTCAAAATACCGTTGTCACCTCCATTCTATTTCATACATAACATACATTGGTCACTTGAATAGAGGGTAACCACACTCACTACCTATGGGATTGGGTACATGATCCAAAAAATAATCCTATTGTGTCAAAACATAGTGTGCCCATGTGGCACGCAAAATATCACATCATTATGCAATATATAATTAAACAAATATGATCATAAATAATTTAAATGCTACTACTGCAACAAATATGACAAAATGACCCTAGAAAAAAAAAATTAGAACCATTAAACTATTTTAAAACTCAATTAAAATAATTTTCTTTAAAAATATCATTTATTTATCTAGAAAATAATAAAATATTTTTCTAAATGCATTTACATCAAACAAAACACATAGTTGTGACGTACATGTCAAAACGACTTCATAGAAAAAAAATCACGTCAAAAATAAAGTTCGATGGGCCTATATGAATAGCACAACGCATGCATGTAAGTTTTATAACATTGAAGCGCCAGATGTCATGTGCTTATTGGCTCTAGCTGCACAGGAAGCCTCACATACACACACTCTACTAGTCTCACATGCACGCAGAGACCAACCATCACTGGTGCATGATGCGAGCAATGACATCAACAAATGATGTCAGTAATTGGCTTATCTTAACGGTGGCTTGCGGCTTAAATGGCTTGGCGGCTTAGTAGGTTATGGATGTTGCCAAGAAAGACATGAACCTACATCACACGTGACAAACATGCATAATCAACGGGCAAACCCAAATTTTGACAGATTCAATATACTACAAGTGTTACCTCGGTCCTTTGTATCTCACTCATCAGAGATCGGTTTTTCATAAAAATTATATGGATAGAAGGTTCTCGTGACATAGAATATATCTATTTAAATTTTAGAGTTTGAAAAACTGATTTTTTGATCCAAAAATAAGGCCAAAGTTTTAGGTTTAACACAAGTTTTCGGAAACTTTAAATCAAGATTTCTCTCAAATCGTGTAACAACAAATTATGAAAATTTTAAGGTAAGTTCTTGACACTATAAGGAACATTCTGATATAAATTTTGACACCCAAAACTTAGTATACATAAAAATTCCATTAACACCCAAAGGGTATTCATGCATACAAAATATTCATATTCATAGCATAATATATAGGCGAAAACAAGCATGGTAATGCTCTGATACCAATGTAGGAAAAATATATATGGATATATGGAATACCATATACGGATAACAATACGATATACGGATCTTCTTGCTTGTTTTATGAGCCCTTCAAGTAACAAGTATAATACACCACGAATCAATTTAAGATCTCTTTTGTCTTCCTCGTCGTACAATAGAGGGCTACTAGAGTCCAATATGAAGAACGTACGTTCCAAATCCTAAGGCACTGAGATGGTAACCCTAAAGAGAACGAGAAAGAGAAAATAATTGAGAGAGAGAAGTTGTATCTGATAATTCATTAGTCATTCTCGTGATACAATCTGTGTATAACATATATATACTATGATAAAAAAAAGACCCGCTTATCTTTATTTTCTAGGAATTTAAATCTGATAAGGATAACTTATTATCTCCTTATCAATAGAAGGTAATATATACTGAATATATATATGTGTGCTCAAGTGGACATATCATGGGCCCCATGCAATATGGCTGATCAAGGGATTGATCTGCCTCACGTTTGTCTCCAGTCTTGCTACTCTAATTTCTCTCCACCATCTGACGAATCAGGATATTGTAGTTTGCATTCTTACCTTCATGCCAACCGGATGGGGTTTGCTTCTGGTCAGTGAAGTATTTCATTCCCCTTGCATTTATTTATGTGTAGTTTTGTTTACTTTAGGAGTAACCAAGGATCAAAATTTCATTTCGAGAGGTTGTTTCGGTTGACTTGGAAACGAAAATGTTTCAGAAACCATTCAGAAATGTTTTGAATGTTTCAGAAACATTTCAAAAGTGGCAAATATTAAAATATAATATTTTGTATTTTTCTCAATGAAAATTGTACAACATCTATGAAAAGTTTTAAATTCGGGTTGACACAACTTATTGTTTTAGCATATAACATTGTATTTTGATGCATTTTTCTATATTCTAGTTGTTTTGATGGAAATAGTAGTGTTTCGTTATTCCACGAGTGTTTCGTTTCGGCCTCTTAGGAAACGAAAACGTTTCGGCCCTTTCGATGGAAACAAATGAATTTTTTTTTCCTTAGGAGTAACTAGCATCAAATTCTCTTAGTTTCAAACTTTGCATGGTTTAGCAAGTGACAGAGCTAGAACAGTGCAAGGTGGGCCACAACTTTACACTTCCTTAGGTGGGCTTCACATAGAAGATATTGATTGAGTTTGTAATATGTACTTGAGCATGCGTCTTAAGTGTCAGATTCGCCTTATTCTCATATCCAATGACTGATAGTAAAATCTTTATATTTTATCATAAACTTTTTTTATAAGGAAGTGTTTACAAGGTGCTATAGAGCATTTCATACATAATATAAGAGTTTGGTACATATTTATATGGGAAACTTGAATGACAAAGCTTTTTTGTTAGGTGAATATCTAACAATACTCATTGGACAAATATCGATACCCGTATCCTTACCCAAGTAAAATTTTCCACTTTTTAGGTGTAATTGTAGTTTTGCAAACTTCACTTCAGCATTGCCATATTATTTGCGCCACTCATAATTCTGCTAAAGTTCAATATTCAATGGATCTCATAATTTTTGTTGAAAGCAAATTGTATTATAACTAGGGTGGTCATCGCAGTTCGAGTACTGAAATTATATATTTACATATCTGCTTTGTTGTATTGGATATCAGAAGTGTGGATTTGTGGATTTGTATTATTACTAGGGTGGTCATCCCTTCCCTTTTTTTTTTTTTTTTCTCCCTTTCTTCCAGATTGCTCAAGCTTGCAAGCCTCTTGTACAATGAGCTGGGTTCTGGGGATTAGCTCGATCACTTGCTTGTTGCTATGAAATTGTGATGGGTTTCCTTGTTTTCACCCCGGTTGCATTTCTTGCCAGGCTTCCTTTTGTTTCAGAATTCCAGATTCATGTGCTGTTCAACCAAGGATTCAGCAGAGGTCTAGAAACTTCTAGTATTCTTGGGAAGGATGGCTCGTCTCATAAGAAGGATTAATTATAGTGCTTGATGCAGCAACCTTGATGTTAATTCTCAGTTAGCCAAAAAAAAATTATTCACAAAATTCCTCCATGGTAATTCTTTTGCTGAGGAAGCTGGTAAAAATAATTACTAGTTATGATAAACTCAAGGGTAACACAAAAGAATATATACAGGGAATACAATCACTATTTCATGTATAAATGGGTGTTTGTGTAGGTTGTAAAGATACATTCATTTCAACTAACTAGGGCTAGCATAGAAGGCCAAGATTCTGACTTCTCTTAAGGAGATTAAAGGTTCGATTTCCCATCTCCTAATTCCTTCCCTAGCTTCAGCCCTTCCCAATGTAATTCCTTCTCATGTACCAAAAAAAAGATACATTCATTTCCACTTAGAAACATGAAGTATTGGAATCAACCTCTATGTATGCTATGTTTGAAAATGGAAAGATTTTGAGCCCATAAGCAAGGAATTTTATAGTTAACAACATTACGGTGGTATTCAAGTCTCACCTAAATCACTGTGGACTTAACAGATACATGTGGTTTGTAGATAATTGCACGTATTTATAGTTTATGAAAAAGGTGTTTCATAAAACAATAAGATAATTTGTTTAGGGTTCACATCTCATTTTAGAGCATTTTTTAGAAAAATTTAGTTTCTTTTTAGACTTTTATCCTCCATACTGCTTTAGATAACGAATCTACACGTATCAACTGTAGTACTAACAGATCAAAGAGCAGCTAATTCTTGACACCAAATTTTAAATGTTCACACATAAGAAATAAAGGTTCCTCATTTGTTTCAAAGTTGATGATAATAGCTATCAGATTAACTTTAGTACACAAGGCACCTTTAGAGGAGTTGTATGGAGGAACTAGTCTTGAGGAAGCTGAACCCCTAGTCCTAACACTTGTGAGGCTGGAAACCGACCTATTGTAGGGGTTAGTTCGTTAGGGAAGACTCCGAAGCTAATACTGCCACTTTCCTTAAAAGAAGGTAGATTAATAATATTATTTGAGTAGGTTTCTTTTTTTTGGGGTTTAACTGAAAAGGAAGAATGGGCTTACGAGTCCACATCGAATAGGAAAATGGAGGTTTTGGGCCATATAAAAAGGTAAGACAGTTCCACCTAACAGCTTAAACTTTTGGGTTGGATGACAAGCACTTGATCCATGATAAGTGGTATCAAAATAGCCAAACTCCTTATCCGATTCTACGCCAAACGCTCAGGTAGAGTAGGTAAGTTGGTCTAACTCGCGATGAGGGTGTCGTGGATTCGGGTAGGAGAGTATGTCATGATCCCATATCGAATAGAAAGAGAGATGTTTTGGGCCATATAAAGAGAGTAGGCAGCATCACCTAATAGTTTGAGCTTTTGAGTAAGATGGCAAGTGCGTAGCCTGTGACAAGCTAAAGCATGGTGTCACAATCTCATATCGGATAGGAGGAGAAAGATCTTAGGCCATATAAGGGGGATAGACAGCACTACCTAATAGCTTAAGCTTTTAGGTCGGATGGCCAGCGCTCGACCCGTGATAAGTGTTATCAGAACAGCTTAATTCCTGATCCGATTCTATGCCAAGAGTTCAGGTATAGTTGGCAGGGTGGTCCAACCCGCAACGAGGGCATCGCGAATTTGAGTGGGAGAGTATGTCACGATCCTACATCAGGTAAGAATAGGAAGTCTTGGGTCGTATAAGAGGGGTAGGTAGTACCACCACCTAGTAGTTTAAACTTTTGGATCAGATGACAAGCATTCGACCTGTAACAACGGTCTTCAAAAATACTAGTCAAGAAGAATTTTTGAAATGGATGATATTCATATGATTCAGTAGCATCCAGTTGGCTACGAGATGCATGTTAAAGTTTTGAGTTTGATTTTCACTAGTAGGGCATTTGTATTATGACTTATGTGTAATTTTTAGATTTGTTAGAAATTTTTAAAGAGATGAGCATCGAGTGTAAAATGTTTCTCATAAAAAAGTTATTTCCTGTAGATTAGCAGAAGAAAAAAAAAAGAATTTTTTTACCCGTTTGGTTTCGGTTCTAATTCTAATTTTGTTTTTTGTGTTCTTTAAAATAAAAAGAAATTGAGAACTTTGTCTCATTTTTCATGTTCTCAAAAAAAAAAAAAAAAAAAACCAACAAAAACATCATTGTTTTCATTTTCAACTGAAAACAGTTATGATAACATAGAAAATATCTTTTTATTAATTCCTAAAATTAGGGTGTTTCTTCAAAAAAAAAAAAAAAACCTCCAAACAAGTTTTGAAATCATATTACAGAATGCATATTTGACAAAAACCGTTTTGTCATTCTAGCGAACTTTAAGAAACGACAACAAATCATAAAACAAACGGGTTTTCCAAGAAGTTCTTATTCTTCTTCCTTGACTGGTGGGCTAATTGTGTTTCCTTTCTCTTTTGCACGTTATAGTACAATTACGTAATTTGCTATTCCTCTTCTTATCTTTTCTTCACTTGTCACACAATATGACAAATTGAAGGAAAGATGTTTATTATGAGCAATGCTCTATTAAAGGTCAGTGGATTGGATATTGATTACTGTTTTTTGTGTTTGGAAATTGAAATTTAGAAAGTTTTACTTGTCAAGCAAGGGTGAACATAAGAAAATTATATTTAATTTGTATTAAATATTAATATATGAGTTCGTGATCATCTTTCTCTCAAGAAATTTCATTCAGGCTGCATTTGGATAAAAAATTTGATAAGAGAAATGAGAAAAAAAAATGCTAGAAAATTACATCATATATTTAATTATTAGAAAAAGTAAAAAATAAAATAACATAAAAAGGAAACAAATAAAAAAATTAGAATCTTCTATTTTATTCTCTTTTCTCTCTTTTCTCCTTTTCTTTTTTTCTTTTTCTTTTTCTTTTACCTTAATAAATTCGACTTCCAAACATAGCATCAACAGTTACTCATTCAAATTTAAAAATAAACTGTCTTTGTGAATTATTGTTATCATTTCATTTTCTTGTGAAGCTTGAATCTCACAACTACTTATGGCTAATTAATGGTTTCTGCTCTACAAGCTTATCTCATACAAAAAAAAAATAGTCTCTCTACACCTTGGAATATTGCCCATATCTGACCCTCCCAAACCTGCAATGACAGGATTTTGCACAGTAAATTGCTTTCATTTCTTCTTTTTTCTAGCGTATCTAAAACTCAAATTCCTTGGGAATCCAATGGAGCTACATTTGCCGAGGAATCTATACAAAGTTACAAACTACATCACATCCTTTGGGCCCTAGTGATAAGCATGTTCATAGCTCACTTATGTGCATGGATCCATGGTAACTAACTTCCAAATCTTTGTTTAACTTTTTTAATGTGTAACGGCTTACATGAATGGCCAACAAATACAAATTAATTGGGCATAAGCTTATAAATAATATATGTAACAACCAGTAAAAATATGATATTAAAACTACAACAAAAAATCAAATAATACAATTAAAGTTTTAAAATTCTTTTAAAAATAAATTATTCCAACATGGTGAAACAAAATTACTAGATATTTTTTTTAATCTAAGGTGCATTTTGAGTGGGGGAAAGCACATTGTCCATGAAATGTGGAATTGTGTAGTTTTATTTATTTCTGGATCGCAACAAATGGAAAAAATTTACTCCATTCTTCCTAATTCTTATCTGCAAACTGTAGGCAAATTTTGCATGTGAGTTTTGCATTTTGCATATGTTGTCAGGACTCGAATGTTCTGATAAGCTTTTTATTGCGTTTTTTAATTAGTTTTTTTTACTGGTTTTTGTTAAAAAAAAACGTTAATATTGTAAATTAAAATCCAATAAAAGCTTTCAAATTTTAATTTCAATTAAAAATAGGAAAATAATTCAAAAAATCGAAAAAATAATTATGCAAATGGAATGCTTATGATCTATTGAATGGTATCCACTTTGCCAAACGTTTCTTTAAAATAACGCTTTTCCAAAAAGCGTTTTCCTAAAAAGTGCCTTTTCAAATAGCATTTATATCAGCAAATATTCTGCCATCTTATAGCTCTAAACCAATTAAACTAGCTAGGATAACTTACAAACTGGGACTTTGATTGAAGTGCCGCCAACTCCTACATGTCACTTGCGTCACACCGGTGTTTCCCGTCAAATTCCACACTCCACAAACTCTTCCTCCCTATTTCGGTACCCCAACGGCCGATTTGGCCTAACTCCAAAAACTTAAGTTTGGAAATTCCAAAATTTTACATAACTTACAAACTAGGACTTCGATTGTCATGCCGTTAATTCTCATACGTCATTCATGTCATACCAGTGCCTCATGTCAAATTTTGCACTCCTCGGACTCTTTCTCCCCATTTCGGTATCCCAACGGCCGAGTTAGCCTAACTCTGAAAACTTAAGTTTTAAAATTTCAAAACTTTTTATAACTTACAAAATCGGGACTCCAATTGACGTGCCGTCAACTCTCACACGCCATTCGTGTCACCCCGGTGCCTCTAGTCAAGTTTGGCACTCCCCGGATCCTTTTCCCCAACGGCCAAGTTGGCCTAACTCTGAAAACTTAAGTTTTGAAATTTCAAAACTTTGCATAACTTACAAATCAGGACTCTGATTGATGTGCCTTCAACTTCTACACATCACTTGTGTCACACCGGTGCCTCCCATCAAGTTTTGTACTCCTTAGACCATTCCTCTCCATTTCGGTATCCCAATGGCCGAGTTGGCCCAACTCCAAAAACATAAGTTTTGGAATTCCAAAACTTTGCATAACTTACAAATCGAGACTCCAATTGATGTGCCGTCAACTCCCACACGTCACTCGTGTCACACTGGTACCTCCCTTCAAGTTTTGTACTCCCCAGACCCTACCTCCCCATTTCAGTACCCCAACGGCCAAGTTGGCCTAACTCTAAAAATATAAGTTTAAAATTCCAAACCTTTACATAACATACAAACTTGGACTCCGATTGACATGCTGTCAACTCCCACACGTCACTCATGTCACACCGGTACTTTTCGTCAAGTTTTGCACTCCTTGGACTCTTTCTCACCATTTCGGCACCCCAACGGCTGAGTTGGCCTAGCTTTGAAAACTTAAGTTTGAAATTCCAAAACTTTGCATAACTTACAAATCGGGACTCCGATTGACGTGCTGTCAACTCCCACGCGTCAATCGTATCACACCGATGCCTCTCGTCAAGTTTCGCACTCCCCGAACCCTTCGTCCCCATTTTGGTACCTCAATAGCCAACTTGGCCTAACTCTGAAAACGTAAGTTTTAGAATTCTAAAACTTTGCATAACTTACAAACCGAGACTTCAATTAACGTGCCATCAACTCTCACATGTCATTCGTGTCACACCGGTGTCTCCCGTTAAGTTTTGCACTCCTTGGATCCTTCTTCCCCATTTTGGTACCCCAACGGTCGAGTTGATTTAACTCCATAAACTTAAGTTTTGGAATTCCAAAACTTTGCATAAATTACAAACCAAGACTCCGATTGATGTGCCGTCAACTCCCACTCATCACTCGAGTTGAATAACATGAATATATATGACATGAAATAGAAAATGGAAAATATGACCCAAACGAAACTCACACATAGATTACATGAAAACATAATAACTTATTTTATATCATACTGAACTACAAACTGAAATAAGCTTTATGGTCTATGTTCATAACAATATAGTAGTTTGCTAGTATCACCAAGGCTATTAGGTAGATAGTTAACAAAGTCATCGTGACCTTCTTCTTCTAAGAAGTCTGAAAGTTTTGAGTCAAAAACTAGCAACGGATCTTCAATAATTTCTATTATTCGTTGTATTGGATCAGCACATTCTTTCTTTGCATGTTCTGTGAAATGATATCTATCTAACATTCATTACATCTTATCAATCTCGCGTTCAAGCGCTTTTATGACCTTGCTATAAAATGACTTACCGAATAACTTAGTTGAATGGGCTTTGGGCCACGTAGGCCATGCCATCAATAATACATCTCTTGTTCACACCGTTTATTGACCAAGTTTTGCCATGGCAACCTTATGTATTGGTCGTCGGTCACCCCGTGGGATGGATGTAAGTATGCATCACCGATGAAGATGTGGTTGATCGGACCCATTATATCATGCATTAGGATATGTTTGTTAAGAAAGCAACACTTTCACCCATACCATTTGTTACCGACTGGGTCCGTGTATGTACACACCATATGGATGGCTGAGGATTGATTTTCATCCATGCTGTCGCTTGGAACCGAATGACTGGATGATGCCCCAAATAATCCTTTTCGCTTCAGCATTTTTGGGAGTATGGTTTAGCACCTATTCATGTAATTACACAACGTATATATAGGCAATACGGTACAATGCCTGTGTAAAGGGTTCACGTGAATTTATTAGGTTGTTGGACAAGCCTTTTGTGTAGACTTCACGTGAAAAGTCAACGACAAGTTAGGCTTTAGCATTAACATGACACATCAAAACAAAAGCTTGCATAAAAGATTAATTATACTTTATTTATGTTGCAATAACGTTTTTTTTACAAAAAACCCTAATATAAAATTACTTTGCAAATAGTTTCCATAACAAACCCTAAAGTGTCCAAAAAAACAAAGAAAAAATTAAATACCCCAACTACCATACATGACCTCCTGTACCACATTGGGGTGGCCTCCTATCTCTCATCGGCCTATGGCTCTCATAGACACGTGTGATATAACGTAGTCTATGTGGTTATGGCTGTAGCTGTGGCTTTGGCTCTGGCTTTGGGTTTGGCTCTGCCTCTGCCTGCATGATTTATGAAGCCTATAAGAGGTCAATGGTAGGGGATGCGTGATCTGCTTGTAAGACCTGTGGATCAATGGTATGGGTTGCCACCACGGGAACATCCGGATGCCCACTACTCGCCTGGGTAATCTGAGATGGCCCCTCTAAGTATGATGGTGTATATGAAGGTGCATACTGGGATGATATGGCAGGTGAAACACAACCCTCTGTATGCATGAAAGACTTTTCTATACGATGCTCTGATGTTAACAATGGGGTCGACATATGTGTCAAATTCCTCGTCATCGCCAATACGGAGTACCCAAATCCCTAGTCATACGCACTAGAGGAGCTAATGTGGCGAGGGGCGATGAGACACGGTCTCACCTTGCAACTAGTCGGACTTAATAAAGAGGGTACGTCTTATGACTCATTGTAATATGTGTATGCCGGCATTGTCAAAGTCATATGCGATGAGTATAACCCAATAGCACCAAACGATTATGACATTTAATATGAGGATGATCCTAGGGGGTGTGGCTGCACGGGAAGGGGAGCGACTATAGCTGCTGCTTTTGCAATCCAATCATACTCATGTAATACATGAAGTGACGTGGTGCACAGGTCTTGTGCCCTATACATATCCTGTAATACCTCTAGTGAGCCATATTCATATATGGCACGATCTACGAGCTGATGTATGGACGTGATATGATGAATCTACAAATTGAAGGGATATATTTATGACTATCTGACGTTAAAAAACCACACTGAAATAAATAAAATTTGAAAGCATTACTAACCACAGTCTCTACGATGGAGCCCATTTCAATGTAGCTAGAAGCAGGGTGGTGAGCTGAATTGCCCATCAGTGGGCGTGTAATATGACAGTACCACACCATGTATGGATCATCATATCGCACATCTGCAGCCTTAGAAACCCCAACTAGGAGATGATCACGCTTGTGCTTCCATCGTTGCATGTACTCTCTATGAACGTCAGTCCAATCAGTATGGCATCTCCCTTGCATATCGATAACATGTAACCTAACCGAGGTAATACACTCCGCTAGTACATCTTGTCTGAACCCAAACTGCCGATAGACACAATCAAGTAGATGCCACTTAGCAATCTCAAAGCATATTAAAGGAGACCGAGTATTCATACATCACTCCCTGCCCGACAATAAGCAGAAAGTGTATGAATAATAGTGTCGTACGTCCACCTGGTGAACTGCATACATTTACATTGACAGTGCCAATTTTGTAAACAATGATAATATGAATTACAAATTCTAAAATTGTATACATACCTCATCAGGCCTCAATCGGTCCAGCTGGTCTCGGAATACGCGAACCACATGGGTCGAAATAGTGTATGTGCTATATTTACCTTTCCACCTGATATAAATGTTAAACATAAGATGAAAATTCTTAGCAACACATAAATATTTATAGGTAAGAATCGTAAGTCAATCGTTCATACCTGGCTCCCCATGGTCCACCAGGAAACTACACCCCTCCTATAACTAATGGTTGTTGGCCATCATTAGGGTCATCTATGCTCTTTTGCACTTGCACACTCCTCGGCAGCTCTTTCTACTATTTCTACGGCTTGTTCAAGATTGGCTATGACTTTTCTCTCAGTAATAATGCCTTCTTCTAATTCAACGACATTAAGCGAAGTGAAACAATTGTGACGAAGGGATGTCCAAAAATCCTGATCTTTGAGAAAACGTTTGATATACCCACTCAAGATACATATGACAGCCTGGACAGCGACTTCATCAAGAGCAGGTTCAGCATTGTTCTGCTCAATCTCAGTATGCCTTCGAGTCCTGCTGTCATCAAAGCTTTTGCTGTTTTGTGAACTTTTATATGAGGTCTCAGGTTGTTTTTTTAGATCTGTTGACATTCCTCATATCTACCTCTATATCCTTCGCTGACCTCCTTTTGGGTCTCTCCCTTTGCCCAAGTCCATCTGAATATTTACCCTTACATCTCTTAGGGCTATGGGTTTCATTTGAGTATAAATCTTTATATCTTCCAAAATATTCCAATCCAACCTCAACAATCTCATTACCTTCATAATTTTCTGATGAATCAACACTAGAGTGCTTAATATCCCGTAAATCATCAGAAACTCTTTCAAATTTCTCTCTAGCTTCTTTCTTTAATCCTTTATCCATTTTCTCCCTCCTAATAATATTATCCCTTGAGCTTGTCCCCTTAATTCTATTACTTTTTGGTAACTCGTCTCCCAAACCATACCGAGGTATATCAGACTTTGTCCTCTCGGTCTTTTTGACAACAGATGAAGAGCCTGGTTTATGTTGGTTTCGATATGGGTACAGTGGCATGCTCACTGCTTTTGATCCAAAGGAAGCTCTCCCCATCGACCACCTCCCACTAAACCCTTCCTCAGCAAGAAGCTCCTCCAATGACATTGCCATTTCCACTAGGACCAATATGTTTCTCAGCAAGACGACTTGTTCTGGCATGATAAAACAAACTTTTTACCTTTCTGTGCTAAAATTTCCAGTCAAGCTCATTTTCACAATCCATCACAGAAATCAGAAATTTTTTTACACAATCCTATTATTCAAACTAATCAGAGAACTTTGATTGGAAATTGACACTATTTTCTGATTCAAACTTAGTTTCAGTCAAAATTAGAACACAACCTTTATAAAGAAAAACAAGTTTAAGTTACACCCTAGGTTGAAACACCGTCTACCCTAAATTCAAAGTTCTTTCCACAATAAAAAACAACATTTATGGGAATTTTATTTAGTTTCCTATTGTCATAAAGTTAAATAAAACATTGACAATACAGCTAATTAAAGAATAGATCTACCATGTCAAGTTGAGTGTCACACCACTAATGATGGACTCAGAATTTTAGATGAGGTGTTAAAGTAAAAAATTTTTGTTCAAAGATGAGTAAAATAAAAAATTTTAAATTTTGAACAGTCATTACACTTTTTCTTAATATACAAAAATCTATGAGGGTTAAAAGGAATTTTGAAATTTTTGGAGGGCCGCAGCCTCGGCCAGCCCACCCTCCATCCGCCATTACACACCACGTCATGGTGTTTAAATAGTGTGAAAATTTATTTATGTGATGTCCCATATCTAACTTTTTAGAGAGAGATAATATTTTGTAAGAAATTCTAAGGAGTAGCATAGCGAAATGATTGGATTTTTAAATTTGAAATTCATGCCATTTTAAATATATTGAATGAAATGTCACACCATATAAATATAATGATATTGTGTATTGAGACCCACTGGACACGTGAAATTATTCACTGATCCAAAAGTATTGAATGAATTTTCATCTAACAAGGAAAACATTACATTGCGAAAGGAGTAAAAGTAACACGGCACTCCAAAGGTATTGAATACTTTTTCCAAGACCATTAGACTTACCCAAATTAAAAAAAAAGAAACCAAAGAGAAGAACTCTTGGTTTTTAAGGTTGTACTCTCATTATATATTTTTTTACAGGACCGCTATGCGCAGACATAGCGGTCGGTTAGGCACCGCTTGATCCTCACCACGTCAACCCAATAGGTGGGCTCTGGCTGACATGACGGCGATCAGGCGACGCTTGATTGACCACTGCACCTGCTTGTAGCATTTTCTTTTTTTGTTTATTTATCATTTTGTGTATTTAATAATGTTTAGTGTATGTTCTCCTGGAGTGTCAAGTCACCTTTATTCATCTCACAAATGCAACGATTCGGCTTGTTAAGTGGATCCTAAAAGTAGTTATCAAAGTCGAACCGAACAGATTGGTTCAATTGGTTGAACCAAGAACCAAATCTGAATCGGTCCGATTCTATTAATTTATTAAACATGCATATAAACCAAGTTGAATTAAAAGAACCAGTCAATTTTTAAAAAAATCAATAAACTGGTCAGTGTTTTGTGAACATGATGATTTTTCATTAAAAGTTAAACACAAATTGTGCATGATTTAAAATCATTTATTTTTTTAAAAATTTGTCTTTTGTGGTCTTTTAATTAAAAATTGAATAAAAAAATTAAACTTTAAACTAAAATTTAAAAAAAAAGGAAGAAAGAGGATGATTAAAAAAAAAAAGGAAAATAATGCACATTTTTCTTTCTTACATTGCGTTATTTTCTCATTTGAAATTTATTTTTCTAGATGCTTTTAGATTATAATTAGATATAATGATACATGTATTATTAAAAATAATTAAAACGTAGAAACTATAAACTAAAATTGAACATAGAAAACATAAAGATGAAGAAAGAGGGCATGGGAAGGGGGGGGGGGGGGGGGGGGGGCAGGCAAATAATGCACATTATTGTCAAGTTTTATGCCATTTCTTCTAAACTTAAAAATACCAATGAGTGTTAGTTTAAAATTTATTAAATTGGAAAGAAAAAGAAGTCCTGTTTCTTTTAAGTATTTATACTTAATACTTATTTTGAGTTATTGTATAAAAGTGGTTATTATTTAATTCATTTATAATTTCTTTAATTTATAATTTTTATTATTTATTTATTGTATAACGAGTTGAACCACAATCGAACTAGTAAACCTTTGAACTAGTATCTTGACCGATTCAATCACCGGTTCACTTTTAATAACTATACTCCCAAAGACACTCACGTGATCCACTTAACAAGATAAACCCATTACGTTTGTGAAAGAAAAAAAAAATAGTAATGTGATATTGTAAGAGCACAAAATACCCGTAAAAAAAAAAAAAAAAAGCTCCAAATACCACTTGAATATTTGCCTGCCCAAATGAAGCATTGAATGAAGAGTCTGTTGACCCAAGAGTCAATCTTCATAAGTGATTTTGATGATAACAAAACTTAGCTATTATAGACTAGTGATTTTAACTTAAGCATGCAACCGAGTTATAACAAACATAGATAAAAACTGTGAAGTACTATGTCAAGCAAATGAAAGTTTTTGTTAGCACCTCATAAAGATTGTTGACACCGTAAGAGGCACATGAGAAGTATATGAAAGAACAAATTAAAATCAATAGTGTCAGCACTTTCATAAGGGTAATGTCACTTGAAAAAAAAAAGAAATAAGGGCAAGGGGGTGGGGGTGTGGGTGGGGATTGGCGGTGGAGAGAGGAGATAAAAAGAGGAGAGATTGTGCCATTATCTTTCTCTGTTAGAGAGATGGCTCTGTTAGAGATATAACTAGGAAAGCGAAATAATTATTTTTCATTTTGATTGAATCTTGACTAACAATTTAAAAAAAAAAAAAAGGGTAATAAAGTAATTTTTACTTTCTCTATTACTCTCTATCACCTAACTAACTCTGACAATGGAGAATTTGTAATTTTTTAAAAAAGGGTAGCTTTCCGTATTTAGGAGGTTGGTGTAATTTGTTCTTAAAAAAATTAGTTGTTTTTTTACTGTAGAAGTGTTTGATACTGTGTTTAGGAAAATTATTTTGCTATTAGCTTTTCTTAAGACGGACTTTTTGACGATGGAAGCTACTTTTGTTGTGGATTGGCAGCAATATCTACCATTATGACAAAAAATAAATTGTGCAACTTCGTGCAAGTTAAAATATGCTGCATTCTGCATCAAATAAAGCAAAAAGGAAACATGGATCCACTCTCTGTTGACTAATTCCAAATTGTTTTTCTTTGGGTAAATTATATGGATCTCGCTGAACATTTGTAAAAATAAAAATAGCTCCCCTCATCAGTTTAAAATTACATTAACTTCTCCTTATTTCTAAAATTTTGTTAACAAATTCCCCCTCTGCATAACAACCATATGGTGTTTGAATGGAAAGCTGAAGCGCAAAAGACCATAATAATATGCCTATTATACCTTTGTTGACATGCAAGATGATAAAGAAGCCCTTTATCATACATATAGAGTCAATAATTTAGACAGTCTAATGACGCCGGCCCGGCCACTCTCCTCTGTCTTTACTTTTATTTTTCTCCATTTTTCCCTCACTGCTTTACCCTATTGCTTGAAATACAAGTTACAGATCTTGGTCCTCTCCCACTATTCTTGGGCAATCCTTAGTTCACTAGATTATGTATGAACCTAATTTGTAGTATAGAAAACTCGCCTACAATATCGACAATGGTGTCTGCAGTTAAACAATGTGATTTGAGAGTCCAATAATGCGAAATTGGACTGCTAGGGATCAAGGATTTTTAATAAGCTCAATAGATCAGAGAAAAGAATAAGAAAGGGAAGTAGCCACCTCACAGGTCATCCCTGCGCCGCCACCCTACCCCTTCCCCACCTCACATGTCTAAAAATTCTTCGTATAACTCATCGACAGCAAGAGTTGGAATGTGGAAACTCTTGTATATATAGAAATCTTTCGACAATCCTCTCTTTGATACATACTTCTCATGCTTTTGTTTCCTTATGTTCACTCCTAGTTAGACTTTGATCAACGCTATATTGTTTCTCTTTCAAAGATTTATTTTTGCTGAATAAAAAAGTGAGAAAGGGCAACCAGTATAGTAACTCTCATTGAGCATAATCATAAGAATTCTCACTTATTGCGGGATATTCAATTTGAGTCATAACTACTGACCCAGAAAAGGCGAACCCGTCATCACAATCCCACCAAAGTGCAAGCAGGTCCGAACACGTGACCGTTGAGAGAAAAGCGGAGTTCCAAGTATAGTTCACGAAGCCAACTCAACTACTATCTTGGTGGTTTCTCTCTTTTAAAGATTAACATACTTTATTAGCATCTCTGTTTGCATATTCACTAGCACAAAGATCATCAAAATTATAATAAAGTAACAGAAACCTTCTAAAGGGCCTAATAGTTAACTTTGGAAATATCAATTCATTGTTATTTGTCTTCAAACTTGCAGAGATTGGGTACTTTAAGGAGAGAAATAGAGTTTTAGAAGGAGAAATGACAGTTTCAGAAAGAGAATGTGAGTTTGAGATAAAAAGTGAGGAAAATTTTGATTTTTTATTTTTAAACATTAGGGGCGTTATTATCTATTAATACTTTTTTGTTAAATCCATTTGCCAGATAATCTTGATAGACGAGGTCAATGTAATTTTGAAAATTTTGTGGATTTTCTGGTATATTAGAAAAATTCCACAGAAGACGCATCTAATTTCTGTTTTTTTTTTTCGGGGTTATTCTCACTACATCATGTACACCTAAGCTTAATTTGATGATTTGAGTTCTTTGATAGTTCTAGCACTTTCTTGACAGGGTAAATGTTGAAGGTATAGAAAAGGAAAACAGAACTGAGATCATTTGGGATCCTTCTATTATTTGACATTTTTTCAATGCTACTGGGTAATCCAAGTTGAATTCAACTCGTCCGATCAATATGGATTTAAAGATAAATCCATTACTTCGTCCAGTGTTGATAGCATGGACAGCTCAAACTCATATGTCTAGTGAAGTAATGAGAAGACAAAAAATAATAATAGTAACAATTTATTGAATAATATACTTACGGTCACAAACTTTAGAAGTAGTTATAATGTCAAACTTGTTTATCATAAAGATCATGTATAGGGTATATTAGGGATTTATACTAAAAGACATGTCTTGTGTAATGGCTTTAGTATTTATTAATAAATTAGTTATTCTACTTTAATGAGAATATGTGTGAGCAATGTTTGCATTGTATTATTTATTTAATGATTATGCATGTGTGTCTCTTTCTATATAGTAGATGGTTTGGTGTGTAGAGTACGGCTTACACACGGAAGATTACACTACAAGAAAAAGGGTTATTTGCGACGGATTATTTGTGACGGCTACCTATGCCGTCGCAAATACCCAATTATTTGCGACGGCAACTTCCCCGACGCAAAAAATGTTATTTTCGTCGGCACTATTTGCGACGACATTGATGCCGTCGGGAAAGAGGGAAAAACGACGTTGTTTTGCATGCGCAAAGGTGACCCCCCACTATTCGCGACGGTGTATTTGCGACGGGGTTACCGTAGCAAATGTTTTAAATAAAACTACGTCGTTTGGATATAAAACAACATAGTTTCGATATCCAGTGTCATTTTCCCCCCTTTTCTTCTCCTCTTTCCCTCTTTCCCTCTTATTCGACCAGCCACGCGCCCTAGCTTGGAAATGTCGACGATCACCATTGCGGCGCGATAATGTTTCGCCTAGAAGGCCATCGTCGGACACGACGCCTGAAAGCCGCTGCCGGAAGACGACGCTTGGATGGCTTGCATTGCCGGAAGCCTTGTCGACTGGTGAGCCGTCTCTCTTCCCTCCTCCCTCCTCCCTCCTCCCTCGTCGCCTGCAGCGGCGACTAGAAGCCCTAGCCGCCGAAACTCCTCACGGACTGCTACCCCTCGTCGACGAAGCCTTTGCCTTGGTGTCGTCACCGCCGGAAGTCCACACCCACTGGTAAGCTTCTCTCTTTCTCCCTCGTCGCCTCTCTATTTCGAGCTCGCTGTTTCTATATCAGATATCACACATTATACATTTACAAATTATTTCATGTATAAAATTCATCACATTATACATTAATGAATTTATTTACTCTTCCATATGGAGATATGGTTTTATTACTACAAAACAGAGCCATAAAACTTTCCAAAGTAGAAAGCACATGACCTCCAAAATGAAAAGGTGTTTGAGAAGCTTTTAGGCTAACAAAGAACACTATTTTTCCAAAATCACAGGTTGGAGCTCACATGTATCATTACCAGTTTTTTTATTAACTTCCTGATTTGGCAGCCAACTTAAAAAGAAATACACAAACATCTTAATGCCCTGCTGTAATGGTGCAAATGACATACAGCAACCAATATAAGTCCTCAAATTGTATGATCTTCACAAATTTGAGGGGCTTAGCTCTCCTATCAAGGAATTGTCCACAAAGCAGGTCCAGTGTTTTACTACACAGGAAGAGATCTACTGTCTCGAGTGGGGCTACAGAGGCATGGTTGGATATTTCAGCTTAGAAAACAAACAAGAGAACTAATTTCAAGCAGGTTGAAGTAATTTAGATCAATATAAATGCAAGGGCTTCTAAGCATTCCAAATTAGATATTTCTTTTTCCTGCTGATGAAGCATATTGTTTTCATAATCTTTTCCCTGAGAACCTCACATTAGTCTATCAAGCAGTTGTTCAAACCATATGCACATAAGCCATATATTGCACTAGCAGAATAGCAAATAGTTCACGTGACATTTTCTAACCTTTCCAGAACCTGAATAGTTTGAACATCGCTCAGTTCTAGGTGGTGGTAGGGGCTGATGTCCCCCATTAACCGTTGACACTGGTTCTATAAGGACAAGTGCTCCTGTGCTTGAACTTATTTACTCTTCCATATGGAGATAGGACTTCCCCCGTCACTTTGCATTCCATGAATCTCGTCACCTGAATGAAATTCTTCTCAAATTTATATAATGCAAGTAGAAAGCTATTGACTTCAATGGCAGTCCAAGAAGAGTGATGACTCCCCAGCTTTACTTTTAGGCATTACATTTGAGTTAGTTTTTCCTTACATTTAAGATAATATTTGCATATGGATTTCAATGAAAATTGAAAAAAATAAATAGATAAGACGAGTAAACCCTATTTTGAAAGCTTTGAAATTAATATTATCTTGAGAATTATGTAAGTAAGACTGATGCTTGTAGAGGCTTTGGATGAGACCTTAGAAGTCTCTAGTGAATTTTGTGCAAATAACCCAAAATTCGGAATGGAATATCTAACCACGTAATTTTTTTTTTCTTTTTTTTGTTATAACTCTCTAAATATTAAAAATTTTGTGATGAATTCAAAACTAGTAAAAACTAGACTCACATGAACTTTTTAAGAATAAGAAACTAGGAAAAAGGAAATGGGGTTTGCTTCAATTTTAGCTATTTGAAACCATCTAGACTAACTGATTAATGATAGAATTTCAACCATATGCCCTTGTTCTTGTTTATGGTTGATACACTTATTTAGATGTCACTAACTGCTTAATGAATATGACTATTTTCAATCTTTTATTTTCTTGATAGCACAATGCGCTTCTCTTCTTCATGATAGTACATCTGTGTGCTTATAATTTGATAAACAATACAATCATTTGCCATTGTCTATGGTCCAGCAGGTTTGTTTAATTCACTTTCTTACTTTATAGTAACAATTTATATTTATATATTTTAATTAACTCATGACATGAGTTAATTAAAATATAAGCATATAACCTTAGACCCGTTCAAGAATCGTCTATGTAGTTTGTGGATTCAACTACGATGAGATGGTTCTTGAATTATCTAGTTTCAGATAATTCAGGAATGCATAAATCTATGTAGTAGTTAGTGGCTCACCAGTTTAAATTGTTCTTCTTTGATGGAAATTCTGTGTAGCAAACTCTGTGTTCTTTGGGTACATACGGGATGTGGTGTACAACAATACACTTCGTTTACATCGCGTACTTGGAGAACTGTAGGGAGATGCTGCCAGATTTTCCTTAAAGAGGGACAAAACGGTTTGAGCTACTTCCAATTGCATAGATTATGCATTCCTGAATGGGATAGGACCACCTACCTATTAAAGAGGAGTTGTATGGATAATTTTCACGTTGCATGAACATTTATGATCTATATTTTACGTATGGTGACTTAATTAGTAATGTTTATATGGATATATACAGAAAAATGGACAAGAGTTGGATTGATTCTGGTGATAGGCTTTCCAGGGAATATGTGGACGGAATAGACCAATTTCTTGTGTTTGCATACATTGGCAAGGATGCAGATTCATTGATCTACTGTCCTTGTAGGCAGTGTGCAAATCGTTACTATTTTTCACGAGATGTTGTGCGTGAGCATCTTCTCAACAAGGGGATGTTAAGAAAATATAAGATTTGGAGTAGTCATAGGGAATCTTGTCCTTCTAGTTCTAGTTGCCCTGATAGAGACAGTGGAATGTTGGGGGATGCAGACTTTGCAGATGATATGATCGATATGATAAATGATGCTATTCCGCATGTAGGTGGAAGTTTTGAGAATGATGATGTCCAGATAGGAGGGAATGAAGAAACTGTTAAGTATTTCAAGCTTCTAGAGGAATAGCAGTGTGAATTGTATCCGTGATGTAAGAAATTTAATAAATTGTCGTTCATTGTTCAACTCTTGCATCTTAAGGTGCTCAATCATTGGACGAACAAGTCCATGGATATGTTACTCGAGTTGTTGAGTGAGGCTTTTCCTAAGGGTGTGCAACTTCCTAAAAATTACTATAAAGCTCAAAAGATAACTGAAGATCTAGGCTTTACATATATGACTTGGGATGCATGCCCCAATAGTTGCATGTTGTTCAGGAATGAGCACGTTGATCTTAATGAATGTCTCATATGTCATGTTTCTAGATGGAAAGAGAGTGTCAATAATTCAGAAAATCATGGTAAACTGAAGCCTACAAAACAGATGAGGTACTTTCCTTTGAAGCCAAGGCTGCAAAGATTGTTTATGTCGTCCAATATATCTAGGTCAATGAAATGGCATGCAGAGGACCGAACAAATGATGGGACTTTAAGGCATCCTGCAGACTCTGAGGCGTGGAAAGATTTTGATCGGCGAAACCTAGTCTTTGCTAGTGATAGCCGTAATGTGAGGCTTGGGCTTGCGTCGGATGGATTCAACCCATTTAGATCGATGAATGTAGTTCATATCACTTGGCCTGTAGTGTTGATTTCATACAATCTACCACCTTGGATGTGCATGAAGCAACCATTTTTTATATTGTCTGTGCTTATAGATGGGCCTAAAGGACCCGGTGACAAGATTGATGTCTACTTGCAGCCGTTAATCGAGGAGTTAAATGAGCTTTGGAATGAAGGTGTACCCACTTTTGATGCATCGACCAAACAGATGCTCCAATTGTTCGCATGTTTATTGTGGACAATTGGTGACTTCCCTGGATACGCCATGCTGTCAGGATGGAGTACCAAAGGTGAATATGGTTGCCCATGTTGCAATACGTAAACTAAATCCAGAAGGTTAAAGCACGGAAAAAAGTTTGTCTACATGGGCCACCGTTGCTTTTTGCCTACTCGACATAAATTTCGAAGGGATAGAGTATCATTTGATAGGACCCAAGAAATTGGAACAAAACCTGAAATGTTGTCTGGATCAGAGATGTTGTTACAGTTGGAAGCAAAAGGTATCCTTACCCAATACAGATTGGATGACCTTGCAGTAAGGCACCAGAGATCAAAAGAGAAGCAAAAGAATGATGAGCCCAAAACCCATAATTAGAAAAAGAAGAGCATGTTTTATGAATTACCGTACTAGAAATACAATTTAGTAAGACACAATCTCGATGTGATGCATATAGAGAAGAATGTATGTGACAATGTATTATGGACAATACTAGGAGTTGTGGGAAAGTCGAAGGACAATGCAAATGCTCGACGTGATTTGAAAGAAATGGGAATTAGAGAAGCATTGCACCCAGTAGAGAAGGGGGCCAACAAATTGTACTTGCCTCCTGCTCAGTTCACAATGACCAAGGAGGAAAAATATTTCTTCTTGAAAGTGCTAAAGGAAGTTAGAGTACCAAATGGGTATGCATCTAATATATCACAACATGTTCATTTAGATGAAAGGACTATTTGGAGTTTAAAGAGTCACGACAATCATGTCATGATGCAACAACTTATTCCTTTGGCTATACGTCATTCTTTGCCTAAGAAAGTCATTGAACCGTTGATTGAATTAAGCAACTTCTTCAGGCAACTGTGCTCGAAGTTGAATCGTGTAACTGACTTGCAGTATATTCAAGATCGTATAGCAGTAACTCTTTGTCATCTTGAGAAATTATTTCCCCCGGCCTTCTTTGATATAACGGAACACTTGCCCATTCATTTGGCAAATAAAGCATTATTGTGTGGACCAATTCAATATCGATGGATGTACTCAATTGAGAGATATCTTCTAACATTAAAAGAGTATGTTCGAAATTGAGCTTTTCCAGAAGGTTCAATAGCTAAAGGGTACTTGATGGAAGAGTGCATGAATTTCTGTGCCCAATATCTTCATGACATAGAAACCAAAACTAATCGACCGGTGTGGAGCAAAGATGGTCCAGAAGGGTTAGGCAAATTTTTTCGTCCTCATAAGAGTGTACTGACACAGGCTCATGGCTATGTCTTGTTCAACTCTAAATCAGTGGCATCATTCATAAAGTAAGTTTGTTTTTTAATCACCACTTCATGTTAAAGTATGTAGCAGTTTTATATGAATCATCTTCATATATGTAATTTTATTGCACAACAATCACCTTGAATTTGTTAAGGAAAAATTTCCTCAAGCAGACAATCATCAAATTCAGCGCGAGCATTTTGAAACATTCCACACTTGGTTCAGCAATCATGTATGTTTTATTTTTTTCAGTTCACTCAAACTTACTTACACTTCATGAATATAAATATACACTCTTGGTTGCATAACAGGTTCAAACTTTACGAAGAACAACAAATATCATCTTCTCTGATGAAATCACAAATTTGGCAAATGGTCCTAATGACATAGCATACAGGTATAATGCCTATAACGTCAATGGGTTCCATTTTCGTGTGAAGCACATGGATGATAGTCAAGTTACTCAAAATAGTGGTGTAAGTTTAAAGGCTGAGACCCTGAGTTATGCTAGTCGAAAGGATAATAATCCTTGTGTGGGGTTTGTGTACTACTATGGACAACCGACTAATATTGTTGAAAACCGATACACTAATGACATGGCATTTGTTATGTTTAAGTGTGATTGGGTTGATAACATTCGCGGGAAGAAGGAAGATGCTTTCAAGTTTACATTGGTCAACTTCAACCATTTGTTATACCGAGATGATCGAGAGACCAATGAACCTTTCATCTTTGCATCCCAAGCAGAGCAGGTTTGGTATGCGTCAGACCCTTTACAAGCAGACTGGCATGTTGTTGTGAAGATGTCACAGAGAAGTTTGTTTGATATACATTCCTTAGACACTCAAGCTGAGCCTTATGCAAGTCAACAACTGGAAGAAAATATTGCCCTTCATGATAAAGATGTTCACTGGGTTAGGGAAGGAACAGAAGGAGCAACAGTCGATGCTCCTGTCTAACAGTCATATTCCAACTTGTCAATGATGGACTAACCTTTTGTCTTCCTCTATTAGCTTTGTGTAGTTGGTTATTTGATATGTACATAGTTGTAACCATATTTTGACATGTAACATGTAACATGTAACTGTTAATTTGTAACTTCTAAAACTTTGTCTATAGTTTGATAAGTTTGACCTTAATTCCCTCACATATGTGCTTAGAAACTTGAAAGCTTTCATACTTTTCCCTTTATTTGTTAGTTGTTTATTTTGTATGTAGCTTGTATTTTTCTTACCAGGTTATTATGTCAAAGAGGAAGAGGTCTATTGGTCAGACGGCGTCTGATGTATTGCAGTCATTTACATCTCAGTCTGAGGAGACTACTCCACCAGTTCCATCTCAACAACCTATGTTGCAACCGTCTCCTCCTCTACCGACTGTTTCAGCTGAGGCAGTAGGGTTAGCACCATCAGATACATCCTCACGACCGCTTGTATCAGGTATAAACTAAGTTAATAAATGTTCACACATTTAGCTAACAACTAATATCACATGTTTTGATTTATATTATTATTTTAGATTCACTTGCTTTAGGGCCATCAGGTAATGAGACATCCTCATCGTGTTCAAAGAAAGGGCGAGGCTTGGCATTGGGTATTCGTGACTGGGGTAGCAAGGATTTCAAGTATCACGTGGTATTTGATAAGATGTGGTGCCCAATTGAGAACACAAAAGTTAACAAACTCTCAGGGCAGTTGGGCATCATAGTGCATCACATTGTACCCTTGATATATACAGATTGGACACAAGTACCCTCTGATTTGATCGATCAAATTTGGCAGGACGTTAAGGTAAAAACGTTATTGTTTCTTCAATTAGTAAAATTGTAATATTTATCTATCAGTTTAATGACTAATGTTTTTATAGCGTAATTTGGAACCTTGTCCGGATGAGTACAAACCGGTTTGCATGGATAAATGTGCGAAGTTATGGAAGGATCATAAGTACCATATCAAAAAAAAGCATTTTATGCCATATCGAGACATTTTGGACCGCTATCCCGATTGTCCTGATGGTGTCCTTCCAAATCACTGGAGAGAACTCGTGGATTATTGGAGGACCGAGGCGGCAAAGGTTTGAGTATTTATGTCATTACATTCATTTGTAATAACATCCTTATTGAATATTTATGTCATTAATTATACCAATCTATTGTAGGCAATTGCAAAAAATAATTCAAAGAATAGGGAGCTTCGTGGCCCACCTCATACAACTGGAAAGACACAGTTCTCGACAATACGCCATGAGGTACATACGTAAGAAAATTAACGCTTATTATTATGTTTTGGGTTGTAAGCATTCACATATCATATTGTATGTTTGCTAAATTAGATGGAGGCGGCTGGGGACCGAACAGACAAGATGAGTGTCTACTTGAGGACTCGCCGAGTAAATGACCCAGATGTGGTTCCCTACATTGTAAGTAGTACTTATTGCAATTTTAGTATTTAAATTTGTTTCATATTGTCAATTAATTTGTCTTTTGGATGTGTAGGATGAATATAATCGACTTCTAGAGAAGGTACCTGAGGAGCAAAGGACGAATGATGCTCGTAACGAGATATTTCACAAAGTTTTCGGGGACGATGGACATAGCTACTGCCGCACATACGGCACTGGCATATCTCGGGCTGCTATTTATGGGGAGGATACTGGTCCATCACAGTGTCATACGGGCCTGCGAGAGGAGCTAAGAGAAGAGCTGCGAGAGAATTTGAAAGAGGAATTATGAGAGGAGCTGAAAGAAGAGATCACTCGACAGGTCACCTTACAATTGATGAAAGCCGATGTCTTATCTGGAGATGCAACCCGACAGGTCACCATGCAATTGATGAATTTCTTAAAATAACAACTTTTATACATGTTTTTTTTTTTTTTGATATTACAATTAACAATATTTCATTGTGTTTAGGTTCCGGATGCATCTAGCGGACACTAAGTACGAGTTGAGTCTGTGGGTGATGATCATATACCATCTCGTTCACCGTCATTGCCTCATTCAGCTTCATTGCCTCCGCCACCGGAGCAGGTATTATCACTTGTTTCCTCACTTTTGTTACTTGATTATCATACTTGAAAATTCAAATGCTGCTGTCATATTAGGTTTCTTTTAGGAAAAAACGTGTTTTCTAGTCGTTTGGGTACTAAAACCCACAAACAAGTTTGTGACTCCGTCAAGATTGACACGTAGTAAGATTTAGGCACGAGTGACATGTACGAACGAATGGCACGGTTGCCGAAATCCCGATTTGGGAGATGTAACAGTTTTTCCTCTCTTTTCCATAGAGTTTTTTTTTTAGAAAAAATCATATTTTCTAATCGTTTGGGTACTAAAACCCACAAACAAGCTCGGATCTCCGTCAAACTCGACACGTAGTAAGATTTAGGCACGAGTGACATGTATGAACGAACGGCACGGTCGTCGGAGTCCCGGTTTGGGAGATGTAACAGTTTTTCCTCTCTTTTCCTTAGAGTTTTTTAAAGAAAAAATCATGTTTTCTAGTCCTTTGAGTACTAAAACCCACAAACAAGCTTGGATCTCTGTCAAACTCGACACGTAGTAAGATTTAGGCACGAGTGACGTGTAGGAATGAACGGCATGATCGTCAGAGTCCCGGTTTGGGAGATGTAACATTTTTTCCTCTCTCTTCCTTAGAGTTTTTTTAAGAAAAAAAAAATCATGTTTTCTAGTCGTTTGGGTACTAAAACTCACAAACGAGCTTGGATCACCGTCAAACTCGACACGTAATAAGATTTAGGCACGAGTGACGTGTAGGAACAAACGGCACGGTCGTCGGAGTCCCAGTTTGGGAGATGTAATAGTTTTTCCTCCCTCTTCCTTAGAGTTTTTTAAAGAAAAAAAATCATGTTTTCAAGTCGTTTGGGTACTAAAACTCACAAACGAGCTCGGATCGCCGTCAAACTCGACACGTAATAAGATTTAGGCACGAGTGACGTGTAGGAACGAACGGCACGGCCGTCAGAGTCTCGGTTTGGGAGATGTAATAGTTTTTCCTCTCTTTTCCTTAGAGTTTTTTAAAGAAAAAATCATGTTTTCTAGTCGTTTGGGTACTAAAACCCACAAACGAGCTCGGTTCTCCGTCAAACTCGACATGTAGTAAGATTTAGGCACGAGTGACGTGTAGGAATGAACGGCACAGTTGCCAGAATCCCGGTTTGGGAGATGTAACAGTTTTTCCTCTCTTTTCCTTAGAGTTTTTTTTAGAAAAAATCATGTTTTCTAGTCGTTTGGGTACTAAAACCCACAAACGAGCTCGGATCTCCGTCAAACTCAACACGTAGTAAGATTTAGGCACGAGTGTCGTGTAGGAACGAACGGCACGGTCGCCGGAGTCCCAGTTTGGGAGATGTAACAGTTTTTCCTCTCTTATCCTTAAGAGTTTTTTTTAGAAAAAATCATGTTTTCTAGTCGTTTGGATACTAAAACCCACAAACGAGCTCGGATCTCCGTCAAACTCGACAAGTAGTAAGATTTAGACACAAGTGATGTGTAGGAACGAACGGCACGGTCGTCAGAGTCCCGGTTTGGGAGATGTAACAGATTTTCCTCTCTTTTCCTTAGAGTTTTTTTAAGAAAAAAAAATCATATTTTCTAGTCGTTTGGGTACTAAAACCCACAAACGAGCTCGAATCTCCATCAAACTCGACACATAGTAAGATTTAGGCACGAGTGACGTGTAGGAACGAACGGCACGGTCGTCGGAGTCCCGGTTTGGGAGATGTAACAGTTTTTCCTCTCTTTTCCTTAGAGTTTTTTTAAGAAAAAATCATGTTTTCTAGTCGTTTGGGTACTAAAACCCACAAACGAGCTCGGATCTCCGTCAAACTCGACACGTAGTAAGATTTAGGCACGAGTGACGTGTAGGAATGAACGGCACGGTCGTCGGAGTCCCAGTTTGGGAGATGTAACAATTTTTCCTCTCTTTTCCTTAGAGTTTTTTTAAGAAAAAATCATGTTTTCTAGTCGTTTGGGTACTAAAACCCACAAACGAGCTCGGATCTCCGTCAAACTCGACACGTAGTAAGATTTAGGCACAAGTGACGTGTGGGAACGAATGGCACGATCGCTGGAGTCCCGGTTTGGGAGATGTAACAGTTTTTCCTCTCTTTTCCTAAGAGTTTTTTTTAGAAAAAATCATGTTTTCTAGTCGATTGGGTATTAAAACCCACAAACGAGCTCGGATCTCCGTCAAACTCGACACGTAGTAAGATTTAGGCACGAATGACGTGTAGGAACAAACGGCACGGTCGTTGGAGTCCCGGTTTGGGAGATGTAATAGTTTTTCCTCCCTTTTCCTTAGAGTTTTTTAAAGAAAAAATCATGTTTTCTAGTCGTTTGGGTACTAAAACCCACAAACGAGCTCGGATCTCCGTCAAACTCGACACATAGTAAGATTTAGCCACGAGTGACGCGAAGCAATGAATGGCACGGTCGCCGGAGTCCCGGTTTGGAAGATGTATCAAGTTTTCCTCTCTTTTCCTTAGAGTTTTTTTTTTAGAAAAAATCATGTTTTCTAGTCGTTTGGGTACCAAAACCCACAAACGAGCTCGGATCTCCGTGAAACTCGACACGTAGTAAGATTTAGGCACGAATGACGTGTAGGAACAAACGGCACGGTCGTTGGAGTCCCTGTTTGGGAGATGTAATAGTTTTTCCTCTTTTTTCCTTAGAGTTTTTTAAAGAAAAAATCATGTTTTTTAGTCGTTTGGGTACTAAAACTCACAAACGAGCTTGGATCACCGTCAAACTCGACACGTAATAAGATTTAGGCACGAGTGACGTGTAGGAACAAACGGCACGGTCGTCGGAGTCCCGGTTTGGGAGATGTAACAGTTTTTCCTCCCTCTTCCTTAGAGTTTTTTTAAGAAAAAAATCATGTTTTCAAGTCGTTTGGGTACTAAAACTCACAAATGAGCTCGGATCGCCGTCAAACTCGACACGTAATAAGATTTAGGTACGAGTGACGTGTAGGAATGAACGGCACGGCTGTCAGAGTCTCGGTTTGGGAGATGTAACAGTGTTTCCTCTCTTTTCCTTAGAGTTTTTTAAAGAAAAAATCATGTTTTCTAGTCGTTTGGGTACTAAAACCCACAAACGAGCTCGGATCTCCGTCAAACTCGACATGTAGTAAGATTTAGGCACGAGTGACGTGTAGGAATAAACGACACAGTCACCAGAATCCCGGTTTGGGAGATGTAACAGTTTTTCCTCTCTTTTCCTTAGAGTTTTTTTTAGAAAAAATCATGTTTTCTAGTCGTTTGGGTACTAAAACTCACAAACGAGCTCGGATCTCCGTCAAACTCGACACGTAGTAAGATTTAGGCACAAGTGACTTGTGGGAACGAATGGCACGATCGCTGGAGTCCCGGTTTGGGAGATGTAACAGTTTTTCCTCTCTTTTCCTTAAGAGTTTTTTTTAGAAAAAATCATGTTTTCTAGTCGATTGGGTATTAAAACCCTCAAACGAGCTCGGATCTCCGTCAAACTCGACACGTAGTAAGATTTAGGCGCGAATGACGTGTAGGAACAAACGGCACGGTCGTTGGAGTCCCGGTTTGGGAGATGTAATAGTTTTTCCTCTCTTTTCCTTAGAGTTTTTTAAAGAAGAAATCATGTTTTCTAGTCGTTTGGGTACTAAAATCCACAAACGAGCTCGGATCTCCGTCGAACTCGACACATAGTAAGATTTAGGCACGAGTGACGCGAAGCAATGAACGGCACGGTCGCCGGAGTCCCGGTTTGGAAGATGTATCAAGTTTTCCTCTCTTTTCCTTAGAGTTTTTTTTTTAGAAAAAATCATGTTTTCTAGTCGTTTGGGTACCAAAACCCACAAACGAGCTCGGATCTCCGTGAAACTCGACACGTTGTAAGATTTAGGCACGAGTGACGTGAGGGAACGAACGGCACAGTTGCCAAAGTCCCGGTTTAAAGGATTTAATAGTTTTTCCTTCTCTTTTTCTTAGTTTTTTTTTTAAGAGAATAACGTGTTTTCGAGTCGTGTAGGTACTAAAACCCACAAACAAGCTCAGAACTCCATCAAACTTGACACGTAGTAAGATTTAGGCACGAGTGACGTGTACGAATGAACGGCACAGTTGCCGGAGTCCCGGTTTGAGAGATTTAATTTTTTTTCTTCTCTTTTCGTTAATTTTTTTTAGAGAATAACCTCACATTCGAGTCGTCTAGGTACTAAAACTCACAAACGAGCTCGGAACTTCGTCAAACTCGGCACATAGTAAGATTTAGGCACGAGTGACGTGTGGGAATGAACGGCACAGTTGCCGGAGTCTCGATTTGAGAGATTTATTTGTTTTTCCTTCTCTTTTCCTTAGTTTTTTTTAGAAAATAACCTATTTTTGAGTCGTTTAGGTACTAAAACCCACAAACAAGCTCGGAACTCCGTCAAACTCGACACGTAGTAAGATTTAGGCACGAGTGACGTGTGGGAACAAACGACACAATTGCCGAAGTCCCGGTTTGAGAGATTTAATTTTTTTTCCTTCTCTTTTCCTTAGTTTTTTTTAGAGAATAACCTGTTTTCGAATCGTTTTGGTACTAAAGCCCACAAACGAGCTCAGAACTCTGTCAAACTTGGCACGTAGTAAGACTTAGGCATGAGTGACGTGTGGGAATGAACAACACAGTTGCCAGAGTCCCGGTTTGACGTATTTAATTGTTTTTCCTTCTCTTTTTCTTAGTCTTTTTATAGAATAACGTGTTTTCGAGCCGTTTAGGTACTAAAACCCACAAACGAGCTCGGAACTCCGTCAAACTCGACACGTAGTAAGATTGAAGCACGAGTGACGTGTCAGAATGAATGGCACGGTCGCTGGAGTCCCGGTTTGGGAGATGTAACACTTTTTTCCTTAGCTTTTTTTTAAGAAAATAACGTGTTTTCACGTTGTTTGGATACATAACTGCACAAACAAGCTCTGAACTCTGTCAAACTCAATATGTAGTAAGATTTAGGCACGAGTAACGTGTGGGAATGAACGACACAGTTGCCAGATGCCCAGTTTGAGAGATTTAATTATTTTTCCTTCTCTTTTCCTTAGTTTTTGTTAGAGAATAACGTGTTTTTGAGTCGTTTAGATACTAAAACACACAAACGAGATCGGAACTCCATCTAACTCGACATGTAGTAAGATTTAGCCACGGGTGACGTGTGGGAATGAACAACACGGTCGCCGGTGTTCCGGTTTGTGAGAAGTAATATTTTTTTCTCTCTTTTCCTTAGTTTTTTTAGAATAACCGTTTTGCGTAATTGTACTAATTATGTTTAAGTTTTTTGAATTTATGATTTAAGAATATTGCATTTATTATTGTAGGATGGAGTAAAGGTTTCTTTACTTTATTTTGGTCTTCCAAAACTCGAATTAGCGGAAAGAGTTCTTGTTAGCACGAATCCATTGATAGAAATTGATGGAGAACCATTGGGTCAAAATTACTATAAAGTTTTTGTTCAAAATGCTCGAAAACCTAACGTTTTATTAGAACGACCTCGCAAAGACATTACAACTGTTAGAGAATCTGTCGGCCGACATGTGGCTTGGCTTTCTCGTGATGTAAATTACATTTTTATTTCAATAAACCCATATATTACATGCATATCTATTAATTTTATTTATTATGTCATTATCATATCTAATATTGTTTGATTTTCTTCTTTTCAGGTTATTGATAAAGAATAGGTGGATGGTCTTTTTGTATTGGCTTATGTTGTAATAGACTTAAAACTCTCTTTTGTTGTATAAATTTTTCATTTAGGTTGTTCGTTTTGTGAGAGATTATGTATGTATTTTGGTTTTGTTTTGGATATTGGTGGAAGACAATATTGTTTGTTTATTTGTTGTTTGGATATGTATATTAAAATGGAATATTAATTTTCTTAAGTATTTATTTAAGCATTTTGGTTTTACTGAATATTTGAATTTAGTAGTTTTGATCATATTAAATGTTCATTTTATCAGCGAAAATAACAAATTACAAAAATCATGCCTAATATGGAGTAAAATTTTTTTTTTTTTCTGAAAGTATTTGCGACGGCAAGATACCATCGCAAATACTTTGGCGATTTTAAATCATTTATTTTGCAATTGTATTTGCGACGGCATGAATCGTCGCAAATACTTGAGACGACTGCAAATACATATTACAAAACCCATTATTTGCGACAGTAGAAACGTCGCAAATGGGGGTCGTTTTAAAAATTTATTCCATGAAAATAGCATTAGCGACGGCAATTAATCTGTCGCAAAAGGTCTTATTGGCCACGGCATGCTATACCATCGCAAAAAAATTTGGTTCGTCGTACACTATTTGCGACAGGGGCACGCCATCGCAAAAGGTCACCATGCCGTCGCACGGCCGTCGCAAAAAGTATTTGCGACCCCTCCATTTGTGTCGCCTTAAATGCCGACGCTCAGCCATCGCAAATGAGTATTTGCGACGGCATTTAGAGTATTTGCAATAGCATTGAGCCGTCGCAAAAAAATGCCTTTTCTTGTAGTGTTAGATCATTGGTTCTTATGAAATATAAGCTTATCGTTCACAATCTTAGATGGAACTGAGCACATCATCAGTAGGACTGCAACATAAGATTTTAATAGGTCTATCTTGACTACAGGGAACGGTACAGTTCCAACTTCTTGCGCTAATACACTTTATGTGTATTGAACAGGACCGTGTTGAGGTAATTGTTTTTATATTGACTCTATAAAACAATGAATAGCTCATAATTATTATGAGTACTTATACTCTTAATCCTAATATAATAAATAGACACGTGCATGTAGCGTTTATTGTTTTAATTCACAAAAGAGTGATATTCTTTGTGGGTCAATAAATTTAGTGAGTTGGACAATAATATTACGTGTATGCTACAGGGGCAAATGTTTCTTGATAGTTAATGCCATAGGTTCAGGCAAATCCTTTGGTAACCAGTCTCGCCTTGTATTTCTCAATTGTCTTAAATGCTTTCTGTTTGATAGTGAAAACCCACTTGCATCCAACTGGTCTTTTTCCAATTGGAAGAGAAGTTGACTCCCAAGTGTCATTCTTGGTCATAGCTTTCTTCTCTTCCACCTTCGGTCCTTTCCAATTGGGATCAATAAGTGCTTCTTTCCAATCCATAGACAAAGAAGACTAGGATGAAACAAAAGCACGATATGATGTAGACAATTAGTCATATGAAACAAACTAAGGTATGGGATGTTGAGTGCAAGCCCTTACTCCTTTTCTAAGAGCAGCAGGGAGAGCATAATCATCAATTTCTATAATAATAGGGAATACATTACTTGAAGGATCTATGAAAGAGTCTAAAACTGGCATCAAGGGTGGTGATTGGCTTAGTGTCACATGGGTATTTTGTTCTTTTGGGCACCGTGAATAGATCTTAAGATCTATTCTATCCAAACGCTTAGCAATGTCATCAATTTCACGCTCATACTCAATATACAATTCCTCCTCCCTCTTACGATAAATAACATTTCTTTGAGTAGGAAGAAATAAGAGAGCTCTTGGTGATTATATGTCACTTCTCTTTCCTAATATCGGGCTCCTCTGAAGAGACAGCGGGTAGGAACAAAAAAAAAGACTCAGATTATCGAAAGGTGACGTCCATGCTAATATACCCTCTGCGGGATTGAGGATCATAACATTCATATCCCTTCTAAGTGGCTGAGTAATCAATAAAGATGCAGCAGATAGCCTTGGGATCAAGTTTCCCATGAGAGCATTGAGGAGCATGAACAAAACAAATATAACCAAAGATTTTAGGAGGAAGAGAAGGAGAAAAAATCTGAGGAAGAATGTCAAGAGGAATCTTAGAATGCATGTGATTAATTAAATAGGCAACAGTATGAATAGCATCACTCCAAAATGGTAGAGGGACATTCATAGTAAACGTGAGGGCAAGGGCAACCTCAAGAAGATGGCATTTTTTTCGCTCAGCAACTCCATTTTGTTTAGGAGTATCTACACAACTGGTCTGATAAAGAATACCATTCTCTTCAAGGTATGCTTGAAACTCTCCATCAATGTATTCTATCCCATTCACACTATGGAGGATTTTAATGTTGGTATCAAATTGATTCATCACCATTTTATGAAAAGCTTTAAAACAAGATAAAATCTCACTCTTGGTTCGAAGCTAATAAACCCAAGTAACACGAGAATAACAATCAATAAATTTGACAAACCAAAGACAACCGGAAAGTAAAATAACATGGGAAGGCCCCTACATATCAGTATCAATAGCCATAAAGGGACAATGAATTCTTTTATAAACGGGAGGATAACAAGAGCATTTATGTTTAGCAAATTCACAAGCATCACATACAAAACTGTAAATTCTAAATCCCTAGATTATTTACCTTAAGCCTATGTAAACCTTAACCCTAAATATGTTTACCTATATACTATTCACATGTATTCACCACAAATCAATAATAAAAAGCAACAAAGTAAAGACATATAGGATTTAGTATGGAAACCTAAATTAGGAAAAATACCAAATCCGTTAGGCAAGCCAGGCACTATTAAGAATAGTTTACACTAGACTAATTTACAATCATAATACTGAAACTCCAGGACTATCATTTGAATCCCATGAACTCCGGTTGAAGATTTCTTACAACTCCTCGACTTTTTGTTCTTCTAGGCCTCAACTCTAACACCGAATCACCACGGTGCTCTTTATCATCTTTGAAATCCACCAAGATGATCTCGCAGTTTGTTCTTTAATCAATAGCACACTGATAGATGATTTGTAAAGCTCCTAGACTCGAGATATTCTCTCAATATATTAGCACTGTCTATCAGTAGTTCCTGTATCTTTTTGAGTCTTTGTACATTAAAAGATTTCCATCAAAGGAGTTGTTATGCCAATCGATCTCTCCGTTGAACCCACCGAGTAGTCTCTCACTTCCACAAATGTAGTTTAGGTCATCACTCTAATTGATTGGTTCTTGCTTGGCTTAAGAGTCCTTAGGAGTAAGACGATTTGACACAAAAAGACTCTTGGTTTGAGCTGATCTCTATAGGTTGGATCAATCCAACATCAATCCTAGATTCAGTTGTAGCTTTTTGAATCTTTAGATCGATCCAACATCAATCCAATCTCAATTGTAGCTCTCTCAATATTTAGATCGATCCAACATCAATCCAATGTCAATCATAGCTTGTTGAATCTCTACAGGTTGAGCTCCACTAGTTGGATCAATCCAACATCGACTTTAAAAAGATTGAATATATATTGTGATTTGGCCATATAGATTGCCAAACTTAAACTTACCAAACATAACAATCTCTTACTTGGAAATTTTGTGACAAAACACCTCAATTAAAAACAGCCAATCCCAACCTATGCTTTTACAAGGAAATTAGAACTTAGATGTTTCACAGAGTGCACTTTGTACTTGCACACAAATTAAAAATAAAAAAAACCCCGTGAAATTCAAGTATGGTATAGCAAGTACAAGCCATAGGCCAAGCAATCATTATACACAATTCTTAATTCTCCCCCTCAATTCATGCTACATACACTTCTCCTCAACCATGTACCATTCTCCCCCTTTTTGACACAAAAGAAAAACATCTATTAGACTATCACATAGAAACCATCCACCATAACGAAACTAAAAGAGAACAAGCTTATATAGTTTTAGGCTAAAATATTAAACATAAACATCAAAAGCCTAAACTATCTCACCAGGTGGAGCCAGGGGATGTTTGGCCAATATTAAATACATCCCATAAATACACTTGAGTGAAATGACATTCAAAATATCTTCATAACATCAAACGTAATCATGACAAAGCTAGTTTGAATCTGAATTATGCATAAATACTTATGATTAAATGTATGCACCCATTACAGATTAGTTCAAAAAATTTGTCACCAGATGGAATAGCCCATGAATGTGTAAGTGTGAGTGAGTGAATATCAATTCTATATCAAGTTATCAACATATCATTCAAATCGTAGTTGTGATCCAAATTGCTCCACCATATTTAAGATCTAATGAGTCTCACAAGCTAGAAGTCAATCCTATTTTTACCCACGTATGAGTATTGGTTTAAGAGCATTTGCTCTCCCTCACTTTGATGGTACCACATGAAACTTGATGTACTCATTTTTTTTGGTTTGTTGCAATCATGTGGCAACTTTCATACTATTGACTACAATAGCCCTTACTATAGACTTTACACATTAATGAACATTTAGATATATTTCTAACAACAGCTTTCATACATAATCACAGGTTGCCCTTTCCATTATGCAAAAGTTTTATGATCTTTTCAATTTTATAAAGAGGGCCGACACTAGGAAGGTATTCAGTACTTGGTCAACCTAGCACACGATAAACATTATATTTAAGAAAGGCACATAGATTAAATTTGATCACATATGTGGATAAACAACTTATCAATATAGATTGATATGTGTACAATTAGCACACAATCATGAATTATGTCAGTTAAACAAATTGACAATGAATTAGTCTCAAGTATGCCAACATATTTGTCTTCAGTTAAAAAAATCATTTTTGCATATGCAGAGTCACTTATGCACTAACATGAATATCAAAAGTTAACCAAGATACAAAGTCCAAAACATAATAAAATCTTTTTGGAATTTAAAAGAAATACAACAAAACTACATAGGTCTAGTGGTTCGCCCCCAAATGTGGTATTCCTACAAATGGAGTTAGTACCCCGCAAGAGCACGGGGGTCGCGATGAAGTATAAACCGGAAGATCCGATATCGTTCTCTCCCAAGGGACCTAGCCCAATATAGGTTCTAACACTCATCTCATACTAACCTTAACTAGGGTCGAATTGCAATTATGTGGAGAATTAGATCTAAAATAAAAAGGAAAATAAAAGGACCGAAAATGTTTTGGATTTTTTATGATGGTTTTGAATTACTAACCTAATTCAATGGAAATTAAAGCAATTAACACTAGACAATTAAAGTAAAGCAAAGTGAAAATAGAATTAAAATAATTAAAAGGGAATTGGGCTCAAATGATCCAATCACTCAATTTCATCCAAGGTTTTCAATGGGGTTAATAACTCAAATCAAACACAACATTTAAGTGTGTTTAATTCGGAAGATTTAACTTTGAAAACCGATAATTCTCAAGAAATTGAAATTAGATACATGTTAAATGGAGAATCAAAGGTTAATACCATCGATTCAACTTAGTCAATACCAAATTTGTGGTTTGTGCATTGATTAGTCAAACGTAGTCAATAACCTAGGTTTTCTAAGACATCTTCAATCAATTGTTGGGAATGAATTTCTAACAATTGTGGAGTATTTTTCTAGTCAAGAGTCCTAAATTAATACCATTGATTTGGGTGATGAAAATCCCTAAACTTAGTCAATAATCTAAGTTTTCTAAAATTCCACACATAATTACTAAAAATTCGAATTCTAAGAAAACATGGCAATTAATCCATGAGATACCTCCAATTGAATTCCTTGGATTATTTGGGTGATTTTCACATTTAAACCCAATGTAAATTCTAGCTACTTGAATACATCATAAAAAAACATGTAAGAATGTAAAGAAAGCATGTAGAGACTTAAATCTAAAATTTACTTGAATATTAAAGATGTTTGGTTACAAAGAAAATGCAAGAAAGTAAAAGAAAATACAATACAATGGAAGAAAACTACAAGTTTTACACCTATACTACAATTACAAAGTTAAATCTAAGCTAAAAATGAAGAAAAATAGAAAAAAATCAACCTTGGAGAAGCTCTCCCGCCGTCCCCTGGCTCAAAACTAACCCTAACCAATCAAAAACTTTACAAAAAACCCTAAAAAAGCTGCTTCGGACGTAAAAAATGCATTCTGAATGAATAGTAACTGTCCGAATACCGTCCAGACGGTGCGTCTAACAGCCGTTTGAAGTGTGTCCAGACGGTACTATTCACCTTCTGGACGAGTACTATTCATGAACAGTAACCGTCCGAACGGTGAACAGTAACCGTCCGGACTTGTACTATTCATTATTGTTCGACCCCAGAAACTTTGAAACTTGATTTGACTACCCTAGAGCTCGATTCAACCAATGCATATTGGAGGAAAAGTTGTAGAGCTTGAAGTTTTCTTTCCAATGATGCAAAAATCAGCTCAATCGGACATTGGAGTAAAAAGTTATGGCCAAAATACCGAGACAGGTCTGAATTTTCATGAACAAATTGTTCGCCTTGAACCCGCTTTAATTATTCTTGATTTCTTTTTGCCTTTATTAGCTTATATAACCTACAAAGCACACACAAAACATAATTAAATAAATATCTAACTAAAATAAGAAAATTAACACTAGTATAAATCTAACAAGGTGCGAATTAAGGGCCTATGATTACACTTTTAAGGTGTAATCATCTAGAGGAAGGATATAAAAGAAGAGCATTCTAGGCTATAAAGAATGAAGACTACTCTATGTGACAGATCCCTACAAATTTCCCAAAGGCAAAGGGGTTTGGTGAACAAATATGCTTTTCTCACCCAAACAGCCCTTGTCTTGGGTTTAGCAATGGTTGTTGGCTATTTTGGTGCTGTCCTATGTGTGGCCTTGGAGTTTTGGCTCCTCTGAAAATCTCTTATATTTCATTGAACCTGCCTAGGCTGACACAACGCATCAAACCTATTATAATAATATCCATTTGGTTGCCAAGATTGTTATAGTTTCCAAGCTCTAGTATGAACATAATTCCTAAGAAGGCAATACAATTTATGACATTGAGGCTTAATATCTCCTCTAATCCCACAATAATGACACACAGGTATAAACTATGTACAGTATGTAGGTCGTATGGGCTTAGATCTATTATTAAAAGGATTAAATGTGTCAAACAAAGCAAACCTATTTGGTACTTCACCTTTTAATTTTGCTGGCGTTGGTGCTTGAGCTGGAGCAGCTTTCTTTTCTGGTACTTGAGTTGGACCAGCCTTCTTCTCAAATCCAATGCTAGTAAGTAGTGTCACCAAAAGGATTTTGTGAGTATTAGAGTTTGTGAAGCCTTTCTTAACCTGTATTCATCTTTTTTATACAATCTTGAGTTATAGACAAGTCAGATTCAAGAAATGCAATTTTATGAACAAATGTCTTTTTCTCTTCCAAACATGCATGCAGCTCTTTTTCAAGCTTAAGATTCATGTCAAATAAGGTGACTTGTTAGGTTCTCAGTTGACTCAGATGCCGACTCAAGAACTTCATGTTTAAGGATTTCATTTTCTTTTTTAAGAGCTCTAAGTTTAACAGTCACATCAAACTTATATTTTTTCTCTTTCATATATGTAAGCACCCCATTTTTGCCCGCTCAGCAATCTTCAGTCCGTCCGGACTTACGTTCAAACCAACGCAGCTATATTCAAGTCCAAATCAACTCTTTAAGCTCAATCCAATCAATCAATTGTTTCGCAAGCCCACTAGGCCCAATTAAGGTGGAATGACCAAAATGCCCTTATGGCATGGCTCGATCCAATTCTAATGGTCAGGTCTTCCTAGAGACGGTAAGTCCCCATTTTAATCTCAAATTCAACTTCAAGTCCAATTCCAATTCCAATTCCAATCAAATCTAGCACGCCTTTCGAGAAAATTAATCCCTCAGGCAGTAAGTCCATCCAATTCGACACGTTTTTTTAGAAAACTCATCGGAACGGTAAGTCCCTTCAAACCGGTCGATCGAGATGAGACCCCAAGTCCCCGAGATGGTGGAACGGTCCACCTATGGTGCCTACTAGCCCGCCAATGAAGGAATATCCATTATTTGGCACGTCTTTCGGGAAAGTTAATTCCTCGTACGATAAGTCCACTTAGCAGCTTTTTAAGATTAGGCAGTCTTTGAAATGAACGCGAACTGTTAGAGTGGCGGAAACACTCATAAATATTGCAACCGTCAAAGTCGCAGAAACACTCGTAAACAAATTGAGATTGGGAATTGTCAACAAACCTCCTATGTCATGGGACCAAACTAGCTTCTTGGTCATGACATGTTGACCAAAGGATGAGATACCTTTGGAAACCAACTTATCACAGACCATCATAATGACGAAAACACTCAAAACTTGAGTCAACACCAGGGCCTGCTAGCCCACACGGGTAAAAAATGACCAAACTACCCCTTGGGCCATTTTCAGCACGCTTCTCGAGAAAGTACCTAAGTCCTCAGAACGGTAAGTCCACCCTTCCAAGATCATCCCAAAGATGATCCCGCATGTTTAACTGCCTTCCAGTCGATTTCGGGCCAATTCTGGGACCATTTAGTCAAAATGATCATTTTGCCCCTAGGCATCCGAATGCCTTCGGGAACCACATCGGCTCTAGGTATCAAACTGGTAACCTCCCAAGAATGCTTCTAATAGTATTATAGACCTTCTATTATCTTTCTAGATCATTCCGAGTCAATTCTGGCAAACCTGGTGCAAAAATGACTGTTTTACCCCTTGTGGGCCAGTCGCCTTTTCCAACCACACCAGCTCTAGGTATCAAGTCGGCACTCCCTTGGAGCACTCTAGATACTATTACCAACCCTCAAGTCCGCTCATGGATTGTTCCGAGTCCATTCCGGCGATTTTCTAATCCAATTGACTATTTTGTCCCTTATAGCCCAGTCGACAATTTCGACCTTATTTTTCAAGTCCGTTATCCCTGGGACACTATTTCAAGAGTTTCTACCTATTTTCGACCTTCCGGATCATTCCCGGCCTTCCAAAAAATTCCTAGACCTTCCGGAGTCACTCCTAGTACAGTGAGACTAAAAAATACATGGTAGTCACTAGGATAGGCGCCCAAATCTTCTGCCTTGCGTATCAAGGGTCGAAAATATGTTTCTTGCCACCTTAAAAGGTTTCCTAAGTAGCTGGCACCACTAGTAGTAGCGCCAAGCCAAAAAATGGCCTGGCGCCACTCCTAGAGGCGCTAGTGGATTTTTAAGTCTAGCGCCACTACAATAGGCGCCAGGTCACTCTTTGGTCTATAAATACAGAGTCTCTTGCCTATGTGAAAAGGGTCAGCATTCTAACTCAAGAAAAACTCACTCTCGATATACATCCCTCAAACTCTTTCCAAACCCTAGCTCTCTTAGGCTTCTTGAAATCCTAACCCTCATACACTTTAACCCTAGCATACATACACTCAATTCGCGCCTATATAAGCCTCCAAGCCTACCATTGAAGACTCAAGGTGCTGCAATCTCAAAGCTCTCGAAGATCAAGGCGAAGTAGAGCAAATAAAGCGAACAAATCAAAGAAGACATAAGGTTGGTTTTTTATTTACGTTTATGCGATATCCCCCCTTCTCTCTTCTCTCTCCTAACCCACTTGGGTTTTCTTCTATTTTAATCCCCTATCTTCTTCCCTCCCTTTCTTGCATGTTTGAAACAAGGGAATTCTCAGTTCATGTGTAGAAAGAATGGTTGAAAGTCACCGTGTCGGGGGCTTTCCTCGAATTCGACCTTAGACCATGTGGATTTCGGCCCCCTTGATTATGTGGTGAAGCCTAGCCCTTATATGTTCACAACCCTACTTGCATTGTGCATTTCATACTCATAGATTTTCAAAATCGTTTTCTAAACTTGTTTTCAAAAACTTGCATCCAAAAACTTTTTCAAAACTTGCATTAAATTTCCTTTTTTTCAAGCTTGTTTTCAAAATCACAATTTTAAGATGATTCTAACCACTTCATGGTTAGAGTTGTTTTGAAAAAGTGTTACATAAGTTTTGGGTGTTAACCCTAAATTATTTTTGTCAAAATAACAATTTTAAGGTGATTTTAGCCATTTCATAATTAAGGTCGCTTTAGGAAAGTGTTATATTTAACGAGACCAATATGGTTCATACTTTCAAAACTTTGTTATTTTCAAAACCACAATCCTAGAATGGTTCTAATCTTCCTATGATTAGAATCGTTTTAGGAAAGTGAGATATTTTTTAGAGACTTGTAAAAGTCCATATTCCATTATCTTTCCAAATCACTTTTGAAAATATCCTTTCCAAAACCTCTTTTTAAATCATCTCCAAAAATCTCTTTTTTCCAAAATCTCTTTTCAAACCTAGTTTCCTTAAAACTCTTTCTAAAAAAAATATCTCCTAAAAAAAAATCCCTTTCCAAAAACTCTCTTCAAAAGTTCTATTTTCTAATAACACTTTTCAAGTTTCCCTCCTAGAAACTCCCTTCAAAAGATTCACTTTCCAAAATCTTGTTTTCTTGAAGTCCAAGTTAAGCCATAGAGCCAATGATTAGAAAACCCTAATTTTTACTTTCCTTTTCCATATCCAATCATAACTTTCCAAAATTCTATTTTCTACATTGAACTCTTAGGTTTCCTAAACCTCTTTTTCATGTCAAATCATATTTTCTAAATCTAAAATTTTCAAATCTCATCCTTTCTAATTCCATGTCAAATCCAGTCTTCCAACTTAGGAAACTAAATCCAATCCTCCATTTTTTGAAACAAAATCAAATCATCTCTTTTTGAAAATAGAAATTAAATCTTTCTTAATTCAATCCATTCTTGACTCTAAACTTTCCTAATGTCAAACCTTTTCAAATTTCAAACTTTCCAATCTTTCTAAATTTAAACCTTTTCTAATTTCTAAACTTTCTAAATCTTTCTTAAATCAAACTTTCCAAATTCTAAATCTTTTTTAGATTGAAATCTTTCCAAAACCAAAACTTTCTTAATTTTAAAGTTTTCTAAATTCAAAACTTTCTTGAGTTGAAAATTTCTAAATCCAAAACTTTCCTAATTTGGTGCTTTCCTAAGATGGAACTTTCCTAAGTTCAAACTTTCTAAATCCTAAAGCTTTCCAAAGTCCAATCTTTCCTAAATCCAACTTTCTAAGATCAAAATTTTCAAATCTAAATCAAACCTTCCTAATTCAACCACGTATTCTAATCTTAGATAACCTAAATCCTAAAAGGCTTAAACCCTAGTTCAACCCTAACCCTTAGAGTTAGGAAGCTTCGACTCCTTTCTATACCAAAATGGTTTTCTAATTTCAAACTTCAAAATGTTTTCAAATCTGTATCTTTCCAAATCTAGCCTAAGTTCTTTTTCAAGGGTCAAATCCTCTTTCAAGTTCAATTCTAGGTCTAAGTTCAATCTCGATTCCAATCTTCCATTCTAAGTTTCAAATCAAACTCTTTTTCTAATCAAAATCTTCTATTTTCAATCGGACTCTTGTCCAAACTACGACTGACCTGATTCCTAAAAATGGATACGTAGGCAACCCTCATGAGTGCGGTCATAACTATTTTCAAATTTCCAATTCTATTTCAAGTTTCTAATTCCAAATCTAGTTTCAAATCTCGAATTCCAATTTCTAAAACTTTCTTTCAAAATCAAATCAAGTCTTTTCAAATTTACTTTTAAAATCAAATCAAATTCTTGTACTTGCATATCATGCATTATGTCAAACTTCTTTTTAGAAATTCTTTTCTAAAGTGGATAGGTTTTGGACGTTTATTAATCAAAGATTCCGAATGAGTGAACCTAGAATGAATAGATATGTAGGTACTGCAAGGGCCGGGTAGGGTGATGGCTTAGTATGTCTTCCCTACACATAACCAATCTCCGAACCTAGATCACTGCTTTCAAAGACCAAAATGGAGTTATTTTCAGAAAAGGGCTTAAATATTTCCAAAGATTGCCAAACAACCTCTTTTCTTAAAACCCCTCTCCTTAAAAAGTTTTCGAAATCTTTTTCAAAAACCCTAAGTGGAATCTTCGGATTGTGCTTAGTTTTAGGTGACCTAACTCACCTTAATCAAGTTAGATGGCGAGTCCAAATCTTTTTCAATAACCCTTAATTAAAATTAATTTTCAATTCAAACCTATCGCACTCGTCCATCTAGGAGGATGAGTTCTAACGAGAGAGCACCGTGTTTTTTTCACTTGTTTTTTTTTAGTACGAAAGATCGGGGCATGACAACTGGCGGCTCCGCTGGGGACGCTTAGAGGGTTAGGCCATTACCATGTTTCTTTACCCTCACCCCTTTGGAGTCTTTGATTAATTTTTTCAATTCTATCCACTTCAAAACTTTCAAAATCAAGTTTTCCAAGTTGCTTTCCAAAAGCATGTCATTACTTGCATTCAATTACATTCAATTATTCTATTTTGCATTATGTTTGTCATTCAAAGTGCCAACTTTTGCATATTTTTGTAGGTGGACTATTGTTTGTTTCATATTATATTAATTGCCATGTATGAATGAATGTATGAAATGAACAGGATGGATGGAATTGTTGGGCTCTTTCCTCCAATTTAAAAAAAAAAATCAGACACACACTGTACGTGCACTTGCATTTTGCATATTTGCATTCTTTGCCCTAACATGTCCCTTCTAATTAGAAGGGGGAACGGTATATTGGTTGTGGGCAAGATGCTGTGTCAGTTTTTTCGCCTACGGCCTCTTGATAGTTCCCTCACTTAGATCACCAACCGATCATGGCACCACCTCGGGGAGTGGGCCTAGGTTTGAAAATCTGGAAACCAAGCCTTCTTAGGATGTATTAGTAAATCCTCAACCTCATGCTCATATAAACACCATGCATAGTCAAACAACTGCTGGATTTAAGACACACACACCGTTTTCAAAACCATGAAGGAAAGGGCGACTACTTTACTTTCTTTTTAACTTGTCTATTCCTATTGTTATAATACTTGTATTCCTGTTGTTATAATACCTATCTAACTACTCACGCATCCATGTTTATTCTACAATTGCATTCTTTCTCTCTCTACTCTATCCATCTATGTTCATGCATTCAATACTCCACGTTAAGACAAGAGTTCTAAAGTAACACAAGTCACTGCATCTTCATGCATATGATCAACCCAAAGTGAGTGACACCAATTGGACTCTCCCTTGCATTAAGCCTATCAAAATCCTAAGGATTTCCATGTAACCCTAAGGACTTATGGCATGAATTTCAAGTCATTCCATAAGAGGGGCCCCAATCCTTTTATGCTCACGGAGATAGGATTGCCAAGAAGACAAGGGGCAATCAAGCGAGGTCCCTCAACGAGGTCCCTCAACGACCTCCTCAACATCAAGCTTGAAGAAGGCGAATTTGAAGACTTAAGAGTAGTTTAGGATTTCAATTATAAAAATAGGTAGGTGAAAGTCCAAAGGAAAATGTTCCCCCTCCCCCTATTAAAGTATACTTTGATTCTCTTGTATTTTAAATCCAAAAGTTCAATATACCTTTTTACCTTTTTGTTTGCCGCAAATGAATGAACGTATGAATGACTGAAGGTTCCTGATCAATGGTAAGGTACTTGCATGCAGGGGCAAACCCCCTCTCCAAAAGTGAGCCAATACATTATGTTTAGTCTCCCTCTCAAGCTGGGGCACCCCTAGGACATGCATTCCATAAAAATTTTCAAATCAAGGCATTAACTTCTCTTTCATTTTTTGTCTTCTATCCTCCCCCTCCTCATCTCCAAGTACTAAGAGAACTGAAGACAAAAGCAAGACAAGAAGGGGGTTTTCTAAACCATTCATTTATTGTCATCATACTGCTCACATGTTCACTTCTATTATGCTCATGCACCCATATCCATTCCAAGACAAGAGTTCCAAGAAACTCAAGTCATTTCATTCTCATGCATTTAATCAACGGTAGAGAAAAAGGAGCAATCTGATCTCATGTTAATCAAACCGAACCAACCAAAACTCCTAACGGTTCCTCAACCCTAAGGGTTTGTGGCATGCATAGAACCATATCTCAAGAGAGGCCCCAAATCTCTCTCCGTCCATAGAGGTGGGATTGCCCGAATAAAGAAACATTAACCGGCCCATGCCAAAGAGGTATTGTATTGTATAAGGGGCAAAACCCCCCTCCAAAACAGGCTCAGCATCATGCCTAGATTCCCTCAAAAAAAAAAAAAAAAAAAAAGAACCTTCATAGTACATGCATCACATAAAATCTCTAACTCCACATGCTAACTATACTATATTTTTCTTTCTTTCTTTTTTCAGGTCAAAAAGCATAACTGATCTCATGGAATCCCTCCTGCATCCCATCTCGTTCACAATTAATATGAGGACAAAACCAATTGTTGGAAGAGGCATGATCCCCTATGAAGAATAAAAAGGGGTGGACCATCCATCCACAAGATGTTCTCTCTCTCTCCCATCACCTTGGCACCTCATTGCCACTACATCCAATCCTCAAGCCTAGCCACCCCTGCATAATCAAATGAAATACATGGCAATTGGAGCATGGAGGACGCCGTCACGAGCCCAAAACCCTATTAAAGGTTATCACCAGAAGGCTCACAAGAAAAGGGAGGTTTCCACAAGATTCGTCTATTTTCTTTCCATCTTTCTTTTCTTGCATATCTTCTTTAAACAAACATCGCATGTCATGCATTCATGATTTGAAATGAAAAGGAGATAGATCTCAGTTTATTCCCTTTGTCTCATACTTTTGTGGATGATTATTAATTTTAGGGATTCTTTTCCATTTTGTAATGACTCGACTTGAAGGATGGGATAGCATGGGCAACTCACTTAAAGAGGGTTAGAACTTTTAAGAGACAGAGAGAGAGTGTGAGAGATAGGAGGAAGACAGTATCAACAAAGAGGTGCAGATTTTATTGAAGAGGTGACACTTTAGTAATATCCTGGCTAAGCGATGGGTAGCCGAGTCCTCAAAATGATGAGAAGCTATTGTTCTATTTATCTAATAAAAATAAACACTGCCCCTTCCTTAGCCCACTAGAGTTGTAAGTGATTTATATTTAGATATCCCCAAACCAAGAACCATCCCCCACATTGGGATAAGCACAGAGTAGTTGATTTAATAGAATATATAGGAGTTACTGGCAAAAACACACCATTTTTTTTTAGGAACATTGTTTAAATTTTGTATAAAGGCTTTATGGACTAAGCAATTCAATTTGAAATGATAAGAGACCCTTAATTCTGCTACCATACACAAAAAATTCCTTTGCCAAGCCCACTTGAGCCGGTTACAATTTCTCAAGGAAACCAACCAGATGGTCACCGCCCACACTGGGCTTAGGCAAAAGTCATAAGTAAGAATTAATGAGCAATGATGGAAAGGGTGATTTCCAAGAAGATATAATGAGCAATGTTGAAAATGGTGATTTTCAAGAAATTATGGCGTCAAAGGCGTCTCTAGAAAAGAATATATTATGTTCGTGGTGACCTTGAAAAGAGAATACTGTCATCCTAAAATATCAATAAAAAAGTTGGCCTTTCCAAAAGTCGACTTAGCAACAAATTTATTAATGAAAAAAAAAATCTTAAATTAGAAGGCAGAAAGCGGTCTAGAAGAACAATAAGAGTATGAAGGAAAGTAGAAAGCAGTGAATCGAAGTTGAATTGCCAGAGGTGATCATTGGTATTTCAAAACCCCACAAGTGATAATTTTGAGCCTTTATACCCTTTCATTCATAAATCCCTTAACCTAGCCTACGTTACAGTCCAAATTAAAGTCTTCTCTAATCGAAGAAAATTACTTAGTCCAAATAAGCCTGAACAATAACAAGACAAGTAGGATGAGAAAAGAGAACTGGGAAGGAATGCAAGGGTAATCTCATGCTCCAAGGTGTGCTCAGATGGTTTTGGTTTAAACAACCCATTAAAAGAAAATCTTTTAAGCCTAAATATCCCTTCCTTTCTTACAACCCCTAAACTCAGCCTACATTACAGTCCTAAAAGAAGTCTTCTCGAATTGAGGGTCTAATTGTTTATTGCTCTATAAAGGGCATGCGAGTTGTTGCTCAAGCCCCAGTGGCATTTTGGAAATTTGAGAGGGAAAACCAAGTGAGGTCAGAAAAACTCCAAACAGCAACTCTGTAGAAAGTAGGGATAGGATAGCAAACCAAAAAGTCAAGATCCCTAGAGAATGGTGTAAATGCTATCCCACCCCAATAAGAATGAGGCAAAACTGAATGAGGCAGAATCCAAGAAGGGAAACAAAATCCCGAGAGTATGAACCCTGGGGCAATCTTGAGACATTCTTCATAAATAGTTTATATACATGTAGTACTAATACATCCATGTCATGTATAACCTCCACATTCATTAAATTCTTATGTAGTTTGTGTCTATTCATGCATTCATCAAAAACCATGATATGCATTCAATTCCATTCTTGTAAGTGCATTCATTCAAAAGTATAACATGCATTCAAGTTCATACAGTGTATTCATAAAAAAGTAGGACATGCATTCAATTCAATTCTTATATAAACCCGTGCATTCATAAAAAATAGGTCATGCATTTAATCCCAAGTGCATTCATCAAAAAGTATAACATGTATTCACCCATTTACCTGTGTTCTATGTCTTTCTCTCTCTCTCTCAAATAGGAAACGAGGAAAGGGGCAAAGCACAAAAAGAAGCTTAAGTTACCCCGCGACCAAGCAAGCTACAACATCTCCAATACAGGCACACGCCTCAAAAAGCTCAAACTTCCATAGCGGACAAGAAATAAAATGGGGCAATGACCCACCCTCAACCTCCCTAATCAACCTTGGACTTTCCCAGAAAAGCAACGTTTCGTCAGACGGAGTGTCGATTCAAGAAGTAGTAGACATTTACCTTGGACTTCCCTAGAAGAGCAGCATTTCGCCAGACAGAGTGCCGGTTCATGAAGTATCAGGAATCAATCTTGGACTTTCTCAAAGGAGCAGCGTTTCACTAGACGGAGTATCGGTTCAAGAAGTAGCAAACATCCACCTTGGACTTCCCCAGAGGAGCAGCGTTTTGCCAAATGGAGTGCTGATTCAAAAAGTAGTAGACATCCACCTTAGACTTCCCCAGAGGAGCAGCGTTTTGCCAGACAGAGTGCTGATTCAAAAAGTAGTAGACATCCACCTTGGACTTCCCCAGAGGAGCAGCATTTCGCCAGATAGAGTGCCGGTTCAAGCAGTATCAGGAATCAACCTTAGACTTTCCCAGAGGAGCAGCGTTTTGCCAGACGGAGTGCCCGTTTAAGAAGTATCAAACATTAATCGTCGATTTTCCCAAAGGAGTATCTTCCCACCAGATGGAATATCTATTGAAGACAAAAAAAGAGGGGCAGCTTTAAGCTACCCATTTTTGCCCACTTAGCAATCTCCCAAGCCCGATGCCTCATCCACAACATCCATCTCCTCCTCAAAAGCTGGCTCGATAGGAGGGAAGAGGTCGATTGAAGGCCTACTCCCCCTTCTGCTCTGACTGGATGTTACCCTGCTAACTAATTTGTGACTACCCCCAAAATGACTAGAGCTGCCAATGGAATTTGGATAGGCCCTCTTCCCAGACCGGCGACTCCTCTCAGAACCGTCATCACTTGTGCTGGCCATCCTGAAAGATAAACCAAGGTAAAATATCAAAATAAGGTATACACAATCAAAAGGACAAGGGGTAGAATAATAATAAAAATGAATAAGCTTTCAAAAAGTTTCTTAACTTTTTCCTCCAAAAATTCTTTTCCAAAATCAATTGCTAAAAGGTTTCTAACTCTCTCTTCCAAAACTTCATCTTCAAAATCATTTTCAATTCCTAGGGCTACTAAATTTATCCTTCCAAGATCCATTTTAAAAATCAAGGCCAAAAAATCATTTCCCAAAACAAATCTCAAATTTTTCAATCCATCTCCAAGCTTTTCTGATTCAGTTTTTCAAGAAAAATTCTTTTCCAATTAGGTTTAAGATTCTCCCAAACTCTTTCTTTCAAAAAAGTCTTAGTCAAAATAAATCCTTAAAAATTTTCAAGGTTTTACTCGAAAAAATTCTTCCTTCCAAAATTTCTATTAATTCCAAGGTTTTCTGAACTCCTCCGTTCCAAGCTTTTATCGATTGCACAAATGTTTCAAAGGTCAAAATCTATTTTCAAGGATTTTCCAAAATTCTTCCTCAAAAGTTTTATCTAAAATTCTATTTCCAAAATTTTCATAAGTTTTCTTTCAAAAAATTTTTTAAATGACCCTCCGAGTTTCTTGGGATCTTTTCTGCCAAAAAGGCCCCATTCTTAAGGTTCTCCTAACTTTTCCTTCAAAAAGTTTAATCTCAAAATCATTTCTTGGGTTTCTTGAGCTTTATCCTTCAAAAGTTCCATTTTAAAAATATTCCAAAGGTTTTCAAAATTTCTTCCTCAAAAAGTTTCATGAGTTTCCTAAGCTTTTTCCTTTCAAAATTCCATTTTCAAAAATTTTGGGTTTTTAAGCTTTCGCCTAAAAAACCTGTCTTCAAAAATTTAAGTTTTAAAACATTTTCCCTAAAAGTTTTGTTCTAAGTTTCAAAGGTTTTCCAAAATCTTTCTAATATAAATCCAAATTAATTCATTTCCAAAATCAATTTCAAAATCATTTCAAACAATCAACTTCAACTCCAAAATAATTTCAAAGTCAAGGTTTTCCAAATTCCAAATTTCAAAAATCAAGACAATCCAACTTTCAAACTCAAAATTCCAATTTTCAAGCTCAAATCTTCAAACATTTTCAAAGTTCGTCCCTCCGATCAACTCGCGGTCAACATGGGACTCTTACTTTATCGTTTTCTACCTTCGACAAGCAAAGATAAAAAAAGAGGGGTAGCTGTAAGCATCCCATTTTTGCTCGCTCTGTAATCTCTGGTCCATCTAGACTTACGTTCAAACCAACGCAGCTATATTTAAGTCCAAATCAACTCTTTGAGCTCAATCCAATCAATCAATGGCTTTGCGAGCCCGCTCGGCCCAATGGAGGCAGAATGGCCAAAATGCCCTTGTGGCATCGCTCGGTCCAGTTCCAATGGGCACGTCTTCCTAGAGACGGTAAGTCCCCCTTTTAATCTCAAATTCAACTTCAAGTCCAATTTTAATTCCAATCAAATCTGGCACACCTTTCGAAAAAGTTAATTCCTCAGGTGGTAAGTCTATCCAGCTTAGCACGTTTTTTGAGAAAACTCTTTGGAACAGTAAGTCCCTTCAAACTCGTCGACCTAAACAAGACCCCAAGTCCCTGAGATGGTAGAACGGTTCACTTTTGGTGCCTGCTAGCCGCCAATGAAAAAATGTCTGTTATTCAACATGCCTTTCGAGAAAGTTGATTCTTCATATGATAAGTTCACTTAGCAACTTCTCGAGATCAGGTAATCTCTGAAATGAACGCGAACCGTTAGAGTGGCAGAAACACTCGTAAATATGTCAACATTGGAAATTGCCCACAAACCCCCTATGTCACGAGACCAAACTCGCCTCTTGGCCGTGACACGTTTACCAAATGACGAGATACCTTTGGAAACCAACTCGTCACAGACTGTTAGAGTGATGAAAACACTCAAAACCGAGGTTAACACCAGTGCCTGCTAGCCCACTCTGGTGAAAAATAACCAAACTACCCCTCGTGCCGTTTCCAACATGCTTATCGAGAAAGTACCTAAGTCCTTAAAATAGTAAGTCCACCCTTCCAAGATCATTCCAAAGACGATCGGGCATATTTAAGTGCCTTCCAGTCGGTTCCGGGCCAATTTCGAGACCATTTGGTCAAAATAACCATTTTGCCCCTAGGCATCCGAATGCCTTCGGAAACCACACTGGCTCTAGGTATCAAACCAGTAACCTTCCAAGAATACTTCTTATAGTATTCTGGACCTTTCATTATCTTTCTGGATCATTCTGAGTCAATTTTGACAAACCCGGTGCAAAAATGACTGTGTTGCCCTAGGTGACCCGGTCACCTTTTCCAACCACACCGCTGTGAGTATCAAAGCAGCACTCCCTTGGAGCACTCTAGATAGTGTTACCAACCCTCAATTCCACTCATGGATTGTTCTGAGTCCATTCTGGTGGTTTTATGGTCTAGTTGATTGTTTTGCCTCCTAATAGCCCGATCGACAATTCTGACTTTATTTTTCAAGTCCGTTACCCCTGGGACACTGTGTCAAGGGTTTCTACTCATTTCCGGCCTTCCGGATCATTCTCGGCCTTCCAGAACATTTCCGAACCTTCTAGAGTCACTCCTAGTGGAGTTAGGCTAAAAAATACATGGTAGTCACTAGAACAGGCACTCAAATCTTCTGTCTTACATATCAAGGGTTGAAAATATATTTCTTGCCGCCTTAAAAGGTTTCCTATATGGCTCCAAGCCAAATAATGGCCTAGCACCACTCAGTAAATTTTAAAGCCTTTCGCCACTACAACAGGCGCCATGTCACTATTTGGTCTATAAATATAGAGCCTCTTCCCTACATGAAAGGGGTCGGCAATCTCACTCTAGAAACTTTCTCTCTCAATATACAGCTCTCGAACTCTCTCCAAACCCTAGCTCTCCTAAGCTTATTCAAACCCTAGCCCCCATACACTTTAACCCTAGTATACATACACTCAATACGCGCCTATACAAGCCCCTAAGTAGACCATTAAAGACTCACGGTGCTGCAATCTCAAACCTCTTGAAGATCAAGGCGAAGTAAAGCAAATAAAGAAATCAAAGAAGACAAAAGGTTTGTTTTTATTTACATTTATGCGATTTCCCCCCTTCTCTCTTCTCTCTCCTAACCCACTTGGGTTGTTTTCTATTTTAATCCCCTATCTTCTTCCCCGCCTTTCTTGCATGCTTGAAACAAAAGAATTCCCAGTTCATGTGTAGGAAGAATGGTTGAAAGTCACCGTGTCGGGGGCTTTTCTTTAATTCGACCTTAGACCATATGAATTCGGCCCCCTTGAATATGTGGTGAAGTCTAAACCTTGTATGTTCACAACCCTACTTGCATTGTGCATTTCATACTCATAGATGTCTTCAAAATCGTTTTCTAAACTTGTTTTCAAAAACTTGCATCAAAATTTTTTTTCAAAAATTGTATTTAATTTCCTTTTTTCCAAGCTTATTTTTAAAATTACAATCTTATAATGATTCTAACCACTTCATGGTTAGGATTATTTTAGAAAGTGTTACATAAGTTTTGAGTATTAACCCTAAATTATTTTTGTCAAAATCACAATTCTAATGTGATTCTAGCCATTTCATGGTTAGGGTTGTTTTAGGAAAGTGTTATATTTAATAAGACCAATACGGTTCATATTTTCAAAACTTTGTTATTTGCAAAACCACAATTCTAGAATGGTTTTAATCTTCCTATGGTTAGAATCGTTTTAGAAAAGTGAGATATTTTTTAGAAACTTGTAAAAGTCCATATTCCATTCTATTTCCAAATCACTTTTTGAAAATCTCCTTTTCAAAACCTCTTTTGAAATCCTCTCCAAAAATCTCTTTTTAAACCTGCTTTCTAAAAATCTCTCTTTTCCAAAATCTCTTTTCAAACGTACTTTCCAAAATCACATTTTCTAAATCCAAGTTTTTCAAATCTCATCCTTTCTAATTGCATGTCAAATCTAGTCTTCCAACTTAGGAAAGCAAATCCAATCTTCCGTTTTTGAAAAAAAAATCAAATTATCTCTTTTTGAAAATAGAAATTAAATCTTTCTTAATTCAATCCTTTTCTGATTCTAAACTTTCCTAATGTCAAACCTTTCCAAATTTCAAACTTTCCAACCTTTCTAAATTTAAACCTTTCCTAATTTTTAAATCTTTCTTAAATCAAACTTTTCAAATTCCAAATCTTTCCAGAACCAAAACTTTCTTAAGTTCAAAGTTTTCTAAATTCAAAACCTTCTTAAGTTGAAAATTTCTAATTCCAACACTTTCCTAATTTGGCGCTTTCCTAAAATGAAACTTTCCTAAGTTCAAGCTTTCCAAATCCTAAAGCTTTCCAAAGTCCAATCTTTTTTAAATCCAACTTTCTAAAATCAAACAATTCAAATCTAAATCAAACCTTCCTAATTCAACCACGTATTCCAATCTTAGGTAACCTAAACCCAAGGAGGCTTAAACTCTAGTTCAACCCTAACCCTCAGAGTTAGAGAGCTTCGACTCCTTTCTAAAAACTCTTTTCTAAACCAAGATGGTTTTCTAATTTCAAACTTCAAAATGTTTCAAATCTCTATCTTTCCAAATCTAGTCCAAGTTCTCTTTCAAGAGTCAAATCCTCTTCAAGTTCAATTCTAGGTCTAAGTATAATATCGATTCCAATCTTCCATTCTAAGTTTCAAATCAAACTCTTTTTCCAATCAAAATCTTCTATTTTCAATCAAACTCTTGTCCGAACTACGATTGACCTGATTCTTAAAAATGGATATGTAGGCAACCCTCATGAGTATGGTCATAACTATTTTCAAATTTCCAATTCTATTTTAAGTTTCTAATTTCAAATCTATTTTCCAATCTCCAAATCCACTTTCTAAAAATTTCTTTCAAAAATCAAAATTATCTTTTTAAATCTATTTTCAAAATCAAATGAAGTCTTTTCAAATTTACTTCCAAAATCAAATCAAATTCTTGCCCTTATATATCATGCATCATGTCAAACTTTTTTTCAAAATTCTTTTCTAAAGTGGATAATTTTTGGACATTTATTAATCAAAGATCCGAATGAGTGAACCTAGGGTGAATAGACATATAGGTACCACAAGGGTGGGGTAGGGTGATGGCTTAGTGCATCTTCCCTACACGTAACCAACCTCCGAACCTAGATCACTGCTTTCATAGACCAAAACGGAATTATTTTCAAAAAAATGAATTAAATATTTTCAAAAGTTGCCAAATAACCTCTTTTCTTAAAAACACTCTCTTGAGGAATTTTTCAAAAAAAATTTCAAAAACCCTAAGTGTAATCTTTGGATTGTGCTTAGTTTTGGGTGACCTAACTCACCTTAATCAAGTTAGGTGATGACTCTAAATCTTTTACAAAAGCCCTTAATTAAAATCAATTTTTAATTCAAACCTAGTCGCACTCGTCCTTTTAGGAGTATGAGTTATAACGAGAAAGCACTGTGTTTTTCTCACTTGTTTTTTTTTTAGTGCAAAAAATTGGAGCACCACAATATATTCCTCTGACAATTCAAAGTATGCAAATTTTAACTATCATCCTTGTCCATGTGTTCACCATAATTATTAGTGCTCCCATCATTTGAGCTTTTAATCTTATGACACTCTTTAACCAACTCATCCGTGGAGCTTTCTATAGTTGACAATCCGCCTTTAGGTACATCCATGAATGAAAAAAAAAATTACAGGATCGCACTTGAATAAGCATAGCAGTCATGCTGCCAACATTTGGGCATTCACTACACATGCACACTCGCACACAACATACATACATATATATATATATATATAAGCAAAAGCATTCTCAACTGCACACAATTGAAATGACACATACATACAAGCATGTTGTTGATAATGATGATGATGAATTTGATAGACATTGAAAAAGAGGTTTCTAAAGCAGGGGTGATGCCAATTTTGGGTGGGGTTGGGTATTTATGCTTGAAACACATATGCTTCCCCACACATAATAGGATCCCCGAGCCTAGACCTGATTAGGCAGATCAACATGGAGTCAAACCATCAAGGGCCTTTCAAAACCGCCATAAATTCCTTTTCACACCAATTGAAACATTTCCAAACCTACATATCATGTTTTCTGCATTAAAATCATGTCCTTAGCCTCTAAATTCATGTTTGTGAAAACACACTTTTGGTGTCCCTGCACAACTTAATTGTCAGGTGGCGACTCTAAAGCTTTTCCAAAATTAACAGCCCATTTCAAATTAAATAAAGCGTGCGAGCCGAGACAAAAACCCCTGTATAGTCCGGTGTTAATCGAATCTCCAAATCACATGAAAAACCCCATTCTGGGCCCTGTCTCATTCACGAGATATTTAGGCGGTCCAAAATTCGGTTGTGACAGTATCCATCAACAAAAAGTCCGACTAATAATAGTTTGCATCAAATTAAGTAGCCAAGACATAGCAAGAGCATTTTTTTATTGCCATTGTGCACGCAGTGGCCCATCTATCATTGGATCCTTTGTAACTCCTTTGATATAACCAAGCAAACCACGAGCAGTAACAGCCAAACTATATGAACATGACCATATCAAATAGTTACTGCCATCCAACTTAACAGGACTGATCTAAAAAGATTGGTTATGTCTAAAAGTCCCCACACGACTTAACCCAATCTCCTCACCATCAGTGGAAGTCGTACTATCTTCCATCATATCCGTGAATAAGGAATAGCACAAAAACTAACAAAACTTGATCAAAAATCCAACAAAAGGTGAAGAAACTCCATGGTAGCAGTGAGCACTCAACAATCAGATATTTATCGCATTAAAACAATCTAAAAATAGCCTGAAAAAGTTGAAAACCAACCAAAAAACTCACTATTATAGAAGTTGGACCACTGGATGACGGGTGTTTGTCACACCCCGACTCCCATGACTCAAGTGTGAGAGAAAGTAAAAGAAATAATAAAATAAAAGAAGAGCAAGAGAAAGGAAATTAAACAAGATTTGGGTAAAACAGTGTTTTAGTACTAGAAACTTTGCACAGCCGAATTACAATGACTTATAAATTCAATAACTCTCAAACCACAAGTCCTAAAATCATGAAATTTTCAGAAATATTCTACAATGAATCTAGTTTCCAACCTAACTTGAATCTCCTTCAATTTCCACATAAAACTCAACTTATGGCCAAAACAATGCACATAGTTCAGGTTTTGACCTCCTGGAGGAAAATCCACATATCTCTCTCTATAATAATCCAAATGAGGCCCATAATATATCAAATAAAGCTAACACAATGAACTATCTCCCAAAGAAACAGTTTTCTAAAATAGAACATTCAACAAGTTATGTGTCTCGAAAATGGACTATTTTGCAACAGGTTTTTCAAAAAATTTCAAAAGTCAAGTTGCATGATTCATCCCATCGTTTTACATTACCAAATTGTTCAAACATCACAAGGTTTGCCAAAAACATGAGAAAACAAATATACATGTACATTGATCTTCCATCCCATGCAGAGTTTCAAAGATACAAATTTCCCAAAAACTTCAATACTTTGATCAAGCAACTAGGTTCCCGGGGTTCCATCTATAAAATGTTAGGGTGAGTTAACCAACCCATAGAGAAATCACTAATCAACACTAATTATTAATATGGTGGCATGTGCAAGTGTACAAGTAAATTATGCATGTATGAATTTCGTAAATGCACATGATGTTCTTAATACCAATGTTATCACATACACCTTGTATTATTTACAACTACACAATTTTGATTTATTCTTAATATTCAAGTGTTTATTGGAGTTCAAAATGTTTCAAATTCAACAAAACATTGTGTTCCATAGTCATCTCACTCACCCACCCATACTGAAACTTATATACCCAAATTTCGTTCACTTCGTGAAATTCCCCTCTTTATGGGCTACTAACCCAACAGACGAGTGTATCCCACTTGGCCAAGGTTTGGGTCTTTCACCCTAGTGCTATGCCCCTACTTGCTTGTAATTCCTCTCTTTATGGGTTTTCAACCCATGGGATGAATGTTTCCCTTTCATTCGCATTCCCAAAATTCTTCAATATTTTATCCACTTAATATTTCATATTTTCATTCCTTTCATCATCAACACACTCTCAAACATTATCATTACTTCCCACAACCAATATCCATAACAATACTTAAAGATAGAGCAAGGTAAAATAACAAACAATTTATCAAACACTTGGTGTGCGCTAGTTTAAATTTGTTCTTTCAACATTGGGGCTTTCTATGTTTTCACCTTATGTTTCTTCCAACAAACACCACAACACTCCAAACACATAATATACCATCAATTTATAACCACAAGTACGAATCATTAATCCAATCTCATTTTCATATAAGCAAGAATATAGGGTTTCATAATAAACTCTAATCAAGCAAGATTTTCATGAAACTAGCATATGTAGATGAAAAGAACATATCAATAATTAGTAATGGTAGTGAAATCCCTACCTCAAGGTTAAAGAAAAACACCCCCAATATGAAAACCCACAAAAGTAGAGATTTGAAACTATAGGTTCAAAGCCCTCGTCGAGTAGAACGATGTTAACTGTTGAACTATGTATCAAATCTCGCTCTTTAAAGCTCAAATCTTAGAGAGAATGTGAAGAAAAGTGAAATGAGGGATAGAGAGTGTCTTACGGGTGGGAGAGAGGAAGAGAAGAGAGAACTCAGATTTTTGTTTTGTTGTATTAGCTTATCTTATACACTTGAAAGGGAAAATACTATTTTACCCTCCTTAGTCTTCACAAAACTAAATTAGGCACAAAACTCCCAAAACCATCAAATTAAATCCGAAAACCTTATATTACCAAATGTAACATTATTTGAAGTCCAAAAACATCTCCCGATCCCAACACACCAATGGGACTTACGCAACCCGACAAATACTTAGTTTCTCAATCTATCACAAAAAATGCCCAAATAATTATATCATATACATTATATTAAAATTAACATGTTGAACAATTTATAACAGTAAAAACATGTCATCTATTTGTAAAAAATTAAATTTAACATATAATATGCAAGTATGAAGTCATTTAATTAAAAGAATTTATTATTACTATTACTATTATTTATTAACTATTTTATTTTGGGTCATTACAGCGTTTTCTTCAACAAAAAAAAAAAAAAAAAACAATTATGGAATAAGGGCTTGAGAAGGCTTCCTCAAGGTTAGTCGGCACTTATTGGATTGGACACAGGCATCCATCTGCTCAAACAAAGCTGCGTTCAACGATTTCAAAAAAATAACCCTTTTTTCCTAAAATTAAAAAAATAAAAAACCACATCAAATAAAGTCAAAAAAATCAGAACTTTTTCTATGGAATGATTTGCTCTAGTCAAACATCCTAAATTTTTTTTTTTGGGGGTTTTCTAAAATTCTTTTTGTTTTTACATTCCCTAACCCAAAAGGCGATGAAAAACATCCAAGCTTTATGGAAGAAAGAATAAGAAAAGAGACGGAGAGAACAAGGGAAGTGAATAAGAGACAACTAATAAGAGAAGACCTAAATTAGGGTTCTCTCTCTTGGCACCTTATATTTATATTACTAAAGCTCAAAGTACAAAAGTACCCTCATAACAGAATAAAACCAGTACTTAACAGTTTTAAAGCCGTGAGGGCCAATGCCCAAAGTGGATAATATTGTATCATAATGGGTCCTAGGTCGTGACAAATGTATTTCATAGTTTAACATTAAGTTAGGTCAAAATCACATTGTTTTTTTTGCAATTGAATCCCAAATTAATTAAAATTAAAAACAATATATTCCACAATTTAAACATTAAATTAGTTATAAAATCATATTTTTTTTTATTTTGCAATTGAATCCCAAGTTGATTAAAATCAGAAACCATATATTCCACAGTTGAAACATTAAATTGGGTATAAATTACATTGCTTTTATTTTGTGATTGAATCCCAAATTATTTTCTTCGAAACTATAATAAAATAATAGGACACGTTTGTATGCATATCCGACACGTGTTAGGGAGTGTCTAACAAGGACAGGATACCTCTTTAGAAGTGTTTGTACTTCTTAGACTATGGGATAGTTTTGTAAAGATAGTATTGTGTTTGTTCAAAGAGATTATAGAGTGATTATTTAGGATTTTATTAAGTGGTGTAGGTACATGGGTCCCGTGGGCAAGCCCTAAGGATGCCACTTTATCTCCACTGATAGGCCACCTCCATGGGTCATACCTAAGAAGTACCGATATGGACACGTGTATGGGTAGGGATAAAAGTATAGACACGAGACACGACCTAAAAATATGTATATATATAATTTCTCAAATGATATTTTTTTAAAAAAAGTACAATAACTTGATTTTATCTCAAATAAATTGTTTTTCCAAAAGTATACACATTCATTTATAGGAGTAGGAGCCTTGTGCACATTCAGTATAGGTTCCATACATAGGCTCAACATTTAATAAAGCTTGTGCCTATCTCCTTTAATCAGGCTTTGCTTTTAATAAGAGAGCTTTTATTAGAGAACATGGGAGGACATGTGAGAGCATATCAGAGTTCTTCAAACAAGTATGTCTTCTTCCTTCGCTTCTTCTCCTCTCTTTCTTGTTCTTTCTTTGTTGTTGTTTCTTCTTCTTCTTCTTCTTCTTCTTTTTCTTCTGCTTCTTCTTCTTCTTCTTCCTTCTCTGTCACACCTCTTCCTTTCCTTCCTTCGCTGGTGCTACTCTTCTCCCTTTATTGATGCCTTCTTCTTCTTCTTCTTCTTCTTCTTCTTCTTCTTCTTCCTTTGCTGGTTCTTCTCTTTTTTCATATATGTTTTTAATTATTTTTGCTGAAAAATAAAAGAAATGGTTATTTTCTAGTTAAAAATAAAGTCTTCTCTTCTCCAAACGTATCCTAACCGTATATTATCTATGTCCTAGCCATGTCCAAGTCAAATAATAATAATTAAAAAAATAGGACATGCGGCGTAACGTGTCCAACACGTATCCAGTCATGTTCTAAGAGTATTTGTGTTCCCGGCATGTCCAACACTGCTACAGCACCCATCGTGGCATGTCTGTAATTTATAGGGTCACACCAAGCTCACGTACGCAATGCTTTGGCCCTAGGCGAAACAAGGGTAATCTCCAAAGGCCCCTTCGAACACGCTTGACCCTCCCTTGGCTGGGCCAAGTGGCCCTCCGTTAAGTGCCTTACTCTTTGTTTATACGGTCAAGCACTCCTTACGTTACCTCCAGCAATCTCCATGTACCGCACTCCTTCGATCTGTAGTGTTGTTTAGAAAATGCTCCAAGCCTTATGCCTGCTCTAGGGCCTAAAGACCTCCCCTCGAGGTTTACACCTCGTCATGACATGCTCAAGCGTCTATAACCCCAATGAGAATCACTAGTGTCTGTGGACTTGCGACTTGAGTTAAGGATCAGTTAGAGTGGCTTGTCTTGTCCTCCCTCCAGGGAAGGGCACCCTAACCGGCCAAAGAGATAACGATAGAGCGAGAGCGAGAGCGAGAGAGAGGCCTCCTCCAAACATGATGGGACACTTGGAACGTCTATCCACCTATCAATGATGGAACTATGCCACCATCAACATGAGATGCCACCTATAATCATTGCACCCATATCAACAGTACAGCACCTTAGTAGTCATTATCTCGGCTTGTCGGACAACGGAGAGGGCCCCTTGTCCCCTTGGCACGTGTGGATCTACCGATCCGACTCCCCTACAAATATAAGGGCTTTTTCATCTTTAGAAGACATATAAACCCTCCTATGTCATTACTATGCCACTCCCAAAACTCTCTATCTCTCTCTCCTGCTTCAGGCTGCGTTACCTCTCAACCGTAATTCTCCGGTGATCTCCTGCCTAATCAGCAACAGCCATACTTCCCAAAGGGTCACCTCACTGGTCCAATCACCCTTAACCATCCACGAGTGAGAAAAATGGAAAGTAAATGAATTTATTTTACAGAGAATTAGGGGAGAGTTTGTGGTGAAATGGTAATTGTAGGTATGTATTAGAGAGGAAAACTAGCTAGCGAATTGGTTTATTTTAAAGAAGTACATATATGTATATGTACAAGGATGTTGGTGTTGCATTTTGGAATGCGGTTGACCAAAGCGAATGAGCACTGAATGGGGGCCCGTGGTAATTAACTCTTTTCAAATTCGATTGTTTGGAATGTTTCCACCATTTGTTTCATCATTTCATGGTCATGAATGAGCGTATGACTTACCTTGTCGGGCTCTTCATGCCAGGTAGTAAAATATTACTATCCTCTAGCCATACCTATAGAGTTGAACACTACCGGGCCCATTTTTGTGTTTTTTATATTAAAATCCTAATGATGAAAAACATGGAAATCATAAATTTTTGAAAAAGATTTCAATAGTTTTAAGGAGTTTTTTGCCAAAGTAGCATTCTTGTTAAAAATAATTCCCTATTTAACACTCTCTCAAAAATAATTTTCAAACTAACATTCTGACATCATTCTTAAAAGAAGTATTTTATTAACAAGTCATTATAATTGGCAAAAATTAACATTTTGCCCTAATATATGAATACATGTATATAAATTTACCGCTTCTGATTGTGCTAGAAAAACTCTCACTTTTGATGGGTCTAAATAACATTTTATAATATTATTCTCACCTCTCCTCTTAATAGTACACTAGTATAATAGCATGCTTTCGATTAAATAGTGTAAAAAAAAAATTTAGAATTCCCAAAAATGTATTATGTTTACAACCTAAGAGAATGGGAAATGAAAAGGTTGAGTTCAAGCATAGGGAATAAAAGTAGGCGTTGAATCTATGATCATGAGCGGGATATATCAAATAGAACACTCCTTGCACAACTACTTACAGATTGATGGGTCAAAATTAATAAAATACAATATGATTTTTGATGGGTAAAACCATTGTTTACTAGTAGCATTAAATTATAGACAAAAGCAATTATACAATTGCATGCTATAATAGCATACCATTAAGAGGAGAGGGGGAAACCATTTATAAAAATTTAATTGAATTGGAGTTTCACAAAACAGAATGAATTAGAGGCGGTAACATTATAAAATTTAAATTACTCTCTAAGAGTAGTATTGAGTTTTAATTGAATTGCTTAATTTAATAATAATCTTTTTGTATGCCCATGTGTTCACTAAACTAATCTTAATGCGAGTTTTGTCAAGATAAATTTGGAATTAATATTCTGTGTGATTGTTGAAAAACATAAGGAAGAAAAACAACTTGCTTTTATTATAAAGCTAAAAGCTTTTTCGCAGATTTCTTAGTTATTAAAAGGGCATTTTAGAATTACATGATGGAATTTTTTTTTTTTTTATATAGATTGAGTTGTATTTTACTATAACTTTTTCGAGTTTCAATTTCCAAAGTAATGGGCACTCATAGTTGGCAATAATGAGCTTACGTTTAGTCATGAGAAAAGGCAACAAATTTGAAAATATGTATCTATATATTGGGGTAACAAATCAATTTTAGTAAACTATAATGGTTTTTTAATAAAATATTTCTTTTATGGATGAGGCCAGAATGTTAGTTTGAGAATTATTTTTAGGAGAGTGTTAGATAGGAAATTATTTTTTAAAAGAATGTTAGTTTGGGAAAAAACTCAGTTTTAAGGTCCCTTCTTCAAGGGACATGTCTAAACGTAGGATGCATTAAGATTTCAAGACTTATTGTCTTCGCAATTCCCCTGAGCGTAAGGCTCTTTGCAATTAACGAGTTGCTTTTACCATCGGAATCAATGTGAAGTTTGCTACCTTTTCCGTCAGGTTAAGCTAGTTAAGACTGATACCTAATGGACACAGTCAGAAGCAAGAAGAGAAAGATCATTATCTTCAACTTGGAAAAACCTATAAGCTACTTGGAAGTAAAACCTGGAGTCTCATGGAAAGAGAAAATTTTCCTAGAGTTTACAACTAGATCAGGACTTATTCATCTCATTTGGCCAACAAGGACTATATATAGCATCCTTAAGGCTTAGAAAAGAAGTAATACTGTACAAAAACCATCTTAATTGAACGGAAACCTGTAAAATCTCACATTTGCAAATGTAATCTTATAAACTTCTAAAAATAACAAAATAAAATGCTAGGATCTAGGAAAACAAAGATTGCAAGAATAATAGTATGAAGTACATCAAACTTTGTGATTGGCCTACATCTTATGTCCAACATTAAAGGATTTAATAAACAACAAAAACTAGGCCAGCTGCACAAAAGGAGCCTACATGAGGTACTTTTATTTTGTGGTCTTATTCTTAATAATCACAGTTAGTTGGGGCACATGTGTATCACCAATAAAAAAATGTTAGGTTTATCAGTGTACAATGAGAAGTTGTTCAGTGCTCTAAGAGCACCATGCCATCCTTACTCCTATCACATGTTTTGGGGGTGGGGGTGTCCCCCACTTGCTAGGTGAGGTATTTGACCCCAGTTAGGAGGGAGGCCCCACTACTTTGTGAGTATTGGAGTTTGTGAAGCCTTTCTTAACCTGTATTCATCTTTTTTATATGATCTTGAGTTATAGATAAGCCATATTCAAGAGATGCAATCTTATGAATAAATTTTTTTTTCTCTTCCAAACATGCATGCAGCTCATTTCAAGCTTAAGATTCATGTTAGATAAGGTGACTTGTTAGGTTTTCAGTTGACTCACTAAGGATGCCAACTCAAGAACTTCATGTTTGAGGATTTCATTTTCTTTTTCAAGAGCTCTAAGTTTAACAGTCACATGAAACTTATATTTTTTCTCTTTCATATATTCCTCAGACAATTCAAAGTACACAAATTTTAACTATCATCCTTGTCCAGGTGTTCACCGTAACTATCAGTGCTCCCATCATTTGAGCTTTTAATCTTATGACACTCTTTAACCAACTCATTTGTGGGGCTTTCTATAATTGACAATCCCTCTTTAGGTAAATCCATAAATGAAAAAAAAAAAAAATTACAGGATCACACTTGAATAAGCATAGCAGTTATGCTACCAACATCTGGGCATTCACTACACATGCACACTCGCACACAATTTAAAATCATTCTCAACTGCACACAATTTAAATGATGCATGCATACAAGCACAATAATGATAATAATGATGATGAATTTGATAAACATCGGAAAAGAGGTTTCTAAAACAGGGCTAATGCCAATTTTGGGCGGGGTTGGGTGTTTTTTGGATAAAATCGTAATTTAAATAAACTTTTTTTAATTAGTGGATTAGTGGGGTGGTTATTGAGATTTTTAAGTTAATAAGATTAATAGGAGTAATCGGCACATGTGTGCCCCACCTCTAGTATACTAAAAGAAAATTGCAGACTTGGTATGTGAAACCTGTAAGGATATGGTATTAATTTCAAATATTTGAATGAATTTAACTGATCACATGGCACAGAAATGTTTCCAGGGGTTATTGGGAATAATGGGCACGCCTCCACTTCTAGTATATGTTATAGTTGCAATAGAACCATAATTTTTTGTGTACAAAACTCCACCAAAATCAACGTCTCTGTATTTTTTAAAAGCAAATGTTAACATGTGGCATTTGAGCATATGTTAAGAAGAAAGTTAACATATTAGTCTGCCTTTGAGAAACAAAGTAATAACTCTCTAGCTTTTAGTACTTTTTAGAAAAAAAAAAAACGTAGTTAATGAAATTGTTGGTATCACATTTATAGTCTTGTATTATAAATAAAATTTTAAATATAAATTATCCCCAAATAAAGTTTTACATATTTTTAATAGAAAAATAAAATAAATTCATTTAATAAAATAAAGATTAAGACAAAAAAATAAATTAATTTCAATGTGTAACGCAATTTTTCAATAAATCCTTCTAAATTCCATAGGAATCAAGCACAAAAAACAAATAGGTTATTTTGAAAATAAAATCCATCCATTTAAATACAAATATGTATGCAATTGTATTTTTTTTTAGGATAAAGGCCACAAGAATTGTGGATCATATGAATTTGAATTTAAACTAATTGTGCAACACAAGTATGAGTTCAAAAATTTTTATTCATTAACATTTGCTATGTCCGGTAATTTTGACAAATTATAAGAGTTTGAATTTCAAATTTCTTCACTAGTTTGATAGTTATATTGAAAAATGAAAGTATTTTGTACTATTTTATTAAGAAACAGTAGCAACAGATGTATCAGAAAAAATAAGGGACACAGCCCATTCAGGGACATCCCCCATCCATGCTACAAAATTAGTAACATCGAGAGCATGTTTTGCAAAAGTGTGAACAACAAAATTACAATCCTTGTAAGCATGAGTCACACTAGCAAAGACAAATTTATTGAGCACATGCTTGGCCTCGTTAATAACTCTTTAATAACTCTCAAATAAACAACTTCCTTCTAAATTGTAATGTGTGCGAAATTACTCACATTAATTAAGGTTTTAGGACTCAAAACCATAGTTACTAAAAACTCATTTGGGAGGGGCAACGCATTTTCCCAGAAATGTGCTTGCGGTACTGGTACGAAACTCATTTTAAATTTAGGAGAAATGTTTTGGAAACTCTTAAAAAATGTTTCAGAAACTCTTGGGATACTTAGCAGAAACGTTTTGAAAATGTTAAATATTAATTTTCATACATTTTTCTCCTCGAGTTCTAACTAATTATCTATGAAATTATTCATGTAGGTTTCCATTAAGTTTCCCAAAGTTCACTACTAAGTTTTTTAAAAGTCTTCTTTGAGTTTTACAAAAACTTCCTAATAAGATTCTTATTAAGTTTTTTTAATCATTTTCTACTTTCTATTTTCCCCTATATTTTTTTACTGCGTTTCCCACTTCCGTTTCCCCTAACGTTTCCTACTTACTTTTGCTTCTCATTTTGATAACTATGCTCAAACAACCATCCAATTTTGTTATAAAAACCAAAAGAGAAAACTCCAGTGGCAGCTTAGTAATATTTTGGGGAAGTTGTGGGCTCTTCTATGACCAAACTCTAGCAAACTGAGGATCCCAGTCACGGGTAATTTCCTTGAGAAAGAGGGATTTTGAACTTAATTTCAAACCTGGGTGCTAATTTAACTTAATTCAGCAACTCAAGTTGAGTGCCATTTCAAATGGCATTTTTATTAAAAATGTTTTTTGAAATGGCGTTTATTCGTTGTATTTCACCAGCCTATAAAAGCAAAAAAGTGAAAATATACCAACATATAAACACTTTTCCAATTAGAGTTTTTTAAGTAACGCCTTTTAAATAGCGTTTTTACCTTTTCTTAAAAACGCTAATTGAATTAGCATTTACATCAGAAATGTTGGTACAGGTTTATCTCTAAAGCAGTTGAACTAACTTGCATACTTGACAAACCGAGACTCCGTTTGATGTGCCATCAACTCCCACATGTCACTCATGTCACACCGGTGCCTCCCATCAAGTTTCACACTCTCCAGACCCTTCCTCCCCATTTCAGTACCCCAACGGTCGAGCCTAACTCTGAAAATCTAAATTTCAAAATCCCGAAAGCTTGCATAATTTACAAATCGGGAGTCTGTTTGATGTGTCGTCAACTCCCACACGTCACTTATGTCCTACCGGTGCCTCCCATCAAGTTTCACACTCCTCGGAAGCTTCCTCCCCATTTCAGTACCCCAACAGCCGACTTGGCCTAACTCCAAAAATCAAATTTTTGAAATTTCAAAACTCTGCATTACTTACAAACCGAGACTCCGTTTGATATGCCATGAACTCCCACACATTACTCATTGCACACCGTCAAGTTTTACACTCCCTAGACCCTTCCTCCCTATTTTGGTACCCCAACGGCCAAGTTAGCCAAACTTTGAAAACTAAAGTTTTGAAATTTCAAAACTTTGCATCACTTACAAGCCGGGACTCCGCTTGACGTGCCAACAACTCTCACACGTCACTCGTGTCACACCGGTGCCTCCCGTCAAGTTTCGCACTCCCCGGACCCTTCCTCCCCATTTCGGTACCACAATGGCCAAGTTAGCCTAACTCCAAAAATCAAAGTTTTAAAATTTTAAAACTTTGCATAGCTTACAAATTGGGACTTCGTTTGATGTGTCGTCAACTCCTACACGTCAGTCATGTCACATTGGTGCCTTCTGTCAAGTTTCACGTGTCCCGAACCCTTCCGCCCCATTTCAGTACCCCAACGGCCAAGTTGGCATCACTCCAAAAATCAAAGTTTTGAAATTTCAAAACTTTTCATAACTTACGAACCGGGACTCTGTTTGGGGTGCCGTTAACTCCCCAACAGCATGAATATATATGACATGAATATAGAAAATGACAAACATGACCCAAACCAAACTCACATATATATTATATGAAAACATAATAACTTTTTTTACATCATACTAAACTACAAACTCGAACAAGCTTTATGGACCATGTTCATAACAACATAGTGGTTTGCCAGCAATGCTAAGGCTACTGGGTAGATAGTTAACAATGTCATCATGATCTTCAAAATCCCAAAAACTTGCATAACTTACAAACTAGGGCTTCGTATGGCATGCCGTCAACTCCTACATATCACTCGTGTCACATCGGTGCCTCCCGTCAAGTTTCGCACTCCGCAGACCCTTCATCCCCATTTCAGTACTCCAACGGCCAAGTTGGCCTAACTCTGAAAACCAAGGTTTTGAAATTTTAAAACCTTGTATCACTTACAAACCGGGACTTCATTTGATGTGCCGTCAACTCCCATAGATCACTCGTGTCACACCAGTGCCTCCCGTCAAGTTTTGCACTCCCCAGACCCTTTCTCCCCATTTCGGTACCCCAACGGCCCAGTTGGCCTAACTCCGAAAACCTAAGTTTTAAAATTCCAAAACTTTACATAGCTTACAAAGGGGGAACATATTAGTCTCAAGTTTTCATTAATTGATTTTGATGATAACAAATATAAATGTTTTAATAATTAAAATTTCATTAATCTCAATATTTTATAATAAAGTATGTTTGATGTATGAGTTAAGATTTTTAAAGAATTGTATGTTAAAAGTTTAAATATATAGTGCATTTCAATGATAAATCACTTAATTTTTTATTTATATTTTTAATATAAATTATCTAACATTTCTTGAAGTTATTATTGGTCTTGGACTTAAAAGGCATGCATAGCATGAAGAAGAAGATTAAGTCAAACATAATGGCAAGAAATCTCATTGGAGATAGTTTCAGTAGTATGTATATAAAGTTTGATCCAACCATTGGATTGATCTAATTTTTATGGTATTGGAAATAAGACTCAAATTCCTATAAATGGTATTTTATGAGGATTTCATGAATAGAATGTCTTATGGGACAAAACTGAGCTGGAAGGTGACATATTGGAGCAGAAGTTCGAAATATGACAGCTGGGAGATAGCTCGAGTAATGTTATCATTACTTTTGATCTAACCATTGAATATCTATGATTCTTATTGATCTGAAAATATGACTTCTAGAGCTAAAACTTTTATCTTATAGACAATTTCAAATTCGAACGTTATAATGGAGAAAATCCAAGTGGAAGTGAAGACAACTCTACAGAATTTCAAATATGCCAACTGGGAGACAGCTTGAGTAGTTTGATGATAACTTTTGATTTGACCATTGGATCGACATTATTCTTACAGGTCTGAAAAGATGACTTCTATCACTACAATGTTTATCTTATAGCCATTTTCAAATTCCAACATTATAAGAGAGAAAATCAAGGTGGAAGTAAAGAAAACTCTGTAAAAATTCAAATATGTCAACTGGGAGACAGCTTGAGTATTTTGATGATAACTTTTGATCTGACCATTGGATCGACATGATTCTTAAGGTTTTGAAAAGCTGACTTCCATATCTATAAATTTTTTTTTATAAATATTTTCAAATTCGAATGTTATCAAAGAGAAAATCGAGGAGGAATAGAAGCAATCATATCTGAAATTCAATTCCTGACTGGCAACAACATTATTCAAACAGGAAGAAATGTGTTCAAACCTCTCAAACAACTAGAAGTTGATTTTAAGCTGTAAATAATCCACTACTCTTTCTCTATAAATAGAGATACATAAGAGAAGCAAGGACACACAAGAGATTACAACGATTGAGCATAGAAAGTGATATTCATCAAGATCTTCAAGTGTTGATGTTTACTTCTTCATTATTCCATTTCATCTTTGAGCTTTATTGTTTTATTCAACTCTTGAGAGTTTTGTATTTATTGTTGTGAGATTCAACTTCCCTATATCATTTGTAAAAGGGTTGCTAAACCTTTGTGATTTATTTCTTGAGTGATTGAAAGGAACACTTGGAGAAAGACTCTCTTGGTGCTTTGTTTTGGAGAGAAAACAAAGGGTTATTTTTTGAGTGTTTTTGGAACAAAACACTTGGTGTAAAGGTTTGCTAGCACCAAGCAAGCTAATGATGTAAAGTTCTTTGAAGAATAGTGGATTTGCCCAAGGAAGGAGCCTTGGAGTTGGATGTAGGTTTGGCATAAGAGGAGCCAACTGAACCACTTTAAATCGTTGTATTTGATCTCTTCTCTTTTCTCTTTTTATATATTGTTTAATATATTTCTTATATATAGTCTTGATATACTTGAGATACACACACACACTTGAATCATTTGTACTAATATCATATTGATCATATCTTGGCTTGTCTTTGTCATTACTTAGCTAGATTAATATTTTATATCTTTTTTATTGCATCTCACCTCTTGGAAATTAAGTGTATTAGATTATTTTAAATTTAAATTTTTAATTATAAACCCAATTCACCCCCCCGCCCCTCTTTGGTTGCCACCTGGTTTAACATCACATGCGATGAGTATGGCCAAGTAGCACCAAATGTTTATGGCATCTGATGTGAGGATGATCCTAGGGGGTGTGGCCGCACGAGAGGGGGAGTGGCTGGACCTGCTGACCGTGAAATCCGCTCATGCTCGCGTAATACATGAAGGGACATGGTACATAGGTCTCGTGCCTTATACAGATCCTGCAATGCCTCTGGCAAGCCATACGCATAAATACCACGATCTACAAGCTGATGTACGGATATGATATAACAAGTCTATAAAATGAAGAGATGTATTTATGAATATCTGACGTTATGAATTCAAGGTGAAATAAGTAAAAATTTAAGACATTACTAACCGCAATCTCTACGGTCGAGCCCAATTCAAGGTATCCAATAGTAGGGTGGTGAGCTGGATTGCCCACTAGTGGGCGTGTAATATGGCAGTACCACACCATGTTTGGATCGTCATATAACATGTCTACAACATTAGGAACCCCAACTGCCAGATGATCACGCCTATGCGCCCATAGCTGCATGAACTCTCCGTGAATGTCGGTCTAACCAGTGTGTCGTCTCCCACTCATGTCGATACCATGTTACTTAGCCAAGGTAATACACTCCACTGGTATATCCTGCCTAAACTCAAACTGCTGGCAGACACGATTGGGTAGATGCCACTAAAAGGGATTGAGTCACCCATATATCGCTCGCTACCAGGAAATACTCAAGAAGTGTATGAATGATAGTATTGTACGGCCTCCAGATGAACTGCATACGTTAACATTGGCAGTACCAATTTTGTAAGCAATGATAGTACAATTAAGTAATATGAATTACAAATTTTGAAATTATATACATACCTCGTCAAGCCTCAATTGGTCCAGCTGGTCGTGTAAAACCACCTGGTCTCGGTATACACGGACGACATGGGTGAAAGTAGTGTATGTGATATATCTACATCTCCACCTGACATAAATAGTAAACATGATATGAAAATTATTATTAACGTGTAAATGTTTATAGGTAAAGAGTCGTAAGTCAGTCATTCATACCTGGCTCCCCATGGTTCGCTAAGGAACTGCACCCTTCCTATAAGTAATGGTTGTTGGCCAGCACTAGGGTCATCCATGAGACGCAAGGCCATGCGCGGGAAGCGCTCACATGCCCATATATGTACAAAATGGGTATGACACTTGCACAATAAATAACTCGTTGTAAAAAAGAAGTAATATTATCAAGCACTGTTAATTGTACCAAACTAAATACTAGTAACAAAACTAATGCCCCCACAATCTGCCTCGCACAGGACTTCGCCGCCCAGCACATGGCCCTGTAAAGCATGGCTAGGACTGCACTGCCCCAGCTATATCTCTCTACGATGCCAAAGTGCTGTTAAAACAGAAGATATGCTAGTCGCACGTGGGTCTGAGTAATCTGGAAGTAGTATCCCCCCAAGCAGTCGCACAATGTAGGCACATGCGCGCCGCTGGATTATAACCTTATGAGCATTATCTAGAAGCGCCTAAAATGTGTCACGGAGCCATAAAAGCTTGAAACGACCCTTATCGAACTTATCTGCAGCTAGCACAACCCCAAATGACTATAAACAAAGCTCCTGGCACTCTAAAACTGTAGTGGGTACATGTTGCCGTATAATGGGGTCCCCGTCAATAGGTAGTCCCAACAGTATAAAAACGTTATGTAAAGTGATGGCGGCCACCCCAACAGGTAGATGGAATGTGTATGTCTCCTCTTGCCAATGCTCTAATAACACAGTGATCAAGTGGTGGTCCAAACGGATCCTCCCAAGTCGATAGACCCTGTAAAAACTAGCCTCTAATACGTACTGCAATACACGCGGGTGTAACTCTACATCATACACCTGTGAGCTGCCATGTCTGCACTGGAGAGCCTCCATACCATGTGTGAAAAATGTAGTCTATATAAAAAAACAACAAAAATGAATAGTAAAATAAATGCATGTAAATTGAAAATGTTAACTTATTCATACCCCCTGCTCCCATATAGAGGTTGATCGATGATGGGCTTGTAACGTCAACATCGTGGGATCGATGGGCCCTAGCAAACCTGTATCCATAGGCCCTGCATTGTGACACGTATTAGTATATGTATAGAATAATATGACTATCCAAAATAAAGCAAAGCAATAATACAAAACAAGTGCAAATGTACGAGTATTCAGGCATAATCCATCTATAAATAAGAGTCAATGGCTACCCTATGCATGTGCAGGCAGTGACTAACAACTGTGAAGGCTTACAAAAGGCTGTGACCGATGTGACCGCTCTCTACAGGCCATGTGCATGATGTGACTACTCCATGAATGTGAAGGATGATGTTATTACTCTCTGCAAAATTCTTTTGACTATTGACTAAAACCTTTTGACAAAATACTGTGAAGGATGTTACTAAAAGCTGTGAAGTATGTGCAAACTGATGAATAAAGGTTATGAAAAATATAACTACCCTATGCAGGTGCATGCTTTAACTAAAGACTGTGAAAGATGTGATTACCCTATACAGGTGCATGTTTTGAGAAAATAAAGGGACTACTCCTCATAACATCTCAAATACGAATACCTATTATCTTCAATACAGATAATGTAGTGAATTAACAACATTAAGTTCAAATACAAGTACAACTAACTAATATCTTCAATACAGATACAAATAAACCATCACACATGGCTAATAAGCTTCCAATACACAACTTAGACAGTCTAATTTAGACATTTGCATCTATCATGCCCTTGTTCCTTACAAATATTGCAATGATTAGTTTGTCGTTTCCTAGTGACATCTATCTCATTCTGGATTCGTTTTGTATTTAGGTACCTAGATGTGACTTCTCGTTGACAGCTTAGATTGGGTATAGCCTTAGAACCATCATGTGCGGCCCAATAATGCTCGTGCACCATTAGTTAAAAACTTGTTTCGTACACGCGAGCGTAAACATCCACGCTATACTGATGACCAATTAAGTGCCATGGTTATCTGCTCGATTTGGCGCACACTACAAGCATGTGCAAACAAGGATAATGATAAATCATCCATTTTTCGCAAATCACATGATAAAAGATTCAAAGACACCGCATGTTTGTTATTCCCTTTTATGTCTGCTGGATTTGTAACAACCTCAACAGAACCCTGACCCTTATAATTGAAATATAACAACATGGTCATTGTATTACACATTGAGAAGTATAGATAACTATAAACACGTTCTAAAATTTATGACATTACCAATTGAAGATAATTACGCGATAATCTACTTATCGAGCTTGATACTCTTCTATTTTATCTTGTACTTCGCTTACATACCTCAACCCCTTAGCTGAATCAAGCTCAATTTTTATTCGTTTCTTATTAAAAGTATTAACCAGGTAGTAGAAGGTAACCTAAACACATGCAGTTATGGGCAAGTCACGTGCATCTCTTAATACATTATTAAAACACTCTGAATTGTTGATAGTTGTAACTCCTTAATGATAACCTCCATCATGTGTTAATATCCACTTCCTAGGGTCCTCTCTGCACAACTAATTGTATACCGGCTCAGATAATTGTTTAATTGCTTCCATTACCTCGTCAAACTTGCATACTTGACGGACATTTTCAGCTTTCCATATAAGATCCTTAACTTTAGCGTTACCGAACTTTGTTTGGTAATTACTTAGAAAATGCCTAAGGCAATAGCTATGGAATCCAAGTGGTTGCCCTATTCGTGGTCTTTTTCATTCACATTTTATAGCGCTCAATATGGAGGAATGTCGATCAGAAATGAAAGTGATCCCCTCCTTTCCTAACACAATAAGATGTCTGACATTGTACGTAAACCATGCCCAATCATGATAGTTTTCTGATTCAACTAGTGTGAAAGCTAAGCGAAAAATGTTGTTCCTCACTGTTCTCACCATAGCAATCAGCATAACTCATGTGTATTTTTGTAAAGATGGGTACTGTCGATACCTATCACTAGAGGGTAGTGCCTGAAGCCTTCAATGCATGGCCAAAATGCCCAAAATATTCTATCTAGTGCAACTTCGCTTATTCGTCCAATGTCACGTGTTTGCAAAATCATAGTCGTACCCGGGTTCTTAAACTCCAATGTTCTCATGTACCTTGGAAGTTTTTCATATGACTCATCCCAATCACCAAATACCATCACAATAGCCTTTTTTCTTTCAAGCCAAGCTTTTTTATGACAATATAAAACCAGTATTGGTTTTAACATTCTCCACTATGGATGCCATCTTCCATCTTGGGGCTTCCTGTACACCACAATAAACTAATACTTAAACTTTAGCAAAGAAGAGCATAAATACATAAATTATATGTCTTAGTTTAAATTGAAAACTCATAACAACTTGCTGCAACTTGGGACATAATCATACATGCAATGAATGTTGAATCCAGATTGCAGTGATCCATACTGTCCATCCCATGTACACAAGTATGCAGCCCGGGATATTGTGTTATTTCAAAGAATGTATGCTTCTTCTTCAAACACGCACGCAGTTTCTAAGGGCAATCGTGAGTGTACCTGGTGCTCTAAATTTTTTTATTTGTTTTTATAATATAATAATGTTTGTTTCTTTTCACATGATACTAGTTACATGCACTAAAAACTGCATTCTTATTTTTGAAAAATATCCCTTTTGCAAAACTTTAGATTAGCGTCTGATCATGTCGGACCGCGATCATATAAATTTTGACCACATATGGTATCATCTACCCCATCCATGTTCATATAAAAGGCCATTGGTGTGTCATTTAAGTCAGCAATGTTCATTTGTTCATGTCCATCGTCATTAGAGTCATCGTTTACCTCATTTGTCATTAAAATATCAATTTCTTCGTTTGATTCAACAAACTGAACATCAACATCTTCATTTACCCATCTCCCAATCTCATTTAAGCCACCGAGCCATTCCACGAAATCCGTACTTGCACTGGGACCTCACGCCTCTATGCAGCTCCATTGGCCCAAAACATATTCTGGGTGACATGCACCGCAAATATGCAAATCTTGAAATTGTTCAAAATTACTCTAGCCCTCCTAGTAATCCTCATTTGGGCTGAAAATGTTAGACATTTTGTTGCCCCGGTGCATCCTCTAGTATTGCACTTGGACTACTCTGCCCAAGTGTAAGAATGTCCCTAAGGCCAATACATTACTCCCCAGCAACAAGAGTTCACCGTAGGACTGGACATCTCCCCAATTCACATCAGGACGACTGACACTGGTGCTCATTGTGCTCTCCTCTTTCACAACGTATATTTCAACACAATGCAGCTTAGTATATCTCAAAGGCATATTCAAGACAATTTGCAATGTCATGTTGTCATTAACCAACAACTTCTTATATACCAGCGCTTCTCTAATTCATTGATAAGGGTATCTGCATATGAACTTGATGTTTGTAAGCACCCCATTTTTGACCGCTCGGCAGTCTACGGTCCGTCCAAACTTGTACTCAAGTCAATATGGACGCATTCCAATCGAAATCAACTCTCTAAGTCTAAATCCCGTCCATCCATCGCTATGCGGGCCCACCCTACCCAAATAGAGGCAAAATGACCAAAATGTCCTTAGGGGCATTGTCCTTTCCAATTCCAACAGGCGCGTCTTCCCGAAGGCGGTAAGTCCCCTTTCTAATTCCACCAGGCACGTCTTTCCAAAGACGGTAAGTTTCCTTTCTAATTCCAATAGGCACGTCTTTCCGAAGCCGATAAGTCCCCTTTCTAACCCTTTCCAATTCCAAATTAGGCACGTCTTTCCGAAGACGATAAAACCCCTTTCCAATTCCAAACTAGGCACGTCTTTCCAAAGACGGTAAGTCCCCTTTTCCAATTCTAATCCCTCTCTCGAGAAAGTTGATTCATCGAGACAGTTCAGGCAAGTCTTTCTGAAGACGGTAAGTCCCCTTTTAACCTGTTGAACGGGATGAGACCCCAAGTCCCCTAGATGGTAGAACGGTCCACCTTTAGCGCCTGCTAGCCCGTTAATGCAGAAATGTCCGTTTAGGCCTGCATTCCGAGAAAGTTAATTCTCAAGCGCTAAGTCCCTTTAGCAGCTTCCTAAGATTAGGCAGTCTTAGGAATGATCGCGAACCATCAAAGTAGAGGAAATACTGGCAAACATCGCAACCGTCAGAGTAGCGGAAATACTCATAAGCAGGTCGATATAGGGAATTGCCAACAAACCCCTATATCACGCGACCGCCATCAGAGTGGTGGAAACACTCAAAACCCAGGTCAACACCAGTGCCTGCTAGCCCACTCCGGTGAAAAATGACTAAACTGTCCCTTGGGCCTTTTCTGGCACGTTTCTCGAGAACACACCTAAGTCCTCATAATAGTAAGTCCAACCTTTTAAGATTGTCTTAAAAGCAATCTGCCATGATTAGGTGCCTTCTAGTCAGTTTCGAGCTAGTTCCGAGACTTTCCTGTCAAGATGACCATTTTGCTCGTAGGCATCCAAACGCCCCGCGGACCACACTGGCTCTGGGTATCAAACCGGTAACCTCTTGAGAACACTTATTATTAGGGATGGCAAGCAAACCCGAATTTTCGGGTTCCGAACCCGACCCGACCCTAACAGAGCGGATTTAAACTAACTTTACCGGTATCGGAGCGGGTTCGGGTTCGGAATTAATTTTTTAAATCGGATTCGATTCGGATTCGGCTCGGGTTCGGAGATACAAATAACCATTTTTTATGAGCCACTTAATGATGTCATCGATGACATTGATGAGGAAGGAGTGGCCACTTTTGAATCTGGCCTTGGTTGGGGTGCGCTAAGAGTAAAAAAACACAACAATCAATTGCTTTTTGTCAGGTCCTTTCATAAAAGCCTATCATCACTATTTTTTTTACATATAAATATATATACATATATATACATATATACCTATACATATATACCTATAGAAACACAGAAAACCCAAAAAATAACAATTAGAAGGGTTGTGGCAGATCTATAAACCCAGATCTACAATTGCAGACCACTATGGCCCCCAACAATCGTTTCCTCTTTATCGGGTTGCTATTACGACTGTTGTTGGAGATGGAGGAATTTGTTGGTGACTAACGACATGGAAAGCGGTGAAGCACCGGAGTTGGGGGTGCCGGTGAAGCACAACTTATCGGTGATGGAAGGCAGGTATACGACGACACCGGAGTGGAGGATTTGAGGTGAAGCGCAGCCAAGAGGATCTGCGGTCGACATTAGAGTGGTCGCCTTATTCTTCTTCTTTGGTGAAAGTTGTCTCTCACCGTTCACCAAGAGGAGCAAAGCCTTTCTTTTGGGCATTTTGGGTTAGGGTCGGGGTGAATCGGGTTCTCTAGCTTCGGATTTGGATCGGTTTCGGGATTAAAATTAAACGGATCGGGTCGGGTTCGGAGGAGCAGTAACTTAAACGAAGCGGTGGTGGGGTAAGGATTTTTCGACCCGAATCCGATCCGTTGCCATCCCTACTTATTATAGTGTTCTCAACCTTCCTTTACCTTTTCGAATCATTCTGAGTCAATTCCGATAAACCCAGTGCAAAATGACCGTTTTGCCCCTAGTGGGCCGGTCACCTTTTCTAACCACACCGGCTTTAGGTATCAAACCAGCAACTTTTGGGAACGTTCTGAATAATGTTTCCAAATCTCTAGTCTTCTTTCGGGACATTTCGGGTCCGTCCCGGTAGCTTTTCGGCCTAATTAACCGTTTCGCCCCTAATGACCCGGTCAATCCTTCTAACACATCTTATCCTCATTTTTCAAGTCAAATACTTTTGGGATGCTATTCTAAGTGTTCCTGCCCTTTTCCGGCTCTCCGGGTCATTCCCGGCCTCTTCAAATCATTCCCGGACTTTTTGGAGTCACTTCTAGTGAAGCCAGGCTAAAAATTACATGGTAGTCACTAGTACAGGCGCCCAAATCTTCTCAAGATACGTTGCTCGCCGCCTTACAAACTTTCCTAACTAGCTGGCACCACTATTAGTGGTGCCAAGCCAAGAAATGGCCTGGCGCCACTCCTAGTGGCGCCAAGAGGAAATTTGGCCTAGCGCCACTGCAACAGGCGCCAGGTCTATCCCATCTCTATAAATACAGAGCCTCCTCCAACGTGAAAAAGGTCCACAAACTTAGTCTAAAAACCCTATATTTCGATATACAGAGCTCGTAGCCTCCTAAAACCCTAGCTTCTCTAGGTTTTTCAAACCCTAGCCACCATACACAAACCCTAACCTTTTATACACTCATACATACCCCTATACACTTATACACTAGCCTCCAACCCTCCATTGAAGACTTGGATTGCTGCAACTACAAAGATTTGAAGACCAAAGACAAGCCCTGGAAGATCAAGACTGAAGTGAAGCGAAGACCGAAGAAAAGCAAGGCGAGCAAAGCCAAGCCAAATAAACAAGACAAACGGTAGGTTTTCTCTTTAAGTTTCTGCACTTCCCCCCCCCCCCCCCCCCCCCGGCCTCTCTTCTCTCTCCTAACCCACTTGGGTTTTCTCTATTTTAATCCCCCATCTTCTTCCCCCCCCCCCCCCCTTTCTTTGCATGCTTAAAACAAGGGGACTCTCGATCCATGTGTAGGATTAGGCTATTGGAAGGGCACCGTGTTCGGGGCTTTCTTTTAGTCTAACCGGAGACCACGTGGGTTCAGCCCCCTTTGATTATGTGGTGAAGCCTTAACCTTGTATGTTCACGACCCCAATTTGCATTGTGCATATCATTATCTTGCATTCTTCCAAAAATCGTTTTCAAACGCGTTTTCAAAGCTTTCATTAAACTTGTTTTCAAAATTGCATCAAAATCTCCTTTTTCAAAACTTGTTTTCAAAATCACAATCCTAGGGTGATTCTAGCCTTTCCATGGCTAGGGTTACTTTAGGAAAGTGTTACATTTAAAGTGGCCAATATGGTCCATATTTTCAAAACCTTTGTTGTTTTCAAAACCACTTTCTTAAAGTGGTTCTAGCCTTCTTATGGTTAGAATCGCTTTAGGAAAGTGAGACATTTTTATACCTTCTAAAAAACCTATTTTCAAAAGTCTCTCTTTTTAGAATCCTCCTTTTCAACATACTTTCCTAAAACTCTCCTTTCCAAAGTTGTTTTCAAAAACTCCTTTTCAATCTCCTTCCAAAAACTCTTTCAAAGTTTTACTTCCAAAAACACTCTCCTTGAAATTCCTAAAAACACTCCTTAGGTTGCCTTCTTAGGAAACTCTCTCCCTAAATCTCTTTCCTAAAAACTCTTTCCTAAAAACTTCTTCCAAAGTCCTCTTTCTAAAACTTCTCTCTAGGATTTCTTTCCAAAAACTCTCTCTTTCCAAAATCTTCCTTCTAGAAACTCCTCTCTAGGATCTCCCTCCAAAATCTTCGTTTCCAAAAATGCACTTTCCAAAAACTCTTTCCTTAGAGCCCAAGTCAAATCCTATAACCTACAATTAGGAAACCCTAATTTTCTTTCCCAAAAACATGATTTCCAATCCCTTATTTTGGCCTCAAAACCTAGGTTTCCAAAACCTCTTGTTTTCTACATCAAAACTATATATATTTCCAAAACCTATTTTCTATGCCAAAACTACACACTTCCAACCTAGAATTTCCAAACTTCCCTTTCCAAATTTATGCCAAATCAAATCTTCCCTTTAGAAGACCAAATCCAATCTCCCCATTTAGGAAACTAGATCTAATCCTCCGTTTTTGGAAATGAAATCAAAACTTCTCCCTTTAGAAACAAAATCTAATCCCTTATTTTAGGAAATAGGAATCTCAATCCTTCCAAACCTAAATCTTTCCTAATTCAACTGCTTCCTAATCTCCTACTTTCCTAAACCCTAAGTTTCCAAAACTTACACTTTTAAATTTTTCCTTAAACTTTAAACTTCCAAATCCTTTTAAATCCAAAACTTTCTAAATTCGAAGCTTTCAAACTCTAAAACTTTCTAAATTCCAAACTTTCTAAATTTCAAATCTTTCTAAAGTCAAAACTTTCTAAATTTGAAAGTTAAACCTTTCTAAATTCTAGACATTCCAATTTTGAATCTTTCCTAAAATTCTAAACATCCCTAAACTTTCCATCTTTCCAAATCTAAAACTTTCTAAATTCGAAACTTTCTAAACTCAAAACTTTCTTGTTTTCAAAACTTCCTTTTTCTAAATCTTTCCAACTTTCAAAACTTTCCTATTTCGAAAACTTTCCTAATTCGAAACCTTTCCTAAATTAAAACTTTCCTATTTCAAAACTTTCCTAAATTTGAACACTTTCCTAAAACGAAACTTTTCAAAAATGACACTTTCCTATTTTGAAACTTTCCTAAATCGAAACTTTCCTAATTCGAATCATTCCTAAATTCCAACTTCCCTAATCTTCCAAGTCCAACCTTCGAGTCAAATCTTTCTTCATCTCAAGTCCAAATCCTATTGTCCTAAGTCTATGTTTCTTAAAACCAAGCTTTCCAAAATCGATCTTTTCAAATATTTCAATCTTTTCAATCCCAAAATATCAATTTCCAATTTCCAATCTCCTATTCTAAATTAAAATCAAAATTCTTTTTCCAATCAAAATCTCTTTCTTCCAATCCAACCTTCTATCTTCTATCGGACTCTTGTCCGAACTACGGCTGACCTCATTTCTCCAAAAGGATACGTAGGCAACCCTCATGGGTGCGGTCACAACCTTTTTCAAGTTTCTATTTCCACAACCTTTTTCGAATTTCCAATTCCATAACTGCTTTCCAATTTCCAATTCCATAATTCTTTTCAATTTCAATTTCAAATCTCTTTTAAATCAAATCAATTTCTCTTCAAATCCATGTCCAAAATCTATTTTCCAACTCTCTTTTTCTATCGCATTTACATATCATGCATCATTCTTTTCAAAATTATTTTCTAAAGTGAATAGGATTGAACTTTTGTTAGTTGAAGACTCTCATAGGTAAATCTAGGGTAAATAGACATGTAGGTACCGCAAGGGTGGGGTAGGGTGATGGCTTAGTGCATCTTCCCTATATGTAACTAACCTCCGAACCTAGGATCACTGTTTTCGAAAAACCAAAATGGAGTTATTTTAAAAAAGGGCTTAAATGTTTTCTAAAGGTTGCCAAATAACCTGTTTTTTTAAAAACCCTCTCTTGAGGATATTTTCCAAAATCATTTTCCAAAAACCCTAAGTATAGTATTTGGATTATGTTTAGTTTTTAGGTGACCTAACTCACCTTGATCAAGTTTAGTGGCGACTCCAAACTTTTTCCAAAAGCCCTTTATTCAAATCGATTTTCAATTCAAACATAGTCGTACTCATTCTTCTAGGAGGGTGAGTTCTAACGAGAGAGTATAGTATTTTTTCCGCTTGTGTGTGTATTCCTCGAGTGCAAAAAATTTGAGCGCGACAATATTCACATCTTCTCCATACTCAACCATCATAAGCATGATCATTCCCTATAACCCAGCAAGTGAGGTTTTCAGTTCTACATCATAGCAGCCACTAGCCTCTATATCATAGACTATGCCTTCTCGGCGATCTATTACTATCTTTCCCTCTTAATAAAACATTAGCATTGTCGTCATTACTTACCAGTGCCTACCCTCAGACAAATAAGTTAAAAACCATAAGTTCCATAACTTTCATTACTTACCTGTCAAAATTACTGACGCGTGCCCAACATTGCAACTATTAAAAACCAGTTATATTCCCACATAACACAACATAAATGAAACAAAAGAACCGAATGTTGACCACAACAGGGCAGCACCATTTAAAAAACTGTACAATATAAGTTCACAAGAGAATTCTCCCGTGAAACTAGGTGTAGGTTGTAAGACGCAAGTATAACAAGCTACTTACCGAAACCATTAATAGGTACAAGTTGAAAAACTAAACTGAAAGTGACTTAAAATAACAGGATGATATTACCCCAGGTTCTTTTCTTTTTCTCACTTTTTTCCCCTCTATTTTGTTGGGTGGAGGAGGAGGTTGAATGTTTTTCTCTTGTAATGTGCTTTCACAATTCCCCTCTTTCCTGACTTTCTAGGTTTTATAAATAAGAGTTCAATGTTAAACCAGCCAACAAACCTTAAACCAACAGCATTATGGATTCAATAACAGCTTCAACTAAGTAATATTTTATCTATAATGAAAGATTGTATCCACTGGATGGAGTTAGGCAGATTCCAATTTCATGCAGAAGTCATAAAATTCCTACAAGCTTATTCATGAATCACGACCATAGTAACCATAAAAAAATTTCCAGCCTCATACTAAACATTCAGATATATATTCTAATATTGCTATGCACTAAGGAAAATCTGAATTGAATTTTACAACCTAAACTGCTTTTCAAACTTCCCCAAAATCCAAATAAGACAGTAAAGAAACAAATACCAGCAATACAACAGATCATTTTACGCAACCAATTGCAGTTGTGTAAGCCTCATAACCACTTGAAAATAGCCAGTTGTACCCTTACTAAAAAAGGCGAACATGAACCATAAAAGAAAGAATATATGGTCCTTCGGCACCTAAGCAGGAAAAAACTATTTCCACTAACAAGGTGTGGATGCCCAACGTAGATATCGTTCCTCTAGATATTCCACTACATCATAATGGCAAAATGACGACTTTTGGTCAATCTAATGAATGTTTCCCATATAACTATGGTCTTCTTTGCACAAAGTATGTGAGCATTCTAAGCTAGACGTTTCAAGTTACAAGCATCCATGATATCGGTACCCAAGCTCCTGCAGTGTTTTGTAGAACCTAAAGTTATGTTGGCCGAGAGGTAGATTTATCGATAGAGCAAAAGAGGAGATTGTAAATTAGTGAACACAACATTCAACTACTCCAAAATCTTACAACTTTTCCTTGTCATGGATGCAGTACCATCAGTATAACCAAACAAACTCCCCTAAGTGCAACAAAACAAATCCTCATGTAAATTAAGGGCAAAACTTACTAGCTGAGTAGCCTCCTCCAATGTAGCTTGGGAGGGAGAGATTGGAAAGAGGGAGAAGGACCTTTACAGAAAGAGTCAGAGAGAACAAGAGAGAGAGAGAGAGAGATGATTGAGAGAGTGAGAGAGAGATCATTGAGAGAGTGAGAGATTTTGAGAGAGAGTAGACTGAGATCATGATCGATCACGAGCCCTAATTTTAACGCTGATATAGAAATGCCTTTTGGAATGGCATTTTTATAAACGCCTTTCAAAAGGAGTTTTTTTATCTGTATTATACACTTACTACATTTTATTATCCGTATTATACACTTACTATTTTTTTTTTTTACGCGTAGCAAATACAAGAATAAAACGCCATTTGAAATGGCGCTCAACCTGAGTTACTGAATTAAATTAAATTATCACCCATATTGGAATTAAGTTCAAAATCCCTCTTTGTCAGGGAAACTGCCCCCACTCACACTCAATAGTTAAATCAAAATTTCCAAAATCGAATTACTTTCCTTTTGCTGCATGTTCTTCTTCCTACCCAATCCCACAATTGCAACTAATTTCCTTGACACAGAGGAAAATTTTACTTATTTCTCAACCTGAGTGCTAATTCAACTTAATTTAGCATCCCAGGTTGAACGCCATTTTAAATAGCGTTTTCAATAAAAACACTTTTTGAAATAGCGTTGCTTGGTTGTATTTCTTGTATGTGTCCAACGAAAAAAATAAAATACAACAGCTTATAAACGCTTTTCCAATTAGCATTTTTTAAAATAACTCTATTTGGAAAAGCATTTTTAGCTGCTTAAAAACACTAATTGAATTAGAGTTTATTTCTTAAACAAAACCCTAGCCTCTCACCACGATCTCAGATGCCAGACATCTCTCCAAATAGTGTTTTTACCTTCTTTTCACCATGATCTTAAGCTCTCAAAACTCTCTCACTTGCAGTCTCACTCTCCCTTCTCTCTCTCAGAACTCTGTCACTCTCACTCTCACTCTCCCTTCTCTCTCTCACTCTACCGATCTCTCATCGCACCTCAAACGCATCAAACCGACTTCGTGGATCGTCCAACTCACATTAGGTTCTCTCTTCCTTCCCTGTCTCGATTTATATTAGTATGACAATTGTATCCTCTCCTCCTAATGGTACCTTATATTGCCAAAAAAATCAGGAATGACTATTTCAATCAATCTTTAAAAAAGATTAAAAGGGTTGGAGTTTTGTTGTTGATGTTTATATGTTTCTTTCATAACCTTTGAATCTTTAGAGTAGCAAAAACTGAACTTAATTGCCAATTTGTTTGTGATCAATGTCATTCTTGTCAGACTTAACTATTTTCTTCTGGTAATCACATGGTAATGTTGCTAATTCACATGAGTCATCTTTATAAAATCTTATGAAATTGCTATGCTGCATTCCTCCATGATTCCATGCAGATATAGTTTGTATTGCTGAAGTGATGCTACGTTTTGTTATATATGTTCAATTCTTTCTATCTAGATATTTGTTCTAGTGGTATATTGACTTCTTGATATCTTCATGCTACTCATGGAAATTCTATCTTATTCCTCAAATAAGAAACTAAAAATATTAGGGTTGTGATGCTGGGAACGAAAAAGAACTTCAGTGTAACCTCTCCCCTCACCTCCTATATATATTGATGATCCATCTTAATCTTAATTAGCATCTTAGTACTTGGATATCAAAAACACCAACATTAGTGCATTGTTTGTGCAGCCATCTCTTAGTCTGAAGCTAAGGTCATTCAGTTTAGGATTGTCTTCTTATCAACACCTGCTGTATACATTCGTGATAGCATAACTTAAATTTTCTGCCACTATAATTCTTGAATTTTGATGGACGGTTTTTTTACTATCGAAAATGGCGTCGATACATTGGGTAGTAAATGAAGAAACTACTGCATAGCATTACACATAATCTCTTATGAGTATGGCCTCGTAAGTTAGCATCAATGGATTTATGTTTATTAGAAAATTCAGTGTTTGATTTGTACGAATAAGTTTATGAAATGATTGTGATTTGCTATGTATTTTATTGTTTAGTTATGTGAACTTCACAGCATATTCCTTGTTTAATATATAGCTTGTTGCTTTTCTTGTATTGCTAACATGGCCTTACTTTTAATTGCAATAATTATATTAGCAACTATTCTCTAGAAAGTATCAATAAATGAAGAATGGTGTCAATATGAATCTTTTCTTCTACTTAAATTATTTGTTTGTAATATATGTGTTTGATGGTAGCAACAACTAAGTAATAACGACAATGGTAATATTTTATTAGGGGGAAAGATAGTAAAAGATCGCCGAGAAGGCATAGCCTATGATATAGAGGCTAGCAATTATTGTGATGTAGAACTGGGAATCTCACTTGCTGGATTATGAGAAATGATCATGCTTATGATAGTTGGGTATGGAGAATATGTGAATTTAAACTGCATATGTGATAGTTGGGTATGGAGAAGTCCTGATAAATAAGAAGTTGTCAATCAATGACGACGTGACATTGTAAACTGTCTTGAATCTCCCATCAAGATATAGTGAATTGCATTGTGTTGAAATCTACGATGTGAATGACGGGAGCACAATGACCACCAATGTCAGTCGTGCAAATGTGAATTTTGGAGATGTCCAGTCCTACGGTGAACTCTTGTTGCGGGGGGATGATGTATCAGCATTGGAGACATTTACTGGAATGATTACACTTAGGCAGAGTAGTCAAAGCACATAGGGTACGGATGCGTCGGGGCAATGAATGTCTAACCTTTTCAGCCCAAATGAGGATTGCTTAGAGGGTTGGAGTAATTTTTAACAATTTTAAGATTTTCTAATTCTAGCTACACTTCACCTAGAATATGCTTTGAACCAATAGGGGTGCGTAGAGGTGGGAGGTCCTAATGCAAGTATGGATCCCGTGGAACGGCTCACTGGCTTAGATGAGATAGGGAGACGGGTTAATGAAGATGGCGATGTTTAGTCTATTGAATCAGACGAAGATGTTGATGTTTTGATGAGAAATGAATGAACGAAACATTGACTCCGATAACAATGGACACGAACAAGTGAACATTACTAACTTGAATGACACTCCCGCGGCCTTTTTTACGAACTTGGATGGGTAGATGATAGCATAACTGGTCAAAATTTATATGATCGCGGTCTGACATGGTCAGACGCAAATTCAGAGTTTGTAAAAGGAATGGTTTTCAAATATAAGAATGCAATAATTAGTGCATGTAACTTGTATCATGTGAAGAAAAATAAACATTATTATGTTGTAGAAATAAACAAAAAAGTATAGAGTACCAGTTGCACTCACGATTGCCAGTGGAAATTGCGTGCATGTTTGAAGAAGAATCGTACTTTTTTTGAGATCACGCAATACCCCGGGCCGCATACCTGTTTACATGGGATGGACAGTTTGGATCACCACAATTTGAATTCGACATTCATTGCACGAATGATTGTATCCTAAGTTGCAATAAGTTATAAGTTTTCAATTTAAACTGAGACATATAAATTTATGTATTCATTCTCTTCCTTTGTAAAGTTTAAGTATTCGTTTGAATCTTGTAGTGTACAGGAAGACCTTGGTCGGAAGATAACATCCATAGTGAAGAATGTAACAAATAATGTTGGTTTCATAGTGTCTTATAGGAAAGCATGGCTTGGAAGAACAAAGGTCATTATAATGGTATTTGGTGATTGGGATGAGTCATATAAAAACCTTCTAAAGTACATGAGTGATTGCACTCCAAAAGTGCAATTACAACACCTTAATTTGCCATTTGTTAGCCTTAGCTTAAGACTTTATGTGCTTCTTTAATTAGATTTTAGTATTAACTAAGTTATTTTTCTTTGTATAAGTTTTGAGCTTAATGTGGAAGGTCTTGGGCGCATTTCGGATGAAGGGAGAATGTAATTTTCAAAATGATGCAGTTAAGGTACAAGCTGTTAAAGCTATGGTACAACTAGCTGAACCACGCAGAGCTGAAACTTTGGAAGGTCATATCTCCCAAACCAGAAAGGCTACCGGTAATCCCTGTTTTATTTTCACTGTTATAAATACGGGTTTGTGCAGCATTTTGGGGATCTATCTTCATTTTTACTTTATTTTCTTAGATTTCTTTGTATCTAGGAGTAGGGTAATGATAGAGACTTTATTTTCTTGTATTTTCTTTTGCTTTCCTTCATTTTCTTTGTATCCAAATACTAGTTTTCTTTCAATTGAATGTAAGATCTACATTTTTTCATGCTTTTTCTCATAGAATCAAGTAGTTAGTACTCAATTGGGTTCAATTGTGAAAAACACTCAAGAAATCCAAGGGTTCATTGAAGGTAACCCACATTTTCATTGATTTATCATTTTAGACTCTAAATTTACTTTGATTGAGTGTTGGATCTCTTAGAACACCTATGTTATTGACTATGTTTGGCAATTCCAAGCCATTGTTTAGTAATTATGGGATGGAATTGACCAAATCGATGGTATTAGCATAGCATCCTTAGATTGATTATATATCAAACTTCAATTGGAGTTTAATTGCCCAATCTTCAAAACTAAACCCTCTGAATTGCTACCCTTGGTTGTGGTTTGGTAATTTGAGTTATCAAAACTTTCAATGGGAACTTTGATTATTTAGGTGTTTGGATCAATTAAGCCCAGTTCTCCTTTAATTGCATCAAATTCACTTAGAATTGCTTTAAATTTCAATTCCCCTATTTTTAATTCATAAATCTAGTGCTTAATTGTTTTCAATTACATTTGCAATAGAACAATTGTTACTTTTCATGCATTAAGTAGTTATAGATCAATAAAACTCAAAACTCCATAAGATTTTCAATTTCTTTTATTTTCTCTTTTGTTTATATTCAATTTACATAGTTGTAATTCAATTCAAGCCAGTCTAGTGTTTGTTGAGTGTTAGTAGCCTATATTTGGCTTGGTTCTTGAGGATACGATATCTGGACTCACCGGATTTTATACTTCAATCGCGACACCGTTCTCTTGCCGAGAAGCTCAAATTTACACCATCTTTAAGACCGATTCAATGAGAACGTCAGAGTTCAAGAACCCAGGCTCAATTGTGATTTCAAAAACACATGATATTGGACGAATGAGTGAAGTTGGTCTAAGCAAAATATTTTAAAAATTTCGACTATGCATTGAAGGCTTCAAGCACTACCCTCCAGTGATAGGTATCGACGGTACCCGTCTTTATAGAAAATTCCTAGGAGTTATGCTGATTGCTACGGCTAGAACAGTGAGGAAAAACATTTTTCTCTTAGCTTGCGCTCTAGTTAAATAAAAAAAACTATCGTGATTGGGTATGGTTTATCTACAATGCCAGGCATGTTATTGTGCCAGGACAAGAGGGGATCACTTTGATTTCTGAGCAACATGCCACCATATTGAGCATCGTTAAACGTGAATGGGAAATACCACGACCAGGGCAACCACCTGAATTCCATAGATATTGTCTTAGGCACTTTCAAAGTAATTACCAAACAAAGTTTAGTAAAGCTAAAGTGAAGGATCTTAAATAGAAAGTTAGAAATGCCCATCAAGTGCGCAAGTTCGACGAGGTAATGGAAGCAATTAAAAATATTATATGAGTCGGCATACAATAAGTTGTGTAGGAAGAACCCTATGAAATGGACATTGACACATGATGGAGGTTATCATTAGGGAGTTACAACCACCAATGATTCAGAGTGCTATAACAATGTATTAAGAAGTGCACGAGACTTGCCCATAACTACATGTGGTCAAATTACCTTCTATCGCCTAGTTAACACGTTTAATAACAAACGAAAGTAAAATGAGCATGATTCAGCTAAGGGGTAAAGGTACGCAAGTGAACTGTAAGACAAGATAGAAGATTATCAAGCTCGATCAACGGGTCATAAATTTTGAAAAGTATATATAGTTGTCTCGCCTATTGCTAGAATTCTATACTTTTAAATGTGTAATACAATGACTATGTTATTATATTTCTATTACAGGGCGCCAAGGTTCTGCTGAGGTTATTACAAATCTAGCAGGCACAAAAGGGAATGACAAACATGAGGTGTCTCTGAATCCTCCGTCTTGTGATTGCGAAAAATGGATGATCTATCATTATCCTTGCTCGCACATGCTCACAGTGTGCACAAAATTAGGCAAACAACCATGGCACTTAATTGCGCTTCAGTATAGCATGGACATGTACGCTCGCGTGTACGAAACAAATTTTCAACCGATGGTGCATGAGCATTATTGGGTAGCATATGATGGTAAGATCATACCCGATCCGAGCCATCGACGAGAAGTCACATCAGAGTGCCCAAATACAAAACGAATCCAGAATAAAATGGACATCTCCAGGAAATAGCAAACCAATCATTGTTGTATTTGTAAGGAACAAGGACACGATAGGTGCAAATGTCCAAACCGGACTACCTAAGTTGTGTATTGGAAGGTTGTTAACCATATGTGATGGTTTATTTGTATTTGTATTAAAGATATTACTTAGTTGTACTTATGTTTGAACTTAATCTTATTTAGGCACTACATTATCTGAATTAAAGAACGGCGTATTAGTAACATCCTTCACAGTCTTTTGTCAGCAGTCATTACAATTTTACAAAGAGTAATAACATCATCCTTCACATTCATGGAGTAGTCACATCCTTCACATGGCCTGCAGAGAGTAATCACACCTTTCATAGACTTTTGTCAACCTTCACAGCCTTTAGTCAAAAACCTGCACCCTGCGTAGGGTAGTCACACCCTTCACAGCTTTTATTCATCATCTTTCACATATTTCACAGCCTTTAGTCACATCATTTACATGGCCTGTAGAGTTCACAGACTTTTATTAGCCTTTATAGTCTTTGGTCAAAAGCACGCACCCTGCGTAAGGTAGTCACACCCTTCACAACCTTTATTCACCAGCATACACATACTTCACAGCCTTTAGTCACATCCTATGTGTAAGCACCCCATTTTTGCCCTCTCGGCAATCTCCAGTCCAACCAGATCCAGTTTTCAAACACCACAATACACGCAAGCCTAAGACGTGTCTTTCAAACTCCAATCCAGTCAACTAATCACTTTCCGGACCCACAAGGCCCAATTAAATCCATAAACACCATCATGCCCCTAGGCATTCCAGGCAGCTTTCCGAGACCAGGTGGTCTCAGGAACCAACGCCATCCAAGTAACTTCTCGAGATCAGGCGATCTCAGGGACCAACACCTCATCAAATTCCAAACGGTTCACTTCTAGCGCCTGCTAGCCTGCCAATGTAGAATGTCCGTCATTTGGTAGTTCCCTGAGACCAGGCATTATCGGAGACTATCACCACTATCACAGGTATCTTTCTAAGACCAAGTGTTCTTAAGAACCAACACCACCCTACAGGTAGCTCTCTAAGACCAGGCGGTCTCAGGGACCAACACCGCACATGTAGTTTTCCGAGACCAGGCAGTCTCAGAAACCAACACCTAGGTCAACACCGGCGCCCGCTAGCCCAACTGGATGAAAAATGACCAAACCTGCCCCTTGGGCCTCCAGGCATGTTTTGAGAAAGTTTAAAATCCCTCAAAACGATAAGTCCACCCTTTCAAAGTGCTACTATGCAGTTAGGTGTAGTCCGCACGCCATTTGGTTCAATTCTCATCCCACTCCGGCTATCTCTGGTCAAAATGACCGTTTTGCCTCTTAATGCCCCAGCACAGCATAAATCCCACCGAGCAGTAAAAGACTCCCTCAAGATCACCCTTGAATGACCTGGCACGCTTAACATAACGCTCTGATTCATTCCTGGCCATTTTTAACTAAACTCGATCAAAATAACCATTTTGCCCCTGACAACCCAAACACACCCTGGAAACTACAATGATCCTATAATATTGAACGGAAGGTCTTGCCATACACCCTTGTTTAACCTAAAAAGGACCTTACAACGCTAAGCACCCCCGACTCGGTAAAAATTTCCTGCAGCATCTCGTAGACGCTCCACCAAAATTACCTTTTCTCCCAATCCCCTGGTTATAATGCACCGTCAAATAACTTGAGAAATACGTAAATCGGGGAATCTCCAAAAGCTCATTCATGGGTCTTTCTATCAATTTGCTCGAATCAAATAAATCGCTCCCTGAAGTCCCTCAGCACGTGGCTAAAAAACTACTAGTTTCAACCACCCCTAGAGCGTCTCATAAATGCTATGCCAAGATTGAATTTTTTTCCAATTCCCTGATTATAACGCATCGTCAAACGACTTGAGAAATGCATAAATTAGGAAATTCCTGAAAGTATTTCCAGAGTACTTTCCATCGGTACGGTCCAATCGGAGAGATCGCTTTCTAAATGCCTCGATCATGCGGCATACAAATAGCCACTTTTGAAACCCCACGGAGCGTATCACAAACGCTCTGTGGAGATGCGATTTTATGCACACTTCCCGAGATGATATCTCACACTTCCAAATGCCGTTCAAACTTTTTGAAAGCACGAAAGTTCACTAGAAACCTTAGGAGAACACCATAGATGCAATCGATTCCTCCGAAACCTTCCCGGTTGGCTCAATTATCGAGGTAAAGTTTAAACGAACACTCCCACATGTGCTACATGCGTCAGGAAAAATTTTGATCAGATCGACCAAATTTCAATTAACGTAAAGATTTATCCAGTACAATAGTTGTCACGTGGCATTCTAGCAATGGAACAGCACTAGCACGTGTGATACATGCGCCAGGGCAAATTTTGCCCAAGCGCATGTACTATATGCGCCAGTCTACCCTAGCGCATGTAACACATGCACCAAGCTTCTCCCAGATTGCCTATAAATATAGGTCTTCCCCTTTGCATATTCCAGAATAGAAATTGATAGCGAAGCTCTACAAAAACTGCTCTAGAACCTTGAATTCCTATATACATCCCATACCTCAAACACTTAGGCTAGATTCTACCTTCTCCTAACCCATACACTTCACCTACATAGCCTTCTACACCATAGAACATCTCCTTCCAGCCCTTCAAGCAAATGTAAAACCCTCCAAGCTCAAGTCAAGACATCCATAGAAGATTACAAGTGTATTGAAGGCAACATGTAATATTTCTTTTATGTTTTTATCTTCCCCCATTCTTCTCTTCTCCCTTCTAGCCTAATTAGGCTATTCTCTATTTTAATCCCCATCTTTTACCCCTATTTCTTGCATGCTTGAAGTAAGAAGGCTTTTAGTTCATGCCTAGAGGAAAGTTAGTGAGAGCCACCATGTAGGGGGATCTCTCACTAGCCTACTTTAAGATGGTATGGCCTTGGAGCCCCTTTATTATATGGTGTAGCCTAAAGCCTTGTATGTATTCATGACCCCCTTGCATATTACTATCTTGTTCATGTTTTGGGTGCTTGGCTTTATTTCCATGTTTATAACCATGTTTTTCAAAACTCACACTATTCTCATTTCCATGTCATTTCCAAGTTCAATACTCCCTTCAAAATAGTTCTAAATGTTGGTCCCTTGAAGCTTAGGATGAGATTCTAAGAAGTCAGGCCTTAGAAAAACCCCCCATTAACCCCTAACTCACACTTTTGCATCTTTGTCTTCCAACTTACATAAAAATGATTTTCAAACTTTTTGATTTCTAAGGTTTCTATTCTCTCAAGTTTAGTGGTTGGAATGGCCCCATGAAACCCTCTCTAAAGTGGTCTCCCTTTTACACTAGCTATAGGAATCCTAACTTGTTAGAATAGTTTCCTTTGAAAAATGGTTTTCAAAACCTTCTTCTCAAAAATGGTTTTTAAAAGTTCATTCTCTCCATCTTTGCATTAAAAATGGTTTTTTCAAAAGTTGTTATCATTGTAATCCCTACTCTTTTTAAGATAAAGGTTATGATGGTCCTAAGAAAACCTTCTTAGGAACGATTTTTAAACACCAACCATATAAACCATACCCTTGGCTAGAGTCAAGTTTTCATAAAAATGATCTTCAAAAGAGTTGTCTACCAAAATCCTTTGCATAACATGATTTGTTTTCCAAAACTCTTTTCAAAAATGCATAAAGCCACTTTTCAAAACCATCTTCCAATCCAACCCTAGATTAACTTGACTCTAGTTGTCCAACCTTAGGTTAACTTAACCCGAGTTGTCCAAACCCTAGGTTAACCCGACCTTAGTTAGTTAACCTTAGGCCACTTTAACTCTAGGTTAACCTAACCCAAGTTAGTTAACTCAACCTAGGTTAGTACACTTCAAGGTTCCAACTCATGGACCCCTTTTAAATGATCTTTCTATTTAAAACTATTCCTATAACCCATTTTTCTAAAACCTCCTACCCTATTGAGATTTCAAAAACCAACTCTATAACATTTTCAAATACTTCTACACTCTATCTTTAAATTATTTCCAAAAATGTTTTCAAGAACTCACAATCCTAATGTGTCCATACCCCTTCTATGGTTAGGGATTCCGAAGAAAGGTAATATATCAAGAGCAGCCTTCTAGGTTGTCCATATTAGGGTTTCAAAAACCACTTTCAAAAACTTTTCTAAGACCAGTTTATTAAAACATTTCAAAAACCCTACCTCAAGGTTTTCAAAGCAAGGCATCAAAACTCTCTTTAGATATTTCAAAAGCACTTCTAAAACTCCCTTGAGTTGTTCCGAAAATATTTCAAAATACTTCAAAACCCCCTTTCAAGAGTTTCAAAGCTCTATTTCAAAACACTCTATTACCCGATTTCAAATCAAAACTCTCAAGTTCTCTCTTTCTAAAGACCTCAAAGTGTCTTCAAACTTTCCAAAGACCTCAATGTGTCATTAAAACATTCCAAAGGTCCTAATGCGCCTATTTTTCATCAGACTCTTACCCGAACTATGAATGACCTGATTCTCGCCAAATGAGATATGTAGGCAACCTAGAATGGTGCGGTTATAACTTCTATTTCAACCCCAATCTTTTCTTCAAAAGTTTGTATCAATTCAAAGCGTATATCTCAAACTCCTTCAAAGCTCCCATATTTTCAAACTTCTTCCAAAACTCACACCATGCATCATTCATCCAAAAAGTGATGACTAAACCCCGTTTTCAATACTCTAAAGTGGATATTGGTAACCGATTATTCTAGTGAGTGAACAAAGCGTTAATAGACATGTAGGTACCGAAAGGGTAGGGTAAGGTGATGATCTTAGGATATCTTCCCTACACGTAACCAACCCCCGGGCCATAGATTTGTGTTTTTGAATGACCAAAATGGACTTAGTTTCTAAAAGGGCTTAAAACTTTCAAAAGGTTGCCAAATAACCTATTTTCTCGAAAACCCTCTCTCGAGGCAGTTTTTTCAAAACCTTTTTCACAAACTCCAAGTTTAATCTTCAGATTAACACTTAGTTTTAGGTGACCTAACTCACCTTAATCAAATTAGGTGGCGACTCCTATTTTCCTAAAAAGCCCTTAATCAAACCAATGTCAAGTTTTAACTTAGTCACACTCGTCCTTCTAGGAGGATGAGTTCTAACGATAGAGTTCTGTACTTTTCGCCCGAGCCCGAAAGGACTCGGTCCCAAAAACTGAGGCGCGACACTACGCATGGCCTGCACAGAGTAATCACATCGTTCACAGCCTTTAGTCACATTCTACAGAGTTCACAACCTTTTGTCAACCTTCACAGCTTTTGGTCAAATCTTGCACCCTGCGTAGAGTAGTCACACCATTTGTAGCCTTGACATGTGAATGGTACCACCAATTAACATCCAAGGCGAAGTCTTTCACATGTAAATAATATCATCCTTCACATGTGAATGGTACCACTAATTGGCATCCAAGGCGAAGTATAAATCAAATTCATTTCCCACTTATGAGATGACGCGGTTCATAAGTAATAATTATATCATCTGGCTCTATATAAAAAGTGGGTCATAATTATACAACTCAAACATGAATTACACGATGAGTGATATTTTTTAGGCAACGGGTCGACATTGGGTTGGGTATGACGAGTGGGAGTATCCTTTGGACCCTAATAAACGCTACTCACGTAACATTATCCTAGATTTTTCACACTCAAAGAATACACACACAAGCTGAAAAAATACTAAACTCTCTCTTTAGAACTCATTCTCCTAGAAGAATGAGTGCGACTAGGTTTGAATTGAAAATATATTTAAATAAAAGGTTTTTGAAAAATATTTGGAGTCGCCACCTAACTTGATTAAGGTGAGTTAGGTCACCTAAAAACTAAGCACAATCCGAAGATTAAACTTAGGTTTTTAGAAACGGTTTTGAAAATACTACCTTAAGAGAGGGTTTTTAAGAAAACAGGTTGATTGGCAACCTTTGGAAAATATTTAAGTCTTTTTTTGAAAATAACTCCATTTTGGTATTTCAAAAACAGTGATTCTTGGTTTGGAGGTTGGTTACGTGTAGGGAAGACGCACTAAGCCATCACCCTACCCCACCCTTACGGTACTTACATGTCTATTCACCCCAAATTCACCTATGAGAGTCTTCAACTAACAAATGTCCAATCCTATCTACTTTAAAAAAGAATTTTTTTTAAAAGATATGATGCATGATATGCAAATGTAATAGAAAGAGAGAGTTGGAAAATAGATTTGGAAGTAGATTTAAAAATAAATTGATTTGATTTATAAAGAAAATGGAATGGATTTGAAAAGATAGATTTGATTTAGAAAGAAAGTTTTAGAGATTAGAAATAGAAATTTGGAAATAGAAATTTTAAATTGAAATTTTAGAAATAGAACATGGAATTGGAAGTTTGAAAGAGGTTGTGACCGCACCCCATGAGAGTTGCCTACGTATCTTTTTTGAGGAATCAGGTCGGTTGTAGTTCGGACAAGAGTCCGACAGAAAATAGAAGATTTGATATGGAAGAAGAAATTGATTTGGAATTTGGATTTGATTTGAATTTAGAATAGAAGATTTAAAATGGAATCTGGAATTGAAAAGATTAGACTTTGATTTGGAAAGATAGAAGTTTAGGAAACCTAGACTTAGTGACCAGGTGACTGGTTATTGGAGAGCCTCCTCCAGACATAGGCAAACGGATGCTAATTTAGGTGACTTGGAGGTACCGAACATCCCACCACTTGGGGATCTTACTTATCACCCCAGTGTATATTCTAGACAGCATTTGCCCCCTTCGCGAGAACACAGCTTTTAGAGGGGCTGTTCATCAGGTCTTTGTGACCATGCAGCGGGCTGCCCTCTCATATCGTGCTTTCTTGGCTGAGATCGGGTTTGGAGCTTTCATGGGATTACAGGCTAACCGCCTAAACAGACATCTCGTGCTGGCACTGATTGAGCGGTGGTTTGGAGAGATGAGGACCTTCTATTTCGTTGGCTTTAAATTGGGTCCCACCCCCTTGTATTGGGAGATCATCACGAGGCTTTCCTTCATCGACCGGCGAATCACTTTACAATCAGTCAATAGAGACGAGGCATACATTCTACTAGACTTGCCCCCTCCTAAGCATTCTGCTTTTCCAGTTTCCTAGCTCAGTCGGGATGACTGTACCTTTGCTATTGAGCCACCCCCTGCTCAGCGCGACATTATGAGGCGGCGACTTGTTTTGTATATCATCTTCAGTTGCTTCTACAACAATAAGTCGCTTGTGCCTTTTCGGTTAGTGAGCATAGTACTGATCTTGGGGCTTTATCTGAGTTGGATTGGGGGTCCTTCTCTTTTGGCTGCTTCCTCCGATCGATGTAGGTCCAGACTTCTTCCTGTTGGGGCAGCATGACTAATTTCTGGCCCTTTCTTGTCTGGTGGAGCTATGAGTACCTGCCTATTCGTCGCCCCGCGGTTATTGAGGATGACCTTTATCCTCACACTTTGAGATGGGCTTATGACCAGGTGGCCCAACGATCGAAGATTACTGACTTTGTGATGCTACGAGTGAACCTGGAGTTGATTGAGGCGAGGGACGTGACTAGGTGGCCGTTTATTGAGTCAGTTCATTATGAGACGGTGCGATACTTGGTCCCGATGTCCTTGTCGAGGGCTACTTTTCTTAGTGACAATACTTGGGAGTCATATCTAGGAGAGCGATACTGACGGCAGTTTCATAAGGAGTTCCGATCAGCAAGAGCTCCGCTGGAGTATATATTTGGAGCCTTGGTGGCGGGAGTGCCTATCCCCTATCAAAAGCATCAACTGGGTGCCGAGTTTCTATACCTCGAGATTAGTGTATATGATTATTGGGATGAAACTCTCAACTCTCGGGGCTTCAGCAACAACTTGCCTAACCCTTAGCAGAGCAATAAGTGGCCAGTCGTTCAATCTGATAAAGGTGGATACTATTCCTAGAGTTCTCAAATATTGTCTGCCCCAGTGTGGGGAGGACAGTTTTGGATCGAGGTTGACAAGGAAAACTTTGTTTGTTGCAAGGCTCTAGGGGTTAACCAAAGGGAATATAAACACTTTTTCTTTTACATAGGGAAATGAAAGGTGGCTCTTCTTCATCTTGATAGTCTGGCCACGCATCACTTAGCTTTGGAGTCTTGCAAGTGTTGCCTCTGGGTAGTTTCCTCACTCATCCTTACCTCTCTCTCTCTCTCTTCAAAAAGCTGACCATTTGGCGAGTGGTTAACTCATGCTATCATCCCTTTAAGTCGGATCATTCCATAAGATAAACCATGCCCCTTGCATAAAAAGTAGTTACCATTCACAAGAGAAAAGAAGGCAATAGTAATTAATAAAAAGACTTAATCATTTTATCCTATCAAGGCACCCAGCTGATGCTTTTACTTTAAGGACGAAATGTAAAGGGATATAAAGAAAGTGGGTGAAAACACCCTTCTCTTGTACGCTTTTGCAGGGATTCCGCCTCAGTAAGGCCTTGGGACAATGCCCACATCTTTAATACTCCATGCACAATTTGGGTCCATGGCCAGGACAAGACAAACAAGGGCTTCTTCTAGAGCTCCGGACACGTCGACAGTGATGGTGCAGTTGGTAGCTTCATTGATCTCCTTCCTATTATTTGCAACAGGTCCTTCTGTAAATAGGATGGCTAGTTCACCTCCTTCTGATTTGAACAGCTCTGTCTGTTCTCTTGGCTTTTCTAATCCCCAGCCCATATCTTCATAGTTGTACTTGGTCGCGGGCCAAGGGTTTTCCAACAAGTGACTTTTAGCTGCTGCATACTTCAGATGTAGAAACTCAGCACCCCATCCATCAGCATTTATGCTTTTGATATGCTCTTCCTTTGGGAACATTGGCTCCTCAATGGGCTAGTCAAAAGCATCAGGCACCTTATCAGGGTTGTAAAGGTAAATCGGGCACGATGGGAGATCCTCCTCCCAGTCATCTTCTTCATCGGTCTCCCAATCGTCCTCGTAACCTTCGGCCCCGAGCTCGTCGAACTCTCCCTCACCTTTCATTTCTACTAGTATCATGTTGACAGTGTGGTCCGGCAAAGGATTGGTGGTCACATTGGGAGTAGTAGCGGGCTTTACCGGCTGTAGATCAATAGTTTTGTTGTCTATTAGGTCCTGAATTTTGTGCTTCAGAAAAAAGCAGCTTTCGGTGGCATGCCCTTGGCCACCTGAATGGTCTTCACAAGTAAAAGCAGCATTGAAGGTTGGGGGTAGAGGGCTTAGCAATGGACGAGCAAGTATAGGCTTCAAAATATTGTTCTTCAGAAGGTTGTGGTAAGCCACGGTTTGGGTGCAAGCTAAAGTATCAAAAGCACAGGTGCATTGGGCAAGCCTATTAAAGTTGGGTCGTGCTCCAGCAAGGCCGTAATTAGGGGTTGGAGTAGGCATGGTTAAAGTGGGTAAGGGCAAGACAGGAGGTGATTGTGGTGGTGGTCGGTTTGAGGTAATTGGCCAGGCAGGATAGTAAATTGGGGGGATGGGCCAGGCAGGATGGCAGACACTTCACTTTTCTTCTTGATTGTGCCCTTTGTAGTGGCCACCTTCTTGGCTATGTTAGCGGTATACTCTCCAACCTTAGCATAGGGGTCTATAATCCTCCCTGTCTTGAGGCCATTTTCTATCATCTCCCCTTGCATGATGAGCTTGGAGAAGCTTTTTCCTACACTTGTGCAGCGCTTCTCATAGTATATACCTTGAAAAGTGTGCACAAATAATTGTACGTACTCCTTTTCTTTTAGCGGGGGATTGACTTGTGCAATGGCCTCCCTCCATCTTAGGGCATATTCTTTAAAAGTTTCCTTCTCACCTTTACTCATCGTCATCAGGGACCATCGATCGGAAGTAAGGTCGATGTTATGACGGTATTGGGCTTTAAACGCGTTGACCAACTGGATCTAAGTCGTGATCTTCCTTAGGTCCAGACAGGCAAACCATTGTAGAGCAAACCCAGTGAGGCTATGTTGGAACAACTGCATGAGGAGCTTCGGATCATTGCCGTGACCACTTAGTGCTCCAACATAGAGACGAAGATGAGCAACGGGGTTACCAGTGTCGTCATACTTCTGAAAATCAGGCATTTTGAATCTAGCGAGTCTTGGTTGGTCAGGAAAGAAATAGAGCTCATCGTAGGAAGTGAAACCGTAAGCGTCATGGTCATGGAGATTTCGTAGTGAATCCTCTAACCCTTGGATTTTCAGATTGAGAGGGTCTAGGAAGGCCTTCTTTACGGCAGGTGAAAGCAATATGGTTTCCTCATCTTCAGTGTCGATCCCTTTGGCATTTTCCTTGTTCCTTCCAGCGGTATCAGATTGTAGCACGATCCTTGGGTTAGCGGGTTCAGAGGTTTTAGACGACGTCATGGATGACGATGGAATTGTCGTAGCATCCTTCATAGCCATAGTTTGAATGAGTTTGAGCATCTCATCCATCTTTGTCTTCATTTCGTTGACCTCTTCCCTAGAGACTTGAGATGATTCTTCAGAGTTAGTAGCCAGCAATGATGCTCTTTGCCAGGTGATAATGGGATCCCTAGATGGATGTTGCCCCTTCTTAGGGGCAATGTTGACTCAGTGCAAGGTGATCTTTGTAAAAGGAAAAGAGAAAAAGACGAAAACAAATATCGCAATTCAATTTCTGGTTTTTAGATAGCTTTATGCAATGCATATCCTAGGGTGTCCCTATTTAAGAGGGAGACTAAACATGATGTATTGGCTCACTTATGGAGATAGGGGATTTGCCCCTGTATGCAAGTGCCTTACCATAGATCAGGAACCTACATTCATTCATACGTTCAATTGCAAAAAGTAAAATAATATATTGAACTTTGAATTTTGAATACAAGAAGAAATAGAGTACACTTTTAATGGGGGAGAGGAAACATTTTTCTTTGGACTTCCACCTTTCTAATTTTACATAAGGAATCCTAAACTACTCTTGAGTCTTCGAATTCGCCTTCCTTGGATTTGATGTTGAGGAGGTCGGTGAGAGACCTTGCTAATTGGTTGCCCCTTGTCTTCATGGCAACCCTATCTCCATGAGCATAGAGGGATTGGGGCCCCTCTTATGAGATGACATAAATGTATGCAATGATTCCTTAGGGTTACGTGGAAACCCTTAGGGTTTGGGTAGGTTCAATGCAAGGGAGAATGACCTTGGTGTCACTCTCAATGGGTTGATCATATGCATCAGAATGCATTGACTTGAGTTACTTTGGAACTCTTATCTTGACATGGGATATGGGATGTATGAAAATGGATGCATAGAGTATAAGGAGAGATAATGCAATGATAAAGTAAACGTTCATACATGAGCAGTTAGACATGCATTATAACAGTAAAAATGTAATCATTATAACAACAAGAATAGACAAGTATAAATGAAAATAAAGCAGTCGCCCTTTCCTCCATGGTTTTGAAAACGGTGTGTGTGTCTTAAATCCAGCAAAGGTTTGGCTATGTAAGGTGTCTATATGAGCATGAGGTTGAGGGTTGACTAATGCGTCCTAAAAAGGCTCGGACCCCGGATCTTCAAACCTAGGCCCACTCCCCGAGGAGGTTCCATGATCGGTTGGTGATCCGAGCGGGGGAACCATCAAGAGGTCGTAGGCAAAGAAACTGACACAACATCTTGCCCACAACCAATATATTGTTCCCTCTTTCTAACTAGAAGGGTCATATCAGGATAAAAATGAAAGTATGCAATATGCAAGTGCGCGTGCAGTGTATGTGTAATTTTTGAAAGCGGAGAAAAGAACTCAACAACTCTCATTCATCTTGTTCATCACATTCATGCATAATAGTTAATAAAACAATGTTGAAAACAAAATTGCACCTACAAAATAAAGATGCACGAGTTAGTATGTGGATGGAAAAATTAATACAAGATAATATGAATGAAGTTAAATGCATTTCTTTGAAAATAACTTTGAAATTTTGATTTTGAAAATTGAAAGTGGATAGAAGTGGACAAGTTAATTGAAGACTCTACGTGGGTGAAGGGTGAAGAGACATGACTATGGCCTAACCCTCTAAGTGTCCCCAGTGGAGTCACCAGTTGTCGCGCCTAGATTTTTTGCACTCGAGGAATACATACACAAGCGGAAAAAATATTGTACTCTCTCATTAGAACTCATCCTCCTAGAAGAATGAGTGCTACTAGGTTTGAATTGAAAATAGATTTGAATAAAGGGTTTTTGAAAAATATTTGGAGTCGCCACCTAACTTGATTAAGGTGAATTATGTCACCTAAAAACTAAGCACAATCCGAAGATTAAACTTAGGGTTTTTAGAAACGATTTTGAAAATGCTACCTTAAGAGAGGGTTTTTAAGAAAACAGGTTGATTGGCAACCTTTGAAAAATATTTAAGTCTTTTTTTGAAAATAACTCCATTTTGGTCTTTCAAAAACAGTGATCCTAGGTTTGGAGGTTGATTACGTGTAGCGAAGACGCACTAAGCCATCACCTTACCCCGCCCTTGCGGTACCTACATGTCTATTCATCCTAAATTCACCTATGAGAGTCTTCAACTAACAAATATCCAATCCTATCTACTTTAAAAAAAAAAAATTTTAAAAGATATGATGCATGATATGTAAATGCAATAGAAAGAGAGAGTTAGAAAATAGATTTAGAAGTAGATTTGAAAATAAATAGTTTTGATTTAAAAAGAAATTGGAATGAATTTGAAAGGATAGATTTGATTTAGAAATAAAGTTTTGGAGATTGGAAATAGAGATTTGGAAATAGAAATTTTGAATTGGAAGTTTAGAAATAGATCATGGAATTGGAAGTTTGAAAGAGGTTGTGACCGCACCCCATGAGGATTGCCTACATATCCTTTTTGAGGAATCAGGTCAGTCATAGTTTGGACAAGAGTCCGATAGAAAATAGAAGATTTGATATGGAAGAAGAAATTGATTTGGAATTTGGATTTGATTTGAATTTAGAATAGAAGATTGAAAATGGAATTTGGAATTGAAAATATTGGACTTTGATTTGGAAATATAGAAGTTTAGGAAACCTAGACTTAGGAAGATACGATTTGGACTTGAGATTAATAAAGATTTGACTTGACTTGGAAAAGTTTTGAGAAAGGATTTGACTCAAATATTGGACTTGGAAGATCTAGGAAAGATTGGATTTAGGAATGTTTTGATTTAGGAAATTTTGAAATAGGAAAGGTTTCATTTTAAGAAAGTATTGGAATTGGAAAGATTTGAATTTAGAAAGATTTGAAATTTAAGAAAGTTTGGAATTTAGAAAGTTTAGAATTTGGAAAGATTTAAAGTCTAGAAAGGATTGAGATTCCTATTTCCTCAATCAAACGATTGGATTTCGTTTCTAAAAGAGGTGTTTTGATATTGTTTCCAAAAACGGAAGATAGAATCTAGTTTCCTAAACGGGGGAGATTGGATTTATTTTCCTAAAGGGAATATTAGATTTGACATGGAATTGGAAAGATGGAGTTTTGGAAATCCTAGATTTGGGAAGACTATAGTTTTGACATAGAAAAGAGGTTTTTGGAAACTTATGATTTTTTATGTAAAATGGGAGATTTTGGAAACTTAGGTTTTGAGACAAGAAAAGTTAGGGTTTCCTAATCATCGGCTCTAGGGTTTAACTTGGACTCTAAGAAAAGAGATTTTTGGAAAGTGAGTTTTTAGAAAGGGAGATTTTTTGAAAAAGATCCTAAAAAGAGTTTTTAGAAAGTGAATTTAAAAAGAAAGCATTTTCTGGGAAGAAGCTTAAAAATGAGTTTTGAAAAATAGATTTTTGGAGAGAGTTTTTAGAAGACAATTTTGGAAAGGAATTTTAGAGAGAGTTTTCAAAAAGAGATTTTTAGAAAGAGAGATTTGAAAAGGAAATTTTTAGAAACTATATAAAATATCTTACTTTCCTAAAGCGATTCAAACCATGAGAAGATTAGAACCACTTTAAGATAGTGGTTTTGAAAACAACAAGGATTTGAAAATATGGACCGTATTGGTCACTTTAAATGTAACACTTTTCTAAAGCAACCCTAGCCATGGAAAGGCTAGAATCACCTTAGGATTGTGATTTCAAAAATAAGTTTTGAAAAAGAAGATTTTAATGTAAGTTTGAAAACGATGTTAATGCAAGTTTTGAAAACGAATTTGAAAACGAATTTTGGAAGAATGTAAGATTATAATATGCACACTGCAAATTGGGGTCGTGAACATACAAGGTTAAGGCTTCACCACTTTATCAAGGGGGCCGAACCCACGTGGTCTTCGGTTAGACTAAAAGAAAGCCCCCGACACGGTGACCTCCAATAGCCTAATCCTACACATGGACGGGGAAGTCCCTTATTTCAAGCGTGCAAGAAAGGGGAGAAAGAAGATGGGGGATTAAAATAAAAGAAAACCCAAGTGGGTTCAAAGAGACAAGAGAGGGGGAAAGATGCGTAAACTTAAATAGAAAGCCTACCTTGTGTCCTGTTTATTTTGCTTTGCTTTACGTGCTTTTCTTTTCTTGCTTCGGTTCTTGCTTCACTTCAGTCTTCAAGAACTTGTCTTCGATCTTCAGAAACTTCAAAGTTGCAGCACTTCAAGTTTTCAATGGAGGCTTTGAGGCTAGTGTATAAGTGTATAAGAGTGTGTATGAGTGTATAGGAGGCTAGGGTTTGTGTATGGAGGCTAGGGTTTAGAAAACCTAAAGGAGGCTAGGATTTAGGGAGGCTACGAGCTCTGTATATCGAAAAGTAGGGTTTTTAGACAAAGTTTGCGGACCTCTTTCGTACTAGAGGAGGCTCTGTATTTATAGATAGATGAATGACCTGGCGCCTGTTGCAGTGGCGCCAGGCCAAATTTTGGCTTTGCGTCACTACTAGTGGCCCCAACCACTTAGGAAAGTTTTAAGGTCGGCAAGCAACATATCTTTAGAAGATTTGGGCGCCTGTACTAGTGACTACCACGTAATTTTTAGCCTAGCTTCACTAGGAGTGGCTCCAAAACGTTTAGGAAGGATTTAAGGGACCGAGACTGGCCCGGAAGGTCGGAAAGGGATAAGATTACTTAGAATAGGGTCCCGGGAGTAATGGACATGAAAAAGGATATCAGGGTTTGTTAGAGGGGTTGACCGGGCCATTAGGGGCAAAACGGTCAACTGGATCATAAAACTACCGGGATGGACTCGAAATATCCTGGAAGAAGACTCAAGGTTTGGAAACATTATTTGGAATGTCCTAGGATGTTACCGGTTTGATACCCAGAGCAAGTGTAGTCGAAAAAGGCGACTGGCCCACCAGGGGCAAAATGGTCATTTTGCGTCGGATTTGCCGAAATTGACTCGGAATGATCCGGAAAGATAATGAAAGGTTGAGAACACTATAAAAAGCATTCTCGAGAAGTTAGCTGTTTGATACCCAGAGACGGTGTGGTTCTTGGGGCGTTTGGATGCTTAAGGGCAAAATGGTCATCTTGATCGAAAAGTCTCAGAGTTAGCCCGAAACAGACTAGAAGGCACCTAATCATGCTGGATTGCCTTTAAAACGATCTTGGAAAGCTGAACTTATCGTTCTGAGGACTTAGGTACTTTCTCGAGAAACGTGCCAGAATTAGCCCTAAGGGCAGTTTGGTCATTTTTCACCAGAGTGGGCTAGCAGGCACTGGTGTTGACCTGGGTTTTGAGTGCTTCCGCCACTTTGATAGCGATCCCATGATACAGGGATTTGTTGGCAATTCCCTATATCGACCTGCTTGCGAGTACTTCCGCTACTCTGACGGTTGCGATGTTTGCGAGTACTTTCGCTACTCTGACGGTTCACGATTATTTTCGAGACTGCCTGATCTTAGGAAGCTGCTAAATGAACTTAGCGCCTGAGGAATCAACTTTCTCAAAAGGTGTGCCGAAACGGACATTTCTACATTGGCGGGCTAGCAAGCGCCAAAGGTGGACCGTTCTACCATCTAGGGGACTTGAGGTCTCGTTCCGGTCGATGGGTTTGAAGGAACTTACCGTTCCGGAAAGTTCACTCGAAAATGTGCCGGATTGGAGGGTCTTACCACATTGAGGAATCAACTTTCTCGGAAGTTGTGCCAGATTTAATTGGAATTGGAATTGGAATTGGAATTGGAAAGGGGACTTACCGTCTTTGGAAAAACGTGCCTATTGGAATTGGAACGAACAATGCCCCCAAGGGCATTTTGGTCATTTTGCCTCTATTTGGGCCTAGAGGCCTGTAAAACGATTTGATTGACGGTTGACTCAGAATATGTCCATATTGACTTGAATACAAGTCTGGACGAACTGTAAACTACCGAGCGGTCAAAAATGGGGTGTTTACAACTGTCAACATAATCTATGATGAGTTCCAATATTGTATTAAAGAGGCCGAAGTCTTGGTAGAAGTTTGTCGAGGTGTGGATATTCCAATCCCTCGTCATAGAGCCATGAATATGCAAGTACTCCTCAATTGTTACAAATGGCGTTGCACCATTTTTGTGAATAAGTTAATAAAATGACACGGCATCATCAACGATGGTCATTTATTCAGTCCGCAAATAAGAAGAAGGAAGATGGATTTATAGGTGAATGGGAAATGTATATGCAAAACAGTAATGAAGAGAAATATCAATCAGACATCAAGATGTCTGACGAAGAGAATGTTTAAACGTGAATATGTTTGCAGTTGTACTTCATAAATGTTAGTGTCTTTGTAACTATCTAAGGAATTGCCTATGTTTTCAAGTGTATCCGTGTACTTCGTATTGTAGTTTGATACAATGAGTGATAATACTATGACCAACAACTTCTCATTACTAAATTCATCGTTACAAATGGAAATAGTAAACACGTGCAACTACTATGGTCATAGTAGATAGTAAACACGTGCAACTACTATGGTCATAGTAGATAGACAAATTACTTACTAAGTAAACATACAAAACGAGAACAAGGGCATGGTCAATAGCATTGCAATGGCCAACTAAACTCCTCATCCTCATCTAATATCTCGTAGTCTGATAGGTATTTTTCATTATTTAAAGCATTGGTGCGCTCTTCGATGGAGAGTTGTGTCCCGCTTGTCTCCGCCATCTCAGTGGCAAGTTCGAGCATGAAGTATTAGCATCACCGTATAAGCATTCTGTTGCTCTCTATTTTTATCCTTGCTATTGCTTCTTCATACTCCTCCATGTTCTGCCTCCACATTGTTTGAGACTTGCGTCGAGAGATATTGGCCCCCAAGTTCTACAGATTTGTGACTAGTCGCCTTTGTTCTTCAACCCCAACCACCCACTCTTGTCGTAGACCAACATAATAGTTTTCAGGGCTGGAGTACTTTTCGCCCCAGTATTGGTCGCTAAATGGAGGAAACAATCACACGCGAGGGTGTTGGCGACTTGCCAAACTGTAGGATCCTCTGTTTGTCATTGTCTCATCAAGTTTACAATTTTCATAAACAAATAGGCGTCCCACCGACTCTTATTTATAGATGGACTATGCCTAAATACTCATACATTTACAAATGTTATGTATCATTGGATTATTTTATTATAAATAGTCATATTATTCTATACATGTACTAATACGTGTCACAATGCATGGCCTATGGATACAGTTTTACTAGGGCCCACCGACGGCTTGGTGCTAAGGTTACATGCCTATCATTAATCCACCTACATATGGGTGCAGGGGGTATGCATAAGTTAACTTTTTCTATTTGCATGCATTTATTTTTTTTGTTTATGTATTTGATTTTTTATATACACTATATTTTTCACACAAGGTACAGAGGCTCTCCAGTAGAGACGTGGCTGTGCACATTTATATGATATAGAGTTACACCCCCGTGTGCTGCATTACGTATTACAGGCAAGATTTTATGGTGTATACCGATTTGGCCCTATCCGTTTGGACCACCACCTGATCACTGCCTTGGTTGAGCATTGGTGGGAGGAGACACACATGTTCCATCTACCTATCGGGGAGGTTGGCATCACGTTACAAGATATTGTCGTACTATTGGGACTACCTGTCGATAGGGACCCCATCATACGACAAGTGGTGCTTACTACAGTTTTGGAGTGCCAGCAGCTTTGTGTACAGTCATTCGGGGTTGCCCCAACCGCAGAGCATTTGGATGAGGGTTGCCTTAGGCTTTCATGGCGCTTCCAAAAAATGCTGCTGAGGTTACAGTCCAGCAACACGCACGTGCCTACATTATGCTCTTGCTTGGGGGGATACTGCTTACAGATTACTCTCAAACCCACGTCCGACTAGTATATCTTCCTTTTTTAGAGCACTTTGCCTAGGTGGGGAGATATAGTTGGGATAGTGCAGTCCTAGCCATACCTTACAGGGCCATGTGCCGAGCAGCAACGTTCGACGTGAGGCAGATTATAGGGGCACTAGTGTTGTTACGGGTATTTACTTTGGTATAATTGGCAATGCTTTATAATAATGCATATTTTTTACGAGTTATCTTTTTTACTATGAGTTATTTATTGTGTCAATGTCACACATTTTGTACAGATATGGGCATGTGAGCGCTTTCCACGCATAGCCCCACGTCGCATGGATGACACTACTGACCGCTAGCAGCCATTACTTGTAGGAGGGGTGCAGTTCCCTACCGAACCATAGGGAGCCAGGTATGAACGAACTAAGTACCCCATCTACTATACATGACCTCCTGTACCACATTGGGGTGGCCTCCTATCTCTCCTCGGCCTACAGCTCTCGTAGACATGTGTGATCTAACGTAATCTTTGTGGCTCTAGCTGTGGCTTTGGCTGTGCCTTTGCCTACGTAATCTGTGAAGCCTCCTAAGATGGCCCCTGTGTGTATGACCGTGGATATGAAGGTGCACACTAGTACGACATGGGAGGTGAAACGTGACCCTCTGTATGTATGGAAGGCATCTCTATATATTGCTCTGATGCTAATAATAGGTCAACATATGCGTCAAAGTCCTCCTCACCGCCTAGTACCGAGTACCCAAATCCTTGGTCATACACAACAGGGGAGCTAATAAAGCGGGGGCCAGTACGATGCAGTCTTACCTTGCAACTAGTCATATGTGATGAAGAGGGTACATCTTGTGACTCACTGTGATATGTGTACGTTGGCATCATCAGAGTCACATGCGATGAGTATGGCCCAATAGCACCGAATGACTGTGGCATCCGATATGACGATGATCCTGGGGGTGCGGCTGCACGGGAGGGGGAGTGGCTGGACCTACTGACCATACAATCCGCTTATACTCTTGTAATACATGAAGTGATTTGGAACACAGGTCCCGTGCCCTATACATATCCTCTAATGCCTCTATTGAGCCATACACATAAATGGCACGATCTACAAGCTAATGTACTGACGTGATATGACGAGTCTGCAAAATGAAGGGATGTATTTATACCTATCTGATGTTAAAAAATCACAATAAAATAAAATAAATTTTAAGGTAGTACTAATTGCAATCTCTATAGTGGAGCCCACCTCCAAGTATCCAGTAGCAAGGCAGTGAGCAGGATTGCCCACGAATGGGCATGTAATACTACAATACGACACCATATATGGATTGTCATATCGCATGATTACAGCCTTAGGAACCCCAACTACAAGATTCTCACTCCTATGCTCCCATAGCTACATGTACTCTCCATATCAGTCGGTCCAATCAGTCTGGCCTCTCTCTCACATATCGATAGTATGTAACCTAACCAAGGTAAAACCCTCTTTAGGTACATCCTGTCTGAACCCAAACTGCCGACAGACACGATCAGATAAGTGCAACTCAATGATCTCGAAGCACAGTAAAGGGGACGAAGTCACTTATACATCACTCTCTGCTCGACAATAAGCCAGAAGTGTATGAATGATAACATCGTATAACCTCCAAATGAATTACATGCATTTACATTGACAGTACCAAGTTTGCGAGCAATGATAGGACGATTAAGTAATATAAAATAGAAGTGGAAGATATTTGTCGCGCCCAGATTTTTCGCACTTACGGAATACACACACAAGCAGGAAAAACACTGTACTCTCTTGGTTTAAATAAAGGGCTTTTGGAAAAGTTTGGAGTCGTCACCTAACTTGATTAAGGTGAGTTAGGTCACCTAAAAACTAAGCATAATCTGAAGACTACACTTAAGAGTTTTTGAAAACGATTTTGAAAATACTTCCTCAATAGAGGGTTTTTAGAAAAATAGGTTGTTTGGCAATCTTTAGAAAATAATTAAGCCCTTTTGAAAATAAACTCCATTTTGGTCTTTGAAAACAGTGATTCTAGGTTTGAAGGTTAGTTACGTGTAGGGAAGACGCACTAAGCCATCACCCTACCCCGCCCTTACAGTACTTACATGTCTATTCACCCTAAATTCACCTATGAGTGTCTTAAACTAACAAACGTTCAATCCTATTCATTTTAGAAAACAATTTTGAAAAGAAACTAACATGATGCATAATATGCAAATGCAAGAAAAGAGAATTCAAAAATAGATTTGGAAATAGATTTGAAAAGAAATTGATTTAATTTAAAAGAGATTTGAAAAGATAAATAGAAATTTAGAAATAGAAATTTGGAATAGATCATGGAATTGGAAACTTGGAAGGGATTAGGAAATTGGAAACTTGAAGAAGATTATGGAATTGAAGATTTGAAAGAAGTTGTAAAAATAGAAACTTGAAAAATGTTGTAACCGCACCCATGAAGGTTGCCTACGTATCCTTTTGGAGGAATCAGGTCAGTCGTAGTTCCGACAAGAGTCCAATAGAAAAGAGAATGTTGGATTCGAAAAAAAGATTGAATTGGAATTTAGAATAGAAGATTGAAATTTGGAATTTGGAATTTGGAAAGATTGGAGAAAATTTGGAATTAGGAAAGGTTTGAATTAGGAAAGTTCCGATTTAGGAAAGTTTCAAAATAGGAAAGTGTCTTTTTTAGAAAGTTTCGTTTTAGGAAAGTTTTAATATGGGAAAGTGTTCGAATTTAGGAAAGTTTTGAAATAGGAAACTTTCAATTTAGGAAAAGTTTTGAATTAGGAAATTTTTCGAAATAGGAAAGTTTTGAATTTAGAAATATTTTGAAATAGGAAAGTTTTGAAATAAGAAAGTTTTGAAAGTTGGAAAATTTTCAAAAAAGGAAGTTTTGAAAACAAGAAAGGTTTGAGTATAGACAGTTTTAGATTTAGAAAGATTTGAAGTTTAGGAAAGTTTAGAATTTTAGGAAAGATTCGAAATTGGAATGTCTAGAATTTAGAAAGTTTAACTTAAGAAAGTTTCAAATTTAGAAAGTTTTGACTTAAGAAATATTTGAAATTTAGAAAGTTTAGAATTTAGAAAGTTTTAGAATTTGAAAGCTTTGAATTTAAAATGTTTTAGAGTTTGAAAGCTTCGAATTTAGAAAGTTTAGGATTTAGAAGGATTTGGAAGTTTAAAGTTTAAGGAAAGATTTAAAAATGTAAGTTTTGGAAACTTAGGGTTTACGAAAGTAGGAGATTAGGAAGGAGTTGAATTAGGAAAGATTTGGCTTTGGAAGGATTGAGATTCCTATTTCCTAAAGCAAAGGATTGGATTTTGTTTCTAAAAAGAGATGTTTTGATTTTGTTTCCAAAAACGGAGGATTAGATCTAGTTTTCTAAATGGGGAGATTGGATTTAGTTTCCTAAAGGGAAGATTGGATTTCACAAGGATTTGGAAAGAGAAGTTTGGAAATTCTAGATTTGGAAGACTATAGTTTTGACATGGAAAAGAGGTTTTGGAAATATGTCTAATTTTGATATAGAAAACAAAAGGTTTTGGAAACCTAGGTTTTGAGGCCAAAATAGGGAATTGGAAACTATGATTTTGGGAAGGAAAAACTAGGGTTTCCTAATCGTGGGTTCTGGGTTTGACTTGGGCTCTAAGGAAAGAGTTTTTAGAAAGTGCATTTTTGAAAACGAAGATTTTGGAAAGAGAGTTTTTGGAAAGAAATCCTAGAGAGAAGTTTTTAGAAAGAGATTTTTGAGAAGAGTTGTTTAGTAAGGAAACGTAAAGAGTATCTTTGGAAAGTGAACTTTGAAGAAAGCATTTTTGGGAAGGAGCTTTTAGGAAAGATGTTTTTGTAAAGAGATTGTTGGAATTTTTGAAAAACCATTTTAGAAAGGAGAATCAAGAGAGTTTTTTAAGAAGGAAACCTAGGGAGTGGTTTCTAGAAAAGGAATTTTGAAGATAGTGTTTTAGAAAGGAGTTGAAAATGAAGTTTTGAAAATAAACTTTTGGAGGGAATTTTTGAAAACAACTTTGGAAAGGAGAGTTTTAGGAAAGTATGTTGAAAAAGAGCGTTTTAGAAAGAGAGACTTTTGAAAAGAGAGTTTTTAGAAAGTATAAAAATGTCTCACTTTCCTGAAACGATTCTAACCATAAGAAGGCTAGAACCACTTTAAGAAAGTGGTTTTGAAAACAACAAAGGTTTTGAAAATATGGACCATATTGGTCACTTTAAATGTAATACTTTCCTAAAGTAACCCTAGCCATGGAAAGGTTAGAATCACCCTAGGATTGTGATTTTGAAAACAAGTTTTGAAAAAGGAGATTTTGATGCAATTTTGAAAACAAGTTTAATAAAAGCTTTGAAAACGAGTTTGAAAACGATTTTTGGAAGAATGCAAGATAATGATATGCACAATGCAAATTGGGGTTGTAAACATATAAGGTTAAGGCTTCACCACATAATCAAGGGAGCCGAACCCACGTAGTCTCCGTTTAGACTAAAAGAAAGCCCCCGACACGGTGACCCTCCAATAGCCTAATCCTACACATGGACCGAGAGTCCCCTTATTTCAAGCATGTAAAGAAAGGGGGGAAGAAGATGGGGGATTAAAATAGAGAAAATCCAAGTGGGTTAGGAGAGAGAAGAGAGGGGGGGAAGTGCAGAAACTTAAAGAGAAAGCCTATTGTATGTCTTGTTTATTTGGCTTGTCTTTGCGCGTCTTGCTTTTCTTCGGTCTTCGCTTCACTTCAGTCTTCAACGACTCGTCTTTAATCTTCAAAGCTTGTAGTTGCAACAGTCTAAGTCTTCAATAGAGGGTTGGAGGCTAGTGTATAAGTGTATGGGAGTGTGTAAGAGTGTATAGGAGGCTAGGGTTTATGTAAAGTGGCTAGGGTTTGGAAAACCTAAAGAAGCTAGGGTTTTGAGAGGCTACGAGCTCTGTAAATCGAAATATAGGATTTTTATACTGAGTTTGTGGACCTTTTTCACACTAGAGGAGGCTCTGTATTTATAGAGATAGGATAAACCTAGTGCCTACTGCAGTGGCGCCAGGCCAAATTTCCTCTTGGCGCCACTAAGAGTGGCGTCAGGCCATTTCTTGGCTTGGCGCCACTCCTAGTGGCGCCAACCAATTAGGAAAGTTTGTAAGGCAGTAAGCAACGTATCTTGAGAAAATTTGGACTCCTATACTAGTGACTACCATGTAATTTTTAGCCTAGCTTCACTAGGATTGACTTCGGAAGACCCGGGAAGAACCTAAGGGACCGGGAATGGCCCAGAAGGCTGAAAAAGGACAGGAACACTTAAAATAGTGTCCCGGAGGTAGTAGACTTGAAAAAGGAGGATAAGATGTGTTGGATGGGTTGACCGAACGTTTAGGGGCAAAATGGTCAACCGGGCTGGAAAGCTACCGAGACGGACCCGGAATGTCCTGAAAGAAGATTCGAGATTTGGGGACATTATTTAGAATGTTCCCAAAGGTTTTCGGTTTAATACCCAGAGTCGGTGTGGTTAGAAAAGGCGACCGGCCCACCAAGGGTAAAACGGGCATTTTGCATCAGGTTTACCGGAACTGACTCGGAATGATCCAGGAAGATAAAGAAATTTTGAGAATGCTCTAAAAAGAAATCTCAGGAGATTACCGGTTTGATACCCAGAGCCGATGTGGCTAGAAAAAGGCGACCGGCCCACCAGGAGTAAAACGGTCTTTTGCACCGAGTTTGCCAGAACTGACTCAGAATAATCCAGAAAGGTAAAGGAAGGTTGAGAATACTGTAAGAATTATTCTCAATAGGTTACCGGTTTGATACCCAAAGTCGGTGTGGTCCCCGAGGTGCTTGGATGCCTAAGGGCAAAATGGTCATCTTGACCGAAAAGTCTCGGAACTGGCCTGAAACTGACTAGAAGGCACCTAATCATACCGGATTGCTTTTAAAACAATCTTAGAAAGTTGGACTTACCGTTCTGAGGACTCAGGTGTGTTCTCGAGAAATGTGTCGAAAAAAGCCCAAGGGGTAGTTTAGTCATTTTTCACCAAAATGGGCTAGTAGGTACTGATGTTGACTTGGGTTTTGAGTGTTTCTGCCACCTTGACGGCATTCGTGTGATACAGGAGTTTGTTGGCAATTCCCTATATCAACCTGCTTGTGAGTATTTTCGCTACTCTGACGGTTGCAATGTTTGCGAGTATTTCCATTACTCTGACGATTCGAGATCATTCCCGAGACTGCCTGATCTCGGGAAGCTGCTAAAGGGACTTAGTGCCTGAGAATCAACTTTCTCAAAAGGCGTGCCTGAAATGGACATTTCTGCATTGGCGGGCTACCAGGCGCCAAAGGTGGACCGTTCTACCATCTAGGGGAGTTGGGGTCTCGTCCCGGTCGATAGGTTAAAAGAGAACTTACCATCTTCGGAAAGACGTGCCTAAACCGTCTCAAGGAATCAACTGTCTCGAGAAGGGATTGGAATTGGAATTGGAAAAAGGGTTGGAAATGGGACTTACCGTCTTCGGAAAGACGCGCTTGATGGAATAGATTTACCGTCTCGAGGAATCAACTGTCACGAGAGAGGGATTGGAATCTAAAAAGGGGACTTACCATCTTCGGAGAGACGCACCTGGTTTGGAATATGGAAAGGATAATACCCCTAAGGGCATTTTGGTCATTTTGCCTCTATTTGGGCCTGGTGGGCCAGCGAAGCAATGGATAGACGGGATTTAGACTTAGAAAGTTTGTTTCGATTGGAATACGTCCCTATTAACTTGAATACAAGTCTGGACGGACCGTAAACTGCCAAGCGGTCAAAAATGAGTTGCTTACAATATTGTATACATACCCCATCAGGCCTTAATCGGTCCAGTTGGTCTCAGAAAACACGGACCACACGGGTGGAAGTAATGTATGTGCTATATTTACATCTCCACTTGACATAAACGCTAAACATAATATGAAAATTATTAGTAACACGTATATATTTGTAAATAATAATCAAAAGTCTTTTGTTTGTTTTTTTGTACACTATAGGGTTTGTTATGGAAAATTATTTCAAAGTAATTTCATATTACGAATTTTTGTAAAAAAATATTGTTAGAACATAAATGAAGTATAGTTCATCTAGTATGTCAGTCTTTGTTCTTAATTGTCATGTTAATGGTAAAGTCTGGCTTGTCCTTAAGTCTTCACGCGAAGCCTACACAAAAGGGTGTCCTGCATCCCAATAAATTCACGTGAACTCTTTATTCATGTATTGTACCGTATTACCTATATATACATCGTGTAATTACGTGCAGAATTGCTAAATCACACTTCCAAATATGCCGAATAGAAAATGATTATTTAGGGCATTGTCCAGTCGTTCGGTTCCAAGCGGCAACCTAGATACAAACCAATCCTCAACCATCTATATGATGCATACATACACAAATCCAGTAAATAACAAATGGTATAGGCAAAAGAGTTGCTTTCTTAACAAACATATCCTAATGCACGATACGATGGTTCCGATCAGCCACATCTTCATTGACGATACATCCTTACTTCCATCCCGCAGGGTGACCGACGACCAATGCATAAGGTTGTCGTAGGAGGACTTGCTCAATAAACCGTGTGAACGAGAGATGTATTGCCAATGGCATGGCCTGCGTGTCCCAAAGGCTCGTTCAGCTAAGCTGTTCAGCATAAAAGTGCTGAAACGCAAGATCAATCAAATGCAACGAAGGTTGGATAGATATCATTTTATAGATCATGGGAAGAAAGAATGTGTTGATCCAACACAACAATTAATAGAAATTGTTGAAGATCCGTTGCTAATTTTTGACCTAAAACTTTCGGACTTCTAAGAAAAAGAAGGTCATGATGACTTTGTTAACTATCTATTAAATATCCTTAGCAGTGCTGCCAAACCACTATGTTGTTATGAACATGATCCCTAAAGCTTGTTTTGGTTTTTAGCTTAGTATGATGTAAAATAAGTTATTATGTTTTGATGTAATATATGTGTGAGTTTGGTTTGGGTCATATTTGTCATTTTTTATTTCATGTCATATATATTCATGTTATTCAACTCAGTCGTTGGGGTACCGAAATGGAGAGGAAGGGTCCCGGGAGTGCAAACTTGACGGGTGCACTGGTGTGACACAAGTGACGTGTGAGAGTTGATGGCACGTCAATCGATTTTTCAGTTTATAAGTTATACAAAGTTTTAGAATTTTAAAACTTAGATTTTTTGAGGTAGGCTAACTCAGCCGTTGGGGTCTCGAAATGGGGAGAAAGGATTCGAAGAGTGCGAAACTTGACGAGAGGCACCGGTATGACACGAGTGACGTGTGGGAGTTGACGGCACGTCAATCAGTTATTCAATTTGGAAGTTATGTAGAGTTATAGATTTTTGAAACTTAGGTGTTCGCCAACTCAGCCGTTGGGGTCCCGAAATGGGGAGAAAGGGTCTAGTGAGTGCAAAACTTGATGGGAGATACCAGTGTGACAAGAGTGATGTGTGGTAGTTAACGGCACATCAATCGGTTTTCCGATTTGGAAGTTATACAAAATTTTAAAATTTTTAAACTTAAGTTTTCGGAGTTAGGCCAACTAGGCTATTGATGTACTGAAATGGGGAGGAATGGTCCGGGGAGTACAAAACTTGATGAGAAGCACCAGTGTCACACGAATGATGTGTGGGAGTTGACGGCATGTTAATCGGTTTTTCGGTTTGGAAGTTATGTAAAGTTTTAGAATTTCAAAACTCAAGTTTTTGGAGGTATGCCAACTCGGTCGTTAGGATCCCGAAATGGGAAGGAAGGGTTCGGGGAGTGCAAAACGAGTGACGTGTGGGAGTTAACGGCACATCAATCGGTTTCTAGGTTTGGAAGCTATGTAGAGATTTAGAATTTTGAAACTTAAGTGTTCGCCAACTCAACCGTTGGGGTCCCAAAATGAGGAGGAAAGGTCTGGGGAGTGCAAAACTTGATGGGAGATACCGGTGTGACACAAGTAACATGTGAGAGTTGATGGCACGTCAATCGGTTTTCCAGTTTTGAAGTTATGCAAAGTTTTAGAATTTCAAAACTTAGGTTTTTGGAGTTAGGCCAACTCGACCGTTGCGGTACCGAAATGGGGAGGAAGGGTCAGAGGAGTGAGAAATTTAACGAGAGGCACCAATGTAACACGAGTGACGTGTGGGAGTTGACGACATGTCAATCGGTTCCTCGATTTGAAAGTTATGCAAAACTTTAGAATTTCAAAACTTAGGTTTTCGGAGGTAGGCCAACTCGGCCGATGGGGTCCTAAAATGAGGATAAAAATAACGCTTTTGCAATTAGTGTTTTTAGAAAAAAATACTTTTTCAAAAAGCGTTAGTGTTTTTTCTGAAAACGCTTTTTGTATTAGTGTTTTATGAAAACCATAAATCTCTCACCCTCGCGATCCCTCTCGCTCGCACTCTCCCTCTCCCTATGAAAACCAATATAATTTCAAAAGTTTCTCTCCCTCTTGCGATCCCTCTCACTCTCACTCTCCTCTCCCTCTGTCTCCCTCTCGCGTTCTCACTCTCCAAAAGTGTCTCCTACTCTCTACCATCATCTTGTTGGAGTTCTACCTCTTTTCGCCATAGCTCACTTTGCTTTGAAGCTTGCATTGGAGCCTAGGGCTTTATTTGGGCTTGTTTGGGAGAAATCTAAAAGGTAAGTACGAATTGCCTCGTTGCTTTATTGCAAAATCTGGATATGATGTTTGTAACATGTCCGATAATTTAACTTTTGGATATTTTGTTTGCTTAGGGCTCTGCCTTGTTATTTTAACTTTTGGATATAGTGTTTATAGTTGTCTTATAAATCTAGACATGGTGTTTTCCTAGGGCTCTGCCATGTTATTTTACTATGTACGATAATTTACTTGATAATTTGTAATATGTACCATGTTTTCTCTTTAAAAAAAGAAGATGATAATATTTTTTACTCATTCAAGCAAATTATCATACGTAGTAAAATATCTAACATATCAAATGTTATCCTTAATTTATAAGACAATTATATCTTGACTCATTCAAGAAAATTACAGTACTAATTAACTTTGGAGTCTTATAATGTTTGCGTATCAAGGCTGAAAATTCATAGGCACAAGCAAGCTAAATTCTTGAAGGATGAGTGATTACAAATACTAAAAGACAAAAAATGAACCCATTAAAGAATTAACAAGTCCAAGAAAGAATAATTCTTTAATTAAGAAAGAAATCATCTTGTTCTAGTTAGGCTGCACTTTCTAGCTGGTCTTTTCATATGATCTTGGCTAAGCTTTTCTAGAATGTGTAAGCACAAAATAGCTTTTCCATGTTGAGAGTATAGGGTTAAAGAAGTAGAAGAATAATGATGCAACCATAAATCTTAATACAGTAACCCTCAGGTGTAATATTATCCATGCATGATTCTTGTTCTGTGAATTGCTCAATGATTTTACTGTGCATTTACGTGACATAATTTTTAAAATATGTGATTTAATTAGTTTTTATATATACGACTTTATGTAAGTTATGTTTGGTAGGTAGAGCTAAGTAATGACGACAATGGTTATGTTTTATTGGGGGGGAAAGATAATACGAGATTGCCAAGAAGGTGTATTTTACGATATAGATGCTAATACGTGTTATGATACTGAATTGGGAATCTCAATTACTATGTTATGTGACATGATTATGCCAATGATGATTGAGTACCGAGAACATATAACTATAAAGTTCATAAGTAGATACCTGCATAGATGAAATAGAGATGTCATGATATATAAAAAGTGGTCAATCAATGACGACAGGACATTGTACAATGTCTTGAATATCCCTTCGAGATATCCTGACCACCAGTGTGTTGAATATATGTTGTGAAGGAGAAGGGTAGCACAATGAACACCAGTGGTAGCCATGCAGATGTGAGTTGGGCAAATGTCCAAACCTACGGTGAACTATTGTCAAGGAGGGGAGATGTATCGGCACTGGGGTCATTTACCCAAATGCTTTCACTTGGGCAAAGTAGTCGAAGCACCATAGCAGAAGAAGCGCTGGGGCAATGAATGTGTAGCCTCTTCAACCCAATTGAAGATTTTTCGCATGACCCTAGTAATTTTGAACAGTTTCATGACTTTCACAATCCACCAACACCTCACCCATAATGTGTTTCAGGCCAAGGTGGGTGCTAGAGGCGAGAGGTCCCAGTGGAAGTGAGGATCCTATGGAATGCCTAGTTGCCTCAGACAAGATTACGACACAAGTAGATGAAGATACAGATGTTATTCATTCCAACAATTCAGATGAAGATATTGATGTTTTAATAAGAAATAAACCAAATGACGAGTCTAATCACGATGGATACAAAGAACCGAACCTTAGTGAAGCCTTATATGACACTTCGTATATGCCCTTTTTTATTAACTTGGTTAAGGCAAATGATGTCGTAGGTGGTCAAGACTTGTATGATCGCAGTCCGACATGGTCAGATGCTAATTCAGAGTTTGCAAAATGGATGGCTTTCAAAGATAAGAATGCGGTAATCTGTGCATGTAACTGGTATCACATGAAAAAAAATAAATATTATCATGTTGTGGAAACAAATAAAAAGATTTGAAGCACCAAGTGCAGTCACGATTGCCTTTGAAAACTATGTGTATGTTTGAAAAACAAGCATAGTTTCTTTGAAATCACGCAATACCCCGGACCTCATATATGTTTACATGGGATGGAGAGTTTGGATCACCACAATCTTAATTCGATATTCATTACACACTTGATTAAGACATAAGTTGCGGTAACTTGTCCTCACTTTCAAATTTAAAGTAAGATATGTTGATATTATTTGTTCATATCCTTCTTTGATAAAGTTAAAGTGTTTGTTTGTTGTGGTGTACAGGAAGACCCTGGCTAGTCGATAATATTAAAAATAATGTTGGTTTCACAGTTTCATACAAGAAAGCATGGCTTGGAATAACAAAGGCCAATGCACTGGTTTTTGGAGATTGGGATGCATCCTATGAAAAGTTGCCAAGGTAAATGAGAACGTTAGAGTTTAGAAACCCGATCACGACTATGATTTTAAAAGCATTGGACTTAGGTACGCTGGGCGTTATGGTGCTAGACAGAATATTTTGGATATTTCGGCCATGCATTGAAGGCTTCAAGCACTATCCACTAGTCATAGGAATCGACGATACTTTTCTTTATGGCAGATATACAGGAGTTTTGTTGATTGCTACGGCGAGAACTATTATGAAGAACATTTTCCCCCTAGCTTTCGTATTATTTGAATCGGAAAACTATCGTGATTGGTCATGGTTTATTAACAATGTCAAGCATCTGATTGTGCCAGGGTAGGAGGGTGTCACATTGATTTCTGATCGACACGCAGCCATATTGAGCGCCGTTAAACATGAATAAGAAACACCACGACAAGGGCAACTAGCTGGATTTTATAGATATTACCTTAGGCACTTTAAAAATAATTACCACAAAAATTTCAGTAACATTAAAGTTAAGGATCTCATATGGCAAGTTGGAACTACCCATAAGTGCACAACTTTGACGAGGCAATGGATAAAATTAAAAATTTAGGAATAAAGTCATCGTCAACGGCAAGTGCATATCGTGCTTTATGCAATGAGAACCCGACGAAGTGGACATTGGCGCATGATGGAGGTTATCATTAGGGAGTTACAACCACCAATGATTCAGAGCCCTAGAATAATGTCCTTCAAGGTGCACGTGACTTGCCCAAAACTTCATGTATTCAAGTTACCTTCAACTGTCTGATGGCCACGTTTAATCATAATCGAATAAAAATTGAACGTGCTTTAGCTAGGGGCTTTAGGTACACAGCCAAAGCACAAACTAAGATAGAAGAGTACCAAGCTCGATTGGCGGGGCATCACGTAACTATCTGTAATTGGTAATGTTATAAGATTTTTTTTAAGTGTATGTACTTATTTTGATTAGTAATAGATTCTATACTTCTCAATGTCTAATAAAACCATCATATTATTATATTCCAATTCCAGGACGTCGAGTTCCGCCGAGATTGTTACAAGTGCAGCAGGCACGAAAGGGAACCATAAATATGCCATGCATTTGAATCCTCCATCGTGTGACTGTAAAAAATGGGTGATTTGTCATTATCCTTGTTCACACATGCTAGCTGTGTGCGTGAAGTCGGGTAAACAACCATGACACTTAATTGATCCCAAGTATAGCATGGACATTTACGCTCTCTTGTTCAAAATATCTTTTGAACAGATGGTGCATAAGCATTATTGGGTTGTATATGATGGTTCTAAGATCATTCCCGATTCGAGTGGCTGACAAGAGTCCACATCTGGCCATCTAAGTATAAAACGAATCCACAATGAGATGGACGTCTCCAGAAAATGTCAAACTAATCATCGCGGTATTTGTAAGGAACAAGAGCATGATAGGTGTAAATGTCCAAATCGAACTGGCTGAGTTATGTATTAGAGGGTAGGTACTTAGGCATGTAATGATGGTTTATTTGTATATCTATTTCAGATAATGGTTAGATGTACTTATACTTTAACTTACTAAATATGAATTTATTTGTATGTATTTATGTGGCTTGGTTGTGATATTAGTGGGTAGTCACATCATTCATAGGTGATACCATTCACATGCATAGAATAGTCACATCAATTAGTACCCTTCATAGTCTTTTGTCACATCAATTAGTACCCTTCACAGCCTTTCATCACATCAATTAATAGCCTTCATAGCCTTTGGTTACATTAATTAGTACCCTTCACATCAAGTAATAGCCTTCATAGCCTTTGCTCACATCAATTAGTACCCTTCACAGCCTTTCATCACGTTAAGTAATAGCCTTCACAGCCTTTGCTCACATCATCAGAGAATAGCAACAGCCTTTTCTCAAATCGTTCACAGGTTTTACTCAATAGAAATAAGAACTTTGAAGAGAATAATAATATCATCCTTCACATTCATGAAGCTATCACATCATGCACATGGCCTGCAAAGAGTAGTCACACCGTTCATAGCCTTTTGTCAACCTTCACAGCCTTTACTCAAAGCCTACACCTGCATAAGGTAGTCACATCCTTCAGAAACTATATTCAGCAACATGCACATTTTTGTCAACCTTTACTCAGCTGTCACAAGACATTGTTGCTTTGTTGGAATACCATCATCCTTCATATGTGAATGGTACCACCAATTGGCATCCAAAGCGAACTTAAAATCAATATCATTTACAAATCACGAGGTGACGTGGTTCGTAGGTAACAATTATGTCACCCGACCCTATATAAGAATATGTCCCAGCTTTTTTGTAATACTATTGTGTGGCACTCAAACATGAATTACACAGTCAATGATATTTTTTATGCAACATGTCTGCATTGGGTTAGGTATAACGAGTGGGAGTATCCTTTGGACCCAAATAAATGCTACTCACATAAGACTGTTAGCATAATGTACAATGAGTACTAATATTATGTTAAAGAGGCCGACGTCTCGGTAGATGTTTGCCGAAGTGTGAATATTCCAGTCTCTCGTCATAGAGCCATGAATATGCCGATTAATACTCCTTAGTTGTTACAAATGGCATTACATCGTTTCCGTAAATAAGTTAATAGGATGACACAGTGTCATCAACGATGGTCATTTCTTTAGTCCGCAAATGAGAAAAAAGAAGATAGATTTATGGTTAAATGGGAAATGTATACACAAGAAAGTAATGACGAGAAATATCAGTCACACATCGAGATATCAGATAAAGATAATGTTTAACACAAAGCGTTTGCATTATAGTAGTGGTGGATATGTTTGTATTTGCATTTCATATTATCAGTTTTTTTGTAACCATCTGAAGAATTGCCTATGTTTCTAAGTGTATGTGTGTACTTCGTATTGAAATTTGATGCAATGAGTGATAATAATATGACCATTTTCGTGTACTTCATATGAAAGTTTAATGAAATGTCTTATAATATTATAGTCACCATCTTATTACTAAATTCGTTGTTAAAAATGGAAATAGTAGACATATACATGCTTATCTCGCTGTTATAGATAAGCAATAAACATACAAAGTTTAAAAAATTCAAGCTATATAACATAGTGGTGGCCAACTCAACTCTCAATTCTCATCTGACATTTCGTAGTCTGATAGGTATTTTTCAATTTTAAGAGTATTATTGCGCTCTTCGGTTATCAGTTTTCTCTGTCTAGCCTCTGCCATTTCAGTAGCAAGTTAGATCATGAAGTATTAGCATTGCCGCATAAGCATTCTGTTGTTTTCCCTTTTTATTCTTGTCACAGTTTCTTTATACTCCTGCATGTTTCTCCTCGGCATTGTTTGAAACTTTCGTCGAGGGATTCTCACCCCCAAGTTTTGCAGATTAGTGACTAGTCGCCTTTGTTCCTCAACCCTAGCCGCCCACTCTTGGCATAGACCAGCATAGTAGTCTTTAGGACTTTAGTATTTTTCTCTCCAATATTGATCGCGGTATGAAAGCAACAACAACACTTAAAGGTGTTGGTGACTGGCCAAACTCGATGGTCCTATGTTTGCCATTGTCTATAACAAATGAGATAATGAAGCTACAAATGTTTTATGAACTCAATGTACCCCAGTAGCTATAATTTATAGAAGGAGTACACTCGAGTAGTCATATATTTACACATTTATTGTATTACTACTTTGCTTTATGTTATAGAGTTACATCGTACGTTACAATGAGGTTGCTTTATTGTATTTTATATTGTCATGCATGTAGTACCTTTATTGCACTATATAATAAAAATATATTAATATGTACTACTACATGTGACATTGCAGGACCTATGGATGTAAGTTTGCCAGGGCCCATTGATGGCACCGTACTAATGTTATAGGCCCACCAGCGATCCACCTCGATATGGAAGCATGGGGTATGTATGGAGTTAACAATTTTCTTTACATGCGGTTGGTTTATTTTTCATTTTTTGTACATAGGGTACAGATGCGCTGACATGTAGACGTGGCAAGTCAAGACTGTATGACGTACAGTTACGCCCACGTGTTTTGCATTACATATTATGGGTAGGTTTTTATGGTGTATATCGACTTGGTCCGATTCATTTGGACCACGCATTGATTACTGTGTTGGTAGAGCGTTGGCTACCAGAGACATATACATTCCATCTACCTGTTGGGGAGGCCGGCGTCATGTTACAAGATGTTTCCATCTTGTTGGGACTACTTATCGACGAGGCGGCTATTATACCCGCACAAAAGCATTCTATAGTACGTAAGTGCCAGTAGATTTGTATGCAGGCATTCGGTGTTATACCACCTGCAGAGGAGATTGACAGTGGTCGTCTGAGGATAGCATGGCTCTGTCACACATTCCAAGTCCTCCCACAGGATGCAGATGAGGTTATTGTACAGTGGCACGCATGTGCCTATATACTGCAACTGCTTGGGAGTATACTGCTCACAGATTACTCTCAAACTATGGTAAGGCTCGCATACCTTCCATTTTTACTCAATTTGGAAGTCGTAGGGGCATATAGCTGAGGCAGTGCAGTTTTAGCCATGCTTTACGAGAGCATGTGCTGGGCGGCGAAGAGTAGTGCGAAGAAGATTGCAAGAGCACTAGTTTTATTACAGGTAGAATATATGGTTCATTTTATGCTTCTTAACAATTGTTGTCTTTTATTACAATTTATTCATAGTGCGGTTGGTGCACCCATTTTGTACAGATATGGGCATGTGAGTGATTCCCATGTATGAACCCACATCACATGGATGATCCTACTACTGGCCAGCAGCCATTAGTTATAGGGGGTACAGTTCCCCGGTGGATCATAGGGAACTAGGTATGACTGCCTTTTCGTTAACACCTCTACACATTTATAATTATAAAAATTTTGATATTATGTTGAACGTTTATGTTAGATGAAGATCAAGATATCACATAGCCAGTACTTCCACCCATGTGGTCTGTGTATATCAAGATCAGTTGGACCGCTTGAGACCTAACGAGATTTGTATACAATTTCGAATTTTGTAATTCATATTACTTAATTGTATCGTCGTTGCTTATTAATGGGTATTATCAATGTAAACTATGTAGTTCATCTAGACTTCGTATGATGCTATCATGCATACACTTCCTAATTATTGCTGGGTTGTGAGTGATATATAGGTGACTCGATTCCCTTTACTGTGCTTCAAGGTTGTTGAGTGGCATCTACTGGATTGAGTCTATTGATAGTTTGGGTTCAAACAAGTTGTACCGGCAGATCATAATACCTTGCCTACATTACATGCTATTAACATGAGAGGGAGAACGCCTACTGATTGGACCAAGTTCCATCAAGAGCACATCGAGCAATGACAGCATATGCGTGCGTATCTTGTAGTTGGGGTGATTGATATTGTAGCCATGTGTTATGATGATCCGTATATGGTATGATACCACCGTTTCACACGTCCACTGGTAGGCAATCCAGTTCATCGGCTTACTACTAAATACCTTGAGGCTGGCTCCACAGTCGAGATTGTGGTTAGTAATGTGATAAATTATTTATATTTTCGCTGTGAATTCTAAATGTTTGAGCACCATAAAAACTTCAACTTATTTTGCAGACTCGTCACATCGCAGCCATACATTAACTTATTGATTTTGCCATCTATGCGTATGATAGGCTGGAGGTACTACAAGATATGTATATGGCCCGAGACATGTGTAGTAAGTCACTTCATGTATTACATGAGCAGCAGCAGATTGCACAACCAGCAGTTCTAGCCCATCCCCCTCTCATGCCACTTCCGGGGATCGTCCTCACAGTAGTTCCCGCAGTCTTTCGATACTACCCAGCCATCCTCAGCCTACGTGACTTCGACGATGCTAGCATATACATATCACACCAAGTCACACGATGTGCCCTTGTCATCATATCCGATTAGTTCTAGGGTTATACCATGTTGTACCACCCATCACCATATTACATCACCTGTTGCATACGACCAGGGGTCTTGGTTCTTGCTAATAGGAGATGATGAGGACTTCGATAGATATGTCGATCCATTATTAGCATTTGGGCGGTAGATAGAGATACCTTTCTTAGCAAAGGGTCAAGTTTCACATACTATGTCAAACCATTCTGCCCCTACCACAACAGAGGGGCCATCATGGGTCACTAACGTTAGTAGTGCGCATCAAATTCATCCAGTGGTGGCACCCCCTACCATTGTTACTGAGGGTGTTTCACAGATTATACAGGCAGAGCCACAGCCACAGCCACAGCCAAGTGTCTTTGTCTGTCAGCCGAGGCCCACGAGAGAGAGGAGGTCACCCACACGTGCTACAGGAGGCCATGTGTAGTACTTGGGACGCAATATTGTTTTTTGCACACTCGAGAATTAGTTTTTGAAACTTGTTAGATATAATAGTGAGTGACGATAGTTTTTGTTATAAAGAAATTTAGTTGTAACATAATTAAAGTTTACATCATCCAAAATTATGGTTTTGTTCTATCTATGTCCATTATAAATGAATACAACTACTGTTATTGACACTGCCACTATTTGCGGAGAAAATGACTAAACTTGACGAGAAATTCATTAAACTGCTAGACTAAAAATCATAGGATAATTCATTTTTTCTTTACTCACCAAACAAAAAATGGATGAAAGTAATCTCCGAACTACTTATCACAACTTCTTTCTAAATATTAAATATATAATAAAGCCGAACAAAAAATAGTAGTCCAATCCTACAACCTTATATTATAAAAGAAACGGGCGTTTGATATTTTGGTCAAAATTATTAGCAAATTAATTTATATTATGTGAAACCAGTACGTGACTATTTTAAATAGTGATACATTATTTTCACATACAACGGTAAAAAAAAGTTATTTCTTGTTATGAAAGTCGCTACTACTCGTTGAAATAGAGCTAGCCTAATACTTTAAAGGATTTGAATCCTCTTTATTTAATGGTTTGAATAGAGATCGTCATTCCAATCATGAGGCTGCATCAATGATGGATCAACTGAAATATGAGGACTTGTCATATTAATTAAAGGCTTTACCAAAGATAGGACAAGATGTGATGACCCAACTAAAACATGAAGACTTGTTATTTTTTGAAGAGGCTACACCAATGACAAAACAATACTTTAGCATTGTCATGTCCTATTACTTGTTAATTCATGGTTGTCTCATCTCTATCTTTTGAAGCCTTTCACGTGAACCCTTTTTGCTTGGTGTGAACCGTTGAGTATAAAATGATGTAATTACATGAAATGCTCACCAACCATACCTCCAAACATGTCCAAGCGAAAAGGGTTATTTGGTGCATTGTCTAGTCATTCACTTCCAACCGGCGTTGTGCACGGAAATCGGAACTCAACCATCCACATGATGGGTACATATACAGACCCAATTGGTAACAAATGGTAATGCCAAAAACGTAGCTTCCTCAACAAACCTATCCTAATGCACAATATGATTGGTCCGGCCAGCCACATCTTCATTGACAATGCATCCTTACAACCACCTACGGTGTAACCGACAACCAATGCATAAGGTTGTCATGGGAAGACTTATTCGATAAACGGTGTGAACAAAAGATGTATTGCTGATAGCATGACCTACGTATCCCAAAGGCCACGTCAGCTAAGCTTTTTAGCAGGAGATCACCTAGTAACAAGGTCATAAAAGTGCTTGAACACAAGATTGATCAAATGCAACGAAGGGTAGATAGATATCATTTTATGGAGGATGCGAATAAATAATGTGTTGATCCAACAAAACGAATAATAGAAATTATTGAAGATCTGCTACTAGTTTCTGACCAAGAACTTTCAGACTTCTTAGAAGAAGAACGTGACGATGACTTTGAAAACTATCTATCTAGTAGCCTTAGCATTGCTGGCAAACCACTATGTTATTATGAACATGGTCCATAAAGCTTATTCCGGTTTGTAGTTCAGTGTGATGCAAAATAAGTTATTATGTTTTCATGTAATATATGTGTGAGTTTGGGTTATATTTGCCATTTTGTATTTATGTCATATATATTCATGTTATGTGTGGGAGTTAACGGCACGCAAATCAAACTCCCAGTTCAAATGTTATGCAATCCTTCGGGATTTCGAGACTTAGGCTTTCACAGTTAGGCCAAGTCGGGCTTTGAGGTACTTAATTAGGGAGGAAAGGTCCAGGGAGTGCAAAACTCAATGAGAAACTCCAGCGGGTCCCAAGTGACATGTAGGACTTGACAACACATCAATTGGACTCCTGATTTAAATATTATGCAATCCTTTAGGATTTTGGGACTAAGGGTTTCACAGTTAGGCCAAAGCAGCCTTTGGGGTACCGAATTGAGGAAGAAAGGTCCAGAGAGTGCAAAATTCAACGGGAGGTTCCAGTGGGTCCTGAGTGACATGTGGGAGTTGATGACACGTTAATCGGACTCTCGGTTCAAATGTTATGCGATCCTTCATATTTTGGGACTTAAGGTTTCGGAGTTAAGCCAAATAGGCTTTCAGGGTACTAAATTGGAGAGGAAAGGTCCGAGGAGTGTGAAATTCGATGGGAGGTTCCGACGGGTCATGAGTGACATGTTAGAGTTGACGGCACGCCAATCGAACTCTTGATTCAAATGTTATACAATCCTTTGGGATTTTGGGACTTAGGGTTTTGGAGTTAGGCTAAGTAGGCCTTCGAGGTATTAAATTGGGGAGAAAAGGTCCAAGGACTGCGAAACTCGATGGGAGGCTTCAGCGGGTCCCGAGTGACATGTGGGAGTTGACAGCATGTCAATTGGACTCCCTGTTCAAATATTATGCAATCCTTCGGGATTTCAGGACTTAGGGTTTCGGAGTTAGGCCAAGTTGGCCTTCGGTGTATTAAATTGCGGAGAGAAGATTCGGGGAGTGCGAAACTCAACGGAAGGCTTTGGTGGGTCTCGAATGATGTGTGGGAGTTGACAACACATCAATCGGACTCCCAATTAAAATGTTAAGCAATCCTTCGAGATTTTGGGACTTGGACTTTTAGAGTTAGGCCAAGTCTGCCTTTAGGGTACCGAATTAGGGAGGAAAGGTTTGGAGAGTGCGAAACTAGACGGGAGCCTCCGGCGGGTCTTGAGTGACGTGTGAGAGTTGATGGCACATCAATCAGACTCTCGGTTCAAATGTTACGCAATCCTTCGTAATTTCGGGACTTAGGGTTTTAGAGTTAGGCCAAGTCAGCCTTCGGGTACCGAATTGGGGAGAAAAGGTCCGAGGAGTGTGAAACTCGACGGAAGGCTCCGGCGGGTCCCGAGTGACGTGTGGGAGTTGACGGCACGTTAATCGGACTCCCGATTCAGTTGTTATGCAATTCTTCGGGATTTCAAAACTTAGGGTTTTGGAGTTAGGCCAAGTCGGCCTTCGGAGTACCAAATTTGGGGGAAAAGGTCTGGGGAGTGCGAAACTCGACGGGAGGCTCCAGCAGGTCTTTAATGATGTGTGGGAGTTGACAACACATTAATCGGACTCTCGATTTAAAAGTTATGCAATCCTTCGAGATTTCGGGACTTGGACTTTCGAAATTAGGCCAAGTCGGCCTTCGGGATACTGAATTGGGGAGGAAAGACCCAGAGAATGCGAAACTCGACGATAGGTTCCGGCGAATCTCGGATGACGTATGAGAATTGACAACACGTCAATCGAATTCATTCAAAAGTTATGTAATTTTGAAATGTCGGAGATGGTTTTTAAGTTTGCTGTGTATTTATGACATAAACGCTTTTTTAAAAAAGCATTTTTTATGAAAAAAAATGCCTTATGTCTTAGAGTTTTATGCTTTTTTTGACATACAGTGTATAATACAAATAATGTTTTTTTTAATAACATTTTTATTAAAAATACTTTTAAAAAAAGTTCTGAACTTGCATCATTGAATTAAGTTAAAATAACACTTAGTTGGGGATAAAGATAAAAAAAAAAAAAAAAAGAAGGTTTTATTAGGAAAATTACCCCACAATTGCTTCCTTCGCTGCCAAGCTTGCTTGGCTACTGAAAGCAGCTTAAAGTTGCAGTCCCTCCTCCCAAGCCTCCCTCCTGTCTCTCTCTAAAAATCTGTACTTTCTCTCTCTACCTGCTTTTCACTTTTATGCATTCACTGAAACCACCCTTCTTTTCTCACACATACACGTAAGTTCCGGCCCATTTACCAAAAGGTATTTATTTTATTCAATATATATTAAACCATGGTTACTTTTTCAATATTTACGAAAGAACGGTTAAACGTCAATATGATTGACGTTTTAGAAATAGCGTCAATCGTGATGACGATTTCGATTTCAATTTTGGAAAATTGCGTAAATAGAAGTAAAACGTCAATGCAAACGACATTTTTCGTTTTGGTGTAAAAGGGTCAATCCAAGCAACGTTATATGTTAAAAAGCTAAAACTAAAAACGTTAATCATATTGACGATTTTTGTTCACAGAGAAAAGCGTTAATAAGATTGACGCTTTCACTTACGATATAGTCTTACATGTTGACGCTTTTAGGTCATATATCTTCACTTCGTTCAAAAGCGTCATTACATTTCCCACTACCAGCGCCGCAGCCCCCTCTCCAGCCAACGACGACGACGACGACGAACTGTCCAGCCGACGACGACGAACTCTCCAGCCAACGAAGCCCTTCCCGACGACGAAGCCCTCCATCGTTACATACATGTTGGTCTCCCTCTCTCTCTTCTATTAGTGGAATGGTACAACGATGGTTCACTTAACATCTGAATTCACAGCGATGGTCATACATGTACTTGCATAAATTAGGCAAAATATGAATGCACTTAACATCTGAATTCAAATAGTTAATATGTTATTTGTTTACTAATTGATGGCTCAAAATTGAATTGGATGGTTCAAAATTTTAGTTGGAATTTAAAGAGTGCCTATTGATGGTTAATAAATTAAAAAAAATTAGATAGCATAAAGTTGGGGAGAGAAATAGAACTTCAACAAATTCAGCACAAATCATAGTTCTCAAATTTGTGATCTCAAAACATTGATATCAAGATCATCACAAGGTAGTCCACGAGTAAAGTTGAGGAAGATCTCTTTGTTCAATTCATCCTCCTCCAAATCTTCTTTCTTAAAAAAATTATCTCAGAGAAAGGTATACATACTATGAGAAGCAAAGGTTCTAGCTGACGAACTATTACCAGCAACAGCAAAAATTTCACACCATCACACACTGTAGTTAAATTTCTCATAGAAACTGGAAAGATACAAACACTCATTTGCTGGAACTCAGGGAAGAAGACAGAGAGAGATTACCTTCGTCTTCTTCTTTTTCTCCTTCTTCCTTCGATTGAAATCACCACTGTGAGGGCTTCTCTCTCTCTCTCTCACGATCGTTCAAGAATTTAAGAAGCGCTGCAACAGAAGAGAAGTCATAGCCCCTATTTTATTTTTAGATTTTAAGATTTTATTATTTACAGTTGAGTCTCCATGTTTTGTTCCAAAATTTATAATTAAATTTTTTTTTTTAGTTTTAATATTTATAATTGAGTCTTAGATAATTACTAATTACACTAACACCTAACGAAAATGACGGGATAGAGTGGGGAAGAAATCTAAATCCATCTTCACTTCTATACTCGCACGGGTTTAGTTTAATATTTTCATTTCTTTTTTTATTCTCATTCTAAATCCTTCATATCCTCTCTAAATGAAACGAGTTTGATCGGACCTCTACTTTTTCGTTCTGTTACAATCGTTAATCTTGTGGCTGCGTAAACTTAGAAATCAGGATTTGTCAGCGAAACTAAGTGTGCGAGGTATTTAGGTTAGAAAATTCCTCTTGTTCATTGTGATGGTTGATAATATATCTTTCCAATGAAGTGTTAGGTTTAAAATGATCATAATATCTATTGATAAGTAGCATGCTGTAAATCTTATTTTGTAAAATTCAAATGAAATGTAACCTCATTTGTAAGGAAAATGCAAGATGTACATATGTTAACTTGCTTTACAACATTGCTTCTTATACAATCTACTGTTGAGGTTAAATTGCAGCTTCTTAATTTTAGCTATTCTAACAATCTAACTACAAGTAGTAAAATTGCAGCTATTAGTGGAATGGTTGAAAACTCGAGGAGTTCCAAGTTTAAAAATAAAAAAATTGTTAAAATTGAAAACATAGTGGTACCATATTATAAGAAAGACGAAAATAATGAGGACATTCCCATTGTATTTTGAAATATAGTGTTTGGGTGTATTTTTATATAACTTCATCTAACTTGTACTGAAGCTTTATCTAACTACTAATTTCATATGTTTACCTACAGTAAGGTTGATTGAATGGGAACTGTAAAGGTGATGTGCTATTGGGGGGGAACAATAGTACAAGACCTTGACGAAGGCATATCATATGATACCGAAGCGAAGGGGTTTTACACTATACAACGCAGAATAACACTAGAAGAGTTAGAATAGTTTCTTATACTCAAAGTTGTAGATGAAGGGGAAAATATTCATTTGAAGTTGATATCCAGACATCCCCATAGACAATGGGAGAGGTTCATTTATTACAAGAAGGTACCCATCAATGATGACATGACCCTAGATAGTGTGATGGACATCCCGCCGTGTTTTCCCACACTAAATTATGTTGAACTATACGTGAAGAAAGAAAACATAACGAGTAGGTTGAATGAACCAGATTCGATGTATTCAGGTTATGGGGCATACAATGTTCTCGGCTCATTCACTAGAATGTTGACTCAAGGGGCATACAGTGGCATTCCCGGCTCATTCACTGGGATGCTGACTTAAGAATCTTACAGGAGGGCTTCATAGTATGCCGATATGTCCTCACTTCCATATTATCCAACGTATGGGTCATACACAGCCGGGGCATCACAGATGCAACACGACATTGGTACAAGTTCAGGAGCTGAGCGTCTGTCTCCAATTCACCTATCGACATCCCCAGTTGACAGGTTCCACCAGCCTGTTGACGAGTACGTTGATATGGTTAATGATGGAGCTGAGGGATGCATACCTGACAGTGCAGGTCCTGATCTGGACGTGGACAAAGACATTGACGCTGAACTAATGGCTGATGATGAATCTGATGATGAGGGGCCTGAATTTGGTGAACTGTCATCGTCTTCAGTTGGTATACCCGAACAGTACACTCCTATCCCTTTCTTCACAAACTTGGAGGGGGTTGGTGACGCTACCGTAACTAGTTGGGAGCTTTATTGTCGTGGACACGTATGGACCCCGGAGACCGTAGAGTTCAAAAAGGGGATAATCTTTAAAGACAAAGATTCGGTGAAGTATGCAGTAAAGATGTACAATGTAAAGAAAAGAAAAGAGTATGTGGTGGTGGAAACGGGCAAGAAGATTTGGGATGTAAGGTGCAAGCATGATTGCAGTTGGAGGGTTCGAGCCTCAAAGAAAGAGAAACATGGTTTCTTTGAGGTAAAGACGTATCCCGGTCCACATCATTGTGTGTTTGCAAGATTGCAGAGGGACCACTGTAACATTGATACTGATCTCATTACGATGGTCATACTGGACTCAGTTAAGGTAAACTATATTTCTTTTAAACCAATGTAACTTAAAATTAAAACGGGAGTTGTTTATATGTACACTTGAACGTGGTCGATGTTTATGTACAGGCAGATGCAGAAACGAAGGTGGCATCGCTTATCACCACCGTACGAACTGCATTGGAGCACACAGTATCTTACAGGAAGGCATGGCTTGCAGAAACAAAAGCCATTGAGGTCAAATTTGGGAATTAGGACGAGTCGTACACGAAACTTCCCCGATACATGACGGCACTACAACCTTTAATACTTGGATAGTTGTAGACTGGAATGTGTTGCCGTCGACTACGCCGGATGAGGTGGTGTTTAATTATGTGTTTTGGGCTTTCAAACCTGCCATCGATGGATTCGCTCACTGCCCTCCTGTTATCGGCATTGATGGAACTTTCCTTAATGGCAAATACACTGGGAAGATGCTGGTAGCTACCGCATCAACTGGCGACCAACACATTTTACCACTTGCTTTTTCCATTGTAGATGAAGAGACTACAGCGTCGTGGTCATGGTTTATTAAGAACTTAAGACGACATGTAGTGCCTAACCGCGAGGGCATCACGTTGATATCTGATAGGCACAGGGGCCTGTTGAATGTTGTTGCGCGTTACTAGGAACATCCGCGTTTGCGACCAATTGGATATCATCGATATTACCTCAGGCACGTCTGTAGCAACTTCAACAAGAAATTCAACAACACAAAACTTATGGATTTGGTATGGAAGGCTGGTAGTTGCCATCAAATTCGAAAGTTCAACTTGATTATGAAGGAGATTAAAGATTTTAAACCAGAGGCATTAAATTGGTTGCAAGAGATGGAGGCTGAAAAGTGGACACTTGCACATGAAGGAGGTCGTAGGTGGGGGATTTTGACTACAAATCTATCTGAAGGATTTAACAGTGTATTGAGGGGTGCTCTGAATGTGCCCATCACGGCATGTGTGGAAACTACATTCCACCGGCTTGTTAAATATTTTGACGAGAGGAGAATTGGAATCGGGTTGCTAGTTTGCAGTACGGCCGCAAGCTACAAAAACAAATTGAAAAATACTAGTACAAAGGAAATACACATTTGTTGAGAGCGTTTAACAGGTAAATGCGCTACCATAACTTTTAAGGTGACCAATATTTTTGTGACAATGACACTGATTTAAATTTCGTTCACAGACAAGAAGGTGAATACGAGGTTGAAACAACACACCACGGGATGCTGGGTGGGCACAAGCAGGTTGTAAGACTGAACGAGTCCAGCTGTTCTTGTTCAAAATACATCATCAACAAATATTCATGTTCGCACATGCTTGCTGTCACTACAGACTTAGGCGTCGATCCGTTTTACTTGGTGGCGCCAGAGTACAGAATTGATGTATACCCACACATTTAGGATTCTAATTTTAGCCCAATGCCCCATGAAGATTACTGTCCCTTGCGTAGTATGCCAACGTTGCTCCCCAATACAGGCCGTTTGCGATCATTGAATCCAAAGCCCGGTCGGCCCAAAACGGCCCGTATTCGCAATGAAATGGACACCTCTAGGCAAAAGCACAGCTACCACTGCAGTCTTTGTCAACAAACTGGCCATGACAAGCGAAAATGTCTGGAGAGGCTTCGGCGAGTGGCTTAGTAGTAGTTATTGTTTGGACACCTTAATGTATTTTGGACACCTTAAGTAACTGTATTTTGTTATGGATGTAATTTAGTTTGTTATGTAATGGTAGTTCTGTTGTCTCTATACATTCATGGACTTAGAATAACATGGACTCATATTACATGAAACAGAAAATCTCAAATATGACCACTACATCGATATGTTATATGGAACATAAGATGGCAAATAGTATCGTTGCATATTAACTAACTTCACACCAAACTTAACTAAAAACATGAATAAGCTTTATGGACCATGTTCGTAACAGCACAGTGGTTTTCCAGCAACCAAAAGACTACTAGGTAGATAGTTAATATAGTCATCGTCGCCTTCTTTTTCTGAGAAGTTCGAAAGTTCTGGGTCAGATACCAGCAACGGATCTTCAATAATGTCTATTATTCGTTGTGTTGGATCACCGCATTCTTTCTTCGCATGCTCTGTAAAATGATACCTATCCAACCTTCGTTGCATTTGATTAATCTCGTATTCGAGCGCTTTTATGACCTTACTACTTGAATATGACGGACTACCCCACACCTTAGCTGAACGAGCCTTTGGGACACGAAGGCCATGCCATCGGCAATACATCTCTTGTTCACGCCGTTTATCAAGTAAGTCTTCCCACGGCAACCTCAACCTGTTGCATTGGTCGTCTATCACACCGCGGGGTGGTCGTTGGGAAGCCTCGCCAATGAATATATGGCTAACCGGACCCGTCGTATCGTGCATTACGATAGGTTTGTTGTGAAATAGACGTTTTCGGCCATACCATTTGTTACCGATTGCATCCGTGTACGTACCCACCCTAAGGAAGTCCAACGAGGTTCGGTTGCTTGAGTGTGTATCGTCGCCTGAGACTGTCCGACTGGACGACACACCGAAAAACCCTTTTTGCTTCGGCATCTTTGTAGGTGTGGGTGAGGTTTATGACTTATTGACGTTATCACACAACTTATATAGGCTATAATGGTTTCACGTGAAGCCTGTAATTGATTATCCAATTGATGCCAATATGTGGAAGACAATGTCTTCGTTTTGGACTCAGTGGTTCACGTGAAGTGTTTCGTATAGTTTAATGGATTCATACTTAACACTTGTGATGTCATCTTTCACTTCAGATTTCCATTAACCCCTCGTGACTTGTCATGTCAATTGCTACAGCGTGACCAGGTGCGGTGCAATGCCTACAATGGATTCACGTGATTCTTGAAATCGTTTTACACCATAGGGTATGGTACATTCCTTTTCAGGCTTCACGTGAAGCTTGAAAGACCTTAACAATAAATACTTGTCATGTCAATTTCTGGAGCTATTTTCAATGATAGTGAGTAAATGAGGAAGTGAAAGATGATGAGGCATTGTTCGTAGATGATGGGGTCATTATTTATATAAATTCATAATACCCCATGAACTATACATTATTCTATTGAACATTGTCCATCGGATTTTACTTAATGGTTATCAACACTATCCAATGACATTGTTCGTAGATGACATTTGTAATATTGTTATTACCCTTTACTTGTTGGTTATTAGCATTTATTCGTATAACTTTTTTGTAATTTATTTTTTTATCTATTGGCATTATTGTAGTTAATTTTCAGTCATTTTTAGCTAACTTTATAGTATGTTTACATCATAGCTCGTATGGATATAGACGTGGCTGGACTACCCGGACCAGTTGACCCATCAGTTCTCACTTTACAGGAGCATCACAGGTCCTCTATTATATGGACGGGTCAGCAGGTTTATGACTTCATATTGGCAAATATTACATTTTTCTTGTTATATATTTGTTTAGTTATTTTCTCATTATTTCTTCTTATAGTGTGACCAGGTGCTTCATTGTCGTCGTAATGACGCCGCATGCTGGGCTAGACCATTATCCCCTTGGATACTTCCGTACTTGATGCGTGCCGGTTTATACGGGCTGTGCCAGGTTAGTTATATTCAGCTTAATCATCCACTTATCACAGCCTTCGTCGAGAGGTGGCGGCAGGAGACTCATACATTTTGTTTGCTAGTTGGAGAGGCCACCGTGACATTACAGGACGTGTCTGTGTTAATGGGCCTGCCTGTTGATGGTCAGCCGATTGGAGGCGTAGATGGTGGAAGTGACGTACAACATTGGCGGCAGATTTGCCGGGATTTGTTGGGCGCTGAGCCCAACATCCAGGATTTCAGCGGTGGCCGTCTTAGGCTATCGTGGCTATCTACCACATTTCAGCAGTTGCCAGACGATGCTGACGAGGTGACTGTACAGTACTATGCTAAGGCATATATCATGCAGCTCATTGGGGGGTTAGTATTACCAGATAAGTCACAGAACTTGGTGAAGTTGATGTATCTACCATTCCTTAGAGATTTCGATCAGGCTGGGCGATATAGTTCGGGTGCGACAGCCCTTGCCGTACTTTATCGGATGATGTGTCGGGCGACTAAGACCGACACGAAGGATATAGGAGGTATTTTGGTGTTGCTATAGGTATGTGGTCGTTATAGGAAATGTTATATCTTTATGACTTTTTATAGGGCATTATTCGTTATATTCTGCTATTTGTGTAACAGATATGGGCCTAGGAGAGATTCCCTAGGATTAGCCCACGTCGGCGTGTTATACCGACTCTTGGACAGCAACCACTAGATATTGGAGATCAGCAACACCTACCCGCTGGCCCATGGAGTGCTAGGTATTATACTTATAAAAAAATAAAAAATTAGTTATGAAATGTGCAATTACTATTTAACTTTGTATGTTATCTAACTATATTTTGTATTGTTTCGAAAAAAGGTGGAAGAGTAAGTTTGCACTGGATAAAGTCCCCACCCACGTTGTTGCAGTGTATAGAGACCAGTTTGATCGTTTGAGAGATGATGAGGCCTGCTTTTAAGTGCTTACATTTTTTTTCCTGACATTACGTAAACTAAGTACAGTATTAACTATTTATCTCGTAAGCTGACATTTATATTGGATGATTTAGTTTGTGTGGCAGCCTTATGGTCGGCACGGTGAGATCATCGATACCCTCCCCGATTATTGTCGTGCTGGAAGTGACATATGGATGGCTGAGGTTCCACTTATATGTTTTGACGTGGTGGAGTGGCATTTGCCTAGTCGTGTTCTTCGACAGTTTGGTCGTCGTCAGGGCATACCTACAACCCCCGACACTGGTATTAGTCTTCATAGCATAGATAGGCGAGGTAGGCCTGCCACAGATTGGTTGCAGTTTCATAATATTTTTGTCACTAGATGGAGAGAGCGACGACAGCACATTATTGCCGGTGACCTTACAGAGGAGCCTATGTCACGCCACGACCCATACGTAGGGTGGTACTGATCTATCACGCGCCCCTTGATGGGGAATCCGGCGCACAAGGCTTTGGCTGGCTACCTTGGAGTGGGGGGGAGACACGATATTTTGGTAAGAGTATTCAATAAAATATACTATAATACTATTGAATAAAATAAATATATTTATTTTGGATGTTTCTAATATGGTATTCGTTATAATTTATTGCGTTACAGGCCCAGTGTGTCACCCTTATGCAGCAGCGGGCGACTGACACCATTTGCGGATACGATGCTGATGCAGGTTTAGAGACACTAGTGTTCATCCGTAACATGTGTGACACAACCCTACACATTATACAAGAGGATTACCGTATACATGCGGCTGGACCTGCTGATCTAGTCATACCACCCCCCGCTGCAGTTCCACCCCCATCGGATAGAGCTAGCCCTTCCACTCCTGTAGGTCCATCGCCTCCTACAGCAGGGCCTTCTATGTCCAGTCAGGTGACACACCGGTCAAAGGCCGTACCTACTGATGCAGCCATACCATCTCCCATTCTAGTGGCACCCCGTGCAGATATAGTTGACCCTTGTACTCCGATGGGTCCATCAGTCACCACATCGGGGCCATCTTCATCCAGTCAGGTGCCATTGCAGTCCACCGATGTGGGGCCGTCCACAGCTTACATTCGACCAGATTATTTGACGGCCCATCATCATTGTGTGTCCCCGGTACAGTATCATCAGGATTCAACGGCACCATCTACATCCGGGGGTGACGTTATGGTACAGGCAGTTCAGCCACATCCGATTGGCAGTGGGAGAGGACGCGCGGGACCTCCGCGCAGAGTTAGAGGCAGAGGCAGAGGGAGAGGGATACATACAGGACAGGCAGAGGGTGGATCTGAGATGCACGAGTTCCGTACAATGATAGCTACTACGGTTTTGGATAGAGTCATCATACCGACGTTCATCGGCCCGTCATCAAATCTTTTTGGGGCAGATGATGAGACAGTGCATCATTCACCTCCACCAGCAGAGTGGGACTCACCGATCACGCAGGAGCACCCACCATCGACTTCACAGGCAGATGAGGCGACAGTTGGGGATGTGCACCCACAGATAGATGAGGTATCACCTGCACAGATACAGGCCCAGCAGGCGGTAGGTCGAGATGAGCAGACACAGGTCTCACAGATTACCCAGGAGTAGCCAGCACCAACCACACAGGGTGATGAGGCGGTTGTAGGACATATGGTCCCACAGGCTGAGGCATCTACAACGCTCCCCATTGTATATCGTAGGGCTGAGGCAAGCACCCGCATGTGGTACATAGGATGTATTTTATATGCTCTCTTGTGGTCATTTGACAGATATTATATATTTTTTTGTACAGAACTCGTTTATATGTTATTAGTTGTAAGTAATATATGATCATATTTTGAAACATTTCTGAGTATTACAATTGTAACACTAACGGCACGTCGAACGGAGTCTCGGTCACGGAGTTATTGCATTTTTCTCCGCCGGAGACTAAGCGATTTGAAAAACTTGGAAATCGGGGTTCGGGGATGCCAAATCTTGCAAACGGCCTCCGTTCGGCACGAAACTCGACACGAAGCACGGCCTCGACAAACTACAGCTGCGGGCACTGACGGCGCGTCGAACGGAGTCCCGGTCACGGAGTTACTGTATTTTTCTCCGCCGGCGACTTACCGATTTGAAAAACTTGAAAATTAGTGTTCGGGGATGCCAAATCTTGCAAACGGCCTCCGTTTGGCGCGAAACTCGACACGAAGCACGGCCTCGGCAAACTACAACTGCGGGCGCTGATGGCGCATCAAACGGAGTCCTGGTCACGGAGTTACTGCATTTTTCTTCGCCGGCGACTTACCGATTTGAAAAACTTGGAAATCGGGGTTCGAGGATGCCAAATCTTGCAAATGGCCTCCGTTCGGCGCGAAACTCGACACGAAGCACCGCCTCGGCAAACTACAACTGCGGGTGCTGACAGCGCGTCAAACGGAGTCCCGGTCACGGAGTTACTGCATTTTTCCCCCCGGAGACTTAGCGATTTGAAAAACTTAGGAATCGGGGTTCGCGATGCCAAATCTTGCAAAAGGCTTCCGTTCGGCGCGAAACTCGACACGAAACACCAACTCGGCAAACTACAACTGCGGGCGCTGACGGCGCGTCAAACGGAGTCCCGGTCACGGAGTTACTGCATTTTTCTCCGCTGGAGACTTAGCGATTTTAAAAACTTGAAAATCGGGGTTCGGGGATGCCAAATCTTGCAAACGGCCTCCGTTCGGCGCGAAACTTGACATGTACAGACTCGGCAAACTACAACTGCGGGCGCTGACGGCGCGTCAAATGGAGTCTCAGTCACGGAGTTACTGCATTTTCCCCCCCCTGAGACTTAGCGATTTGAAAAACTTGGAAATCGGAGTTTGGGGATGCCAAATTTTGCAAACGGCCACCATTCGGCACGAAACTCGACACGAAGCACGGCCTCGGCAAACTACAATTGCGGGCGCTGACGGTGCGTCAAACGGAGTCCCGGTTACGGAGTTACTGCATTTTTCCCCCCCGGAGACTTAGCGATTTGAAAAACTTAAGAATCGGGGTTTGGGATGCCAAATCTTGTAAACGGCTTCCGTTCAGCGCAAAACTTGGCATGAAGCACCGCCTCGGCAAACTACAGTTGCGGGCGCTGACGGCGCGTCGAACGGAGTCCCGGTGGAGGAGTTACTGCATTTCCCCCCCCGAGATTTAGCGATTTGAAAAACTTGAGAATCGGGGTTCGGGGATGCCAAACCTTGCAAACGGCCTCTGTTCGGCGTGAAACTCGACACGCAGCACCGCCTCGGCATACCACAGCTGCGGGTGCTGACGGTGCGTCGAACGGAGTCCTGGTCACAGAGTTAGTAGTGAAGGAGTTCGTTAAATATCAACAGCCCAAAAAAAAAAATTACTGGTATGAAAACGTCATTCTTGTTGACGTTTTTATATTTAAATAGAAAACGTCATTTTGTTTAACGATTTTAGTGCAGGCTTGAAAACGTCATTAGATATGACCTTTTTCGCTTGGTTATTTCTAAATTTCATCGTTAAATGGAAAGCGTCGTTTGGTTTGACGCTTTTTGTAAAAACGTCATCCCTAATGACGTTTAACTATTATTTTGTAAATATTCAAATTTTAACCCCGGTTTAATATATGTTAATTAAAATAAACCTATTTTCGTAAAAGGCCCCGAAAGTTCCTATATTCTCAAATGTGATTCGATCTTTCTATTTTATGCTTCGCATTGCGTTGATCTCTGAACTTGATCTCTTCTTCATGACGCTCTCTCTCTTTGTTTCTTGCAGATGTTAGATTCAAAAGCTCACTACCTTTCTGCATCGTCTGTTACTATTTCTTTACTCTCTCTAATTTTCTTTCCCCACATTTTCACTCGTTTTTCGTGTTTTAATTCACCTCTGTCTGGTATGGTCTCGGTGAATGTGGAGGATAGGGTTTTCGACTGGGTTTTGATTTTTACCTGGACAAGAGGGTGTTTTTGAGGTCTTGGTTAGGCTGTTGTAAAAATGTCGTCGAGACGGGGGTCTGATCAGCCGCTGCAGCGGCGGGTCCTTCGGACTCAGATGGCAGGGAATCTTGGAGAGTCCATATTCGACAGTGAAGTCGTGCCATCGTCGCTTGCAGAGATTGCTGCCATTCTCCGTGTTGCCAACGAAGTTGAAAAAGTCAACCCAAGGGTTGCTTATCTTTGTAAGTTTTTAGTTTTTATTTTTCCTGCTTTTTTTTTATACACTTATGCATACATGTATGTTTCTTGTGTTTTAATTTTTACATTGTGTAAGAATTGGAGAATGGTGATTGATTAGTGTTTTTGGAATTATTTTTCTTGCTTTTATGAGAAAAAACCCAGTGCATTTGGGCTTTTAAAAGAAATAATTGCACTCCCAAGAAGCCAAGGGAACTGTAAGGAGATTTTGGTGTGTGTTTGAGTGTGCACATTGCTTGCGCGTTCGTGTGTGCATTGTACAAGTCCTGGTGCGCGTGGATAATGGCAATAAAGAGATTTTCACCCACTGTTTTTTAGCATTAATTGCAATTTCTGAGAAGGAATACAGATGAATTTGGCTCAAATGCATTAAGGTCTAGGAGGGTTGATTAATGGTTGCCCTGAAGTGGGGATGAATGACCTAATCTAAAAATATTAGGGACTTAAAACCTTATTCTGCTAATTTCTTATTCTATTCAAACAGATCAAAGACATAAAATGGCCAGTTTTTGCTAAATGATAGATATAATGGCCATTTTTTGCTATCATTCCTATTTTACTTGGTCTCTTTGTTTTTTTTTTTTTTTTGAAATGAGTCAGTGGCAATTCTGTTCATATATGCAGAACTGCTACAACTTCAAATCAATCGTCTTGGAGTGTTGGAAGTTAAACTTGATTTTTAGATAAGTGGATTTTAGTTTCTAGATATTTCTACACACAGCATACTTGTATGGATAGATTCACGTATGTAGTTGAAGAGTCGTGTCAAGTGTTCATTGAAAATGTTTCTTTTGAGAAATAGGTGAAGGGTTGGACTGTATTAAAGGCGTTTGGTACATGAGCTAGGTAGCTACATGTTATTGGTGGCAAATAACTACCCTATGTACTCTCACTCTTCTTAGATGAAGTGAAGTGGCATGTAATTGACAAGTGTGTGTTTCTCGTTCCCACTTCTCTTCTTAAGTGTTAATTGTGTGCATTTGACCTCAATTTCCAACAAAGTAACGGGGGCTACAACAAAATCTAACACGGAGGCTATTTCATTTGTTAAAATTGTGGGGATAATAATTGACTAATTGTCCAATGAAGTGGTTTTGTTCTTCTATTTTTGATCAGAATTTCTGAGAATAATAAGTAAAAATGGATGGTATAATTAAAATTTAAGACATTTCTCTTCTTTCGTAGAGATTTTGCCACAACACCAATATACATCTCTAGTCATGTAATGGATTCTGGGTTCATTTCTTCTTCAGTATCACTTGGACAAGTAATATTGTATAACCCGTTAGATACAATAGCAAATGGCATCATCATTGGATGAAAAAGTTCAATGCAATTATGCAACCTGATGAATACAAATGAGATAGTATTTTAATAGCATGTGAGTTGTTTGGAATTCTTGGATATAACAAATGGTGAGCTAGATTAATCGTCTTGCTCATAATGCAAGAAAGTTCTTGGTTTTGAATTTGCTCCAAGCCTAAATATCTGAATGCTTTCTTTCTTGATTTGTACTGCTCAAGAAGATGTAACAGCATTAATTTGTTATACTCTGGCCAACCCAAAATTCATTCAAGATCGTTGAAGAAATGAATATATGAATGATGTGGGTGTTGGGTTCTAGGAAGTCAAGATGGCTGGAAGAAGTAAGGGCTTCATTTCATTTTCATAGGGTTGGATGGTTGTCATAGGGTTCTTCTACATAACATTGAGATTTAATTGTTGTGGAGCTTTAAGCTTAAGGGCTTCTCATTTCTAAAATGTTTAGTTGTGAAGTTTATTCTCTACAAACTCTTTATAACATTTAGGATATATTGACCAAGACATCAAATTTAAGATCCCTTTCCAGTAATCAATAACATGTATTGCATATTATCTCCAAAAGACTTGTTAATGTTCAAATCCAAGAAATTCCATATTTTTACCTAATGTCCTTGGTTTTCCTAATATCTCAAACAACTTCAAAGGAGCAAAAGTAGAGACATTTGTGTTTGGTTTGAAAAGTTTTTCTCCATTTGTTTTCTCTGGTCCCCCATCTTTTTTCCTTTTTGGGACTTCTCTTTATTTTGTTTTTATTTTTTTTAACCTCCCCATGTGGAAGCCTCAGTCCCTTGCATATTGACTGTACTCTATAAGCATGTTAAATTTATGACAATCATGTTGTTCTTCACTTCCTCAACTCATGTACTTTTTTTTTTGGTCCAAATTGATCTCAAACGCTATCTTTATTTTTCTTGGGTTCCACTGCTAGACTCTCTCAAATGTATTTGTTTGGTTCTTCTTGTTTCTTATGTTACCAATGATCCATTTAGGCATCCTCATTTGGGCTACACACTCTTTCTTTTGTACTTTCCTGACCTTCTATCGCCTAGAGTAGATTTCACTGTGTAAACCTAGTGTTGAACTTTATCTTTATCTTAAGAGGTATGCATTGATCACATATCAGTGTGGTTAGTTTCACTTCTCTATTTAGATTGACTATCTAGTTTTAGGTTTCTGATCTCTTGGCATATCATGCCTTTGTTTTTAATTTTCAGTCGTACTGAAATTACCCACCCAATGTTTTGTCTTGCTCAACCAAAAACTTTTAGTTCCTCTTACTTTAGTTTGGAATCAGCACCCTTCTCTAATTCATAAGTGAAATCTATGCCATAAACCTACAACATACACTGTGGAAAGCTTTAGTGGATATGCTGTGTAAATGCTACTGCTTGGTGCTAGACATTTTATTCCCTCCGCAGTTGAGTTCTACAGCCCCATAGTTTGTGGTGGACTTAGGATTTCGGTTTTTTTTTTGGGGGGGGGGGGGGGCCGGGGGCAGTAAATTTTTTTTTTTTTAGTGAAAGGAGGGGTAAGGAAGATTTTTTTTATTTTTGGAGGATCAATACACTATTTAGTATTTTAAACATTCAAAAATTTAAATGGGTGAAGTGAAATTTAAAAGCTTTCAAGGGGCCAATACACTATATTGTATCCTAAATATCCAAAAATCTACAAGGGTGAAATGAAATTGAAACTTTTTTCTTTTTTTTTTGGGGGGGGGGGGGGGGGGGGGTGGTTTTCAATACACTACATTGTATTATAAATATACAAAAATCTTAGGGTATAATGACAATTTTCCAAACTTTGGGGGGGCCATGGCCCTCACCTGCCCCCCTCCTCCATCCGCCAATGCCCATAGTGGTAATTTGAAGCACTCAATGCTTGGGTAAGTCTTCTTCAAGGGTAAGTCCCAAAGTGGTAAAGTTTGATTCCCATTGACTTGAAACCTGAACCATGTAAGTCTCCTCCAATGGTAAATGGTGAAAAATGAACTAAATGACAAGAAATTGCTGCTTTAGAAATTCTCTACAGATACACTTTGATATATTGACATTTCACTTAAGAAAATGGGGAATGGTACCTAATGCCTGATATTTTCTTAGGGCCCGTTTGGTTGGGCATTTCAGCCTAGCTTTTTTTTAGCTTATAGGCAAAAAAGCTAATTTTTTATGGCTTTTTTTGTTTATCTTTAGCTTATAAAAGCAAAAAAGCAAAGAATTCTAGCTTTTTTGCTTATAAGCCAAAAAAGCAAAACCAAAAAAGCTGTACCAAACGGGCCCTCAATGTTGCTTAGAATTTGGAATCTCGAGCAAAATATGTAAACTATTTAGTGGAAGGATGGACAACATTCTGATCATTTTGAGTATCTAAGAAGTTATGATGCAATGTATTCTCTCTTACTTCTAAGTGATAAATTTTCCACTTATTCTTTTGCTAGATTTTCAATTTCATATGTTTTTAACTATTAGTTTATTGCCTTTTTGTTTTTGTTTTATTATCATTTTCCCTCTATCTTGTGCAATCCTTTCACTATGGATACATGTGTATATATGTACATTCATAAATGGTGGTTGGGAATGTAGGTCGGTTCTATGCTTTTGAGAAAGCTCACCAGTTGGATCCCACTTCTAGCGGACGTGGTGTTCGCCAATTTAAAACTGCGCTTCTTCAACGTTTAGAAAGGGTAAGCATGATACCTTTTCACTTGAGTGATTTGGTAAATGCATTATTTCACTTAATTATACTAAAAAAATGCTTGTTATGTTGGTGAGAATATGCACTTACTATCTTTGGAGGGAATAGTGGACGGACCTTTATCTCCTTAAGGCCTTGTAGTTCTTTGGCATAAAGGATTTTGTTTAGTAGGAACATATGCCTAAAATGAGTTATCTATTGTCTGGACTAGCTTCTAAATCTCCTTTTGATAACATAAACAATAATGGAACTAAAAAAAATCAGTGGGGCTTCTCGACTGTTCGTTGATCAGAAGGTTTGTTTATTTCTTACCCTCTCCCCTCCCCTTTTCTTAAATTGTAATGTATCATCGATTTATCAGATATGACCTAGGGTTAATACCGAAGATAAGATGAATTGGATATATATTTAGGGAAGAGAACCTATATAAGATTGAGACAATTAATTCAACTTCCCTCTCTATTACTTTTTACAAAAGAGAAAATAAAGTGAAAACCAACGATGTATGCCTGAACAAGGGTCCTGCTATCCCCTTTCTATAGATAAATTTGGACTTCCAAGATCCTAATTCCAGTGGATTTCAAATTGGTTGAAATCCGATTGGACTCTGGTTCTTAAGTCTTTGGTAAGAGGTTGGCATGGCCTAGGTGAGTGTGGAGTCAGTTGGTATTCTTTTCCGCTATTACTTTATTAAAGCTGTCAGCCATTTTGCTTTATTGAGCTGGAGCCTGGAGTTGTCTTGTAGCTATTATTGAGCTCACAAAGTTGCTCTATTAAAGTTGAGAATGGATTGGTTATGTCCTAAATTTCGTCTTTTAGGTCAGATCATCCTCTTATGGGGTTCTGTTTCCTTCGTCTTCAGCAACCATGTATTTTGCCAAGGCTCACAACTTATCCTTGTGGGTCTCCATATCTTCATTAGATTTGGAAAATCTTGAGAACTGTGGGAAGAGGTAATAGAATTTTTTTCTCTAAACTCTTCTTCTTGGAAAGCTGTATTCAACTTCTTTCCCATGTTGCTCATATGTTTAGCTTTTAACTCTTGAAGTGAAATTGATGGATAATTTTATAGAAATTGTTCTTTAGAATAGAAATAGGATTCTCTGGACTGAAGCAGATGTTGTTGGAGATATGAGTTGGGAAATTGTTTTCTCCATTTTAAGAATAGCATCTTTGATTTCCTTGGCCTTCTCGTTGATATCAAAATTAACCCACCATTTATACTGAACTCGTCTAATGCGATAGGGAATACTTAAGCCATCATCACTATAGTCAGATGACTATGCCCTGACACATGGGAGGCCGAATTGAGTCATGAAGTAAAGAAAAGAACTTCCTTTAGTTTTTTCTCTACCCTGTATATGAGGGTAATATCGCTGATAAGCAAATCACGGCTCCCTCAAAGTTGTAGGAAGATAATTGATGCTAGGACCAAACTTATCACACCAAAGACAGCCAAATGGGGAGATATGAGACTGAGATCTCAGAACTAATCTTGAACAAAACCCAGATTGTTTTGTTTGAGGATTTTGAAGATAGAAGCATTAATTATAGGATTTAATATAGTCTCAGTACGTATATCCTTGGTGCATTAGTCTCAACACCCCTAGTTTATAAGGGTCTAAGCCCTAGGCTGTAATCTTTAAGACTTTTGTAGTATATTCCTTGTAATAAGCAAGAGAAGGCTTTTGCTCTTTGTTTATCTTAGTATGAAATAAAGAAGTAGATGCTGTCTTAGTAACGATGGCTTCATAGAACATAGGTACTTTTTTTTGTTTTTCATTTTATCATTTATAAGAAACTGTTGATTGGCTTTGAAGTATCTTTGAGCCAGGAAATGGGGATCATGGATCCATTTGAGATCCTCTTTTTCTAAGCATAGAACTGGTTCCATTATTGATTCATCTAAACATTTAGGAGCCTCTTCTAATAAGAGGCTCTTTCATTGTCTTCTGAGATTGAAAAGAGCTTTCATTGTTTTGTCCGTTTTAGAAGCTGTTCGTTGTGGTCTAATAAGCACCTTTATGGCTACGGAAATGGGTATAGATATAGACGCATGTATGAATTCGGGACACAGGAACTTTAAAAATAAAGAAGAACAGGATATGGACACAGCGAGGATACAACAAAACATTTATATTTGTATTATATGTAAATGCTTTACTGATTTTAATACATAAAAAAAAACAATACTTGGAGAAACTTTAACAAATAAGGCTCTAAACAAGGAAAAAGGTCTAGTAATTAGGTAGTATGAGTTTCTCGGTAGCCATCCCTATTGAATTGTGACATGTGGCACTTGTTCCTTAAAAATTTCTCCATTTTATCACAACTTTAGATTTTGTTCCAATAAAGCTCTCAATTTTACCACAAATTTAGATTATTGATGTAATAAAACACCAGATGTCAAAATTTGATAGGAATGATTACCGAGAAACTCATTTTACCTAACTACTGGACTTTTTTCACTATAACAAAGACATTTTACATTTGGCACACGTGTAGCAATAAGAAAAAGATGCTTGTCCACAGGCAGCCTAATATACATACAAGTTATCTGATGATACAAAGCATTTCCTTATTTGCTTTAATGAGAGATCATGGGTTTATTAGACACATCAGGGTACACACAAACCTCTCTCTCTCAAGTGGCAGGAGTTTGTGTGACCCTTACAATAAAAAAAAACCAGCAGAAGGAGAAGAGCTACAAGCTTGCTACAATCTTCTCAATTATGCTAGCGAAGGTCTAAACCACGATATAGCAACAAAAATGGCATAGTGCTGAAGAGATGAAAAGGAGAAGCGACTACGAATCCAGCCCCAAACAATGAAGTCTTCCAGTTAGTAGTAAGAAGAAGAAGAAGAAGAAGAAGAAGAAGAAGAGAGTGAGAGCATACTTGAGACACCGGTCACATGAAGGCTGAAAGAGGTCCGGTGGAGCAACTTCCATTTCTCTTCTCTTTCAGCTGGGGCTCAAACAGAATGCAAGCTGAGCATCGAATTGGGGATTTGTGTAACTTCTATTTTGGTATTTTAAAGTTTTTAAACTTTGCAAATTTGACCCCATTTAGTATTTTAAAAATAACGTTTTAACCCTTTTGTGCCCAAAGTTGTCCACTAAGGGACACACGTGTCCTGGCATGTCAGGGAACGTGCCCATTGAAAATAATAATTAAAAGATTCAGGACATGACATATGTGTTGGACACGCAAACAACACCTTGAATGGAGTGTTCGTGCTTCTTAGATTGTGGTATAGATAAAAAGGGAGTCCTAGATAATTGAGGGACATCTCCTCTGCCTTGTCCTCTTCCTCTAGAGGAGCTCATGATGATCTCTGTAAAAATTCCATTGTTAACAAATCAAGAAGAAAATTTGATTCTCCTTTAATATATTCTCGTTTAAAATCAATATCGAAAGAATAGTCTGCCATCTAGCAAAGATTTGTTTTGAGGCTAAATTTTTTACATCCTTTTCAAGTGCTTTTGCTACCCTACAGTTTTTATTCTTAATAAGAGTTCTTGATTAAGCAAATCATCTTGAAATTTAGTGATGCTGGAAACAATAAAAAGAAATTCCTTTTTGATTACATTGAATAATTCTTTTGAGAAGCTTCCGAACTCCTGAAGTATGTCATAATACTAAGATTTCCTTTTCTTGGTTTTTAGGTTTGTTGAAAAATTCCTCCATAACCAAGTTCTGAATCATCAAATTTCAACAGTTTAAAACCAATTAGGATTTGCTAGGTCTAAGCATGATAATTGTTCAATTTTATTTTTGGATTTTTTTAATGCATGTGTGTTCCTGTGACCAAGCTGGAGGACCATTTTCAAGTACTTTTTAATGCATGTTTTAATAATAGGTGACTGGTGAAACATCATTCTTGTTGAAATTGGTTTGCATCACCTTGCATCTTTCAGGCCCGGGGTGGGCGCTGGTTTCTTTTTTTATTATCAAATTCTGCCCAAGACTGCTGACGCAACCAAAAATCTGCACCCTCCATCATAGAAAGGGCTGGCCCCAATGACAATTCTATGAATCTTTGAAGAAATAATTGATGTCGAGACCTTCGAATTGAGGATGTAGAGATTTTTAACTCTAGTAACTTGATTATTGAATTATTTACTTTATTACATGGTAGGATATTTCAACACCCGCCAAAGAATTGCTTAATACACTAAACAGCTGCTTGTGAAATAGATGTTGCTGTATTTTCTTAGTTGGCAGCACTATAGGTTCAGGAATAGGTTATCTGTCTAATACCTGTTGTACAAAGTTATTTTTAAAAGATGATGTGTTTTAGGGTTGTAAGGCAAATAAGTTGGCCTATTAGAGTAAATTGAGATGCAATTTATACATTGATGACATGATGAATATTAATTATTAGTTTTAGAATCTTTGAAGCTCTCTCCCTCTCTAGTCTTATTAATTTATACTTCTAGTATATTTAACATCTCTACACCTCAATTTGTTTAATCTTTCCCTACTTTCCTTCTCTCTTCTCCTTCCACCTTTTCTCTTTTGTCTTCTCTCATCTCCATCTGGAACTTCTTTCTTCTCTCTTCTTTACATCTAAGATGATTCTTTCTATCTTATCTCTTTTGTTCTTTCTGTTTGTTCTCTTATCTCCTCCTTGGGACTTGTCTCCATCTTCTTTTTACTCCTTTCTATCTATCACCATTTTCTACTTTTTATTTTGATGAATGCTGGTGTTTACATTAGTTAAATATTAGGTTGCCTCAATTTCATATAGAGTTGCAAATCCATGATGGATATCAAGATGGTATGGAGATCTTCTAAATATTAAGGAGTCGCAAAACTCAAGGAAGAGGTTCTCCAACAAGGACTGGTGCACCTTGTGACAAAGACAAAGACTAGAAAAAAATGGGAAAAAACAACAAAAAAAGAAATGAAAAAACAAGAGAAGGAACATATCCCAATGAGTTGATGGAGCATAGTGATGTCCTAAATGGATAATAGTGTGAACCCCTCACGTCACTAAAATCTCTTGTGGGCAACTGGAAGGGCCAGGGGTGTAAGTTTATCCTTTGAAAGTGTGGTAATCACTAAGTGATTGCCGAACCAGTTAGAGAGCAGAAGAGAGAAAGCTAATGGTTGTCGGAGACAGAGGCAGAGAGAGAGAGAGAGAGAGTAGTGAAGTAGAAAGTCCATTGAACCAGTTGTGTTGTGATGAACTGAAGGGAAGGATGGCATTTTTTATGCAGGCTATGGGGTTAAAAGATGGCCTCCTTTATATAGGTGATGGGTATACGAGGGAGAGCTAACCTATGACGAGCGTGGTGGCTCTTCCCTTTAAGTCGCTAGAAGTCAACTCTATAGTTGAGATCCTCTAAAGTTAGGTGGGAATATGGCTTGGCGATACACAATTAACCCATATTAATGCCTTTGTCATAATTTCTTTGTCTCTGTATATTTCAATAAAGATGGAGATTTTTCTTGTAAGACGGGTCTATGGGTAGGTCTTTTTGAGGGAGGCTCTAGCACCTTAACGAAGCCATCCAAGGGCTTGTTGGCTCTTCCCTCTAAGCCGCTGAAAGTCAACTCTACACTGAGATCCTCCAAAGGTAGATGGGGATATGGCTCAATGATACGTAGTTGACCGACATTAATGCCTTTATTATAATCTTTGCCTTGGTATATTTTGAAAAAGATGGAGATCTCTCACTCGTAAGACGGGTCAAGGAGCTGATCTTTTTGAGGGAGGGACTAGCACCTTGACGAACCTATTAACTCAAGCCTCCAAACCATAAGTCTGGGGTCATGGCTACCATGACCATGTGATAATGCAAATGGGGTGAGTCTTTGGGCTTTGCTAAAGACCTAAGGAGTGGAGTATGCTTAGCAGGTAGGGATATGCACTTATGTAATGGTGCCCAAGGATGAGGTGGAGAGTCCCTTGGAGGGAGTCCCTTGGCTAGGTTAATTGAGGGGGTCTTAGGTGCCCCCACTCAAGAGGTTCTAGAACTTGCCTCTAGTTGGGTTCTAGGACTAAAGCATTGTGTATGTTAGTTCTACCTAGTTTGATGTGGTGGTGTCCCACCCGCTTAGGTGACTGGCGTTGGAGATGATGTGGCATGTTTGGCCAAGTGTGCTGACCCACATACCTACAACTCTTACTTCTGAATTTGCTGATATTGGAATCTACATAAGACCGCCTACCAAGCCTTTGGCTAATGTCAATATCTCTATGGACCTCCGAAACCATCATTCACATTAGAGTAAGAATCCGAGTGTCGGTCCTCATCAATTGAGGGTGCTGGGAGGGGTAAGATTGGAGATAGATTTGACTTCTAGCATTATTTGCACAGTGTTGCTATATTCATTCTTGAATTGTTGGGATTAAAACCACATGCAAATAAAATCACATCCACCACACGCACACTCCGAGAGAAGAACACACACAGAATTAATAGGGTTAGGCACAAACCTGCCTACCTCCATGGGCAGGAGAGAAAAATTCCACTACGTCAATGGAAGACTGCAACCATACACCCTCTCTACAAGCTAACCCTATTTGTGTATTAACCCTAGAATTCGAATGAGTTTTTTATTTATAGGCAAACCTTAGAAATCTGACCCAAATATATGTATAGCCCAATAATCATATTAGCCCCATAGAATACAAGACGCACACTCAACAATCTCCACCTTGACTTGAATTACCCTAAAGATAATTGTGTCAAGTCAATTTTGCTACTCTCAAACTGCCACACATCAATTAGCATGGCCTGCACCTCCACACCAATGTGCCTACAAAGCTCACTACTTTGCCGACTGAAGTGGCTCCATCTTTTCTCCTGCACGAGCACTACTAGAGAGATCACCACCACTAACCAAATCTAAAGCAAAAGAGACTCGCTTGGTCTCGGGCGCACGCCTTCTCGTTGTATCAACCTTCTCAATCTCTCTATCTGAAGCTTCCTTGTGAAAATCCAACAGTTGTAGCCCTTAGTTCTAACTAGAATCTTGAACACCGTTAAATCCGCTACGTTGCTTTCGTATACCCTTGTGCCTATTGTGTGCGTCTCTGAACTATTTTCCACCTTGTCCACTTGTACTACTTGTCTCATATCTGATAGTAGGTCCACTTGTCACAACGCTGCCCATAAGTCTGTAGAAATAATCATCTGTCTCTACAACACAACCTCGTTTTGCTCGTTTGTCGTGCAAGGAGAAAATAAAAAATCAATTGCCGAAAGCCCTTTTGTTACCTCAAGCTTTGCATGAACACTGTCTTCATTCACCACTGCTTTCACACTTCTTTTTTTTTCCTCTTTTCTGGCATATGTGCTTTGATACCACGTATTGGGATTGAACCCATGTGTAAACGAAAACACACACCTAGAGAAGAATATGCACAGGATTCAGGGAATTAATGTAGCGAGAAGGAAAAAGTCCACTGCGTAAATGAAAGAGTACAACCCCTTCTCCCTCCTCTCTACAAGCCAGTCCTATCGCTAAATAAACCCTAGAATTCCCACAAATTTCCAAGTCGTAGGCAAACCTTAGAAATCCTGGCCCCCATATAAGTATAAAAACCCTACACATAGTGGATCTCCTAGTGGGTACCAGTTCCAACAACCTGATCCAAATACATTTACAGCCCCATAATTTTATGGGCCCCACAAAATACAAGACAGCCACTCAACACAAACCTGTGTTCTCATGCTTGGCAGCCAGCTCGTTAGCCATTGCACCAAGCAATGTCCCTTAATTCGGGAGTCATCCACATTACTAATTTAGTCAAACCCACTGATCATGCTTCATGAAGGTATTCAAGCAATTCTAGAATCTTTCTTCTTATTGGATATTCCGCATTACCTGGTCTAATGAAAGGGAGAATTGTACCATCTTGAAAATCTGTGGTAATACCCCTACTGTCAATTATCCAGGAGTGCCAAGACAGCAACCATTAGAGTTGAATTTCATCCTCTTCCTCTCCCTTAGTGGAGGAGTTGACATGTGGATAACTAGATCCAAGAGGACCAAGCTAAAAGGAATGTGTTCTCTCATATAATGATATTCATTGCAAGCTCTTTGGCAAGGGAAATCAGAATGAAACTCTAAGTTTGCTCATTTTCTATTGTCTCTTTCTCATCCATATCTAATTCTCTCTTCAATGGAGCATGAGAGGTCAAATGATATTTGCAGAAGTTTCCCTGTTTTGATTTTTGTTTTTATGAGTGTCAATATTTGTTGCCTTCTTATTATCCTTTTCAATTACCATATTTCCAATCTGTTCATGATTTAATGTTTATTCATGGATTTATATAAACATGACAGCACTGCTAGATTATAAATGTTTGTTTATTGCATATGGGTTAGGATGCCCAACAGATGGGAACTGGAACCCCCCTTACAAAGGGCTATTTTTTGTGTGTGTGTGTGTTTTTTTTGGTGGGTCCCCGGGGTTTTTTTTTTTGGGGGGGGGGGGGGGGGTGGGGGGTGGAGGCAGTTGGGGCTGTGGTTGTGGACACTTCCAAAGCAATTTATTGACACCACATACTTGAAATCTGGTGCTTCTCGAAGTACATCCCCTTTTTTGTTATGACCTCTTAATACTTCCCTTGCTATTTGTTAAAAGGGTCATTCTTTAATTTGTCTCAGGTGAATGATCCTTCATTGATAGGAAGAGTTGAAAAAAGTGATGCACGTGAGATTCAGAGCTTTTATCAGCATTACTACAGACTATATATCCAAGCTTTGCAAAGTGCTGCTGATGAGTCTGATCGGTGAGTTTTCTGAGAGATATGAAGGAATTTTCTGCCATGTCCTCAGCACTTGCTATAATAGTGTTATGGTTTGTTTGACTGACAATTCTTTCTGCTTATTAGTGCACAGCTTACCAAAGCATACCAAACTGCAAATGTTCTCTTTGAGGTTCTGAAGGCTGTCAATCATACACAGGAAATGGAAGTTGATCATGAGGTGAAACTAAATTATCATGTCTTGTTATCTTAAATGTTTCTTTTGATAAGATAAATCTTCTTACGTGGTTTTCTTGCAAATGCAAAGCTTAAACGACTGTCAAACTTAGAAGTTTGATTGGATAGATCGTTTTTTTTTTTTTTTTTTTTTTTTGTTTTCCACATATCACCTGGCATAATGATTTATTGTGCACAGATATTGGAAGCTCATGATACAATTGTACAAAAGACCGAGATCTGTGTCCCTTATAATATTCTTCCTCTTGATCCTGATAGTGCAAATCAGGCAATTATGAGATATCCAGAGGTTTCTTTCCTAACTCCCTATGAGTTTTGACTTCATTGTATTTCTTTCATCATTGCTTTAAGCTTCTCCTAGTTGTGGTTGAAATACTATTGTTGATTATTTAATTTGCAGATTCAAGCTGCTCTTGTAGCTCTTCGTAGCACCAGGGGTCTTCCATGGCCGAGAGACTACAAGAAGAAAAAAGGTGAAGATATCCTAGACTGGCTTCAAGCAATGTTTGGTTTTCAGGTGACAGATTCTTTTTTTTTTTTGTTTGTGTGTATGCATTTAGTTATTGTATGATGGTGTTTGAAAAATGCTACTTGAATATGATGAAAAGCAAAGTCTAATTATTTTTATTCTGGTCCATGAATTGATTTTGTCAATTATTTTGCAGAAGGATAATGTGGCAAATCAAAGGGAGCATCTCATTCTATTACTTGCAAATGTGCACATTCGGCAGTTCCCAAAGCCTGATCAACAACCCTTGGTTTGTCTACTGAACAATTGTTTTACTGGGGGATACATGGGCATCACCTTCACTACTATCACCTCTTCTGCTTCTAGCATGCCACCAACAACACCTACATTCCTCCAAGTCAGCAGTGGCATGGCTACCTCCATAATTGCTTCTGCTATAACTCCTGATGCCACTGCCATTATCATGTTGCCACCTCTTGACCATACCTCCTAAATCATCGTGATTGTCGTGAATCTTACATTGTCCTTGTTATCATTGTTTTTTCCATAACCCATTTAGAAGTGAAATTTAAATTTCACTGCGTTTAATTTTGACAAAACAGTTTTTTCACTCGTTGATTTTCCAAAAATTTTGCACCAGTTATGTTTGCATTGACTTCTATCATCTCTCCAAGAAGTTGGTTTGCAATTTCTAAAGCATGCAAGGTTTTATGTTTCTGTTGTGAGAAAATGTGGGGTGGCATGTAGAAAAGCTGATTTCCATAATGCATTGCCTTTATATGATGATTGTTTTTATTTTAGTTGTCTGAACTTCTATATTGGCTAAGGGACAGACTTCTGGCTGCATCCATTTTCGTACAAGTTAACATTGACAACTTATGTGATGTCCTGCAACACTTCTTGGGGATTATTATGACTGAGGGGACAGAGGCCTTTTTTTTGGATTTGGATGATATTTTAGCTCTAAAATCTTAAAAATGAGAAAAAGGTTTCTTGCTGTTATTAGCTTCAAAAGGTACTACAGGGAGCATTTCTTGTTCAGAGCAGCCTTACCTAGTCACCTACATATATGTATATGTAAATGTATGTGTGTATATTTGTACATGGGCATAGACCATAGAGCAGACATATGCACTTTGCTAATGGAAGCAGAATGTACAAAGCAACCCAATACTAGAAGTAACAGATTTGAGGAAGAAGAAATTACCCTTGGGAGTTCAGACCATCTCGGACAAGTTTGAAATGCACCACCATTACAATGCAAACCTGTAATAGCACTCGTAGATATTTCAACAATTTTAAGAACTCTAAGTGGCCCCTCAGTTGTCTAATCTCTTGATTATGTGCCTTTTAGGAACCTGATGGAGTTCTTGGGAATCTCCAGTTATTGAGATAAGAGGAAAATGTTTAGGTATTGAAAAAGCTTCATAAACTATGGCCTGTTGTCCATTGTACGGTTATAATGCTTCTGCATTACTGCTTAAAGTGGGCTTAATTGGCTTCTTATGAGTATTGTTTTCCTCATCCTTTTTTGCTTCCCTCAGTTGCACTCTTGCCTTCTTTTAAGGACAAGATCTGACTAAGGGCATTCCTTCCTTCCTGCATCTGAAACAGCTCAACTGTTAACAAACAAAGTTCAATATCAAGATGGTATAAATGTGTTTGTTTACTAAAATTTTAAGAGCTGAAATATGTCGAGATGATGCCTTTATTTTGGTTAACCAGTATGCTTAAATTTTCTTGTGAGGAGCTAATACAAGTTTTCTTCTTCTTTTCTTTGGTTTGCTTAGTTGGATGAACGTGCATTGAATGAAGTGATGAAGAAACTTTTCAAGAACTACAAAAAATGGTGCAAGTACTTGGATCGCAAAAGTAGTCTTTGGTGAGGATTTGTTGATAAGACTCTTGATTCTGTTTAGAAGTAAATAAATAATTATGTAAACCCTCTTCAACAGCTTAAGCTTTTTAATGTGTTGATGGTCAACAATTTAACATGGGATTAGAGCAGTCAAGGTCCTTTGTTCAAATCTCACTACCTACATGTCGAATACTCGCATGTGTTTGGCCCCTAGTTATCAGAACTGAACTTGAGATCAAATCGGTGAAGGCACGGGTTCCCGGTTCATGGTTCAACCGGTTTCATGAAATTATTTATAATTTATTATTTATTTGGCTAATCACCTTACATAATATGTGTAACAACAAAAATTATACAAAGAGACGTGGGATAATGGTTTGGTGTTACCCAGTCTGCTTTCAGATCTTAGGTTTGAGCCTCATTGCCTTCTGCCAAGACTCCCAACATTTTTTAATTTGAACAATTACATTGCACAGGGGCCCACACATCAGTAAAGAGGTGTTTGATTTTGAAAATTTAAACAGAAGAAATTGAAAGTAGTGAAAATTTAAACTAAAGGCATTAGAAATATAAACAAAAGGGAAGATAGGGCCCACATACAAATAAAAAGATCAAAAAACAAGGAATCAACTCTAGTGGCGGACGAATAAGCTTTAAGATACAACTGGTATTTTGGCCAGCTGATCGATGCACAGTTAGTGTTGGTGTGTGATATAGACATGACATATTCTATATGTAAGCCCTTGTAAACATGAAAAGATACCACATTTCACATAGAAAGCTCTTTTGGCATCTTACATGGATGCTAGTGTCTACAATGTAGAAAAGGATACAACCATAACATTCTCATTGTGTCGCTTATAATATAGTCTCTTATCTCGCCTTGTTTACAAAATAAGTTTTGAGCATGGTCAATCTTTGATTTAAATTGGAACATTTTAATTCTTGTGTTGTCAAACTGCAGGTTACCCACCATGCAACAGGAAGTGCAACAGCGTAAATTATTATACATGGGTCTATATCTTCTTATATGGGGCGAAGCTGCAAACCTAAGATTCATGCCAGAATGCCTTTGCTATATCTATCACAATGTATGCTTTGAAATGTTTCTTTCGTTGTATAATGGCATATGGTTTGATGTGCATGGCTTTATTGTGGCATCACAGTTTTTACTTAGGCTCTGTTTGATTAGAATGAAAAGAATACTAGAAAGTGAAAGTACAAAAAACAAAAATGAATGAAAGGAAAGTTACTTTTCCATATGCATTTGGTTGAGTAGAAAGTTTCTCCAAAAAGTTACAAGAAAATAAGAGTTTATTGTTTGAATTACATGAGAGTCGAAAGAAAAATCTTTTGTTTTGTCTAAAATTCTAAATTAACCTTATCCGAATAGAGTGGATAAAGTAGGAGTCCTCATAACAAATGACAACCTTCACAGGAAAATAAAAAATTTCTTGTGTTTTTGCAGGAAATTATAAGCCACGTTTCCTAGAAAATCATGCCATTAAATCCTTCCTACTTTCCTGAATATTTTTCCTTTCTTGCAGTCCAAACTCCTAAACAAATTACATTTTTTTTCTCTTTCCTTCACTTTCTAGGACCCTCCACCTAACTTGAATGGCCTTAACAGTATGCATTTGAATATATGAACTTCTTTCTCTTCCCTCTGTCCACTTATCAATGATGTTGTCTAAATCAACTTTCGATGCTCTCATGAGATGGGGGAATTATGTAGTGCATTTTTGAAATATGATACAAATTGCTATTAAATGCTGCCTTCCTTGCCATTGCTCTACCATGCATTCTATAAGGAAAACCTTTTTACATGCTGTTTCCAGTTAACAGTAATAAAGGTAGCATCGATTCAGGACCAGATCACATAGATTTTGTTCAGAGATTTGATCAGTTGGAAACAGTTGACTACAAGTGGTGGTACTTTTCAGTTTAGGGCACTGAATGTAAAGGGAACAACCAAGAGACAAGTGGTTGTGAAGTTATGAGAAAGCCACGGTAGTTGAGTAATGACAACTATGCTCCAGATTGGATGGGATTGATAAAGGAGATTGCTATATCCACAGAAAAAATGGATGTATCCACACTAGGTGAGGGAGGGGCTGTGGATTTAGCAATTTTCTTGATAAAAAGGATTTGTGTAACCGGAAGCGGATTGAGCCATAGTTACGGATCCTAAGACTGTAATGGCTTAGAGAGTTTACATCACAATGGCAGGTAGGATGATTGACGCATCCTCAAATTTGTCAACTTCGTATTAATTGTATAATGTTAGATAACATAACTGATGCAATTCATATTGACTTGTATTTAGAATATCGAGCTGGCAATGGGTTGAACTTGGATATATTACTCTACTGGGTCCCCAATGCAGTCATTTCCTAGGCGTTGAATTTGTTGATGTATTGAGTAACACCTTTCTTAATTAGTTTATGCTTTTTGAGTAGTAGTTATTGAGATGGTGCTGGAGTCAGATGGTCCTATGTTCAAATTTTGACTCTTCTTGATGATATTACTAGACAAGCTTGGTGCACTCATGGAAGTAAACCTGGCTGCCCCAGGAGAAAGGGGAGGGGGGCTGTGCGCAACCACTAGGTGGTTATTTTGACCTTGTTCTTAGAAATATCATGCACCTATATGAAATATTTATTAGGTGATTTGATTTCTGAATTTTGGACCCTCTTGATTCAGGTCAAGCATCATCAATTTCCACAAAGCCTCTTTTGATCAAACATCTGTTGTGTGCTTTTATGAGACAATTCATCTCTGATTGAATGGTATTAATAGCAATAATTAATAATGACAATGATGACGATGATAATATGTTTTGGGTTCTCATGTTTGTTGCTTATTGTAGATGGCATTTGAACTATATATTGTGCTAGCTGGCAATGTTAGTCCCGTGACGGGAGAGAATGTGATGCCAGCCTATGGAGGTGAAGAAGAGGCTTTCTTGAGAAAAGTTGTTACTCCTACTTATGAAGTGATTGCAAAGGTAATTTCAAATCTCTTAGAGGTTTGGGCTTCATATTTTGGTTGACTTCTATAACATCATTTTTGACTTTGTTCTAAAAGGAAGCTGAAATGAGCAGAAAAGGGATGTCAAAGCATTCACAGGGGAGGAACTATGATGATTTGAATGAATACTTTTGGTATTATACCTTCTTTTTTGGGGGCATATCATTTGTCCTTGATTTTGTCTACATATATACCTTTTAGTCATAACCTCGCCCATATATACTTACAGGTCAGTTGACTGTTTCCAGTTAGGTTGGCCAATGCGAGCTAATGCTGATTTTTTTTGTCTGCCCATTGAAAAGCTTCATTTTGAAAAAAATGGGGTAAGCTTTAGTTGATATCTAATCATTAATTTCTTCTTACTTTCCATTGTTGGAACATTAGCTAGTGAGTTAGATATTTAATGTGCACCAATGAATCATTTACTTAAATAAGCACCAAGTTTTATCAAGATTGAAATTGACTGCATTTTGTGCACTCCTCCCTCTCCCTGTGATAGGTGCTGCCTAGGTCTCCTTTATGTTTCTTTGGTGTATTTTGTAGCCATATTCATTTTTCGTTTAGATTGGGAAAAGGCATATTAATGGAGGAGTATTTGAAGATATATTGTTGAATTGTAGTCTTGAAAGAATTTATGTGGTTTGCTTACTACTTTGCCTGCCTAAATTCTTTGAGAATTGGTGTGTTAAAAAGAGGGGAAAAGAAAAACAGCAGGAGTAGCATAAGTTGTATTCTTCTACGGTTTATTAAGTCTGGGTAGTAACAAGTATTTTGCAATATTGAAACTGATTGCATCTTCTGCTCTCCTGCCCCTACCTACTATATGCAAGGTAATTATCATTAGTTGACTCGTTGCTGTTGAGAAAAAGAAGAAAGGCAAGGTGATTTGGCTAGACTTATTCCATGTTGCTGGTGTGATGGATGGTGCCTAGGGCATCTTTAATTATTTTCTTGGTTTTTATTTCTGAGCCATATTCTTTTTTCTTTTTTGGGATTGGGAGAAGTCATGCTATTGGAGAAATATTTGGACTTATATAATAGAATCATAGTCTTAGAAAGCTTTTATGCAGTTTTCTTTACTACTTTATCTGCCTAAATGTTTTAGAATTGAGGCAGGGGTCATAAGACGTATCCTTAGGGTTTGTTAGGTCTTGTAGGACTAAATATGTGAGGCATACAGCTCACTAGAGAACTATTGTGTGCTTCTCTAATCTTTCTTACCTTTTTAAGTTTAAAGTGATGCCGGTCTAAAATGCATTGATCATTAATTTAGAGAAGGAGATTGAAAAAAAATGAACCCTTTATTTGTTTTCATCTTTCTTTTGTTATTAGTTATGGCTATATGATTCAAAATGAAAATGAAAAAAGGGAAGAAAAGAAATCTTTCATGGTCAGTCTGAAGTAATGTTTTAAAATGCGGCCAAAACCGTGTAACGGTTTCAATCGATGTTGAGTCTGTTACAGGTCAATATAACAGTGGGAATGAATTTCACTTGTGTAACGGCCATTACGGTCGTCGTAATGGCAGTTACGGTAGCATAACACCGTAATGGGACGCTACACTGCCGTTACGGCCGTTACAGCAACCGTTACGGCAGTCATATCTCGTGAATTCATTTTTAATGAAATTCTTTATCTTTGTGTGTATGTATTGTGCGTGTTTGTGTCCAGATGCCACCCGCTCATTGTTGTTTACTTTTAATTTTTTAATGAAATCATTTTGTGTGCATGCAGACATGGTAATGTATATGAATAAAAATGTAGTTTTTTTAGATATGTGATGTATTCTCTCATCTTGGCATCCATACTTTTATGATATTCCATAATTACTAATTAGTTACTTCAAATTTTAATGAATAAATATATTACAAATAGGCAATAAGGCTTATTACATTTTTCTTAAATGATTTGTCAACTTAGTAAATAATATTGTTTTATTAGTTAAATTTTTTTGCTAACAATTTTATTTTTTTATTCTTGTATAATTTATTTTAAAGGAACACGTGAACAAGCACTGTTAAATTATTGAAGCATTCTAATTTTCATGCACATTGCAAAGTTCAAAATGCACTATTAAATTATTATATGCAAATCATTAGTTGTTGAAAGAAACTCTATTGCTAGCGACTTGAAAATAGTATAAAAATTAGTACATATATTAAATGGGGTTTATAAGCCAAATGAAATATAACAAAAACTATATTTTACCACACTAAATGTCCTATATTTCCTAGACGTCCTCTCTCCCAATTCCCACAACATTTCTCTCTATTTGTCTCTCAATGTGAAGGAGAGGATGAAAATTGTCCAGGCAAGTTTCTAATAGTGACCAAGTAGTTGGAAAATTGGGGAAAATAATGTTTTCCTCACCAATATTTTTGTGGAAAAAACTTCTTCCTGATTCTATTCTCCGTGAAAACAAACACAGCTCTAGGGAAAAATAAATGGGCAATGGTTAGCTGAGATTTTCCCCACAAGTGAAGCGTATTGGCACCTAAATGCAGTAAAGTGTAGCTGTGATGTTTTCATTTTAATGGATGAGTGTGGTGAAGAAACTAGTGCAATAGGGTAGGATTCTTGTAATGAGTTTCATGAGAAGAATATTGATAGGTGTAATGATGAAACGACTAGATACAATAATTTGATAGAGAACTAATATACTCTGTGTACAATATATTGATTGGGTAGGAGAAAATTCTTAGGGTATTGAAAGGACATGATATGAATTTTGGTATACCAGAGAAGCACAGATGGCATTAGGTGTATCTGTTAACTACAAGCGTGGGAAGATATGGATGCAATAGTACAAACAGTTCTGAGTGGATAGAATGGTTTAAAAGGGAATTTAAATAGCAATGTGGGGAAAGGTAGTGGAGGCAAGAGATTTAGAGAAGTTAGATATGTTTTAAGGGTATTTACTGCGCAGCATAAACTCTAATGACATAGAAGTTAGATATGTTTGAAGAAAATATCAAGGTAAATGAAGCTATAAAAAAGAGGAAAGTAGGGAAGGCTGAGGAAAAGGTAGAATTCTTGGTAGTGATCGAGCTTTCATGTTCAAGAGATATTAAGGGAGAACATTTCCACCAGCATGTTCATTTTTTTTTTATATACAATTGTAAATTTAATTGTAGTAGCAAGAGATGTGTCTGTGTGTTTTTATTTTTATTTTTAATCTTTTGGTGGGTGGACATTTTGTTTAAAGACCTTACTTTATGAGTGGATAAGGAGTTTTACTGCTCTATCTCTTGTGAATGGCAATGGGTTTCCTAAGCTATGTCCTTTAAAAAGAGACCTGTAATCCAATAGATGTGTTCTTTTGTGAAACATGGCAACTCTACAAAATTTATAAATGTGGAGGACCACTATCCATCACAAGTCTCTCATCAATTTATATGTATTTGTGGCTGAACTCGAAATAGTTTACTTATAACACTGTTTTCGTTTCAAGGATTTGGGGATGGAAAAGAATAGGAAAAGGAAAGGGTGAGGAAAAAGAGAACATAAATACTCTTTCATTTTGTTCCATTTTCCCTCACCTTTTCCTTTTCCTTGTCCTTCGCTTTTCACTTGATAAATCCGGGTTCCAAACACAACGTAGAGAATTCGATGAAGAATTCTTGGGATTGCTACTTGGGGAGGATTTTGGGCCCCCCCGCCCCCCCCAACCACACCACAAAACCTGTTAAGCAGATTTGGGTGGGCAATTAACTCCTGAATTACTAAACACAGCTCAAATACATTTTTTGTTCTACATTTCTATGCCAATTTCGTCCTTCTACTCACCCCCAATTCTCCTAACATATCTTGGATTGATTATCTATAACGAAGGCACTATTCCAAAAGTCATCCTAGAATTAGCAGGTGTATGATTTGAGCATGGGCGGTGCTAGGCATATTACTGTGGGTCGTTTAGCCGGCTAATTTTATAAAAAAAATGCATTAACCATGTAATATTATCAATATTTTTAATTATTTATAATATGACTTGACCCCACTAAGATGTCTCATAAGCCTATAAACATGCAAAGTTTAATCTGAAAAATTTTAAGCACGTTGTTAAATTTTTATTTTTTATTTTTTTAGTTTTTAGGTATTTGTACTCATGTTACTTCTAGAATCTCTTGAACTTTGTAATATATGTAAATTCTTATAAATCACACAACCCATAATCATTATTTAGTGTTTAAGTAGAATATATTGTTAATTTCACACCTATAGTACATAGATCACAAGGATTTGAATTTAAAAAAATTGGACAGGGTTATCATGATCTGTTTATTATCTTCATATTAAGGGAAGTTAGTTGCTTTGAAAAACCGTATGTCTTGTATGAGAGGGAGGGCTATGGAAAAACACATGATGGTACTAAATTATTTCCTCCTTTAATGTAACGTATAATATTTCAAACAAAAAGCAAAATTTCTATCCGTCTAACTTCGCTTACTTTTCATATGTATATACTATAATACGTACGAAGAGAAGATTTCAAATAAAAAAAGAGAAAAAAACAAATAAGAGGAAAGAGAAAAAGAAAAATAATTCATATTTGTACGGTGTTGATAATCATTCATTAAAAAAAACATTAATAAAGTAAAACTTATCTATTTTGAGATTTTTAATTGATATTTAAACATTTAATTTTCAAAATGGTATAAGTTTTAGTCAATTATGATATTTAAATAATATTTTGTTAATTTAATTCTATAATTTAGTGCACTACTTATTTGCCATGTTACCCAGACTCACGTACGAGGGTCGGGTGCAGTACATGTACAAGTGTCGGATTTATCTAATTTTCATGTTCAAGATACTGGGACACAACTAGATTTAATATTTTTTAAATACTTCCTGTGCTTTTATTAGGTAAAATGGAATATTATTAACTAAAATATAACATTTCATGCATAAAATGAAAGTTCTATACTTAGTCTTTGGTAAAATCGTTTACTTACGCGTACTTGTTAGATGCATGTCTAATTAGTCATATCGGACACATATTCCATACCCTTATCGGAGTGTTAAGTATCCGACACAAGTATTTTGCAAGTTTAGTAGAGTCTAGGTAACATAGCTTAGTTGCTGGTGATTACTATTTTGGTAATTAACTGTGGTAAATAAAATTGATTTGTGATATGTTAGGGCCTCTATTTTATAGTACTATTACCATATTTTAGTAATTTACGAAATATGTTTATTAAAATTTTGAATTTAGATATAATTTTTACTTTAATTTTTTTATAATTTAGCTTAGATTTTTAGTTATATATTACAAGAAAAAAATTTTAATTTTTGTTAAATTTATAAGATTACAAGTTTTTTTTTTACATTGAAGGGCCAAAGCCTTGGAGGAGGGGTGAGGGTGAGTCGAACTTATAACCTCTTAGTCTGGGTGGAAACGCCACTACTGGGTTGACCTCACTTCTCAATTACAAGTTAATATAAAAGTCAGTTGTTAGATGACCCTATTGAGGAAAATCCTGGAGCTCCTGGAGCCACCGCTGGGTATGAAAAATGGCTTTCCGAGTGTTGTGTGGTAGCAAAATTTTCTAATTAGCTACAAGGCTATATATGTTTCATTATTTAGAATTCAGTGATTAAGAAACATGTTGAAGAGAATAAATGAAAAACAATATGCTCATATGGATGAGTGGCATGGCAATGCCATTTTTCATAATTATAAGAAGTGAATGTGGTTATGCGCTGTCACAAATAACATCTTCTGAGGTCAAGAAGAGAAAAATAATGTAAGATTGTGTGGCCCTGTCTAATGCA